>CM073137.1:31811033-33011033 GCA_037039145.1 Fundulus diaphanus
TGAACTCTAGCGCTTCATCAAACCAAGACGTTTCACGCAGTTTCTGGCTCCCAACTCTGTGGGAGTAGTTTGAGGATCGAGTAACTCCCACTGCAACCCGGCGGGACTCCTCTGGGAGGAATTAGACCAGGGACTGCGAGTCAGCCCTCCACGCCCCGCGCTAGTGTCTGACCTAACTAATGCGGCTTAATCTCCCATAAACACGCTGCTAAACCTAGAGCAAATGCTTCCCAGAAGAGTGAGAGGGTGGGCCGACATCATATCACACGCTGGGCTTAGGAACGGGATGGCCCTCAGGAAACGTGGCAGCGCTGCTGGGACGCTTTACTTCAGCAGGGGAACAGAAACTGGTCCGAATTGATGAGCAGCTGGTTGGAACATTTTAAAAAGCGCGCGTCAGCAAGTCGCCGGCCGTGGCTTAGACCCCGTCTCCACGCCCTGCAGCTTCCAGCTAGCTGGGAGGGAGAGAGAGAGATGGCGTGGCTTCAATCAGCTAATAGCTCTCATTCATTTCCTGACCAGCTGAGTGATTTAATGCCGCCTCCTCGGGGTACCCAAAGACGAGCCCGCTACAGGAAACAGCTGACTGCCACACCGTAATTCAGATAAATATTGGCAAATTATCACCTTGACTTACGGTTATTATTGATTAGTTGAGCTTCCTTGGTTTGAAGAAGCGATGAGTGAAATTTGAACTTTGTTTTCTGAAATCAGCTCTTTTAAAGCTGAAGGACACGATTAAGCAGTATTAACTCATGTTACATACACGCGTACATGCCACAGGATGGCTCCCTGCTATATCTGTGTCTTCCATCTCTTGTTTTACCCTGGTTTTAGTTGAAATGTGTCTCAGCTGCACCTCTGCATGTCCGTGTCCCTGCAGGCTGGGCAGGTCCAAGACCCTGCTGATCTCTCTGACCCTGTCGGTGGTGTTTGGGGTGCTGGTGTGCGTCTCTCCGTACCCGTCCATCTTCATCGTCATGCGTTTCTGCCTGGCTGCTGCCAGCGCAGGCGTCTATCTGACTCTGTATATCACCCGTAAGTATTCCTTCTTAATGATCCCGTCGCCCCGACAGACATCCCGATTTCTGCAAATGGGAAAGAAAAATATTCCAGTTGGTCTCACTATTTTTTATTTATTTTATTTTTTTTAATTTGTTGAGCGTAGCTGCAGCAACACGTCGGTCTTTCTCTGTAATTCAGGGACTAGCTGTAGTGCTTTAGGCAGTGCTGGTGAAAACTCTGGCCGTAACAATTTCTCCGTCACATATTTATGAGGCCTAATAAGCTCCGGAGACCTAGGACATGCAAGGAATTACGAACTAGAGCGTAATTAAAAGGGAAGTTGCTCTGTAGCTTTCTGTAAGTGACTAAAGTGATGGGATGGCTTTAGAAAGTTTGGGGTTTCATTTAGGAGTTGTGCTGCTTTACAGCGTTTCCTGACACCAACAATTGATGCAGTGCTTTTTAATTCTATTCAGACCACAGAGACTTTTACACATTTTGTTACATAACAACCTAAACCTTGAATTTGATTTGGATTTCAGGTGATAGGCCAACATGATTGAGATTGTAGGCCACAGACATCATTTGAAACGACTTACTGTTGTTGTTTTTTTTTTTTTTTTTTAAACAAATAAAATCTGAAAAGTGCGGCATGCATTTCTACTAAGCCTCTTTTGATTTCATAGCCCTACATTAAATGACACAACTAGAAACGTAGCAAGACACGGCAGTCTACCTAAACCGACAAGCCGGCTAAGTTCAGCGTTAATTAGAAAAACTGCCAGGAGGCCCATGGTGACTCTGGAGGAGCTGCAGATATCCCCAGCTCAGGAGGGAGCATCTGTCAACAGGACAATGGTGTCCCCCATACCTGATGTTAGGTACGGGCGACACTGCAAACATGAAAGCAGATGCTAAACCGTTGCTTTTTGTCCTAAACTACACTGAACACACTGTTCTAACTGCGGATCATGATGGTGGCAGCATCATGCTGTGGGGATGCTTCTTCAGTAAGGACAGAGAAGCTGGTCAGAGATGATAGGAAGATGGATGGAGATAAATATAGGATGATTCTAAAAAAAAAGCCTGTTAAAGGCTGCAAAAAGACTTGAGACTGAGCTAGGGCTGTACAATTTAGCCAAAAAGGAAAATTGTCATATATTTCCACCATAATTGCGATATAATTTTGTCTTTTCTCTGCATTAACCAGAAGAATCAAAAATGGCCTGTAGATAAACAAGAACCATTTAAAACAAGAATTTTAACTGTCTAAATATTAATCAAAATATTGTTATTCAAGAGAATAGCTTGTTGAAGTTACAGTACAAAGTCTATGTATTAAAGAGTTTGACGGGTACTTAATGCTACGGTGAGATTCCTGAAAGTTTCTGGTAAAAAAGTTTGATTATATAAACTCTAAAACAAGTAATAACATTAGATTATCTCACTGCTGCAACTCTCTTTCCTTCCATGTGGAGGCAAACCCACTTTAAACACATTACAGACACCTGAAGCACTTAATTTGTTACGTAGCCGAACATTGCACTCCTCTGCGCTTTGGAAATTGAGTTTTTTTTTAAAATTGGGATTATATTGCAAATGTCATTAATTGTCCAGACTGAGATGGAGGGTAACACTTCAATAGTCAGATCTACCAAGATGTTGCTTAGATTAACGTGTACTTGGGAATTAGAATGGCCTAGTCAAAGTCCAGATCTAAATGCAATAGAGAAATGTGGCAAAACTTTAAAACTGGTCCAGTTTGATTGAGCTTGAGGTATTGTGGAAAACGATGGGAGGGAAAAATCTGTCTCTAGATGTGGAAAGCCCATAGAACCATACTCCACCTTAAATGACTTGCTGCTGCGGCTGCAGCAAAAAGGAGCCTCTACAAAGTATTGATTCAGGGAGGATAGATGTAAATGCACGGCACACTTTTCAGATTTCTATTGCGATTTTATAAAAGCAATGGATCGCTTCCCTTAGATTTCCCAACTATATCTGCTGCTTTGTGTTCACGTTTAAGGGTTAAAGTTGAGGGTTGCAAAGTGACAACAACAGGATAAAGTTCCAGGCTTCAAACTACCTTGACCAGGCACTTTATTCTAATTTATTTTGTTGTCCTGGGTCTTTTCCACATCAAACAGGCCGTCTGGTTGGCGCACACACGTCCTGATGTCTGCTTGTTTGTGGAAGTAAATGTTTTCACGCAGCTCCGACTGATGTATCCGTTCAGCCTCGCCTAGTTAAAGATCCCCAATTAGCTTTTAATTGGCCCTTTGAAGCAGAGTCTAAAGAGGGAACTTATAAACATCCGCGTGTGATTACTCAGCTGCTCCAGCAAAAAGAGTAGGACGTGTTTGTTAGTCAGCCGTGGAAAATGACGTCTTCTTGCACGGCAGGTCTGGAGCTCTGTGAGCCGTCTCTCCGGCTGGTGGCCACCATGCTGGCCGGCCTCATGACCGTGGCGGGGGAGCTGCTGCTGCTGGCTGTGGCCCTCGGCTGCCAGTCCTGGAGGGGCCTGCTGGGAGCCGGAGCGGCCCCTCTGACGCTCTTCCTCAGCTACGGGTACGACCATCCATCTGTTTTGTCGCTAAATGCGCCTCAGAACCATTGCCTCGATATTAAAAGAGCGCGTGTCCCCCAGCCAGCTGGCTCGCAGAAGGCTTTGTCAGGCGGTGCTGATCTAGTCTTTGCTCATGTCAGGACACATCAGGGCCGCTTTACTCAACGGCTTCTGCGAGTTCCCGTCTGGACGGCAAGCCTTCACCGCTCCTTCCAGCCAAATTAAATGATTATCAGCAAATTTGTGGTAATAATCTGCAAATTTTAATAAAACAGGATTAAGGGATTGCGCCACTCGCCGAGCTGCGTTGTTTATTTCTTACGCTTGATGGAATAAGTTGAGGCTGCGAAAAATCTGCCGAGCGTTCAGATGATTCCAGCGGTGGCTAAAGTTTTTCTTTTCATCTGGGTCTCCTCTCCCGCAGCGTTCCTGGTGTGTTTCCCGAGTCCCCTCGCTGGCTCCTCCTGTCAGAGCGCTCCGCCGACATGAGCGCGTTCGGCGAGAGGAGGAACTCCAGCAGAGAGCTGAGGGATGACGAGAGCTTCACAGGTTGGTTTACAGACGTCCATTCCCGCTCGTTTAGCTCCGCAGCACCCGGCGACCCGAGTAGACGTCCGGTTTATGAAAGCCTGTTTCCCAGTATGTTCACCAAGATGGTGTAACGTGTCACATGCCTATGTTCCAGTTAGGCATGAGAAGACTTTGCCCACCTTTATAGGGACATACATCCAGTACAGCGGTCTGGCTTTTCCTCGGGTTTAAGAAGCTCTGACTATAAATGCTGCTGTTGGTACGGTTTGAAGTGGTGTTTACGGGATGCCAGGTTAGTGTCAGATTAATGGGGGTTTTCTCCAGAGATGTGCAGGCTTGCTTGTTTCTGTGAACTAGCTTTTAGCTTCTGCATGTTTCCCTCATTTAGACAAAAAGAGATGTCGGCTGTTTGGAAGCGTTAAGCAGCTGGCTGCAGGCTAGCTGTCCGAGCCGACGGCCCGACCAATGTCAGCGTGCTAAGAGCCGACTGTCAGGAATAAACCTAGTTTATAATATTCTAGTTAATAGTTTTTAATATTCTGCACCAAAATCCCTTGGAAACTACTTCTAAATTTATAGATATTTATTTTATGTATCGACTTAAGCAATAAAATCCTGTTAATAAATACATGTTACGCATGACATAACTTTGGCAACCATGTTATATTGCATTAGCAGCAACAGGAATACAGTAGCTGTTCGTTTCCTGTGTAAAACAAACCATTTTAATCATTGTTTGTTAAATACATGCTGAAATGAGGCGCTGTGGTAGGTTTTACTGTTTTTAAAGCATTATAACTGCATTGTAACGCAGTTATAATGAGACGTAATGACAGGCTGCTGCTGCTGTGGGAGACGACTTACGTCAGGCTTTATTTACATGGAAATAAGTTTAGTGCCACTGCAGCTCTCTCCACTGTCGCCTCTGTTTTGTCAACTTTGCTTCGACTTCATCGTTCTTATCTTGCTGCAAACCTCTCTGCTGCATTGCCTTATTAGTTATGGAAATAAACTATGTTTTTCTTGTCTTTGTGCCTCATTCAACCCCAGAATGTGTGACAGTGGTTATGTGGGAAGTGTTTTTCATGATGAACTAGCATCTCAGAGAAGTAATGTGTGGGAGCCCTGGTTTAAAACGAAAAAAGATCAATCTCTTTATTTTGCATCCCTTAACTACAGTTAAGTTAAACGGCAGTTTGTTTGGTTCAAAATATGATTTTCTTTTCTTTAGACTTCGTATTTGGAGACAAACGTCCTCGTGGAAAACTGCGGTGGTTAAAATAAGGCCTTTCCACTGTTAACGATGGAAGTCGTGTTGTTTGTCTCCTGCAGAGCTGGAGGCAGAGCCGACCCCCTCCTCCCGTCCCCGCCTGTCCTTCCCCGAGCTGTTCCACAGCAAGAACATCTGGAAGAACATGTTCGTCCTCGGCTTCACCTCGTAAGTCATCCCGCATTAATTTAGCCCCGACGCAGTGCTTTGTGTCTGTGCAGCCCTCTGTCTGTGGGCCTGTCGCAGCCTCATATTTCATCCCTCCCAGCGCTGCGACCCACTCCAAACCTGCGCGGACGCACGCGGGAGCGCTCACGCTTTCTCCTCTGCGCCCTCTCTCCCCCTCAGATTCATCTCCCACGGCATCAGTCACTGCTACAGCTCTTTCCGCGGCGACGTCAGAGGCACCGCCCCCAGCTTCTACTGGACCTACCTGCTGTCAGTGAGCGCGGGAGGCGGCGCCTGGCTGCTGCTCTGGGCCACAGCGGACAGGTGCGGTCGCCGTGGCATCCTGCTGCTGTTCATGACGATGACGGGCCTGGCCTCTTTGATCCTCCTTGGACTCGTGGAGTGTAAGCTGGCTTCAGAGGGCGGCGCGGAGCTTCGCCTCGCTTTTCTGCATAAATCCCCACATGAACAGGGGACGCTATTAATAGTCCCACTAGGTGGACACAGCATCTTTTCATCTCCCTGCACGTCTCCTCCTGCTGTTGGGGAATGATTAAAGGGGGCTTTTGTTGGGATTAAAGTCCCAACTCTAATGACGGCGGTTGCAGATCTGGTCACACCGCGTCACTCATTTACCCGCTGGGTCACACTGAGCTTCATACGTTATGAAATGGATTAAAAGAGCGCGGGTCTCGCTTGCTTCATGGAAAAGTTCGACCTGCGCTCTTTGCTTTTCCATCGCTCTGTGTCTCCACATTCTGGAATCTCTGTCGCCCCCTTGTGGCTGAGCAGAAACACGACTCTTGGGTTATGTAGGACACTGCAGTGAGAGCAAAGTCAAAGCTGTGTCAGGTGCCGTGCTTTAATCTCACGTCAACAACTAACTAGGTACTGATAGGACTGCTGGGGGGGGGGGGGGTTCTTGTTTCTCTTAAAGCAGCAGGAAGTTGAGCTCCAGCAGTGTACTTCTGAATATGAAACACAGCACCTCCGTGTTGTCAACAGAGCCCATCAGCACTGATGTCTCTCTTGTCCCCCCCTGACAGATCTCAGTGAGACGGCCATCACGGTTTTCTCTGTGCTGGGTCTCTTCTCCTCCCAAGCCACCGCTTCCCTCTGCATCCTTTTCACCGCAGAGATCATGCCCACCGTCATCAGGTAATAAACACAGCAGCACAGAACAAGGGGAGACACCAGGTTGACAGGCTGAAAGCGACCATGAGCTCTGACAGGTACAGAGCATCTCTCTAAAGACCCCAGAAATGGATCAGAACGTTACAATGAAATGCATCATGAGGCAGGAGAGGACACGTCTCGTCACGACTTACCAGTGTGTGTGAGTCTAGATGGGTTTTCAGCCATTAAGGGTGAAGTGTTAAAACGCTGTTTAAAAATAATGAAGCTGTGGTTCACGGAGCCCAGATTACAGCTTGTGTTCATAACACGCTACTGTGTCTACACAACATTTAGGGAATTATGAGTCTGTGAAAATACAAGAACACAGTGAACTGTGTGGATAACCTACGCTGGACTCTGATAAGGTCGGCTGCTCTCTTTGGGGATCCTTATCTCAAGAAATATTACTTGAAAATCAAAAGTAGTTTGTTGGCCGATCATGTTTTCTTTCCTGTAATCCTTTAGAAACTGGTTAAACTGATACCTGAGAACCTGTGCTCCATTGTGCATTTAGTTTTAGAATCTGCTCCATATTTCTTGTTTTTAAACTCCTTTAACACGGCCAGAATAATTCATGGGATGTTCCTGTAAAACACGTGTTAACAAAGAGCTTTTAGAAGATTTAAATGCATCTTTTCTAGTAAGTCCTTCACTTTAGATCCCTTTATCAGTTTCCAGTTGGTTAACTAATTTGATTAAATTCAATTACAAATTGAATTACAGTAGAACTCAATGTTTAATCTGGGTTGGAATTTCATGTTGCTTTTGGGCGTTAAATGATTTTCCTCTGGGTGGGACATTCATACAACAGATTTTAGACAAAAAGAACTAAATGCACCACTTTGGACCTATTGTGGATTTTCATTGATGTGCAAAAGAATTAGACATACAGGCTGAAACATAAACATACACTCCTCACTTATAACTGGGTTAATGTCTGATAATACAGGATGGATGAGAAACAGTGGATTTTAGACCCACACATTTTAGGTTTTCGTTAAGGCCAAAATTGGCCAAAAATCTAACTTTAGTCAGTTTTATTCGTTCATAAACCACTTTTAATGTGTATTTAGGATTAATTTCTTGTCTTGTCAACCAACTGACTCAAACAGCAGTAAATACAGCTTCTGATCATTCAAACTAAATATTTAGAACAAGTACAAGCGGCCCAGAAACCACCAACGGCTGGCTTCCCTTAAAAACGTCTTTGTGAAGCAAGTCTAACATTGCCATGAACTTGGAAAGTGGCAATGAAAAATTAAGGCCCAGTTTCAGAATGAATATTTGACAGATTTGAAGCTGCCCATACGGACAAATCCAGTAAAAGTCGGACGAAAATGTAACTGTCAGACAAAACTAGGCCTACGATGTCTACAAGGAGGCGGATGTTTTTGTAGCCGTCTAGGAGAAGTCGATGTACCAGCTGACAAACACGGTGGGGGGTGTTTGGCTTCCCGTGGTTGTCTTTGCATTTTCACAAAGTAGATGGAGCAGCGAACAAGATAAATATTTAACGTCGCCTCAAATCTACAGCGAGAGGACTCATCGGGGGTTCCAGCAGGACTGATCCCAAACACATTAAACCTGGTTTTTTAAACTCTAAGTTTACTTATAGAAATGTATGACCTACCCTTAAAAACGTAAGGTTTTGCCAGGAAAGCCTCCAGTTTGAATTAAGTCTACCACCAGTGATAGGACAACTGATCAAATCTCTATACAGCTAAGCCTAAAGTGAACAGGACGTTAACGGTGAAGACGAGTGTATGTACACTTCTGACCCCATCCCTGGTGTTGCTGATGTGAGCTGAACAGCAGGATGTGTGTTTCCAGGGGCTGCAGCGTTGGCGCCGTGCTCGCCCTGGGCTGCGTGGGCCGCCTCAGCTCCCCGATCATGGACCTGCGCAACCACTACGGCTACTTCCTGCACCACGTCATCTACTCGTCTCTGGCGCTCCTGGCCGTGCTCTCCATCCTGCTGCTGCCCGAGAGCAAGAGGAAGCCGCTGCCTCAGACGCTGGCCGACGGGGAGCAGTACAGGCGGCCCCCGCTGGGCAGGAGGAGGCGGGACAACGTGCCGCTGCTGGCCACCCCCAACCCAGAGACCTAAAGCCGGCGGCTGCAGCGGCGGGCCGGGCCCCTGGCTCGCCTCCATCCGTCACGTTCACGCAGAGCAGGAGAGACGAACAGAGGGATGAACGGAGAGAAAAGGGCTGCAGCAGACCTTATGCTTCCTAACACGTCACACTCTTGTCATTCCCAACGCAGACGGACTGGTCGGGGCGCCCCGTTCTTCACTTGTCTGTGTTTGTTTCCTAACGATTAGATTTAAGTCGGGGGGGCTTCTGAACATTAACAGCACCCAGGAAGCTCTTCACCTTCTTCTGCTGTGAGGCACCAGCATCCAGCCGCACCTCTCTCCACCCTCGGCGTGTCTGTTTCAGGGACGGCGTCCGGCAGGCGGCCGTCATTTCTAGCTATTCCTGCTGTTGGTCCTCACCCACAGAGCATTTTTTTATGCCTTTCCTGGTGGTGATAACACAATAAGTGCTCAGAGGTGCAGAGAATCAAGGTTATGTTTGTTTTATAACTTGTCGACCGACTCTCCGATCCGGCACTGGAGCCAGGGAAGACCAGCAGCGGGAGCCACAACGCCTTGTGACTACTCTAGATTTTAGTTTCTTTGACTTCTTGGGACATCTGGGTTCTGTGCATAACGCAGACCCTGTGGCTGGAACCGTCCAGTGTGCTATGCAGCGTGGGAAGAAGAGCACTTTGAATCATTTTTAATAGAAGCGTTCGTTTGACCAAAGTCCTCGCGGTAAGGGGACAGTCCTGTGAACATAAATCACTTATTCTGATCAAAGGCGCCACCGTCGAGCTCGATGAAGCAGCGACAGCATCTGGCCTGGAGCCAGAAATATTTATACTATTTATGTTGACATCAAGTTGAATCAGTCATTTATCCTGGGACCTCAGATCTCAACTATCAGGCTGAATTGGACCCAGAAGGACTTTCCGTACTCGGATGTCAGCAGTTCAATATTCTGTCACATCCCTCCTGTCTGCACGTTGGAAGGCACTGAAGGGCTCGTTTTCTCTGTATGTCCTCCGACTCTCACTCTTAATACGTCTGCAGATTCATAGCGTCAGCTGGAAGGCGCTCCACGGACACCAGCAAACCGCAGTAGAGGTGTAACTCGTGTTTATAGGGACTGGGTCTTTAATGGAAATAGAAAAGACGGAGAAGCCGTTTCGTCTTTGCCTGAATGTCTGTTGATGCTGGAGAGACGGGTCCAATGATCAGGCTCCGTGACGGGGAGCTGAAGAGGGCCCCTGAGCTCCAAGCGAACCCCTCTTTCATTCTCAGCCACACACCGCAGGGCCCCTAAGCAAAGTCAGGAAAGGCCTGGAGTTTGATTTTAGTGTTTCCCAGGTCTGGAAGAAGATGGAAAAAAAAATGAAGATCATGAAAACATTTCCCCCTCAGATTTTCTTCATCCATCCATCCATCCACCATTTGACCATTTGCATGAAAAAATGTGCAGGAACTCTTGACTCCAGCTTTGCTGAGTCGATCATACAGACAGATGTTAATCCAGCTGTTTAACAGACATGCCAGTGTTTAAGGGCTCGGTGCCATCTGTGGTGTGTAGCAGAGGGAAGGAAATGGGGGCTCTAATTTGGACTCTGAAGCTGAAGAAACCTACCTTTGTCAATGGCTTCTTCACCTTTTGGTGGATCTTTTTTTGTCTGTGTTGCACTCAACGAGTCTAACCTTTATGCTCTAGTTCCTACCACTAATCTGGCTTGACTATAATTATGTCTAACAACGCTGGCGACCGGTTCAATGATGAGTGTGATGCTGTTAATCCTGATTTCATGTAAAATAAAACTGGTTTAAAAAACAAGGTGGATTTTGACTGTATTATTATAAGAAGCCACTAAACAAAGCTGACCTTCCCTCAACACCAGACCAGACCTCCCAGTCTTGCACCGAGTCTACTGAAAAAAAAAAAAAAAAGGACTCATATACAACTCAATCTTACAACTATTACACAATGCAACATAGTTTAGTTTACTAAAGACTTTTAAGCGACTGAAAGTTACTGGAACGCAAGAAGAAACCTATAATGAGCATTAGCCAATATTCAGGGACCACTAGCTATAGGTTCCAGTTGCCTTTCCTGGAACATTGAGTGAACATTTCCCTATCCAACCTTCACAAAGCACACCCGTATTCTACTATTTCCCATTCAGTCTCAGTCAGAAACATGCTTCCACCCAAAACATCACTTTTTGTCAAGCTTAGTTCTGCTAATTCAGCGTTTTTTCCACTTGCACGTAGCAGCTGGCCAAATTCACAACAAGTCATTCAACTTCAAAGCAAATAATAAATTCTCTCCTCGCCAAGTTTTAAATCACAGAAACATTAATTTGACCAAAACAAGCTGGATAAAAAAAAAAAAAAACGTCATCCATCAGTTAATTTTCATTTTGTCTCTGTCAATCAACACAGCTTCCCTTAACCCCGCTGTTATGAGCTGTTGCCGTGAAGACAGCTAAGGCCTGGACTCCAGACATTTCTGAGGGCAGGCGTTTAGTGAGGTCAGAGCTACACCCGAGGTGTGAATGTCTGACTTTCAAGAAGCTCCTCAAGGGGCATGTGAAGATCCTCCGCAGGAATCCTTCTACATAGATGCCACTTTGCACCTCTCATCCTTGAGCAGCACCAGGCTGACAGATATGTTCGCCTCTCACACGGCCGATACAGCCATTCTCAATAAATCGTTACATTTTATTGCTCTCAGTCGTATTTGTCGACCAGAGCAACGTTTTTAGGTGCGGCTCATTGGGCGGTTCTTAAACATTAGGCGTGGACCGTACCTGTTAGCGCCACAAGATGGAGATGTTACAGACCTTTAAAGTCATTTGATTTCATTTGGCTTAATTAAGCCCATATGACGGATGGTTCTTCATTTTCTAATAAAACTGTTTTATATGTAAAGCCATATTCAGTAAAAGAACGATGGAGCTGATTTGTCAGATTTAAAGTCCCTTTTCAACTTTTAAGAAGGTATTAAACATTCTGTTCATTAATTTCACGTTTCTGGATTCAAAATGGTTTTAATTATCGGTCTGATGTATTTTTCTCATCTAAGAAATTAATTGTGGTGTTTTCATTAGCTGTAAGCGGAAAGTCATCATAAGTAACAGAAATAAAAGCTAAATAAAAGCCAATTACTTTGGTTTTTAATTATTTATTTATTTATTTTTTACACACAAACAAAGAAAACCAGCAGAGATTTTTCGATCACTTCTCTACAAGTCTCCTTCCTCTCGGCGGTCGCTTTGCGTTCTGGGATCCTGCCTCCCTTAAGGCAGCAACAGGTGGCCAGACACTGTTCATGTCCTCTGACTCAGCCTGTCTGTGAAGACAAAGGACATCAGCCCTGGAGACGGCATGACGACAGCTGAGAATCAGTGAGCACACGCTGGTATGTTCCACCCTGGCAGCACAACAGCACCCTGAAGGTTAGAGCGGCCCCTCCGAACAGGGGGCCTGAAATCTGAGACGTGCCGAAGAGTTGGACAAGGTCAAGGTGGTTGACACGGGTTGCCATACTGTCATCTGCTGTACACAACCACATTATCGCCCCTCGGACAGACCGCACTCTTTATCTTAAGTATTATGGGCTGGGGCAGTACTTAGTACTATGGCTTCAGTGACCTGGAAAAGTAGTCCCATCATTTTACACCATTTCTCCCATTGCAGCCACTAACTTCAATGTATTTCATGTAATAGACTGGTAGAAAATGGTGTATAACGCTGATAATGATACATAGGTTTGAAGATATTTTGCAAATAAAATAAAATATTACATACAGAAACAGTGTGGTCATTGCAAACCTACCCAGACATGGCCGTCCACCAGAACTGGCTGGTCGGAGGAGAACACCATTAAGCAGGGGCGTGGCCGAGAGGGTAACTTTGGAGGAGCTGCATGGATCCACGGCTCGGGTGGGAGAATCAGTTGACGGGACAACTGTGAGGCCTGCAATCCCAAAAGCAGGGGTTATGAAAGAGACGCGTGAATAAGGCCAGCAAGGTCAAACGAAGCCTAAAAGTCCAAAGCGAACTGTTCTACAGGCCATGTAGGAAACACAGACATGTGAAAGAAGGGGTTCAGGTCAGAGAAGACTGCATATCACCCTGAACACAGCATCCTCCGCATCAAAGATGGTGGCGGTGGCAGCATCATGCTGTGGGGATGCTTTTTATTAACAGGGACAGGGAAGCTGTGCAGATGATGAAAGCCAAACACCTTAGAGACTGTAACAGGCTTGAGGCTGGGGTGGAGGTTCACCTTCCTGCAGTACGACACTAAACATAAACCCTGAGCTGCAATGAACTGGTTTACTTCAAAGCCTACTCAACATATGCATTAGACTGACCTATTTAAAGACCAGACCTAAATCACATTAAGGAATCTGTGACAAGGCTTGGAAACGGATGTTTTCCATCCATTTATGCTAGCCTATCACATAAGATGTAAAAAAATAAATAAATAAAATTGCATATTAGGACTTCTGCGACGCGCCGACGTCTTGCAGCCATACCAACTGCATTGGATGCTGACGCCAACAAAAGGTGCCTGAACCCCTTTAGTCCAAACTGAGGTATTGTGGGATGCACTGGGTGAATTGCTACAAAGTTTAATATATTTAATCACCACACTTTACCGAATTAAGTTAAATATCCTACTTCATCTGTTTTTCATGAAATTAGAAACTGTTCTGCTGATGAACGCCTCGTCTCTGCCGCTAGGAGGGACACATCAGGAACCATGTGTTTAAAAGAGTGACGCTTTCTATAGCAGAGGTGACAGATAGACAAAAAGTGACCTGAAGACCACTCCGAGCTCAGAGCTGACAAGTGTTGAAAGAGTGTAGTTACACAGTGCAGAGGTCTTGGAGTTAGGAGATTCATTCTCCAGACACGTCTGAGACAAATTATCGCCCTGCAGGCAGGTTGACACTCTGCATGGTGAAGAAATAACTCTCTTGATCCTTGAGATGACTGTCAACAGTTCTGGATTTTAAAGATTTTCCTTGAGAACAATCACACCGTCTCCTCTGTAAAGGGGGGCCAACCAAACCCGGACTGGGACGACCTAGTTAACTCACTCAAACATATGAAATGACAAATTATGCCTCCAAACTCAGGGGTCTACCATGCGACCCACAAACACTGAGGTGTTATTTTTATTTGAAAGCGCGCGCACGCACTTACGGCCGCAAAGGTCACAGCTGAGGAGGACAAATGTCCCTACAGGGAGCCTCCTTTCCCTCAAGCCGGGCAGAAGGTATCCTGAAACTATTTCACAGGGTTATCTTTGTCCTCAAAGCTAAATGCAAGTAAACAATGCGGGTCCAACAAGATGTGTGGGGCAGTGTGGAGTTACAGTGTGAAGTAGCTGTCAGAGCCGAGGCGCACGGTGCTGACCCGGTGACAGCTGTGCCTGCGATGGCGGCTGTGGTTGGAGGGTGTGAACAATAACAACGAACACTGGCACAGGAAAGACAGAAGTCCTCATTAAACATCCCAGAATGTAGTTTGAAGTAGGATTCTTGAAAGGATAAGTAGTAATGAGGATAACCTTTGGCAGACGCATCCGGCCCATTAAATCCGAAAACGTAAAAGGATGTTCTAAGAGGCTTTCCCACCCCCCAAAATGAAATAATCCAGTTTCACAGACTTTGATGAGGTAACAATTCTTTAATCCTTGCACCCAGACGCATGAACGGGGCTTACAGATCCGATCTGGACCGATACCTTCTGAATTACAATGCCTGCAAACAAATGAATGCAACACTTTTTAGATCTTACTTTGTAAAACAGTGAAAATCACATATTTCTTTCCACTTTACGATAATGCTCCACTCAGTGTTGGTCTTAGGCATAACATCCCAACAAAATACAATGATAAATTTCTTTCTAAGCTTTTGCTGCAGCGATGCTTTCTTTCCTCTTTTTAGTCTGCGGCATCAGCATCAAGAGATGCTCAGTCACATGGTCAGCTAAATATTTAATTGTGTACCGGAGCAACCGTGCATTGCCTTAGATTCTCTCTGCTCCACTTTTAAGTCCTTATTGATTCCTACTTTCAAACAGAAGCCCATCTAAGATGTACGCTTTAAAAATGCCAAACTCAGAAAGGACCTAGCTGGTTGAGAGAGACATTATACACCAAAATAACGCTAACTGGCCTATAGTTGTTAAGCCTGAGCGCTGACTCCGGCTGATAGGAAGGCTGAGGAGCCTTGGACCAAGTTGCTGTCATTTGTGAAAGTGAGAAAAGACAGCTGAGGAGGAAAGCCTCAGCGTGTGCTCCTTTGGGCGGTCTTCAGGTGGTCGCTTTGATAAACACATGACTTAGAGAGGTCGGCTGTTAACGTGTCGCTTGTTATCGAGGTCGATCCTATTGTAAATAAGAAGGAGTTCAGCGGGGAGGGGGTGAATCTTCCCTTTGAGGTGAACGCATCGAGCCTATTTCCAGCGAGGCACAGAGAGCTTTGTCAGCGGGCAGCTGTCTCATCCAGCCTTTTACCGCAGACAGAGGAGGGGAAAGAGAGCTCCACTGGGAGGCAAGGAAGGTCTCAGAGAGAGAACCCAAGCCCAAATATTCACAAGGTTATCTTTGTCCTCGAGGACAGTTCAATTCAGACAATAGGGACTCTGACAGGGTGATGGACAGCATGATTGCATCAATGTGGGTGAAAGGTTCTTTTTTTTAGCTCAGAAAACCTCTGAAGAAACTTGCTGGGAAATATCCTCAGGACCTTTTTCCTGACCCTGTCTCCTCATACAAACAAATGTTTATCAAGTTCATTTTACCAAATGAAAAAATAACTCTTTCACATATCAGACAAACGTGCAGAAACATGAGTTCTTGTTAAAAGCTCCGATCGGCCTCTAGTTATCAGCTAGAATCTTTCCTGTATTTTCATTGTTTCTTTGTCATCCGTCGCAAGAAGGTCAGGACTAAAATAGAGCCTGATATAGGAGCGTCTAATAGGCTTTATGTGCAACAGCCAATAGTTACATGACATCTACGATTGTCCACACCTTTATTTCTAAATGCAGATGTGATCCATTGTGTTCTTGCTCAGTCCTTTTAGGGGGGGCTGCTTCACCAAAGCTCTACCCACTGGATGTATAAAAAGAGGCGATCCGAGGCAGCAGCAGGGACAGGAACAGCACACCTGCAGGTCAGTGAACCATCCCTCCATCATCATCAGCAGCAGCAGCAGCAGCTAACTTATCAAGTCAATGACCTGAGATCTAATGTAACATTTGATCTTTTAAGACCCATCAGAACAAGTCAGCTAAGGAGAAGAGGAGGAACAAACAGGTAAAGAGTTTGATGGTGCTACAAAATAGAATAATGGTCCCTCAAAGATTACAAAGAAAAGAAATGAATTTAGAGTAATTTACCCTCTGTTACTTTTCTAGATTTTGGTGTAACTATGGATATGAAGGCTTATAGACTGTATTAAAAAAGAACCCACTTGTTTTCACACAGTATAATGTTTTATAATAGCTGAAAACATGGAGCAGCATCGTTGTTATTACTACTTGTAATAACAACGATGAAGATTTATATTCAGTAGGAATGTAAAAGAAAATGATCAAATATAAACATACAAATCAGTGACTAACTTAATCGATATTGTAGAGAATATCAACAAAAGTGATTTCTTGATGCATTAATTTTGGGAAAAAGTTGATTTCATCATTTGAATGATGAACCAATTAATTAACCAACCTGTTAAATTATCAATACATCAGTCCACCAAGTAATTGACACTTTAGGGAAGGATTGTATTCTAAAGTTGTATTTATATCACACTGCAGCATATATTTATTGATTTCTTTTTGCTATGTCCTGGCCTTTTTTCCTCAAGCTCCCAAAATGTGTTTAAAAGAAATGCAGCTTTTTCAGACAGTTCTTCAAACATGCTGATTGTCATTATTCATATTTTCTCACCACACCTTTAACTGTTCCCCTTTCAAATAATTATACGTATTTGTTTAAATGTAAACGTGCATTCATGCTATTTATATCTTTGCTGTTTTGTGTTGCAGTAACTGTCCTGGTAAATGGGCTTCATGCCTTTGTGTCCTAATTTTTTTTTTAAGTTGTTCCATAAATCTTTGAACATATTTTAACTCATTTCTCATTGAAGTTTAGGGTTTGTTTGGACTGTTTAGTGATTCTAAGTAATCTACTGCCTAAACCTTTTGAAACAAACCCCTAACCTCACAGCTTTCAAGATGTCTTGCGACGCCCTAATGGCAGAGTTTGGGCCTGCGGCGCCTTTCCTGAGAAAATCCGACATGGAGCGCCTGGAGGCCCAAACGCGACCCTTTGACATGAAGAGGAACTGTTTTGTGCCCGACTCCGAAGAGGAGTACGTTAAAGCTACAGTTACCACCAGAGATGGGGACAAAGTCACCGCTGAAACTGAAAAAGGGAAGGCAAGTAGGCCACAAATGTACATTTAAGCGCTGAAGAAGTGGATGTAGAAATAACACTTCACCTTTTAGCAGCTTATTTTAGAGATGTTCTCTATGATGATTTCTTCACAGACTGTTACAGTCAAGGAGGTGGATGTCCACCCCCAGAACCCGCCAAAGTTCGATAAAATCGAGGACATGGCCATGTTCACCTACCTCCATGAGCCCGCCGTGCTGTTCAACCTCAAAGAGCGTTATGCAGCATGGATGATCTATGTGAGTGATGACCACAATGTCCAGAAGGGACCACTCCCCCACTTTACCTAGGTAATAGCTTTGATTTTGGTCTTGTCTCTGGCCTCAGACCTACTCGGGGCTGTTCTGTGTGACCGTCAACCCCTACAAGTGGCTCCCGGTTTACGATAAATCGGTGGTCAACGCCTACAGGGGAAAGAAGAGGAGTGAAGCTCCTCCTCACATCTACTCCATCTCTGACAATGCCTATCAGTACATGTTGTCTGGTGAGTTCCCGTCTGCAGAAGCAGCTTGTGAGTAAAGTCAGTAATGGGGTTAGTGGACCTAACATGGAGCTTCATGTTTCATGTTGTAGACAGAGAAAATCAGTCCATCCTCATCACGTAAGTCAGACATGATCCTCACTACTGCTTTGATTATGCTTTGAAACTGATCTCTTATATGTTTAGGTCTTATACATGATATCAATTATAACTGTTTTTTTTTCTTCCAGTGGAGAATCTGGTGCAGGAAAGACTGTGAACACCAAGAGGGTCATCCAGTACTTTGCCAGCATTGCGGCTGTCTCCGGCAAGAAAGACCCAAGCCAGGAGAAAAAGGTTCATCCTAATCCATAAATGTTAGACGCAGTAATCAGCAGCTTGAGTGATGAAACGTTTTGCTTCCACACAGGGAACCCTGGAAGATCAAATCATCCAGGCCAATCCTGCTCTGGAGGCTTTTGGAAATGCCAAGACCATCCGAAATGACAACTCCTCCAGATTTGTACGCATTATTACCACATCTCATTATTCTAACTAGAAAAGCTTTTTTTTGGTAGCAGTGTAGAGAATTAAAGCAGCACTAAGTAACATTTTTACCTTAATACATCCTCTTATAAGTCCCTTTGATGGTAATCTAAGTGTTTATGAGACGATGGGAGGGGTCTGTTATCTTCCCCTACTGTCTCTGGTTGAAAAAACACACTTGCAACTTTCTGTGCGCCGACCCGGTGGCAGTCACGTGGCTCTGTTCTAGTTCTCGTAGTAAAACAAACAGGTTTACAGCACCCCAATGTAAGGCTATTGGCATCAATAGCGATGTTACCAAGTCTGCTTATTATAAGCGACTTTTGGCTTTTGGTTTTTCTCTGAAGTCGCTTGTAAATTTCATGAGTCGCAGGTTGTGGTTTATGGGGCCTGTATTTAACTGTGAATTCGCTTATTTGGGCTACAAAATAAGCAATTATGAACAAGAGCTATAAATAGACCCGCTCTCACTGCTACTTTAATGCTATTTTCAAAAGGTCCTGTAGAGGGAGCACCACTCGAAAATTACTTAGTGCTGCTTTAAGTTTTAGAAGGCCAACACTGAGTTGAAGAAAGGACAAAGGGCATTATGTGTTGTGTCTGTACTGATGTGATTGATTGACCTGCATTTAACAGGGTAAATTCATTCGAATTCACTTTGGAGTCAGTGGGAAACTGGCCTCAGCGGACATTGAGACATGTGAGTTTGCTTTGATTAAAGCTGAACAATTTGTCCATCATTTCCTGAGTGACTTTGTACTAAAACCACATGTTACTTCTGTAAGAGTTCCAGCTGTAATTACTTCCTATGACCTTCCTATGACCGTGTTTTTCATGACTTTTCAGTATATCTACAGCATTAACACAAAGCTATTATTTCTTTATTCTATTTTAAACTCTTGTGTTCACCCTAAATATTTTCATTCCATTTTTTTTTAGATCTGCTGGAAAAATCTCGTGTCACTTACCAGCTCAAGGCTGAGAGAGACTATCACATCTTCTATCAGATTCTGTCCCAAAGGAAGCCAGAGCTGTTGGGTAAGAGTGCAGCAATCTAAGAGTTCACAAATCCCATAAAAAGACCTCGATCCTTTTAACCGAGCCTCTTCTTTCCTCTCACAGAGATGCTGTTGATCACCAACAACCCCTATGACTACGCGTACATCTCTCAAGGAGAAACAACCGTAGCTTCCATCGACGATAGAGACGAGCTAATCGCCACTGATGTAAGAGGACGCAGACTGTTGCCAGAAACCTTCCATGCACATTGTTTGCAAACTAACATGTTAACTTTTGGCTATTTAAAGGAAGCTTTTGATGTCCTGGGCTTCACCCAAGAGGAAAAGAATGGCATTTACAAGCTGACAGGAGCCATCATGCATTTTGGAAACATGAAGTTCAAGAATAAGCAGAGGGAAGAGCAAGCAGAGCCCGATGGCACAGAGGGTAAGAAATAAAAGCGTCTGTTTAAGCACTCTGCTGTTACAGTAACTACAGAAACACTTTTTGATTCAAAAGACTGTAATAATAAAAGTAGCACCATGCAATAACCACCTGTAGATACGGACAAAGTGGCATATCTTACGGGCCTGAACTCTGCGGACCTCATCAAGGGGCTGTGTCACCCAAGAGTTAAAGTAGGCAACGAGTGGGTCACCAAAGGCCAAAGTGTGCAGCAGGTGAGCAAAAGTAGCACCAAGTATCTTGAATGTTGCGTATTTCAACAACATTACTGACCATCAAATTTAAACCCATTTGTGTCCACGTCATCTTTAGGTGTACTACTCCATCGGTGCTCTGGCAAAGTCAGTGTACGAGAAAATGTTCCTGTGGATGGTAATAAGAATCAACCAATCCCTGGAGACCAAACAACCTCGGCAGTACTTCATCGGCGTTTTGGACATAGCTGGATTTGAGATCTTTGATGTGAGCTTCATGGGCAATAGATTCTGATGAAAGCTGCATAGCAAGACATCTCACTCTGCATTTGCTTTTGGCTTCTAGTACAACACCTTTGAGCAGCTGTGCATTAACTACACCAATGAGAAGCTGCAGCAGTTTTTCAACCACCACATGTTTGTGCTGGAGCAAGAGGAGTACAAGAAAGAAGGCATTGTGTGGGAGTTCATTGACTTCGGCATGGACTTGGCCGCCTGCATTGAACTCATTGAAAAGGTTGGTATATGGTGAAGGGGGTTTTCAGATGTAGCCATCAGCTATTGGGAAAAGCCTCTGAACTTCTGTTCACCCCTCCGTCTCATTTCTGTGCACAGACATGGCGTGAATTAAACTTGCGTTGAGTGTTTGATGTTTAATCTTTCTTGCCTCTACCCCGGCAGCCTATGGGCATCATGTCTATCCTTGAAGAGGAGTGCATGTTCCCCAAAGCAAGCGATGCAACATTTAAGGCCAAGTTGTATGACAACCATCTGGGTAAAAGCCCCAACTTCCAAAAGCCCAGAATCATCAAAGGGAAACCAGAAGCCCATTTCTCTTTGGTTCACTACGCCGGTACTGTTGATTACAACATAGGCAACTGGCTGGTGAAGAACAAAGATCCACTGAATGAGACGGTGGTTGGACTCTATCAGAAATCCAACCTGAAGCTACTAGCTTTGTTATTTGCTGGGTATTCTAGTGCTGATTCAGGTGAGGTCTATATCACCAGGCTGATTATTACTTCTATTAAATTAAAGTATTCATTTTATTAACACACTTGGACATCTTCAATCCCCATACAGCTCAGGATGCAGGAGGCAAAGGAGGGAAGGGAGGAAAGAAGAAAGGTTCTTCCTTCCAGACTGTGTCTGCTTTGCACAGGGTAGGTCACACATATCAAGTTTCAGGCATTTCCAAGCTTGGGTTCACTGTATCCAATATTATAACTGTGCACTACTTACACCAACAGGAAAATCTGAACAAACTAATGACCAACCTCCGGTCAACTCACCCTCACTTTGTTCGCTGCATCATCCCCAACGAGACCAAGACTCCCGGGGCCATGGAGAACCCGCTGGTTATGCACCAGCTGCGCTGTAATGGCGTGCTGGAAGGGATCAGGATCTGCAGAAAGGGATTCCCTAACAGGATTCAGTATGGAGACTTCAAGCAAAGGCAAGAAAATACTTGGTCTTTCGGAAAATCCTTTGACTGGGAATAAATTATATTTCAAGGCGTGAACCTTAATTTGTTAAACATCCATGTTCCAAGTTTGACGGTTGAGTCGGAAGGTGTCATTGTAGACATTTTCTCTACTGCAGTAATTAGTTGACCGGTAGGGGACACTCAGAAATTGTGTATATAGGATTGAACCTCCAGCCATTGCTTAGTTTGAGAAAAGAAGACGAAAACAATTTGGTGGCACTGCGGCAGAAAACGTTAACACCTCTGTCAGTTCGTTTCAGTAGCTACGCCAGCGGTTCCCAGCCCTGGTCCTCAAGTACCCCTCACCTGGATGTTTTAGACGCGGCTCTCTTCCAGCTCACCCGATTCAAAGGATCGCAACCTCCTCTGCATCTCATCAAGCGCTGCAGAAGCCTCCTAATCATCCTGTCATTTAAGTCAGGTGTGAGGCAGCAAGGAGTCGCCTGAAACATGCAGGTTCAGGGGTACGTGAGGGCCAGGGTTGGGAACCACGGAGGAAGCAGGGAGCATTTGAAATAAGACATATTTCCTTTGTGTTACAGGACTGGATGTTTCCCATTCAGACTCACGTAAAAATGTTTTTAGATATGCTGTACTTGGGAACTTAAGAAACAGCTTAAATTTAGTATTTAGAAATGATCTGCTTTCCATCATCCTTACTTCCAATGATTATGACGGTCATCTCATTGTATCAGATATCGCATTTTGAACCCGAGTGCCATACCTGAAGGGCAGTTCATCGACAATAAAAAAGCAGCGGAGAAACTTTTGGGGTCTTTGGATATTGATCATGAGCAGTACAGATTGGGACACACAAAGGTTGGTTCTGTTGAATAGAAAGGCCTTACTATCAGCTTGAGAAACACGTTTTCTGTGCTTTGACATAAAATGCGTCGCACTCAGGTGTTCTTCAAAGCTGG
The DNA here is from genome assembly GCA_037039145.1 of Fundulus diaphanus. Taxonomy (NCBI): domain Eukaryota; kingdom Metazoa; phylum Chordata; class Actinopteri; order Cyprinodontiformes; family Fundulidae; genus Fundulus; species Fundulus diaphanus. The sequence continues at coordinate 31,833,376 of CM073137.1, forward strand.
CCTGCTGGGCGGACTGGAAGAGATGAGAGACGACCGTCTAGCTCTCATCATTACAGGAATTCAGGCGAGATCCAGAGGACTGATTGCCAGGATTGAGTTCCAGAAAATTGTCGAACGCAGGTTGGAGTTCACTGCTTATTATTATTATTATTATTATGTTTTTACTTCAAAAGGTAACCGTGGCAAAGTAAACTGAAAACACCCCGGTGGTCTCCACAGGGACTCCTTGCTGGTGATCCAGTGGAACATCCGTGCCTTCATGGGTGTCAAGAACTGGCCCTGGATGAAGATGTTCTTCAAGATCAAGCCTCTGCTGAAATCAGCTGAGACTGAAAAGGAGATGGCGAACATGAAAGAGGAGTTCACCAAGCTCAAGGAGGCCTACGCCAAATCCGAAGCCCGCAAGAAAGAGCTGGAGGAAAAGATGGTCACCCTTCTCCAAGAGAAGAATGACTTACAGCTCCAATTTCAATCCGTAAGATCAATCTCTTGTCTTCATTTCTAGCCGGTGCCCAGAGCTACTAACGAATACAGCACTGGTTTCCTGTCCTGTCTGTAGGAGCAAGACAATCTCTCCGATGCTGAGGAGCGTTGTGAAGGTCTGATCAAGAGCAAAATCCAGCTGGAGGCCAAAACGAAGGAGCTGACGGAGAGACTGGAGGATGAGGAGGAAATGAATGCTGAGCTGACAGCCAAGAAGAGGAAGCTTGAGGACGAATGTTCGGAGCTCAAGAAAGACATTGATGATCTGGAGCTGACTCTGGCTAAAGTGGAAAAGGAAAAGCACGCCACTGAGAACAAGGTATCGCTCATTTTAACCCGCTGATCAGTGACTGCCTCAGGAACGGGTCCTTTCAACACACCAGTCTGTTTTCTGTTTCCTAAGGTGAAAAACCTGACAGAGGAGATGGCAGCGCTGGATGAAATCATTGCCAAGCTGACCAAAGAGAAGAAAGCTCTTCAGGAGGCTCATCAGCAAACGCTGGACGACCTGCAGAGCGAGGAGGACAAAGTCAACACTCTGACCAAGGCCAAAGTCAAGCTGGAACAGCAAGTCGATGACGTGAGCGCTCGCAGGGATCACTGGGTTCAAACAGAGGGCTGGAAACAAGACGGCGAAGTAATTGTTAATGTTTTTTGGTTTTTAGCTTGAAGGATCACTGGAGCAAGAGAAGAAGATAAGAATGGATCTGGAAAGAGCCAAGAGAAAGTTGGAGGGGGACCTAAAGTTGACCCATGAAAATGTGATGGACCTGGAGAACGACAAACAGCAGCTGGAGGAGAAGCTTAAAAAGTGAAAATGACTTCCATACTCACAGAGCAGCAGATGTGATTTTATGGCAGGTCTCCAAAGTAAAGCTTTTATTGTGTCTTTGAATGCAGGAAAGATTTTGAAATTAGCCAGCAGATCAGTAAAATTGAAGATGAGCAGGCTATGGGCGCCCAGCTTCAGAAAAAGCTGAAGGAGTTACAGGTGAGTTCCTCAGCAGGTCTCATCTGTAGTTTAGCTCTCTCTCTATGAACCCTACTCCTAAAAATCTGGTGGTCTTCATCAAGGCCCGAATCGAAGAGCTTGAGGAGGAGCTGGAGGCTGAACGAGCTTCCCGGGCCAAGGTGGAGAAGCAAAGAGCCGACTTGGCCAGGGAGCTGGAGGAAATCAGCGAGAGGCTGGAGGAAGCCGGAGGAGCCACCACAGCCCAGATCGAGATGAACAAGAAGAGGGAGGCCGAGTTTCAGAAGATGCGCAGAGAGCTCGAAGAGGCCACCCTGCAGCACGAAGCCACCACCGCGACGCTGAGGAAGAAGAACGCAGACACTGTGGCCGACCTGGGAGAGCAGATCGACAACCTGCAGAGGGTCAAGCAGAAGCTGGAGAAGGAGAAGAGCGAGCTCAGGCTGGAGCTGGACGACGTGATCTCCAACATGGAGCAAATCGCCAAGGTTAAGGTAAGTAGTCCTAACAGAGATAGGATGGAAGTTGAATTCAGTGGTTTAGTTTAAGAAATGGAAAACCAAATAAATGTGTGTAACAGTGCTTGGATATCTTAGCAATTTCAGAAGTGGTGCTTTAAGAACTCAGTGAGACGTTGTTCCATGTAACACTGTGGGGCCTACATGTGGAGGAAATGGACCTAGTCTTTGTACCCCGCTGGCTTCCCACATATGTTGCATTAAGTCAACCCAACGGGGCTCCATGCAGGAAGACCGTTGAGAGCCCAGACCCGCCTAGCTCCCATCCAGCCTGAACCGCACTGGGCCCACATCCACATCCTGTGGCTTCTACCTGCACAATGCCGTCGCTGCACTGTTTTGCATGGTTGTGCTAATTTGCATTTGAAAACTGTCCTGTCATGCAAAACTGACTCAGTCAAGCGCTGAAAGTTAGATATAAAACAGTTTTATATTTAGCTTTTTTTTTTTTGCATTACTAGTGTAAATAATGTCTAGTCTAGCAGTTTTATGATAAGTCATTAGCCATTAACACCACTTTATGTTAGGTATTTATGGCAAAAACAAAAAAGCAAAACATAAAACTGTAAACTTAACATTTAACGAGTTGCCTGGGCACTTTTGACTTCACACGTGGTGTATTTGACACCTTATAAATTTGTTTCCCCTCCAGACCAACCTGGAGAAAATGTGCCGTACCCTGGAGGATCAGGTGTCTGAATACAGGACAAAATCAGAGGAGGGCCAACGTACCATCAGTGACCTCAGCATGCAAAAAGCAAAGCTACAAACTGAAAATGGTAACGAGACACACTCATGCTGGAAGAAGATCCTTAGCCTTTACATTTTAAAACCACAGCGCATCTACAGCTAGGACAATCTGCAGACTGAACCTTTGTCTGAACAGGGGAGCTCATCCGGCAGATGGAGGAAAAGGACTCGTTGGTCTCCCAGCTAACCCGAGGGAAGCTGTCCTACACCCAGCAGGTGGAAGACCTCAAGAGGCAGCTGGAGGAGGAGGTCAAGGTATGTTCAAAAAGTGCTGCTTTTACAGCAAAAATATCCAGTAGCCAAAAAACAGAAACAAAAAAGATTTTGTTACTTTCTTAAAGGCCAAGAACGCCCTTGCCCATGCAGTGCAGTCTGCTCGCCATGACTGCGACCTGTTGAGGGAGCAGTATGAGGAGGAGCAGGAAGCCAAAGCCGAGTTCCAGCGCAGCTTGTCCAAGGCCAACTCCGAGGTGGCTCAGTGGAGAACCAAGTACGAAACTGATGCCATCCAGAGGACCGAGGAGCTGGAAGAAGCCAAGTAAGGACTTCACAAAATGATCCTTTTCATCTTTGCAAACATTTTTTCTTTGGACGTCTCTTTATCGGTGTGAATGATTTGGTTGCTTTTGCTGTGTCTTTGCTTTTAGGAAGAAGCTGGCGCAACGCTTGCAGGATGCCGAGGAGGCTGTTGAAGCTGTGAACGCTAAATGCTCCTCCCTGGAGAAAACCAAACACAGGCTTCAGGGGGAAATTGAGGATCTCATGGTGGATGTGGAAAGGTCCAATGCGGCTGCTGCAGCTTTGGACAAGAAGCAAAGGAACTTCGACAAGGTGACGACACGTCACAGGAACGCTGGAAGTGTCCTGTTGGAAAAAAGGACACATGGTAAAAATATTGTTGCATGGGATGCCTGCAGGTCCTTGCCGAGTGGAAGCAGAAGTATGAGGAGTCCCAGACGGAGCTGGAAAGTGCCCAGAAAGAGGCCCGCTCTCTCAGCACTGAGCTGTTCAAGCTAAAGAACTCCTACGAAGAATCTCTGGATCACCTGGAGACCATGAAACGCGAGAACAAGAATCTTCAAGGTAAGGAGGCCTCTTGCTATCATGATCGAGCTTTTATGACACGGCCACCGTGGTCGGAGGATAGAAAACTGAATGACTTTGCCTAAAACAGAGGAAATTTCTGACCTGACCGAGCAAATTGGCGAGGGAGGAAAAAGCATCCATGAGTTGGAGAAGATGCGCAAACAGCTGGAGCAGGAGAAAACCGAGATACAAACTGCTCTGGAGGAAGCAGAGGTGAGAAAAAAGTCACATGTTACATGCATTTAGCTTGACACGGCTTTGATGCTGTGACGGCGACCCGCTCGTTTTCTGTTTCGGGGCAGGCTTCCCTTGAGCACGAGGAGGGTAAGATCCTTCGATCCCAGTTGGAGTTCAACCAGGTGAAAGCGGAAATTGAGCGCAAGCTGGCCGAGAAGGACGAGGAGATGGAGCAGGCCAAGAGGAACCAGCTGAGGGTGGTGGACACCCTGCAGAGCTCCCTGGAGGTGGAGACTCGCAGCAGGAACGAGGCTCTCAGGCTCAAGAAGAAGATGGAAGGAGATCTCAACGAGATGGAGATCCAACTGAGCCAGGCCAACAGGCAGGCAGCAGAGGCCCAGAAGCAGCTCAAGGGAGTTCAGAGCCACCTAAAGGTGAAACCTAAGAGCACAAAAACTTCCATTTTCACTTTGGGCTCATTACTTGTCCGTGAAAACGAAAGAGAATCTATTATCATGATTTTTGTCATGACAGGATTCCCAGCTGCAGCTGGATGATGCTCTCCGTTCCAACGACGACCTGAAGGAGAACATCGCTATTGTGGAGAGACGCAACAATTTGCTGCAGGCGGAGCTTGACGAGCTGAGGTCTCTGGTGGAGCAAAGTGAGAGAGGCCGCAAGCTGGCAGAGCAGGAACTGCTGGATGTCAGCGAGAGAGTTCAGCTGCTGCACTCACAGGTACAGCATCAGGGACAGTTTACGATTCAATTCAATTCAATTCAATTTCATTTATATAGCACCAATTCACAACACGTGAATTTCAAGGCACTTTACAAAGTCAAATTCAATCAAATGATACAGATTGATCAAAAAGTTTCCTATCTAAGGAAATCCAGCAGATTGCATCAAGTCTTGACAAGCAGCATTCACTCCTCCTGAAAGAGCATAGAGCCACAGTGGACAGTTGTCTGCATTGTCCATGATTTTGCAGCAATCCCTCATACTGAGCATGCATGAAGCGACAGTGGAAAGAAAAACTTCCCATTAACGGGAAGGAAAACCTCCAGCAGAACCAGGCTCAGTGTGAACGGTCATCTGCCTCAACTGACTGGGGGTTAAAGAAGACAGAGTAGAAACACAAAAAAGCACAGAAGCACACATTGATCCAGGAATCCTTTCTGTTATATGGTAATAGCGGATGATTGGGCACAGCATATGAGGGGTCAGGAGGGATCAGAAAACACTTTTTTTGGTCAGTTGGACAGCGAACAACTTTCCTGTTGCTTACTTACATGTCCAGTCAACAGGGAGCTGGTCCCCTTCCTGTGGGGTCCGGTTTGTGTAATTATGTAGCCGTGCACCAACACTAAGTTAGGGTGTGAGTGGTGTAGAAGAACAAGTTTGCCCAGAGTGGCATTCATCCGAGAGGCACCACTTGCTGGTTACTCATGCTAACGGTCTGCCCTGATCTCCCAGAACACCAGCCTGCTGAACCAGAAGAAGAAGCTGGAGGGAGACATCCCCCAGCTTCAGCATGAAGTGGAGGACGCCTTGCAAGAGTGCAGAAACGCCGAAGAGAAGGCCAAGAAGGCCATCACCGATGCAGCCATGATGGCGGAGGAGCTTAAGAAGGAGCAGGACACGTGTGCCCACTTGGAGCGCATGAAGAAAAACATGGAGCAAACCATCAAAGACCTTCAGCATCGCCTGGATGAGGCGGAGCAAATAGCAATGAAGGGCGGCAAGAAGCAGATCCAGAAGCTGGAGGCCAGGGTAAATACAAAAACCTTCACATTGCCGGGGAAAAATACAGGATGTTGAATTTTTTTTGCATTTTTACAATTGTGAAATCCTTTTCCTATCTTTTTTTTTAAGGTCAGGGAGCTTGAAAGTGAGGTAGACATGGAACAAAGAAAAAGTAGCGACTCCATCAAAGGTCTCCGCAAGTATGAGAGACGCATCAAGGAGCTCACCTACCAGGTCAACTCTGCCGTCACACCCTCTCTGTGTCATTAAATGGTAACATTCATGCCCGATTCGTAACACGATCTTTGTATGAAACAGGGCGAGGAGGACAAAAAGAATCTGAGCCGTCTGCAGGATCTGGTGGATAAACTGCAGATGAAAGTGAAATCCTACAAGAGGGTTGCGGAGGAGGCTGTAAGCTAAAGCCCCCACAGCCTCGTCGTTTTTGTTTTCATATGTTAATGGTGCCGCATTGAAACCGTACGGATCTGGATTTTTTCAGGAGGAACAGTCCAACGCAAACCTGAGCAAGCTGCGCAAGTTACAGCACGAGCTGGAGGAGGCGGAGGAGAGGGCCGACATTTCGGAGTCTCAGGTCAACAAGCTGAGAATGAGGAGCCGAGACCCAGGAGCCAAGGTGTGGAAGCGTGTCGGAGTTACACACACACACAAATGATTCGCTGCTTTGAGGCATATTGCAAAGTCATGTCTTCTTTCTATTTCCCAGAAATCACACGATGAAGAGTGAGGCCGCTGATTGGGTCCCCAGGCCTACATGTACTTTAGTTGTAGCGTCGTAGCTGTTCTCCATTCTCCATGCAACATGAGCAGAATAAAGAATAAAGGAATCATGCATGCACCGCCGGTCTCTGTTGTGTGGTTTTTGTTCATCAGCTGATCACAGCAGCCATTAAAGGATCAACATGTCTTTTATAGCACTACAGAACCGCTGTATAATGTTTGTAGATAGAGAAAAACAGTCTTGGCATCGGTAGCCCATCGGTAGCCAAGCAGCCCATCAGAGCTGCTTTTGTCAGCAGCTCTGATGGGCTGCTGACAAAAGCAGCTGACCGAGCAGCTGCAGATGAGCTATAAGAGGACTGCCGGCGGCTTGATTAAGACGGGAGAACAAATGAATCAGAATCTTCTTCATCTGCTCCAAAACCAGTGTTGATGTGTGTTTGGGGTCGTTGTCTCAAAACCTCCAGAAACTGGAAAGTGCTGAGACACCAGTGTCACTGTCCACAGCGAGAGAAGTTTAACATCAGCCTGGGGGTGCCGACAAAGATAGACGCACCATCTCTGAAACTAGGAACTAAACTTGAAGCTTGCCTCATGGACAAGCCAAATGACTTCTGGAGATAACAGATAATAAGATGGAGCAGAAATTGAGCTGTTTGGCAACATACAGAAGGAGAACGTTTAGAGGTGGTTTGGTGAGGCTAGGGACGCTGCATCAACTGTAAAGGGTGGCGGTGGTGGCATCATGCTATGGGGCTGGTTTGCTTCCATATAGGAACTGATAAATTACACAAAGTAGGCAGGATAATCACGGTGTGGAGGACCCCTTAAATTCCTCCTGCTTCACTAGATGTTTGAAACTTGGACACAGTTGGCTGTTTCAGCAGGACTCTGTCCCAACTTTAACAACCCTAAAACTTATAGCTCATGCTTAAGAGCCAGATCAACCCATTTAAATAACCCAGGAAGAATGTATGCAAACCTTTGACAGTAACTGTAACATGAACCTGTGAAAAATGCAGCAGCTGCTTGAATATCACGATGACAAAACAGTGCAGAACACAATAGATTCTGGACTGAGGCTGAATGTAACATATGAGTCCCTTAGAGGGCAGCATAGAGGCACTAATCCTGAAACATGAAATAAAACACATGTTTTTCCTCTCAAAATAAATGTTCACTTGGTCAGTGATGTATCATTTCAACAGTAATGATAATACATTGAGAACAATTAAATGATTTTCTAGTCCATCTTATTAGTTAAGCTGTACTGTTTCCATTTGATCGAGAAAAAGGTTTCAGATCTAACTTGATTCAGGAGTCTGCAGCCAAAAAATTAATGTTGTGAATTGCTCCAAGTAGATCTTTAGATTCTCTATTCTAAGCCAAAGTTCCTACTTTACAGAAAAGCAATCTCCTTGTATTTTATTTTGTTAAGTACAAACAATGGCGCATGTTTAGGGCGTTCATTTATTGTGGCAACGGAGATCTTACAGTTCAGTCAAGGTGACATTTCAAAGTCCAAGCTTGCCACTGACGCTATAGGAACATTCCCAATAAAAAGTGTCAGTGTGTTTAACACCTTCAACCTTTAATCACGTTACATAATGAAAGACAGGCCTCTGTCTGCCTTTTTCTGAGCCAGCCTTGCTTTTTAACATGAGCAGTTCCCTCATTGTGTTAGAAGCCTGTAGAGAGGGATAATGACTGGAACTGCTCTGTGTATAACCAGTTTTGACTCTTTTTTTTTTTTTTTTTAAACATAACGAGCTGCGCTAAAGTCCTGAATCACACACACAATCTACTTACAAGCGTTTTTATTTTGAATATTTGCTTTAGGAGTTTTTTTCTGGGGAAAAAATAGGTAAGCATAAGAAAAGGCATCTAAACGTATGTCAATACCACAAACATTGTATTAAAAGTCTTGCTTGGTTGCAATATTTGGTAGGAATTAATATTTCAGGTGCTGTGTCTACTAAGGTCATAACGACTTGGACGGACTTTTGCTGTAGTTCACCCCGCAGAGGATGTAGGTCTTTTTGCGATCAAGATCCTAAACTCAGCGAGAGCAGAGGGGACATCATCATTATGACGGAAAGAACCGCAAATCTCATGCAGCACTTGAAAGAAGCCACTTTAAATTGTGTCTTTTGATTAACATTAAAATGTCCGCGATAGCACAGTTAGACACTGTACAGAAGTGGGAAACAAAGTATAGCCTAATGATGATTCCCTAAAGGATCATAAAGGATGGCAGCACTTGTACAGGACCAAAAAATAACCATTTCTAAAAGCCAGCAGGGATCCGACAAAAAGGACTTCAGAGATTCATCCTCCCTAAAATCACCCTCCACATGCAGAATTAATTTCCTTTTTCTGGCCTTTCAATGGTAAATCTTTGTTGGAGGCTGCTAAACAAAGAAAAAAGGAGAAATGACGCTGATCTATTACTTTAGTTTCTGTATGTTTCCATGCTTTGAAATGCATTACCGGTAAGTGTTTTGAGCAACAAAATAAGCCTCTGTAAAAGTCATCTTGAGAAAGGACTTACTAAATTAAGCTTCCAATGTCCAAAGGCAAAGCTTTACAGTCTTTTGAAAATCTGATCTTGACTGGTACCAAGATAATCCGGCCTATTAGGGGCTATCTAAAAAGAAGAATGTTTTCCACAATGGAAAAGCAGATGTGAAGGCCGTGCATTCAGGATGATGACATACCCTAAAAGGCAGCAGTGCCCTTCCCAGATGATGTCATGGCTTGATAATATGAAGCAGAATGTGTTGCCTAGGTGTCAAAGTGTCTTGGAAAGTCAAGGCACAAATTTTGCTGCCAGCAAACGTGGGGTGTTTATAACCGTGCAGGTCAAAGGACGTTTTCTCCAACCATCCCCACAGCAGTGGACTGGTTGCCAAAACTAATGGCGACATGAAGCACCAAGCTGTATGTTTATGAGGCTTTTGCTGGTTCCACCTACAGCACAAACTATCAAAGGAAACTGTCACTCAGGAACTTCATTCATCTGCTTAGCGAGAAACCCATAATCAGGAATGGCGCCTTGGGCGTTATTTCCTCGGCTTTCTATGCAAATTTATTGCCTCTTAACGGAATTGAACAACACATACGCAAATAATGCGGGGAACGCCAGAAAGCTTTGTTAGTAAACTCAGATTTATTTATAAAACAGATATATTAAGATTTAGGATTGTCATTGTGCAAATAAGAGCAGAGTGTTAGATGGAAAATATTCATTAATTCAATTCCAGTGTATAACTCTCATATGTACAGCCATTTTTAAATTCTTACAAAAACAGTTATTTTTACTCCCTTCAATGGTCAAACACAATAGATCATGAAACCTCACATGACAGCATACTATGCACACAGACTTTGTACTTACTGTCACCTCGCAGAATGAAATGCAAAGCTGAAGATAGAGCTCGAGCCAAAAGCTTAACCTTACAGAGTGCTTTGTTCTTTTAAAATAACCACATGTATACTCAAAAGTACTGGACACCTCAACCATGCCACAACACTTTAAATGTTAAAATCTATCACCATTTGGTATTTATAATTTGCAGAGCGGCATTCAAAGACAATATAATGAACATTGCACCTAAAGCTATGATTGTATCCAGCTTGCTCATGCAGTATCTCCACTTCCTGCCATCACTGCATACACACATTGTAAGAAGCGCATCAAGCGGGGTGTTTCTTTGTCCCAGCTGCCATCATGTCTTTCTTTGTTGCAGAATAAACAAGGACATGAGGAAAAACAAGTTGTTATGAAAAAACAAACAAAAGTTTTGTCTCTCTTTTCAATGAGTATAATGCTTCCTGTTCGTGTCTGGACTCCTTTCACAGCTCCGTCTCCCTGTCTCCGTCCTCCTCCGAGTCTATGTAATACTCATCATCTGTCGTTGTGTCAGAGCTGCTGTCTGAAGATTCGTCGAAAGTGTCAAGGCTGGTCACATAGCCCCTGGAGGGGCGATGGGCTCTGGAAGGCTGGCTGTCCGCTTGGTGCGCCGTTTCTGGTGAGCTGGAAAATGTGGGGGAAGGAAGGCTCGGAGGTTTGGACATGCGCCTGGTTACTGGTGAGAGGGGAGGTGTTGGAGGAGGGGTCGGCGGACCCTCTGTATCCCATGAAAAGTGACAGACGCTGGAGCTGTGAAGACGACGTGGCTTTGAGGCAGTGCTGGTGCCAGACTGAGAAGGAGGCACTCCTGAGCTCCACTTTGCCAAGCACTGAGTCAAGGATCGAGGGAGAGATCTGGATCTCACCGCAGGATCGCTGGGGAAATGTGACATGTGAGGATCACAGTCAGGCTGGGTACAAAGTTGTCCCATCTCACTGGGTGTCAAGAACTCACTGGCATTACTTGCACAAGACAGAGAGGGCTGGGAAAGGTCCCCCACGCTCATGAACCTGGTTCCGGTAGAAATTCGTCCAGGCCGAGCGGGTCGACTGGAGAGGACAGAGCTGACAGAAAAAGATCTCCCCGGTTCAATGCCATACTTTAAATCTGCATATGAGGATGTAAAGGGTTCCTTATCCTTTACTGGACTTGGAGTGGGGGGACCAATGGATGCCCGGCTCCTTCTTGAGAATCCTAATCTGAGTCCTTCTCCGATCTCAAATGGAGATGAAGATTCCCGGCGGCGCGGAGGTTTTGGACTGAAGAAAACATTGTCATCAAACACCTCTGCACTGGAACAAGGGGAAACAGGAGAAAGCGAGGGAAATGGCGAGAAGGGACTCCTGGGGCTGGGTGTGGATCTCTTGCACTGATCTGGATAAGCAGCATTAGGACTGAGGCTCCCATCAACGCTATGATTCGAACAGGAGAGGAACTGGCTTGTGTGCTGCGTCCCATTGTTTTCATACAAGTCAAACTGTTCAGCTGGTCCATGGACTGTCAGATGAACACGAGAACTTTGATCATCTCTTTTATTTCCTTGAATGGCGCTGTCTGACCAAATGGACAAATCATTTCCTGCCTTTTTTTCTCCACCAGACGGTGCTTGTATTAGAGTGTATCTATTGTCAGTTTTTACATTTTTTGTGTCCCCAGTTTTCACTGCACTCTCTTTAAGCACCATCTCTTTCTCCTGCGTTCGATCCTCCAGAGTTCTGGTACTGTCTGCGCTGACATCGCTCATGTCGCTTGATCCACTGACGGAAGGTGTTTGGGAAGTCCGTTTCCACTTCCATGGGAAGGACGCGTCATCTTCAGTTCGTCTGGAGCTGAGCTTTTGCTTCAGCTTGTTGAACATCTGGTCCACTTTGCTGTAACTCTTGGAGACCCTCTCCGACTCTGACCTTGACAAACTAGAGCTGGGTGTGCTGACGCTTCTCTTTATACCAAACAGGCTTTTCTTAGGACTTTGTTCATTATTAACCTCAACTGAAGAAAACCTATTTTTAACCAGTGCACTCTCCTTGGTGCTTGTGTTATTGGTTTCTTGAAGACTAAGTTCACTCTTTGTTGACCTGCCATCACTGGAGCTCTGATCAGAAAACAGGCATGACTGCCCAACTGCTTCCTTACTCTGCATAGGGCATGGCTGTTGATTAACCTTGGTCTCCACAGAAACCAAAGTGTTTGTGTCATGTTGTGAAGATGTAGGTGCGGTGTTCTTTGTGGCTTCTGTAGCTGTATCTGTTTTAAATTTAAGTCTGTAAACCAGTGTTTCTGTTACATAGGTTGAGGAAAAGCTGTGATCCTCATTCTCTTCAAGATACTGAGAGCTTACATGAACCCTGTTGTCAAGAAACTGTAGCTGACTATTTGGTCCAGCCTGGATGTGGTCCTGAAGGTTATTATTGTTGATCGCATCGGCATCTGAAAGACTGCCTCCTGAGCTCCCTTGCTTGGCAGTTCCACTTAGGATGGGCTTTGAAAATGGATGGGATGTTCTGATAGGTGACAAATAGGGGGGTCTGTGTGTGGACACCAACGGGCCAGCCTTGGATGAAGGCTGTGGAGTAAGATTTTCCAGAGAGGGCTGAGAAACGGGAAATGTCTGTGGTGAGGTCTTCAACTCTCCTTGCGTCTGCCTGGTAGACATTAGCGTGGAGTAAGGTGGGGTGCTATAGCGATGTTTATACCCACTTGGGAAATCAGGAGGGAGGGAAAGGGGAGCGGAGTAACGACACTGAGCTGTGCCAGACTCCACAGATAGTGTACGTTCCTGCCTGGTTGTACTAGGGCCCTGTTTATCACCAGCTGTGTGCTTGTTTTTGTCATGCTCCATGGTCCCTGCCTCGGCACAGTCGGATGATAAGGAGCGATATTTTCCTCCTCTTCCCACTTGTGTATTGAAGACCTTGTGGTCAGGAGCACAAACAGGGGCTCCAGCCCCTTCTGGACTACCTGACCGTAGGTATGAGAAGATAGAAGGGGAACCTTGGGGGAGTTTTGTGGGAGCTGGAGAGTTTGCTTGAACCTCGTAAGGATCTGACTTCTCCACACTGATGGAGTCTGAACAATGTCTGTCCACCGAGTCCAGCCATGTTACTCGCTTGTCTTTCTTTCCATTTTTTTTAGGTTCTCTTTCTAGACTTTTGTAAACTATGCTTTTTAAATTGGGAGGAGAAGATTCTGTGGTGGAAATAGCACTTACAGGAGTGGCAGGGGGTGTTAGGAGAGAGGAGGGCGTGATAGAGGTGGGCAATGTAATGGTGACAGGAGGGCTTAGGGTGGAGGGACTACCAGAAGTGGTAGCAGAAGATGTGGTGGGAGTGACTGATATGGAGCTGGCTCTTGTTTTGTTGAAAGTGTTTACAGTGGGACTAAGACTGGTCACAGATTTGGAGCGGCAAGGCTTAGGAAGGCAGGCCAAATTTCTTTTAAAGCCAAGAGGTGTGATATTGGATTTACTGGTAAAATTTGATGTTTGGGTTGAAGAAGAGTGAATATTGGTGTTAGAGGGAACCTGATTAGACTGGAAAGAAAAGTTGTTTTTTGTGTTTGGACCAGAGGAGTGGTCCGAGGTAGTTTGAGAAGGGGGAGGTTGAGTGCTGGGAGTGGTGGCATAAACCTGAAAAAGAGGTTTTTTATTTAACTTTTGTGTGTATATGTTGTTTTGAGGTGCAGGAGCACTGGTGGTTTTGGGTTGCAAACCATTGTGTTTATCAATGCTATCTGCAGGTGGATTTGAGGTCATGGGAGTAAACAAAGGTGCATGTGAAGTATACAAAGTCTTTCTTTCATCATTCTTGTCTGAGACGTTGGTGTGGCTTAGTTTTGTTTGTGCTGAAACTGTGCTAAGTTTAGAAGCAGACCAACAATCAGGCATACTCTGAAGCTTTTGTGGTTCTCTATTGTCTCCATTTAAGCCTTGCTGCTGGTTGGCAGCCTTTTCTGATTCAGGTGACCGTGTTTTTAAAGAGAGGTTCATGTTACCTTTGCAAACCAACTCTGGTGTGTTGTTGTTATCACTGTTACTGCGCATATAACTACCTGGTCTTTTGTTGTCTGTCAGACTCGGAGAGTCTGTTTTTTCGTAGTCTTTCTTGTTTTTCCCACTCAGAGGAGGACTGCCTTCCTGAGAAACTTGTTTCCACCAGGAAGTGGATTTCAGGATGGTTCTCCTAGGAGTTTGTGTTTTTAAAGATGCAGAGTGATCATACTGAAAATATCTGGTAGGAGAAATGGAGCTGTCTGAGAGTGGGTCTGTATTATCTGCATTCTTACAGTCCTGTTGCCTCTCTAGAGGACCTTTACCCTGCAATAGAGATTTAGAAGACGCAAAGCTAGTCGGGGTCATTTGTACTGACTGAGGCTGCTGAGTAAAGGAACTGTCTTTCATAGTTCTGTTTGATGGGGAAGTAAGAAAAGAAAACTTGTCAGATGTGTTTCCCTCTCTATGAGCGGAACCTACGGGAGAGGGGACCGGCCCGGTGTCAGTTGTCCTGTAAGAAATAGATAAAGGCGAGTGGACGGGCCTTGGTCTCTCTTGTTGGTTATTATTGAGAGAACTGCTCAGAGATGAGGGCTTTGACTCAGTGAGGACCGGAGTTTGACTGGAATTTGTACTATTGGACTGTAATCTTCTAAAAGACAGAAGAAGACTGCTCGTTCTTGGTTCTGAGCGAAGAGAAGGTTGTCGTCCATGGAGGGCCGTTTGGGGGTTTCGTTGTTCGTTAGAGTTAAGGGAGAGGGGGGTCCAGTACTTTGGAGAAGTGGCTGAGGGGCTTAAAGCAGCCGACTCTAAAGAGACAGTCTGAATCATGTCCTTTTTAGTATTAAAATCCAAGCTTGAAGGATCACTTTTACTCGACCAGCCCGCTGTGTTACTTCTGGTGCTCAGTAACGTGGCTCTCCTTGGAATGTTTGACCCATCTGTCAGTACAGTCTTTACACCATGTTGGCTCCAAGTCCCCTGGAAACCGTGTTGGTGAGTTGACGTATTTGCAACTTCTTGCAAATCCCCCTGAGCTTCTGAATATCCAGTTCCATCAAACCGTTTGGCCCGCCTTGGACGGACACCCCACTGAGGAGCCAGCACTGATACAATGGTGGAAGACAACATGGGTACAGCGGCATCAGAAACGTTCGCAAAACGAGAATGGCTTTCAAGGTTTGTTTGGTGCTTTACGTCCGTTTTAGTTCCAGTTAAAGATCCAGGGCAATGTCTGGACTGTGGCTCACATGAAAGTCTACACAAGCCATTATGTTGACATGCTTCAGTGTCACCATTAGAAATAATATGAGTTCTGTTCAGGTTTCTGGTAATCCCCAGATCATGGTTAAAGACTTTGATGAGTTCTGCTTGGTTCTTGGCTGGAACCGTCTCCGATGACGGACACAAGCTGGTCGTCTCTATGGAGGAGCTGGATGAAGTTTTTCCATTAACCTGTTGAGATGCATAAAGATTACTGCCATTGCCTGAATGTTCTGTTTTTACAAATTTTACACTATATCCCTCCCTAGACACAGTTCAATGCACAGTATTAACAAGTATTAAACCTGATATTTTGCCACATTACAAACATAAACAATCAATACAATGTATTTACTTGGATTTTAGATACTAAACAGTGTTGCCTGCATTAGCATTCAGCTCCACTGAGCCAATACTTTGTAGATTCACTAGTTTTTTTAGTCAGTGCTGGACTTAGGTCTGGACTTTAACTGGGCCATTATAAAACCTAAACATGCTTTATTCAAAACTACCCATTGCGGTGCTAGCTATACGTTTATAATCCCTGTCCTGCTGGAAGATGAACCTCTGACTCCAGTCTTCTGCAACCTCTTAAAAGTCTTTTTTCTCCAGTTTTGTCATTTATTCAGCGGCCATCCATCATTCCATCAACCCAGATAAGCTTCTCTGTTATTGACAAAGATAAGCTCCCTCTGAGCATGATGTTGAGGGGTAGTTGATGTGTTAGTTTCCTCCAACACAGTTTTGTATGGATGTCAAATGTTAAACTTGAGTCCCTTGATACGCAAACTGCACTGTTTCATAACAATACAGTACATGACATTCATTTATAAGATAACATAAACCTGCATAATAACCCTGCACTAAACATCTGTCTTGAGTGTTCCTTGGTCTTGACTACTCTTTTTTTTCCACTAATATTCAATAAAAAACATTTCTGAAGGGAGTTGATTTCACAGGATTTTATTTAGGGGTATCAAAATAAAGAATGACGTAGTAAAAAATTAATTACTTTTATTTGGATTTTTTTTTTTAAAGTCAAGTAACCTCTGTATTCCACTTCACTACTATTATGCACTACTTTGCATTGCTCTGCTGCATAAAATCCTAATAGAAAACCTTAAAGTTTGTTGTTGTAATGTGACAACATGTCAAAATATTCACAGGATATGAATAATTTTGCAAGACACTGTATTTAACTACAGTTCTGATGGATCCCTGCGTTTCAGTAAAGCCTAGTTGTTTTCATAAGTCAACTTAGTCTTATCTTACCAATGCAAATTCTTTAACAGCAAAGTAAAAGGCTTTCTGGTATTTTTTTTTTCACCTGCTATCAGTATTTCTAACTTCGTGCTGACAAATGTCAGCTACGGAGCGTTTTTGAAGTCTGTGTTCCCATGCATTAGCTATTCTAGAGATTGAAGCCCTGGCAAACGGGTTTTTGTGAAAGGCAGCAGAGCGTTCCAATGCCAAAAAAGCACACACACCCTGTCTCCTCTAACAGTTAAAATAATCATCAATCTCAGATGGTTTTAAGTGTCACTCAAAGATCCAATCACAGAAGACTGTGTCACGTGATTCGAATAAACTGAAAGCTTTACAGTTACTGATTAGATTGGGGACATTTTTAATGTCACAGGGTTGAAACCTGCAATTCATTGTGTCACAACAATCATGGAAAATGATCTTTACCTTTAAGACGCCATGCTTGGTCTCAGCTGACTGTGGGTCAAACAAACTGGAAATAAGAGCGAGAGAGAAAGAAAACGGAATTACATATGCAATCAATCTGATTATTAACCACCTAAAAAACAAGTAAATCTGCACAACTGCTTTATCGATGACTCCTGCTGTCAGACAGGCCCACTGTGCCCCTGTTTTACTGTAATGTTTTGAAGTGAAACATCAGCGGGATCACATATCCAACAATTGACAGGGGAATCCTGATCGACCGGACCGTCGGCATTCCTCGCCCTGCTTGTTCTTCTTTAAACAACTTTCCCAGAGTCAGATCTGCTCCGACTTTCCACCATATGCACACACGGGCAAGCACTTTCAAAGCAGCTAATATAGGGCGGGACGACTGAATCACAACAATAACACACACCCTACATTCAAGATTTCTATATAAGGGAAGAACAAGACCAATATGATTGTGGGCGGGCACAAGGCAGATAAGAGAAGGGGTTAAAAAGTGAAGTGAGAGGACAGGATCTTGGTTCAGCCATGGGATATCATCACAGTGCGGCACTGCGTGCAAAAAAAAAAATAAGGAGCCAAAATCAGAAAACAATCAAACTTAGTATGAGTCATACGCCATCATCAAAGGAAGGTGAATATTTTTCCCAAGGCATTAACAGGAAATATCTTGTAGAGTTCATGCACGATTTACTCAAGAACGAAACAAGGAAACCAATCGGCGCACGGGTGGGGGATCTGAGGAACGCTGTGAAACGTTAACTCCAACAATGTAAAGTTTTACTTCCTGAAAGATGCCACATACTTGATTTAGCAGTTTCAGCACAACATTAATAGTTTTATTTTCACTAATGTCACATTATTAAAAATAAAACTAAAAGCACAATGCATTTCTTAATAAGTACTTTTCTGGCTCTTAGCACACTTCCCTGTGCACACCAGCAGCAGGTAGCTGCTCGGCACAGATTGAGGGGAGCGAACAAGGTTCAGAGATTCAGTTAATGTTTGACTAAATGTTAGAAAACATGTGATTTAAATGGCTGAATGAACCTTTATTGGCAGATATCGTGAAACAAAACATTTTGCACCTGGTATGTTGACCCAGCCGTGGCTCTGAGGTCTTCTCTAATCTCAGCCTTGGTCCGGAGAGTCTCAGAAAGACGCTGGTGATGAGGATGGAATCAGCAGAGCTCTCGATCTGGACTTCTGAATGACCCCAACGATAAGCCTTGTCCTTCCTTAGACTGTCAGCTGTTAATGTCAGTGTTGCAACAGAACCAGAGTTCAGCAATGAAGCTGAGGTCAAAGCGACAGTTAATGTGTGTCTCGTGGGTCAGATCAGGACGTTTACCTTTATGATCCTCTTCCTGTCTGATGACTGCTGGGTGCTGCTCAGCTGATGTTCTACCACAATTATGGTACCCTTGTGTGAATAGTCCAGCGAATGTGTTGTCCTGGTGTTTACTAAAACACAACAATTAAAAAAAACACTTTAAATCAGACCAATATTAAATACAGAGTATTTTTAATGTAACAATTAATATTGTTTGCACCTCCCAGTCAGTTAGATGTGGATTTTCCACTACATGTTTTTGCTGATCCACCAACTGGTTTTGCCTGATTGTTTTACTTGGAACATACATCACACTTAGTGGTTAGCAAAATCAAGCTGAGTGGGAAGCAATATGCACGACGTGAGTTAAGTAGCTAGTGTGTATATCATGGTACTTTAACAAAAAGTGTATTTTTTTTCTACTTTCACTTATTTTTTGAGGCTGAGTGAAGCAACTCTACTGCTGCATCTAAATAAATCACAATATCATCAACAAATTGATTAATTTGACATAAAACAGATTTAAAAACAATTTAATATAGAAATGTTGTGCTATGGCCTCCACAATCAATGGCAGGACCACTTGCCTACAGGATGTTCAGAAGACATGCACTGACACCCTCAACAGGAAGAGTAATAAATAAACTTACTTTATTAAAAGTAAGTCATTTAGCAATATCATAAGAGCCAGGTTTTAAATTTTTTTGATAATTATCGAGATCGATCAATATGCATTTTTTTTATCGATAAGCTTTTTTTCTATATCGTCCAGCCCTAATATATATATATATATATATATATAGAGATAGATAGATAGATAATGAGTTGTCTCTCCTGCCACTGGAAATGAAATAAAATTCAGTACTTTAATTTTAACAACATGATTTTATGGACCAAGTTACTACAGGTTGAAGTCTGCTGTCTTGGCAATGAAACAACATTCATAGCTGATTTTACAACCTTTTCCATATCGTTATCTTCTAAAACATTTCTGTGCCCCATTTAACTAATAACACCAAATAAACAGCTAGCATAAACAGTCTGAGTGTCACCTAAATAATTTGCCATCCTTTATTCACAACCTAGATAGATAGATAGATAGATAGATAGATAGATAGATAGATAGATAGATAGATAGATAGATAGATAGATAGATAGATAGATAGATAGATAGATAGATAGATAGATAGATAGATAGATATGTGCAGCCCTGCTCCCAACTTGTCATTTTTACTGGTAATTCTAAATCAACCGTTTTCTACAGAGCTACATTGAATGGCCTTAAATTTCCCCTCCACTAGCCATGAAGTCAATTTTATGTCACACAAAACAAAGGTGTCTGTGGATATAAAGGCCACTACAAGAAGAATCAATGGATATTAGTCTGTTTGTGAAGGAGAAATGGGAGCCAGAAATGATCACTTACGACTGATGAAATGCGCATGCAGAGGGTTTATGAGCTTAACTAAATTGCACAACTTTTAAAATGTAACACATGAGGAGACACACCAATGAGAGAGCATTGGGAACAAACCAAAACTTGAGCATCTCCCCCTCAATGATTGCAGTGTACAGTGTGTGGAAACATTATGACTTCTCAGTCAGATGCAGTGGCCAAGGAGAAGGGAAAGTGGACAGCTGCTGTTACATCACTAGAACATATAGAAGACAACAAATATCGACTATAGCTGGGGTGTTACTCCTAAAAGTCCCCTGTGGCCCTCATTAATTTTTTATTACTATTAAACCGGCTTGTTTGGTGCTGCTGGTTAAGGTTGATTAGATTATCAATACAAAAAACTAATACAAATAACTGATAATCATGAATTAAATAGCTGACAAAAAGTCTGAAGAAATATTTTACAATGGGCCAAGAAAATACTAAAGTTATCCCTGGATAATGGGCTAATTCTTCTAATTTGAATCATATAACGGCATTAAAAATATATCAGGTCATTTTCCTGTGGTTATAAAAACATTTTGGTGGGTTTCCTAAGAAAAAAAAAGAAAAAAAGAAATTGTTCCAAAAATGGCCGTCAGGGCTTCCATATTACAAAGGGGGAAAAAAATGAAGAATTGTGACACAACCAAACAGGCTGAACACAGATTGATTTACATTAGCAAGCTGAGGAACAGTAGGGTCCTCCATACAAGATTTATGGTAAAAGATAATTGATTTTGTTGCAGATGCATGCTTTCCTGTTGGTGGTTACAGTGTTTAATTCAATTGCTGATGTTTATCTGAAATATCTGATATATTTTATGACGACTTTCAGTGTATGGAAGCTACAGTGATATAAATAGTCCCCCCCCCCCCCCCCCCCCCCCCCCGTTGGTCCATTGCTGGACCCTGCATGTTTAAAATTTAACTCAAAAAAGCAAAGAAAATTAATAACTTACCAATTATATAAAAGAAACCTGACTCCCTGGTCAATCATTCACCCTTGCCGTGTCTCTGCAGCTATATAATTTCTGCTGTGTAACCAGTCGCAAGATAAGGCCGTAGTTATGCTCCTCTCGTCCGATCACTCTGGAGGTGCGAGTCTTATTAACTGGGCTTGTGTAACAAGTCAACACTTTCTCCTCCAGCCAGAGAACTGGGTGAGAACGCCCACTCACGCAGTCACTAAAACTTGCTTATGTGCGTCCACTGACGGTGTGGCCAACCTCACTGGCAAACTCAGCAAATGTAATTTCAGTGAATATCTCTAATAGGACATCCACTTCCCCTCCTTATGGAAATGTATGCTTAGGATGCAGCGTTTTTATGTATACGTGTGCCCTTTTTTTGTCTTGCTATTAGAGCGGCCCATCAAACACAACAGATCCCCACCTTGCCCTCAGGGGTGACTTACTGGCATCACACAAGCATATTCTGTATCAAGGCTTGCCGGGACAAGACATAACAGAGGAGCAGACAGAAAATTGAAGAAAGAGGAGAGGCTAAGAGAGCCCCATGTTTTCAAAATGTGCCAAGGATAACACGCCTTTGAGCGTGTTTTTAAGCCTTATTTTCCCTAAGGCCTCTGAAGAGATGTTCTCATGTGACAAAGATACTAATGCTTGTAACTCGGAGGGATGCTCTGGAGGGTAAAAAAGGCCTGGTCTGCGACGGCAGATCCGAATGACATTCACACAAACTAATTAGCTCTGCCTCTTTAGTAGGAGTGTGACTCAGGCGGCCTTGGTTGAAAGAGCACTAAAGGGTGCAAGGTGTGCTAGTCAGAAGCCTGCCATCAAACGAAGGGCGGGTCTGTTAATTATTAGCGCTGTTCTGGGACTGTAGTGCCTTTAAGCAAAGCGCCTTTCCATCCTAATTGGTCCCCGGGTGGCAGAACTACATAAGCGCACAATGCTGGGCGTG
The DNA here is from genome assembly GCA_037039145.1 of Fundulus diaphanus. Lineage (NCBI taxonomy): Eukaryota > Metazoa > Chordata > Actinopteri > Cyprinodontiformes > Fundulidae > Fundulus > Fundulus diaphanus. The sequence continues at coordinate 31,854,906 of CM073137.1, forward strand.
TTCACTTTCTCTGGTATGTGCTTAATTACTTTGTCTTCCCCATTAGTCCTCCTTCATCTCGACACCTCGGTACGGCAGTTGCTGGGTCCGTCTTTCTTAAACTTTGCATCCAAGATCAAAGCCAAAGGTTTAGAGCCTCCGTGCTGGAACGATGATCACGTAACGAGGCCAATGTAATGGGGCCCAGTGCTCATCAAGCATCATTTGTGACTGGACTCGATTATGGCGTTATTCTGACCTTCTCCAGCTGCGAGGACTAAAGGGCCAACGGGGATTCAAGTCCTAGCAGTGGGGTGCTGTCAAGGCTGGACCAGCATAATTAGCTGAAACCGAGGCTGTGCAGCGATGTGCATGTTGTTTCATCAGCTCATAAAGCTGATGAGGTTTGTGGGGAGAGGTTAAAGCGGTCCTTTACGGAGCGAGGCAATTATAGGCTTCTTCTTCTCCGAGCTCCGTCAGCATCAGAGTCGCACCTCGGCAACTTTAGATGAGAAACGTTTTCCCTGGAGTCCTTTCCTGTCTCGGGAAGAGCAACACACGTCTGTCCTGTCGTGTTCTCTTGTCTCACATTTTGAAGAGCAGAGTAGACAAATGCGTCTATGTGTCACGTCTTATTGGTGCCCCTGGGAAACAGGAAGTCATTGTTGCTAATTAAATGTTCCTAGACAGCCTTAGTTGATGGACAAGTGCAAATGAAAAAAAAAAAAACATATTTTAGATGACTTGCCAAAGGTTTATGGTATCAGACAGAACAATAACTTGTTATTCTTAGGTCTATGCATTTGCCAGACGCTTTTATCCAAAGCGATTTAGGAATGAGGTTATAACAACGCAGCTAATCTCAATGTTAACAGTTAGGTACTTAGAGAAGAGACCACTGGTAGGCTCCGTTGGAGGTGACAGGAATAACAGGCAGAACAAGAGTGCAGGCATAGAGGGAAGGGCAGAAAGAGAGGGTTCAGGGTAGGAGATGCCCTCTGAAGAGCTGGGACTTCAAGAGTTTCCTGAAGACAGACAGGGACACCACTGTTCTGGAGGCGCTCAGTAGGTCGTCCCACCATCATGGAACGACAGAAGAATAGAGAGCCCATTGTCTCAGTGGTGTAGGCGCTGCTAGCCGACTTGTGGTGCTCTCACAAAGGCTTATGCCATTCAAGTAGATGGGAGCCACTCTGTGGGCCAAGATCATTGATTTGAATTTGAAGCAAGCAGCTAAAGGTAGTCAGTCAGCGGAGCTTAACGAACAGAGGGGTGGCGTGTGCGCTTTTAGGCTGATTGAAGACCAGAACCGTCTGGATCATCTGTAGAGGTGTCACGGCACAAGCTGGGAGAGCAGCACGGAGGGCGCTGCAGCAGTCAAGGCTTGAAATGACCACACCAGGAGCTAGGTGATGTGTTGGGTTTGATGCGGCCTGATTTTTCTCATTTTTAATAATGCGGAGCGGCATCATCGAGTGACGGAGGCAACATGGTCTTTAAGGGTTAGCTGGTCATCGCAACACTCGGGTTTCTAGCTCCTTTAGACGGAGATAGAGATTCAGCGACGATGCAGACGTCAGGCCTATTTTTCAAATCACCTGAAGGAAACCAGAATCCACCTGCAACACTTTATAATGATTTGATAATGAAGACAATTTCAAAATGGATTATTAAAGCATTGCAACATGACAGCATTTTTCTATAAATACCTGTTTGTTTTGGCTTTTCTGCATGTTTTTCATTTCAAAACTTCAAACATTTCCATACTTTTTTGTTGCTGTTTTGGATGATTTGGGCATTTGCTGTGAAAAACCTTATGTTTTAGCTTGGCTTAAATTATTAACAAATAATAAAAACACAATGCTGAAATTGGTCGGGATTCAGCGTGTTTCACTGATTATTTGGCCTCTGGACAGACAGACATCGGCTCTATTAAAAAATCAATAATGTTCAGACTAATCTGTACCGGATGGTCCTACACTAAGTGAATTATGACATTTGCAAAAATACACAAAAATAATATTTTAAATACTTTCTTAATATGCCCTAAGAAAAGGCTGAAATGGTTAAATCAAGACTAAAGTACAGATTACGATAAATAAAGCCCTTTATTCTATCGGTGATATTTCTAAAAATGGATTTCTATTTAGCATCAGAACCACCTCAGATCAGACCCAGAAGTAAAACCTTGATCTAATGTGGTCTGGAGATATATATATAAAAAAAAGAAGAAAAAAACAACAACAACATGGAAACTGTCCTTTTTTGTGTGTTGTGTGGCTAAGCATGCAACAGAGTATTTCCCTGCATGTTCTTACTAAATAACTCAGAATAACTGATTGCTAAAATGTTACAGTGAAGACATGATGAGCCAAAGCAGTGACAATAAATTTAAAAAGACATTTAATATAGTAATAAGGAATAAAGTATGGACATACACATTGTTCAAATACTTTTAACTCTTCCCGGCTTATCCGTAACAGGAAAATAAAAACTAATTCCCAAATTTTTCAAGACCACTTAGGAACCAGGCACTCCATGTCAAATGTAAATGGTATTTGTTAATACAAAGAATAATAAAACTGCTTTTGCTGGGTTGTGTAAACTTGAATATTGTTATAGTCTATGTTATTGTATCTTAACATTCCTGCTGGTTTAATTATTATTATTATTATTAAATAAATAATAATAATAAGTTAGATAATGTTGCCTTTTAACAAAAGAACCTGTACAGAAATATAAGAAAGTATTTGAGCCTTTTCTTAAATCTGACTACAGGCTGTTACCTCAGACTCTTTGTAAAAAAAAAAAAACCTGAAAAGGTTTCAGTGACATCAAATCTGCTGCTGACATCAGAAAAACAAACTTCCAGCTTCGTTTGACAGCCGCTGAGTAAAGATCCAGTTATCATGACCAGCATCTGAAGCTCTCTTTGTTTTGATGGTCTGTAAGCAGATGAGTAACTGAGAGGCCCTTTTTTTGGCTGCAGCATTGTACACCTAATAGATGTTGCTGTTTTCCTTTTTTCTCCCTACATGAGGTCAGCTTCGCTGTGGGTGTGTGCACAAGCTGCCAGTTAGGACTTACATAACTGCAGGGACTCAGGCTGAACTGAAAGTGTGGGTGTGCGCTGCACGCTCAGCTCTGAGGAACATATGCAATGGCTCAACTCCTGCAAATGATTTACTCCTTGAAAATCCTGTTGAAGTTTCTGCCTAATGAGCTTCCCACCTAATGGATTGGTGTCAAGAGAAAAGGTGGCCGGGACAAAGTGGGACTTGTCCTGCTGCTGCCACACCTTATTTGCATGTTCAAATGTACAGAAATACTGTTGTCTTTGCAGCCTATAGGCTGGTATACACTGTGTTGGTTTAGAAGGAATTAGCAGGAGGATGAGGGACGTTTGAGCTCCGACATGCACAGACAGCAACTTTGTATATATATGGTTGATGTGCAAAGCTTGGAGTACATGCACCAGCTCGTCTGATAAAATGCGAACAACTGTGCCCTGAAGTAGCACAACCTGCAGCTGCTGCTTGAGGTTTGCAATTGACTTTCTGCACAGAGGTATGCAGCTCCACATACAGTACGGTGGTCTAAAATTGCCAATATAAAAGAAAACCCCCTCCAAAAAACATAAATACAGAAGAATGGTTACATAAACATGTCAATATTTAATTAAAACTGGAAAAAAATTTCAATAATGTCTTAAATATGCAATTACATCAACTCAATGCAAAGGTTGTCTCGCTATTATTTACAAAAAGCACTATATCATTATTTCATGGAGCTTACTGCAGGACATTATCAAGCTGTCTTATCTGTCAATCTTTTCCACTGCTGTTTATATATATAAAAAAACTGTCAGACATAAACTAATAGCGAACGTAAACCGATCAAGTGTATGGAGAATATTTGGTGAAAAGAGCAGCAGCTTCATTAATTTCCCTGTGCACAGCACCAAAGGAAGCAGGAACGAATTCAATAAGTAGTGACTAGGTTATATGATTATGATTTTAACATGTACTGACTTTTGACTTGCTTCACTATTGACTTTTATACATTTTACATTTAATTATAAATGCACGTTTTAGAAAATTAGATAGATAGATAGATAGATAGATAGATAGATAGATAGATAGATAGATAGATAGAATTTATGTATTGAAACCTTTTAGGCACTTTGGGAGCTCCATAACCTGAGCCAAAAACAGAAGTTAGTTTATTATTTATGGATGCAAGCTGTCAAGGAAAATTTATGAGATACTTAAATTGGTCACATTTTATTAGTTTACCAATGAGAAGAGCACCAAACAAACCAAACAGGATATTTAAAATGTCACGAGAAAAATAAATAAACCTAATCACGGAGTGAAATATTGCTTTTTGTTTTCAGGCAAAGTCTTCCTAGAAAATAGTTTTATTACCTTCAGATCTTCTTTAAGACGTAGGCTATTCCTACCGTGTTATGCGGTAAAAAGCTATGGGGAACGTCCAAAATATTATACAACTTCATATAAAATCAAAAAATAAAACGACTATTCTATCGCCGAACTCATCTAAACCAAAACCCGAATCCACTAAAGTTTTAATTTTCACCACAAAGCTCAGATTCCCGCCAGATAAGCCTTCGCGTTTAAAAAAGCGCTGTTTCTAAACCAAGTTCGGCGTGCGTTCGTCTCGCTCCTGAACACCCCGTCTTGGACGCGCTGCTAAAGCCACACGGACCTGAGAAGTGCGTAGCGTCGCGTAAAGGCTGAACAAGAAGCGGAGCCGCCGCACAGCTACAGCAAAGAATCCGGTAAAAGTGAGTTTTAAAGTGATTTTTCAGCTACCTTGCAGTTGTAGTCCATGCAGCTCCTGTCGTGGCGCACTGTGGCTTCGGCGTTTCTCCTCCTCCTTCTCCTCCTCCTCCTTCTCCTCCTCCGACTCTGAGCTCCAGCTCTGCTGCGTCACTTGTTGACATCCTATTTTAACCGGTTTAGTAAGAGCTCGGCATTCAGACTGGGAGTGCACAGCATCTTAAAAATGCACAAGAGGAATTCGCTGGGAACTTACAGCGGACACGCATGCCACAGCCAAGACGTAATTACGTCAGGTTAAAGTTCAACACCTCTTGGTGACGGGCAGGTGAGCGGAGCGGAGACACTTCCGAGCAGCTCGCGTGGACAGGTGGCCGCGTCCCCTTTACTGGAAAGGTGGCCTCCTTGGTCGTCTCCTTCCCTGACCACTTCTTCTGCGCATGTGTCGGTGTTTTTCCTTCCTAACCCCTCCAACAAGACTTCTTATTGATATAAGAACACAATAAATACAGATTACTGCCCTACAGACCAGCAGAGGAAAAGTTAACTCTGCTCTAGAGCCTAATGGCCTACTGCAGAAGACAGGGCCAGATGGAGACAGATGCCCTGCTGTGGTGACCCCTGAAAGGAGAAAGCCAGAAGAAGAAGATTCCTGTTATGAATACTGTTCAGGTAAATGTTAATCTGACAACAGTGCAGATATTGGAGCAAATGTGTTTTATTTATTTGTTTATTGGCTGAAGATCTCTCTTTGTATTTATAAATAAAGAATAAAAAAACTATACTGTGCAGAAGTTGTGCATAAATCCACTAGCCTGGCACCAGGTATAGGGAAACATTGCAATTCCGAGAGAAATAAAATCTCGCAGGAGTTGTTGACAGCTATGCAACTTGTGCATATATATATTTTAGCTTTTTAACTTAGTATTTCCTGTATTTTCCTTACTAACAGTTATTTTTTTCCAGATTCATAATGTAATTTGGACATATTTCATGCTTGTGTGAGCTTGGAAAACATTTTGTACTTATTCTATCTATTTGTGATATTAGTTCTTTTTTTAAATGGTGGCTTTTTAATTCCTGGTTAATTGCCTGGTCAGTTGTTTAAACCGAATTAAAAACACCGTTTAAAAACATATTATGATGTAATATAGGACATTTCTTCAGAGTCAAATAACTTATTCCTTTAAAAAAATTACATTTCAGAAATAAAATGCTTAAAACGGGAGCTCTGTTTGAATTGGCATTTATTGAGTAAATGAAAATAAGAGTGACTGTCCAGCACAATATATTCTGCCATACATTTAAATTTGTTTACATGCAGAATTAAAAAAATATGATAACAATAAAAAGCTTTCAAGAATATGAGCAGAAAGTGGGTGTTGTAGTGGTTAGTTGAACAGGAAGTGGGGCCACCAAACGTAAATCTGCTCTCGGCCTCACTCAACCCTGAGCTGGCTCTGCATGAATCTGAAGAGAAACTATGCTGGAGAAACACCTTCTGGCATAAATGGAAATATACTTACTTTTTCTTTACGTAAACCTTTTCCTCCCCTGTTCTGTTTTGCTCTGTTTTTGTTCATAACTTCCACACCCTCCATCACCACCTGCTCCGAGGCTTGACAGCTCCGAGCTGAGTTTTTGGCAGGGAAAACAGCACCCTCTTCCTGCGCCAACATACTGTTCTTTTCCACTGGAATACAGGAAACTCTCGTTAGGGAGAAAGTAATGAGCAGCCCCGGCCCAACACGGGAAACAAAAGCTGGAAAATATAATGACCGGAGGGGGAAACTGATGTTGTTTTACATCAGTTTAACTAAAATGACGAGGCAGATCTGGCAGAAAAAAAGGTTTCAGGGATGTTCAGATTACCGTAACTGGACCCCACTGGTGAATTCAGGATAAACTGAGTAACATGACTCTACCCAGTTTAAAGAACCAGGTAAGGGCACTTTGACTAAAAAACAAACAAAAGGATCATTATTAAAGCTTTCAAAGTTGATTTATAAACAAAAAAAAATAAAAAAAGAGACCCTTAAAAGAAAAAAAGAAAACAAATGGAGTAAGTGTAAGGGACTTGCCCGACAGAAATAATCTTATTTTTTATTTGAATGCTGTTATTAAAAAGGGAATCAGACACTAAACAATCAATACGAAGCACAGACGCCACAGTTAACAGCATTCTGTTGGAATCAGATGAAGCACATATGGCTGAGGCATGTTTTAATTCAGACTTTAACTTTTCAACGTAAATCAGGTTTTAAAGAACTTAGGGTTAGTGATCGATGGCTTTGTGTTGCCCTGAAGTAGAATTATGAAGGGACCCACAGAGCATTTCTCCTGGCAACTCTTCAAGATAAGAACAACAAAAACAAACCGTTACTCCAGTAAGGCGGATGCCTGTTGAGTTATACAAGACTCGAGACACATGGAAGTGAATCCCCACCCGATGTGACTCATTTCTCCAGTCGGAGCCACAATGAAAATGTTAAAAATAACTGGAACTGAAATAAAAAAACACTGAGGAGCCGTGTTTATCTTACCACCGCCCACTGTGTGGAGGATAGCATGGTAGAGGACCTGTGATGCTGTGGCCTCTTGGCATCCTTGTTGAAACCACCCACAGTAAGAGTCCCGTAATCTGTTCGGTCTTGGCGCGCCTCAGCTGGATGCACCTAATTTGTGTTAAAGGCAGCAGTGTGATGGACACGCAGCAGCTCTCCTGATCTGAGCTGCCCTTACGTGTGCACCGCATGACGAACTCTTTGAAATTCCAGGTCATTTCAAAAAATGAAAAACTGGACGGACTCTGCCAGAGAGTTCAAAATGGCCGTCGCTACGTCTTTCAGCGGGATGAAAATCTAAAACACGGAGGCAAATCAACACAGAAATGGTTTGTTGTGGACAAAGTCAACCTTTCTCTATAGTGTTCTTCGTTCCCAGGTCTCAATCCTACAGAAAGGCTGACTGTTGGGATGGGTGCATAGGGCAGGGATCAGGTCACGGCACCGTCTGGAGAGATTGCGCAAAGAGGAGTGGTCAGTAGGAGCCGGATGGAGATCCCCGTCTCTGTGACCAGCCTGTACCTAATGACTGCCTCTGATTCCTTAGATTCATTCCTGCAGTCTCTCTACTGACTTACATTTATGAAATTACTTGTTTTTTTATTGACAATAACCTTACCCCATAATACCGCCAAATAAAGAAAAACCAACTTAATTGTCTCTGACCCTCCGAGTATGGGGTACCCTAGGAGAGGAGTACCCAGACATCTCAGTGATACACTATCCAGGACATTCTGACAGGTGCCCCAGGCATTCAAAGGCTAAAAAGGATATAAAGTCTGAGTTCCCTCCAGATGCCAGAACTTCTCACCCTATCTCTAATGCTGACCCTGGCCACTCAATAGAGAAAGATGATTTTAACTTGAGTCTAATTTGTTCTTTCATTACAACTGAAGCCCATCTTCCAACAAACTTAAGAGCCCAAACTACCAACAGGACTGACCACAAGTGGTAGCCTTTGCAGAGCCCAGTCAGTTGGTACTGGCCATAAGCATGAAATTGTTATGTGAAAATGGGGCTTTCTCTTTCTGTCAATATTATGAATTGCTGCAATCAACAGTCAGATGATCAGATCGTTCACACACCTACTATAAACTCATTGCAGCTCTGGCAGTGCTGTTTACATTATCCTATATGTATCTATATATTATCTAGTGTTACTTAAATTAATAACTTAAACTAGTATTCAATGTATTTACAGATAAAAAAGGTCATCTGATTTGTAATTGTTGGTTCCAAAAAAACTGAACTCATGCAAAAATAATCTGTAGTTCTAAAATAATTTAGATCTATAAAAATTACACTTTCCCCCCCTTTCTTTTCTTACCAGCGCGTGACCTACAGTGGTCACTAGGAAGCACCCAGACCAGTTTAAAAAATGTTTTTTTTTGGATGTATAAGTGATGATTTCTACGTGATCAAAGATATATTATTTTACAAAATGCACAATTTTAACATGAAATTGTGTGGTTTCGTTTGTATAATCATATAGAAATCAATACAATTACTATTTTAACAGCTCTTGGGGCCCGAAGCAGCCACTTAGTTTGCTATGCCTTGGACTGGCCCTGCTTGCACCCCACAAAACAGGGCACTCCATAGAACAGAACTTCCCTTTTAATTTTTATTTTAAATTAGTTTTACACTGAATTCAAGGGATGTGGGCAGATCGAGGAACGTGTAATGCATACTGCGACCACAAGAGGTCAGTGGTGTCCTGCGTAAAGCGTGTGAATGACGCTCAGCGTAGTTCACTGACGTGGAGCCGCTGAGGAATTGATTTAAAGTCGGGATAATTAGATTCCAATTAAAGGCTACATTATGTGTCATGGCACATAACAAGCGAGTTTTGATTTTAATTCGTCCTTCGTGCATCACATTGAAAAGCATTTACCAATACTTTGACACGAGGTAATAAAAATAGCCTTTATGCGTGTTTATGCTCACTTTCACCTCCTCGTGTAGGCCTATTAGATTGCCTATATTTTGGTTGTGTGTTCACTGTTTAGCTGCTCATGGGGAATAATCCAGCCATGTTCTCTGTGTTGTCACCCCGTCATCCTCCCCTCCTCCTCCCTCCCCCTGTCCGTGAGGATGCAGGACGGCGGTCCTGAGCTGTGACTCCTGACGGCTCAGACACACACAGAGCCTCGACTGTAACAAGTCACCCTCCGGGATCTGATTTCTCTCTGCGTCTGTTTTTCTTGTTTTATGTTTTTTTTCTCTCCCTCTCTCTCTCTCTCTCATCCCGTCTTTTAAAACCCGTCATGTGTCATCGATGCTCGTGACGGATCGCGCTCGTTCGGGATGATTTCAAGTATGGTTCAATTTAGGACCCCGTTTCCCCGGAGCTGCCGCTGATGGTTCAATCCCAGTCCGACCGGGTCCTCGCAGCGTGATGGATTCCTATGACTTCGACGTGCTGAAACTTTTATTTCTGGGGGTTCTGGGTGAGTGTGCTTCACTTCTGTCTTCATTAGAACCACAGCACATGTTTAGACCTCAATCCGCAGCAGTAAACTCCACTCATGAGGTGATGGAGTCTTTAGAAAGTCAATTACCTAAGGTGCGTAGACTAAGAGAACGTAACCACTTTAATTTTAAATGAACACAGCATACAGCAAATGTAAATGTGACGTTTAAAGGTGGCCTTTCATGTGTCTACACATGTTCTGCTTGAATCCCTGCTGTTCCCATGCGTGCCTTACTGCAAAGTGCGCGTAATGAGCCAGAATGAGGAGCACCAGTCACATCTCACAGAGGATGCACAGAATGAGCATTGGATAGCCTAATGTGACCCCAATGAAAAGCCCTGGCCTATATTATGTCCAATGGGAATTTCTGGATCTGTCCTCATTAGCTGGTTGGATAAAAATGAATGATGCTTAAAATGTGCCTCACTCAGTGCCAGATTGGGACTAATAAATCCGCTCTTTATTTAGACATACAGCTGTGTGATGCTCTGGTTGCTTAGAATTTAACCCTTAGACTTGGTGTAGCTGTTTGCGTCCATTTTATGTGGGTGGATTTTTATTTATTTTTTAATCTGAGCTTTAAATTTTTTTAAATACATCAGATCTTCAATAACGGTCCTACATTCTAACAGAATTTCCGTAACAGCGACTCAGACAAGAAGTAGACATATTGAAAGTTAATAAATAAAAATCTGAAATATCTAGAGTGTATATTGCATTTATACACCACAAGTCAATACTTCTTAAAGCAGCTTTCGCTGCAGTCACAGCAACAAGCCTTTTGGATTATGTCTCTACAACCTGGCATCTCTAGAGATGGAAATTCCTTCATTCCTCTTTGCAGAACAGCTCAAGCTTGGACCAGATGAAGGGTATCTATAGAAATTCAAGTATTGTAACAGATTCCCGATTGGGTTTAGGTCTGGACTTTGACTAGGTCATTCCAACACACAAACGTGCTTTGAAGTACATTGCAGAACTGACTCTATGTTACGGGAATTGTCTTCCTGGACGGTGAACCTTGGTCCCACTCTCAAGCTTTTTTTCACCCTTCCACGTGTTTGTTTCCAGGATTACCGTGTATTCAGCCCCCTCCATCTTCCCATCAGCTTTGACCGGTGTCTCTGTGCCCCCGCTGAAACTTATCTTCAGCTTTCCTCCTCAACTTTCACTCTGACCATAGTGAGCTCAGGGTGACGCACAGCAATAGTTTTCCTCCACACACGTTTTGCATGTAGGCCAAAAAGTTCAGTTTTGGCTCCATTTAACCAGAGTATATCCTCCTTCCACATCTTTCACTGTGTCCCCTATAAGGCATATGGCAAACATTAGACTCTTCAGACTGTTGGCATCATAAAAAAGACGTAGTTTAGATTTTATTAATCAGTTGCAAGTAGAAAGGAGCTGCACTGTAAACATTTCATAACCTATTCATAATCAAAATTCTCAGTTCAGAATCCTCTTTTTTTAACATACCCTTTCAGCTTGATCAATGCCTAATATGTTTGATAAATATTCACAGCTGATTACAATTTTATTTGAAAAACAAAAATAGCCAAGTTTGGTAACGTTAAACCAATGCTGAACATCACCTTTACAAATATGCGAGATTCAAATTTAACAGATTTAACGGACGTAACAAAATATTTCGATAAATGGATGCTTCAAATGAGTTGAATCCCCCTGGAACCTGTAGTATGACTTTAAACCCTCTGCAGTTGTCAAACATGCTTTTACCTTGATGTAAAAACAGGATTTATCAAGAGGACGAGGGGCTCGTGGATAGCAGATGCTTAGTGGATATTTCATGTTGACGCCATCTGGTCTCGCTCTAATTGGAAAGGTTTAGCTTCCTTCAGTGGGCAGACCAGGTAACACATGATTGCAATTTCAAGGCTTGTGGTTATCGACTTCAAACGGGGCCAGTTTTCTTTTTTTTACAGGGCAACTTTAGAAGTGGACCTAAGGGTGGTAACGATGGCCCTTACACGATTCTGAAATATTATGAGCCGGATCGTCATCATATTTTAACACAGATTAATTATGTTGCGTATTTAAGTATTTAAGGATTCTTAACACATATACAGCGAACATACGCTGTATATGTGAGAGCCTCCCAGAATGAGACAGATGTTTCACATTAATGGGCTGATAAGCAGGCCTGCGTGGGCATCTTGACATTTAAAACAATGACTATACATCAATGCCTTAACTCAATAACACCCAGTTCCATAAGTGCACAATGCCATTACTGCAGCAGATTGCTGAGAGCTTGAGAGAAACAGATCTCCATTGTCTTCAGGTTAGAAAATGGTATGAAACCGCCTTGAAAGACATTCCTCTGTAAGACAGATTGGGTACAAAACGATGACATTTAAGCTCATTGTTACCCTCTCCAGAAGTGCTTTAATAAAGATCCCGCCAAGGCCAAAGGAGATAACAGTGTGACATTTAAGCAGCCAGAAGTCTATCCAGCCGATTAATGTTAGCTGCGCCAAGCATCAGGACAGCAATAAACGACAGGTCTTGTTTTATTAATATATTACTTGCTTTTCTGCAGTCTGGTAAAGCTGATGTAGACGAGCAGGAAAGCTGATGGATGTCTGGAGTCACGAGTAGGGCCAGGCCTTTATCGTGTCGTTGTATCGTTATCGTGAAAGATTTCTGATCATGATAAGAATTTGGATTTATCTTGACAACCTTAAATTCAAACTAGTGGTGTCTGAAATTCCCCACAATTGCCAATATGGTCAGGATTGTTATTTGTGCAATAATGTAATGTAGTTAGTGTGTGCAGTTTGGTAACAAAAAAAACACGCTTCTTTATGTACCTAGAATGAACGATGAAGCGTATTTAGAATTTTGTTTTAATAAGTTTTACATTTTTAAATGTTTTTTAAGGATAGTATGTGTGCTTATTTAATTGACGTAGTCACAGCCGCACAGTTATATGAAAAAGACTGCAAGAAGCTGTAAATAGTCTTTTATCATGACTTTTATCATTACCACAACATATGGTGATGCCCACCTGTAGTCGCGAGACTAACGGAAAACGTGGTGATAAAATGGTCTGAATATATGTGTCCATGAACTGAATGTTTGGATAAATAGTAAAATAAAAGTAGATCTGTTTTTTAATTCTGCTCCAAGCCCAGCCAAGCTCTTTAGATTCAACTCTCCACAACTTCTCTATAAAGAGAGTTATCATTAAAGATCTAAACGAACATGACGTTCAGCCCCATGACGAGTATTTGTCAACTTCTGATCAGTACTGCTTTTGTAAAAGAAAGCCTTTATCCCGAGTTTGTTTTGGCACTTGGGAAGACAGCAGCTCGCCGCATAGAGAGCAGAGCGGAGAGTCGCGTACTGTGCAGCGGCGCAGCAGCGTTTCCATCTTTAGCTCTTGTCTAGACTGAAATGTCTCCTCATTGGGATCCCCAGGTGCTGGGTGTTCAGATAAGAGTAATAGGATGACGCAATGAGTCGCGCACATTTGTTGCCTCTAATATTAGGTTGGTGTTTTGTTGGTGCAGCAAAGTATGAGGGCCTCCATCTGCACAACAGAGAAAGAGTGTGACTGACTGTGAAGCATCTGCTCACCCCTTTAAACAGCAACTCAGACACTCTTGTGTTGAAGGAAAATGCCTCAGGGCTCTTTTTGTTTACTCTTCCATCTAAAAAAGCTGTAAAACACGTTTCTGTGTGTTTCTGTTGTCATGATTGATCTTAAGAGGTACTTCAGAGTGGAAAATCCTTTAGATGTGCATGCCTTACTCTTTTTTAATCCACATGGAATGCTGTTAATGGTGGTCCTGTCAATGTAAAAGGGTCAGAATGCATTTACTGTTCGTTATAGCACCTTGATTAAATTATTGATACACATTTGATCGATATTTTATTTCATGGACCAAAAAACAGCAGTGGGTTTTAGGAATGTGGAGCATTAAATGGACAAGCAGCCAAGAGCCCCCCTGCTTTGCTCTGGAGGAGCTGCAGAGATCCACAACAATGATTAGGTTGCTGTTATGGTTATATCAAGGCTGTCCGGGACATTTAGTTACTCAGCTTGATTTTGATGCAGACAGAGAGCAATTAAACAGGGATGAGGGAGGTCACAGTCATTGTTTAAATGAGAGTCATCTTTTACTTATGACATTGAGTTTCAAATTTTTTTTTCAGCTCAAGATATTTAGAAAAACCAAAGATTAAACTCTATTTGGGTTACAAGTAGCAAACAGCTAATACAGTGGAGTTTTTAAAAATGTTTAGTTCATATAAGCAGATGTGCACAGAGGGGGAACATGAAAGCAAAGTAAATGAAGTAAATGTGCTTATTGTGCAGATTTATATATCTTCTCAGTGTTCTGCTCTTCAAAGAGTGACATTGCTACTCTAACAAACTGATTATAGCTGGTTGATTAGCCAGGCTTGACTTCATAAAAGTGCCAATTCACTACTTTTTGAACCTTTGTCAATTTCCAAGTTTTCTTGAACTGGACCTCTGATCCTTAACTGGGTCCGGTTAAGACGCAAAATTATTACAAACAAAATAAACCTACCGAAGTTCACACACACACACACACACACACACACACACACACACACACACACACACACACACACACACACACACACACACACACACACACACACACACACACACACAAACAAACAACATATATTTATATATATATATATATATATATATATATATATATATATATATATATATATATATATATATATATATATATATATATACATATGAAAAATAGCCTTTGGCTAATTCTGGCTTTTTTAACTCATGAATTGTCATGTCATGTGTTTTATTAAATTGCACTGTCCCCTTTCAAATAAATAAATCAAAATCAAATATTGACAGTGGGCTTTCTTTACCCTAAAGTATAGTTAACTTCTTTCGGCTATGAATAATGACATTCATGGTGAAGTTGGTGGTGAAGTTTGCAAAGGTTTTTCAATAATGCTGCATGACTCACTGAAATACGTTTTCACAGACATTGTGCTGTGAAATCGATAGCTGCCATAAATATAGATGCAACAGATGCAGGTACAAAGAACACTGTGGCACCTCTCTGCTCGAACTTTAATTATGTTCATAGAGCATAAATACTTTAAAGGGATAATTCAGAATTATTTTAAGAAAGACTCTGTGAGCATGTTGTAAGGAATGAATATCTTATCTAAAGTAGATAACTCTCTTGTTGTATTAATTGAGTATAAGTCCAGATAAGATGGTCCAGGGAACCAAAGCTAATGGCTAGTCTGACAAAGCTGTCTGAAAAAAAACCCTTCCTTTAAAAATGGTGTGGAGGTTTATGTAAACACAGTTTTATGAACCTTGAAGCTGCCGTCACATTCACATTGGACCTTTGTTTAGACTGAATCTATTGATTATTTACAGGGGAAATGTAGGATGGAAGCAGTGCACCAGCAACAATCTTCCTGTGATAAAACATACTGAGAACAGAACATGTAAGACTAATAAGCGGATACAAAAGGAAGGCAGGATGAAAAAAGGGTGTAGACTTAATTTGCTCAGTTTAGCTTTTTGCACTGCTTTAATTTTCAATCCAGTGTTTATGCTCACCCAAAGCTTACTTGTGGTGTACTGCCTCCAGTCTCCCATTTATGCCCATCTAATGCAAACAAGGTGGTGATTTAAAAGTTTAGAAAATAGTGTTTGCATGAACTGCTGAGGTTTTTGAGATCTGAGTTGTTTTACGATGGTAGGAGTATTTCTTTGGTCCTGGGCCCTCTTGTGCTAGCCGTTACCTTTATCCTCTGGGACCAACTATTCTGGATTCTATTCTATGCTAAAAGAAGATGCCAAGAGAGCTATCCACTGCAGGGAAGATATTAAGTGCTTACAAACCTTTAACAGAACCTCAAGTCAGAACTTCTGAACAATGCCGCCTGGTTTGAAATTTCCTCTCTGAACTGACTTTGTCACAGCTGCAGCTGTGGGGGGAAACCTGCCATATTATGAACTGATACAATAACAAAGATGACCAAGCAGTACATAAAAAAATCCCTAATTATTATACTATCTTGAAAGTGCAATATATATTGTATTGAATAATGCTGTTTATTCTTCAGTGATGGTATCAAGGCTTTGGTTGATTGTATCTTTAATACTTTATCGGCTTGTGCTGTTCTTTTTACATCTCTTTGCAGGTGAAGAAGCAGACTGAGGATGTATCGTTCTCTCCCTTTTCTGTCCTCTTTCTTTCACCTTTTCCCCTTTTTATCTCTTCTACCTTCTTGTTTTGGCGTCCATATAACATGAAATATTCCCTGCATAAATTATAATAAAGCTACTTGCATATATAAATCAAGCGGAGCACTACTGCGAAAGCAGTAATGCTCCGCTTGTGAAAGTAAAATCTGTTGGGCTCTTTTTGGCATTAAGACAACAATTCTTATTGCCACATTGCCAGACAGGACACTTAAAAAAAAAAGAAAGAAAGTGCAATATAGAAACACATTGGTCAGGTTTAAGCAAAAATGTCTAACTTTTATGAGATATGCTTATTGTGCTCAGGAAACCAAATCTATCGACCCTTTGTATAAAAAAATAAAATTAGCTGAGACAAAAAAAAGTATAAAATGTAAGCATCTTTAAATGAAGGCTGTTTCTGGTGAACTTTGTCCTTCAAGTGTCTCGACTAATTCTGTCCTACGGTCTTTCTCCTCAGAGCTTTTCTGTGTTTTTTGCTTGTAACAGTGCCTGCATACATGGTCTACATAACAAACTACTTGTCACCGTACCTTCTTATACTAGATTCTGAAAGATGGTAAATAGTCACATGTTGTGATAGTCATTTATTGCACATCCTGGTGCTGTTATAATGTCAGCGATACAGGCAACACGTGTGTTGTTAAACACAGTTGAAGGCATTTCCAGAGTTTCACTACCGTAGACATGCTTGGTGTCAGAGGTTCCTCCAAGTTTAAAGGAGAGTGTGTTGCTGATTCCCTGACACGATTACATTATAGCTGCAGCTCAACGAGGATGAAAGTGTGTTATATGAGCATTATGAATCTTTCAAATCTCTGTTAAAGATTTATAGGCCAGAGGTGGCTTTAAACCCCCTGTCTCTTGGCAACAGACGGCGGACTGCTGAGATGCTTCTGGCTTTAGTCTAGTGTCCAATCCAGGAAAAGTTTTCAACAATAAAAGAAATCAGTCTGAGAATGTGAATGGTTTTAGTTCCTTAATTTAGTTTTTTAGTCTTATCTGACTCTTATCTAGTCAGATTTCTTTTTTTTCTTCCTTTTTCCCCCGTTTCTTTTTGTATTTATGAAAAAATAGCCAAACCAACCTGGGCCTATGTGAAAAAGTAATCTCTCCCTGAATCAGCATTTATGATACCTGGCAAAGTCTTTTACATCACGGTGGAGGGATTCTTGCTCTTTCTTGATTGCAAAAGAGTTTTTATTCAGCCACATTAGATGCTTGTACCTCCTGTTCAAGGTCAAAGCAAGTTCAGACTTGGACTAGGCCACTCCAAGATTGTAGCTTTTTAAAGATATTCATAGGTGGGCTTGCTGGCTTGATTCGGATTATCTTCTGCTGTAACCCAACTGTACTTGAGCTTAAGTTCACAAACCGATGGCCGAACATTTTCATTAAGAATCTTCTGGCTGAAAGCACAATTTGTAATTTCATAAATTACAGCAGGTTGCCCAGGTATTGAAGAAACCAAGCTCCCCCTGACCATTACACTGCCACCACCAGGCTTGATTGTTAGTATGGTGTTCTTTTTCTAAAATGGTTGGTTTGTCAGATGGTAAAGGATGAATATCTTCCAAAAAGTCTGACATTAGACTCTTCATTCTGCTGAATATTGTTTTTTAATCAAATGTAAAATTAGTCTTTTAGTTTTTCTTGTTCTTTTAGGTTAGTAGAGGTTTCGGCCTTGGGACTCTCTAATGGATGTTATTGTTGCCAAAATCCCTTATAGCTGAATCATGAACAATGACCCTATAGGTAAGTTCCCACCAAACGTGAACTAGATGAATATTTCGCCTGGATCGCCTGCCGTTGGTCACTTGTCGTTTCGCCTCTCTCTCACAAATAATCCACGCTGACAGCGTAGCCATTTGCCCCAGCTCGCTTCACCGTATCCTCAAATAGGAGGAGAATCTATCCGCTTGCCGGTTCCTCTTGTCATTTCAACTCACCGTGGCGGAAATGGATTTTACAGAGCGAGTCACGGTGCTGTATGTAAAGTGGGAAGCCGAAAAATGCCGTTGGCGCCCCTGGGTCTACCAGATCCTCCAGAGACGCACCCGGTTCAGTGAGTACCACCACCTGTAGCTGCGTTTGGATGACGGTCACTTCCAGCGGTGCTTCCATCTTTCCAGTACTCATCATGAGGAGCTGCTGCCCCGCATCAGGGGATCGGATCACCCTACAAGACACGAACTACAGGTGTCTTCGGTTGGTAAATCCGTCATTACTCAATAGAAACATAGCCTAATGTTACTGGCTAAATATATAAAACATAAAAAACTATTTCTTAAAGGTGCATAGCCACGTTATTTGACTGTTTTTCATTTATACGTCAGTAACTCATTCTGGTTGCATACAAAGATTTATGAAAGATTATCACATCCTGCTGCCATATTAGTTGTTATTTTGGTGTTCTCTGTGTTGTTTTTGCTCAGTTTGTTAGTAAACAAAGCCTTTCGTGTTTATTTTTAATAACTAGGGAAGTACGTCACTGCGCATGTGCAGCAGGGGATAAAACAAGGAACAGGCTAAAGGCTGTTAGCATCTCCCGGCATTTGCCCGGAATGGTCCAAGATCCAGTGAAAAAAAATCACCAAAAAAATAAATGATTCCAAGAAGGGAAAAAAGACTTGTATGTTGCTGGGAACACAGTATGAACGTTTGTGTTCACTGAAGCGGACGCTAAACCTGCCGATTGCTCAGATGTGACCGCAGACTTGATTGACATGAGGAAATGTTCTGATTTAAGGCTCTTAAAGTTGCTGTAGATCAGTGAATTTAATTAATAACGATTGGTCTTTGAACACGCCGAGCTGGTTAGGGTTTATGCAAACCGGTATTATGATAGTTCTGCGATACTGTGGGTAGAGGCGCCATATCTGCTCATCATGCCCATAGTGGTGCTATATTTAGCCTCAAAAGGACCATCAATACACTATTAGGATGGACTATTGGTGTACATAACCTTATTTTATCATGATCAAACGTTTTTGGTCTTAAGCATATAACGTGGCTATATACCTTCAAATAAAAAGACAAGGACACCCATAAGACGCAATTGATAGAAAAGTTCAGATTGTTGAACTCAAGTGAAATTTCGCTTTGCTTTTGCTTCCCTCTGTTCGCCCAACTCGTGCCGTTTGCATTTTTTGCTTTCATTTCATTTGCCTTGTTCGCGTTCGGTGTGAATGCACCTTTACTGTTGTAAATGAGGCCTGCAGTGCCTTTATTGTTGTTCTGGACTCCTGTCATTGCCTGGATGAGTCAATGCGCTCTTGGAGTAATGCTGGTCGGCCGGCCTGGTTTGGATGGATTTTGCTCCCATAAGAAATAAAATCGACGTTTTAAAATTATAAATTTTGTATTTCCTCAGATTATATTTGATTAATCTTAAATGTGTTTGAGGATTGTATTATTCAACACCAAAAGAAGGAAAACCCAATGACAGAGAATGCCAATAAGTTAATTTTCAATAGAAAGGTGCATAAGATGTTTTAAATGTTGTTTTTCGTGTGTTTGATGTGCGCCACTCTCATCGCTTCTCCTTAAGTGCAGTTGGAGCTAAAGAGACGACATTTCTCGGTGCGGTTGTCCTTTGTCTTCCTGTGCACTTATGCAGCTTCATCAGTCAGCGACAGAGAACTGGGCCAGAGGTGACTGGACCAGACATGGGACAGCCAGGACTCCTGACACAGATTGTATTGCAAACAAAGGCAAAGGTGACAAAGGAAGAACCTATTCCTCCTGATTTAAATTTGTAGTGTAGAAGTTTTTAAACACTCCACAGACAAACTGCAAAGGGCATCTGTGGAAATATTGTGACAATATGATACTCAAAAGTTTAAGAGTAGGGATACAATTTTTTTATTGGCTACCCGGATGAAATCTCCACTGATTAGTAGTACCACAGTTTTAAAAGATTTAAATAATTATTTAAATGAAAACATTTAAATCATATTTGGTGATGGTGCCGTTAAAAACTCCTGTTCATTTTGAATGTCCACAAAACGGTTTCAGGTGCTTCACCACAGCCACAATCAGAAGGAAGTGAAAATAAAGAAGGGGATATTTTAACCACCAAAGAGTATCGAAAGATAAATGTAGCGGTTTGCTGGAATTAATAACTGCAGAAGAAAATCTTTTTCAAGATGATTTTGTCTACATTTCATTCAGGACGAAAAAACCCAAGCAGTTTCTAGTTGCGATCACAATGAGAGCCTTCACTGTGCAGCAAAGTTAAATAAATATTTTAATGCAAATTACATCCACTCTTTTCTCCTACTAGCCTGACCTACATTTTGAATAATTCAGTAAATAACAAGTTGACCTATTGGGTGCATTGAATATTCATCCCTGTATGGTCAGGTTTTCCTTAAAAAGATACATGGAAAAAAAAAAGCCTGTACCCTATCATTTAAACCGTGAAAGCACCCCCCAAGAAAGAAGACGGTATGACAGCACTGAAGTAGGTGACCAGCGTCTGTCTGAGTGATGTACTTTAGCATCAAAGCTCTTTGTTATGTTGCACATATTTGTGGACATCCATTTGAAATTTTTACCATCTTAGGTGTATTTTCAGACAGCCATTGTTGCTGCCCTCTATTATTCAGTGTCCGAATATGTTAGACACTTCACTCCTTTGATGTATTTTAAACAGACTCCCAGAGAAAATTACACTTGTCTTAAATACATGTAAAAAAAACGGATCAGTCACCGAATTTGATGTGTTGTGTGGGACAGCTACCAAGCCATTTATCTTCTGTTCGCCCATTTAGCGTGTCCCTAATGAAATCCAGGCTAAAGTTGGAGTTTTAATGCATTTCTCCTCTGTGCTCTGGCCTTCACAGCATAAACGGTGCCAGAGGGTCGGTAATTAATGGCCCGGGCATATTGACACATTTATGACCGATCGGCTGTGTCGCGTAAGGATCTACATCAGACGAGTCTGAACCATCATTCACTATCTCATTTTGACATACAGTGCTGGTCAGAAGTTTACATATACCCATCAGTGGGAGGAATATGACATACATTTTTGCATTTAAAGGATTCATTTAAACCATTCTTGGCTCCAGGTGCATGGATGATTTTTAAACATGCACAAGGTCAAAACTGTACATACGGACTCAAATATATACATACATACATTTTGAGAAACATCTCTCACCAAGTTGTAGAGAAACCATACCTCCTTTTGTAGTCCCGAGAGTCTGGGTAGATCATGCATGACCACTGTTGTTGGCAAACAGGGCAGAGCTAATTTTGTTTGTTGGGCTTCCTGGTATGGATTGGTACTAGCTTTTAAGCTTAGTAAATTAATAATTATTATTAAGGCTGATGTTATTCCAGCCTGCTTTATCCATCCCAAAAGGATTTTTTGACGTGTGTTTTCACTGTTCTGTTGGGACACCCCGTTATGTCCAAGTTTCAACTACTACCTGTTTATTTGAGCTGAAGCTGAAGAATTTGCATGTCCTTCTTGGTCCCCAGGATGATGTTACCTCTGCCATGCTTCAAAGTGTTGGGACACAATTAGGCCATCATTGTCCATAACAGGACGAGGATCCCAAACAGATATCAAAACTGCTAATCGAATGGAATAAGCAGACTATTATTACCCTTTTGGAATCAATCTGATCTCAAAACGTATGGTCTTTCTTTAAAATTCAGCTCAGCGCTAGGGAAACAGTTGGCTTAATTGAACTTCACTTGATCTGGTGAGGAGGAGCGTCAATATCCTGCGTGAATTAATGCCAGAATCTTGTGGGTTGTCAACGAAAAATGTGCTTATGTTGCAAGTTGCTAAATTATGTTACATTTTTACCAAATCTTAGTGTATGTGTTGCATGTCCATACTGTATTTGAGCCTGTAGAAATAGCCCACAATAAATTGAAACTTGTGCACCTAGTTCTTGTTTTGAAAAAAGCTTTATGTTGTGCAGTTATTCAACCCTGAAAAAGAACACTTGAGTGCATCAATAAATCCCACAAATTAGTATTCATATATTAGCTTGAGCCAGTCAGGTAAAACAAAACACACAAAAAACACATCTACTGGCAGGCAACAGCTTGATGATGCCTGCTGGCACCATTCATGGTGCATTTGTTAGTGAGTCCACTTGGACTTTTAAAACTTTGGAGCTTGGTCAAAGAAAATGTGGCTTTAATGCTCTCTTAGCTTTTCTTTTTAGAATAATGTTTTTTTTTTCAGGTTGGATAAGAGTGCCTATGAAATATTACTGAAGCCCCCGTCTAACAGTCTTATTCAAGTTGATTATCTTTGCTAAAGAACTACACGGCCATATTATATACATCTGGTAATTATGCCAACTCAGTGTTTGAGCTCCATCCCTGCTTCTTATCTAGCTCCAGCAGCCTCCTGTTTGCATGTGTGATGACACAACTCACTAATTCTCATATGAATACATTGCTGTTTCTCCATCTAAACTAATGCCAAAACTGTGTTTATTGAAACTCTTTGGTTTGGGTAAAAGACAACATTTCCCCAAGGAGCTTAGTGCAGAAGCTTCAGCACTTCCTCACAAACAAGCTGTGGCAGCTCACAAACAGATGCATCCCCCCCGTTGGGGGCCATTCTGCCAGAGCTTGGGTGTAATTTTCTCTTCCACGTTGTTAATGGACTGCATTTATATAGAGCTGTTAGCCCAAAGGCCAAGCGTGATGCCCCACTTTCACCCACGGCACACTGCTGCACCTCAGCACCGCCTCAGCTGAAGTCATTTGCACACTCACATTAGGCTTCTCTCCAGCAAGACACCAGTCATGGATTCCCCTTTTCTCCAATGCTGGGTTGTATTTCTGTCTAACGGCTATCCTTCATCTCCTCCTTTTCTCCTTCCTGCTTTTGTTTGTCAAGTGTACAGAGTTCCCCTCCGTCTTGCACATTTGTATCATCTCCAGCTTTGTTTTCCTCTCCCTCCTCCTTGACCCCTGGATTCCCCCCATGCGGATGAATGTATTAGTCTGCTGTACTGAGGTTTGCTACAGTACAGGAAAAGGTTTCTGTTGCCTCTGAAAGTGTTTAGAACTGATCTTAACAAGCAGATTAGACTGAGGTGAAAGGTTGGTCAACACAGGGAGACCCAATGCAGCGTGAAACAGGGATAACATCAGACAGCGGTTCCGGGAAGTTATTTATGGTGTTGTACACAGCTGTGCCACATTTAGCCTGTAGGTAGTTGTATAACAACAAATGACGGTGGCTGGACAGACAGGATGACCTTTGTCCCTGCTGACGGCTGGCCATTTGTGGTCTGAGGTGGGTATGAATGTGAGACAGTGAGTTTAGGAAAGTTACAGAAATAATGGTAGGGTCCGGAGGAGAGTGTTTGCAGAGCTGTCCAATGAGCAGGAAGAGCAGCAAACTGCTCAGGCAGGCTGTTCCAGTGACCCAGTGAGAAAAAGGAAAGGTCAACCGATTTTTATCTGGTACTGCTGGTAAAACACTTGTTCTTTTTGATTGCAATGGAAATGAAACCTGGAACTAAAAATAATCAGTGTCAACTTCCTGTTGAGGAAAACATTTTCTATGTTTGCTATATTTTTTATCATTTCTAAATTAATTAAATTCAATTCAATTTTATTTAAATAGCGCCAATTCCCAACACGTGTCCACTCAAGGCACTTTACAAAGACAAATTCAATCAGATTATACAGATTGGTCAAAAAGTGTCCTATCTAAGGAAACCCAGTAGATTGCATCAAGTCTTGACAAGCAGCATTCACTCCTCCTGAAAGAGCGTAGAGCCACAGTAGACATTGGTATACATTGTCCATGGCCTTGCAGCAATCCCTCATACTAAGCAAGCATGAAGCAACAGTGGACAGGAAAAGTTCCCCTTTAACAGGAAGAAACCTCCAGCAGAACCAGGCTCAGTGTGAACGGTCATCTGCCTCGACTGACTGGGGGTTAAAGAAGACAGAGTAGAAACACAAAAAGCACAGAAGCACACATTGACCCAGGAATCCTTTCTGTTATATATTAATAGCGGATGATCTGTCTCACCTGGATGATGTCACAGCTAACAGAACGCCAGACCAGGTGTACCTACTATGAAGAGAAAAAAGACAGAGAACAAAAAGTTAAAAGTTGGAATAACAACAAACAGTGCAAATTGGAGAACAGTAGGAGAATTAAAGCCCCGCCAAAGTATTGCATATCTGCCTTGGGTATCAATAGCATAAAAATGTATGTTACTACAAGGAAATAGTGCTCTAGCATAATCTTTAAAAACCCTTTTGTATATATAATGCAATCACCAGCTAAGCAAAGCCACAACAGATGCCTAAAAACGAATGGCATAAGTGTCACAACCTAAAGATTCACCAGTGTACAATGGTCATCAGAGAATTTAAAGCTGGACTGGCCACATTAGTGTCATGCTAACCTAACCATGCCTACAATGGGCTGGCAACCCTCCCGGCTATGTATCGTACAGCTTTTGGGACTACGTCTAGTGTCCACATGGGATCTTGTCCACTGGTGTAACCACAACAAAAAGGATCACTTGAATGAGGTGAGGTGGAACACATGTAAAATATGCAGGACAGGGGTCCCTGAGGACAAGGGTTGGGAACCACTGCACTTATGAAGATTTACTCACCTTGGCATCCCAAATGCTTGAACTAGCTCGGGTGCTAATAATTATTTAACCACTTGGGTGCATATACATATATATTTGGTACAGAGCATCAAAATTTCATCCTAAGTGTTAATTTTATGAAAGAAAAAAACATACACCGACATTGTAACAAAAGAAACATACCCCATGCTAAGTAGCATTATGCACTTTCTAGAGTCGTCATCCCTATACACACACACTATAGAAAACAGACACCAAATTCTAAGCAAAATACAGACTTCATAGAGAGGAAAGGACTTGATCTTCCATAAAACACCCAATGTCTTCCTATTTAGACTCATTTTAGACTTATGTGTTTTTATTACACCAACATACATAGCAATAATAGGAAAGAATATGACATCAGGTCAGTAAGGGTTTTTTCTTGTTTTACATCTATCCTGTTCAGCCTCACCAACAGAGCTGCAGGAAGATTCTGTCAGCTTTTCTTGGCGCATGAGCTGGTAGACGAATGATTGCCATTCAGCAGTCAATCACTGTGGAATTCCCTCCTTTGGAGTCCTACAGGACTGTTGTCAAGAGAGCTCAATAAGCATTGAATCTGATCGCCCTGTCTCCATTTCCTGTTGGGTTTGTGTGTTGGCTTTCTAAAGTGAAGCTGAATGCATTTTGATGAAGTCCCACCGTATAAGTGCCTCGCCTGTGGCTCAGGACAAATTAGATTTTTGATAAACATCCTAATGTTTTATTCAAGGCTGATGCCTCCAGCATCAAAATTGTTTGTTGCTTTGCGTTTAATTTAAGGCAAAAATTAAGTTTTAGCTCTTTCTGATGACACATCAAACTTTGCAATTTAGGGAGTTTGTCCTGTGACTGGCGGGTTGCCAGTTCGATCCCCCCCGGCTCTGATGCTCTCAGTCGCTGTGTCCTTGGTCAAGACACTTCACCCGCATTGCCTGCTGGCGGTGGTCAGAAGGTCCGGTGTCACCGATGTATGGCAGCCTCGCCTCTGTCAGTCTGCCCCAGGGCGGCTGTGGCTACTAACATAGCTCACCACCATCAGGGTGGGAATGACTGACTGTAGTGTGAAGTGCTTTGGGGTTAGTCAGACCTGATAAAGCGCTATACAAGCAGGGTCCGAAATTAACACTCGCCACTCGCCAAATGCGAGTAAATTTCCCGTTTGGCGAGTGAATTTCAGAGGGCTAGCTGCCACATGGCGAGTAAATCTTTGTACCAAATAAATTAAAAATAAAATAAAAATAACAAAGCCCATCTGGGCTGCGGATGATCCGTTCACAGAGCTCAGCCTAGACCCGCCTTCTGCGGAGCTGGTTCAGCTTCTTTCACATCTTATTTCTGGGGAGAGCGGCTCCCAGATAAAACATTCATTCAAAACCAGTCATGGCTGCACGCTGGATCAGAAAACAGATCTGCTAACCAGATACAGTCTAAAACGCCCATTAGTCTGTTTATAAGTTTTGTTTTTATTAATTCTGCATTTAACTACGTGCGCTCCGAGGGAAGGGAGGAGAGAGGCGCAGTTACAGTGCCTCAGCGCTGTAACTGCGCCTCTCTCCTCCCCTCCCTCGGAGCCAGGTGCTTTTGTCAGCGACCAGCCTTCAAAACGTGAATCACTGCGTTTAATGTCCTTCCACTCGTACCAAAATGTCCCAATTAAAATCAATAGGAGAGTCAGTAGCTATGTTTAATGCTCTTTTGTATTTAACGACACAGAGCCAGTGGTGCTTCGGTGGGCTGCTGCCTTGCGCTTGAATTCAGGTGCACAAAATTACGTTACATGTAATATAGGTGCGGACTTTTTAAGGAATCAGGGGCTTCAGCTCAGACCCATTATTCATTCTCTTCCCTCTAAAGGAGCCCTTTAGTCTTTATTTATGCATTTTCCCCACTGTTTATCCCTCGCGCGCAGCGCACGAGGGTAAAATCCAGCAGCTGGATCAGCGTAAAGACGCAGCGTGAACCCCTGTGTGCTTTAAGTGTTGCAGCTGAGAGAAAAATGTTGCACCGTAAAGGCTTGATGAAACTCTGCCTTATTCACCAATGAGACCAACACGGATAGAATAATGATAATCTTTAGTGTTTTTTATTGCCTGGATGTAAATGTGATAATTCTTATTGTGCCTTTTATAATCAACTACAATATTTTCTTATTAAAGTCAGGAAACAAAGATTTCTCTTCCAGGGTCCAGACAGCCACGCCCCCAACCACGCTCCCCGAAAATTAACATAATCTCACTCTTAATTTTTGATAAAAATTGAGGTCTGGTCAGGATTAATATTTTGGCCGGTAAAAAATATGCCTGGCCGGTTGATTTTTACATCTACCGGCCAACTTGGCCGGTGATTCAGGAAGTTAATTTAGGACACTGTATACAAGTACAAGCCGATTACCATTTACCATAACTGTGTCTAATAGTCTGGTAACTAATTGCCTTCAAAGGATAGAGGCTCCATCTGAAATGTTATAATTATAGCTCCTAGCTCCTGCTCCTAGGGAAGGAGCTTCAGACTCATACGCCATTACATGGCAGAAACACACTTAGAGGTCTACAGCTTTCCTAAAAAGAACTACAAAACACCCAAAATAGACAAATGTAGTGAACAGGTGAAGCTCTCCATTACACAAACCAAAACATATAAAGGTGTGTACATTTGCATTTGTCACACACAGTACATGTGAAGCAGTAATGCCACTGTAAATAGTACTAGCGTTACCGATTGACCCAGCATTGCTTCACTCCACCCATGAGTCTCTCTTCTCTCCAGACATTTTCGTTCATTTCCGTGAGGTGGGCTGGGCTTATACGTCATGCCACGCAAATGGTTCTGGGAATCCTCTTTGCTCATTAGCTTAGGTAAGGGACATCACAAGCTCCCTATGCTCAAAGAACCATGATAGGAAGCATACAGGCTCCTTTTTCTTCCTCCTTCCTTACTGACTGCACTATTCAGATAGCACTTATCACTGCAAACGCTGATGCACTTCCGCTTTGGCTAAACAGTCCTTACCAATTGTGCAAATGTGTGTACTTTGTGTACACATATTTGCAGAGGGAAGTTTATTACTTTTTGTTTATTTGAAAAAGGCTGGAACATGTCTGGTGCAAAATCGTAACAGTGAGCGAAGAACAGCTTTTCTATTCATCAAAATAGAAAACAAAAATAAATGTTCAGTATCAGTGTAACATATGAGAACAAGATAATGTGTGAACATTTATTGAAGGTCCTGGTTATATCAGATTATATCAGACTGCACCTCAATGTTAAGATTCTGTGTCTTGGGTGCAGTGCAGTCCTCGTTGTGGGATGAAGCGGGAGATTTTCCCGAATGATTTGAAGATGCACAAACCATACTGGATAGATTATGGTGGTTAATCGTCATGGTTGGAGCATGTTTGGGTTTTGGGTGCTGTTTGTAGTTGCCTGGCAGAAGCTGTGGTAGCCTTTCTACCGACATCGCTTGGTCATCAGAGAATCTGAATGAAGACTGACAAAACTGGGCACTAGCCAAAGCTACCAGCTCATCATGTCCACACAGAACTAACATTTCATCAAGCATTTGATTTTTGATATTTTATTTATGTTCCCAGCAAGCAGCTGAACGGAACAATCTATGCAGTTCAGGCCAGAGAAGAAATGGTCTGGGCTCTGCCTCCGGTGGAAGGGCTGCCAACCGCCTATTGTATTTTTTTGTAACCTTTATTTATACAGAATAAATCTAATTGAAAAATAAATTCTAATTTTCAAGATAGACCTGTTCCAGCATTATATATTGTGCATAGACTGGCTGGTCAAACCAGGACAAAGGGGTGAGCTTATATGTCTCGCTGTGAATCTGAGTAGGAAGGATAAGGAGGAACATTCAGCAGTCGCAGCGTGGCTTTAGTTGTCTCAGGTTGATTAGCTTACAGAGATATTATATAAAAAGAGATTTTGGGCTTATTACATATAACCTAACTGGTCAAGACAGACATGGAGATTGCTCTACCAGGTAGGAAATATTAAGGAAAAAGGTAAGCTTGGTAGTGGCCTTCTTCTATAAAGAAAGAAACCTCACCTACATCCCCTAATGCTGCTGATTAACAAGTAAAAAATACCAATGATATTTGCTCTTTCACAACAAGGCTGAAACTAAAGGTGGAAGAGCAGCAACCTCTTATATTTATCACAAAATTTGGAGGTTATGTCTGCACAAACATGTGTTAGGTACCATTTGTGCCTTAGGGTCATACTCTACTCCATTCAAGCTGATAAATTACTTCAAGCTGCAGATCCAGGAAAATTGAAACGATTTTAAAAGCCTTCAAACCTTACAGCGGTCTCAAATTGGAGTGAAAGGGGCATAAAGCCTAAGCACCTCCCTGGATAGTTTGGGTAAAATCTTTAGTATGAAACAGTTAAGAAATCATTCAAACCATTTTTCATCAGTATTGATTAGGTTCCCTGCCTTTAAATACTTGGAGACTTGCTTTACATCTGAAAGGAGCACATTTTCTGAATTGCAACAAAGACGCATTTTATTATGTGTACAGAAGAATAACCCAGCGATTAAGATCTTCCGTATCGAGGAAAACATTCAGTCAGATATGGGGTGCCCCTGATAGGCAGTTTTTTGAAGCAGCAGTAATCAGATGTTCACCCTGTGCCGTCACACGAACACTAAGCAGTTTGCATTATTGTTGCTACAAGATCCTATCCAGGTTGCTTTGTCACATAAGGACACTGCAGCGAACGCCAACGTCAGCTCGCTGTTAGAAGGTCGTCCATCTTTCTCCCAGGATGTTCTGCTGATAACAAGAGCGACTGACACCGTGTCTGTTGCTCTGTCGTCCGTCATTTCTGCTGGTGGGTTAATTTAAACTCCCTGTGAAGTAAGTCTGATATCAGCTACGTCTGTTTAGAATTGTAAGTTTATATTTGACTTGGGGTTTAACTTAAGGGAAACAAACAATCAGAGTTGAACATGTAGCCAGTCTCAAACTAAAACTGATTAAAAAAATCTTTAATAGTTCTCAATCATTTTGAATCAAAGAAAAAACTAACTACTCCAGGGACAAGCGCTGGGAATGCATAATAATGTTGTTTCCTTGTCAGGCTTCCTTTTACTTTTATTATTTCCTTTTTATTCAAAGCCTTTAAGACTAAATACCTCTAATAGACTAAATACCTCTAATAGTGTCTGTTGCAAATGTTATGTATGTTACAAAGCTGCGATGCGCGTTTGCTCCGGATACTCCCTGCTTACTCTTTACTTTCACATTCTAGCCCCCTTTCAGGCGTCCGCTTTAACTCCCCTTCTACAGTTCTTGCCTCACCGTTGAAAAGGTTTTCTGCAGAAGAACGTGAAAGTAGCTGCTCAAAAACAAGCATTCCTCTGGTTATCTGCCTCAGTCGCCTCAGCCAGATAACCCCAACCACTGCCCGAAACAGAGATGGGAAAGAATAACAAACCAAAGTAACTCACAGTCAAAATGATCCGTTTTAGAAAATAATTATAATGAAAAAAATCTTGTTGAAATGTCTGTAATTTTAAAACAAAACATACTGTGAGACAATCATAAATGTAATTTTCTTCCTTACTCGGATGTCTGCAAAAGTAAACAAAACAAACGCTACCTTTCAGATGCCTGTGTCCTCCTTCACTGATCTCCATTTCATCACATTCTCCAGCTTGTGACACTGGCCTGGGGAAGGGCGTGTGGCGTAAAAGCTCAAGTAGTTGGATATCTTCTGCTTAGTTGTATTTCCCCATAATGCTATATATCCCTAGGCCAATGCCATCGCCCAGCTTGACAACAAGAAGCAATAGATATCCACAAACACCTTCTGCCAGTTCCTACTTAAAGCACATAGACGTCCTCCCAAAACAACCTCGATGTTCAAGATGACATTGATTTTGACCTCGGTCAAATGGCCTCCATCAATAAAGACACAGAGCCCTTTCCAACCTTGACTTTAGGTAATGCAAAAATTTAAAAAACGAACCTTTAGTTCAAAATCGTCTAGTGACTCTTCAAAACGAAAAACAGACATTTAAGTGCAGCTGATGTGTTCTTATCTTCTTGAGTTAACAGCATTGGGACAAGAAAAAAAAGGCAAAGCAACAAGGTAAAAGTTTTAAATGTCTGAAATTGCGACACACAAGACTGGATGAGGACTCAAGGCAAGACAAGCGCCATTCATACCCCAGGCAATACCAGGAGCTTTACAGGAAAACAAAGGAAATACATTTAAATAACAAATCTTTAAGCTTTATTTAAAAAGAGAGCTCCATGTGTCAAACACTAGAGATGTGCAGTTTCTAGGAGTTCGATTCAGAGCCGAGGGAGCATAGAAAGCGAATTGTTCAGTTCTGGTTCTGGGAACACTGAACTAGCAGGTCTCTGATGACTTACGGGGTCTACGTGGCTTGAAATGAACAAGCCACTCAGAAATGTATTGTAGCCAAAGACAATTCAGTGCTTCGTAGACCAATAGTAAAAGTTTGAAATATATCCTTTGACCAACATAGATCCAGGGCAGTGATTTAAGAACTGAGCTGGCATGATCTATGTGTTGGTCAGTTTCTTCTATATTTTATCCAGTTGGTCAGGAGTTTTTTACAGAGACAAGTTGCAATAATCTAATCTGCTAAAAATAAAGGCATGCACGTGCTTTTCTGTGTCCTGTTTTGACAGGAAGCCTTTCATTCTGGCAATGTTTTCGAGACGATAGTAATCTGAGTTATACAAACACTTCATGTGGTTGAAAAATGTAGGTCTGACACTAAATCTGCACCAAGGTTTCCCTTCAGTTTTATCTACCACAACAACCAGTTGGGAAGCAAAAACAATCTCCAAACCTTAGTGTGTAAACAAACTCTTATGCCTCCTGCTAAGTAGGGTAGAACTGCTCTGCTGTGGTGCTGTTTCTCTGGGAACATTGTTAGCGCGAACGACATCATGGAATCTAAAGGTGCGTTCACAATGTCGCTGCTTTTGCTTGCTGTCGACCGCCTGGCATTATCGCCGGTCGACAAGCCAGATACAGCAGT
Organism: Fundulus diaphanus; assembly: GCA_037039145.1. Classification (NCBI taxonomy): domain Eukaryota; kingdom Metazoa; phylum Chordata; class Actinopteri; order Cyprinodontiformes; family Fundulidae; genus Fundulus; species Fundulus diaphanus. The sequence goes on from CM073137.1 coordinate 31,886,641, forward strand.
ACAATGGCGCTATCTAGTGACGCTTTCACTTCAGTCTTCTCGCTCACTTTTCTCCAGTCGCGTCCCTCTGGCATCGCTAGAATTGCCTTTGTGGCTTTGTGTGACATTGCTCTGGTGTGTCTCCTGTGCATACGGATATCATGTAAATCTGTCGCTCAGCCTGCCACATTGGCGCTCAATGTGAACGCACCTTTAGAAACACTAGAACATCGTAAATAAAGCTAGAACAATGAAAGATCCATCGGTTTGTATGTTCCAACCTTATGAAATGTGAGAGAAGACCAGTTTATCTGAAAAAAACAAAAAATTTTTCAGTGGAATGTGCTGGAAAAGTATGTTTGCTATTGCAGAGTGAAAAATAAAAATGTGGAAGATCAGTGGAATAAAAGAACCCCACAACATTCCCACTAATAACTCAAACACCCACATGTAACAACACTGACTTCGCTCCAAATAATTTTCCCCTCACTGAGATTAAATGGCAAAAAAACGGCATCACACACCTCCACCGCCTCTTTGACCAGAACTACTCCATCAGCACATTGACAGGAAACTATTTCTCCAATAAATCCAACAAAAACAGTCCATTAAAGCAAAAATCACGATCATTTATACTCTCAAAACTGTATACATCTATATCCTCTAAAGACAACGCACCTCGTACTCCAATCACCAAATGGGAAAAATACTTTTTTTCATAGGAGGGTCCAATGAAATTTGACACTGCATGTAATAGTAATATAGATATGAAGGATTTACTGATCCCAGGCTATAATGGGTAAAAAATATGAAATGCATACTACTGACTGCTAACTAACTGCTTCTAATGATTCAACAAATATCAAACAAGAAGCTCAAACCAAGTTGAAACAAACGACAGAAAACCTCTTCGTCAGAGTGGAAAATAAATAAAACTGTATCTATGTTTAAGTAGTTTATGTAATATTGCATATTACACATGTTTTTAAAAAAATAAATAAAGGAATTAATTAATGGTACAGTTGTGATAAATTACTATGGTGCATTTCCTTCTATTACTGCACCTTTAAACAACCCAGAGCTGGATGCTTTGAATGGGCACAGAAAATACGGTGGAGAAAAGGGAGGCTCGTTTTTAACTTACTGTGGGGATGTGTTATATTTTCCAAATTTATTCCGCAAAACCTTTTTCTGTCAGCAGAGAAATTGACCGCCTGCAGGAATGAAAGTAATGTAATCTAAATAACCATTTAATGTTTTTACCTACTTCAGGAATATTGATTTTGACCGGACCTAGCACCATATAATTTTCAAATCTTGATGCAAACCCAGTTAGAAGCTCCCAGAGAGGGTTCCTGTTGTTTTCTATCATAGCCAGAGCTTTTCAGTCTACCTGTATATCATTGGAAGTCCCTCTAGGCTCTGTTCCTCAGAGGATCCTACTGATGCTGATTACAGTAAACCTCCACCTCATTTCCTGCTGGTGAATATAAGAATCAAGAGTTGTGATTGTCATTATGCAGCCATAATGGAATTTTTTATAATTTTCACAAGTAATTAGCTGTAACTTACAATCAACACATTCTGGATCAGCTTTCAGGTTTTACTGCTAACTAGTTATGCCACCTTTTCCTATATGCACACACGCACCATGCTCCCTTCTTGGCTCTGTGGCTGCACTGAAATTAGCTGCTTCTATTTATTGTATCCCTGTTTAAATAATGAACGAGCCAGGCTGACAGACCTGGACTGCCAGTACATCCCTGCCTGTGTGTATAGTTGTGCTGTTGCGGAAAATGAGGTGCAAACAACAATTTTTCCAGCCTTCTTTTCATTTTCACTCATTGTCAGGTTATGGTGGAGTAATTAGGTATAATAAAGCGGTCAATTTTGTTTACTCTTTCCAGCGGCTTGTAGCTAGAGCCTGTCCAGCAGCCTGAGTAACGCACAGGTTGTAATCCGACCAATCAAATTGCACGATAAAGGAGCTGGAAGTCCATGGGAATGCTTTTTCTACCAAACTTGTGACGCAGATCCAGGGCCAGTTTGATAGACACGAGAGCACACAGAGCAGTCATGAAAGCCACGTCAGCCATTTGATCTGACTGTGGATCAGATAAACAACCAACCACAAAGTATGAATCTATAATCATCAACATTGCTGGGAATTGGAAGAGGGGTCATGGCCGTTTTCTTGGGGGTCTTAAGACCCCCCATGTACCCCTCTCCTGCCGCCGTTGATTCTGACTCTGTCCATTGATACAAAACTTCTGGAAAAAATAACCACCGAACGATCCAGATTCCTTGGCCACAACACACTGCTATCCCTCTCCGTCTGTTTACTTGGCAATCTGGGAGAACTAAATATAAACTCCTGCTCGTAGCCCTGACTATCGGCAAGAAAACAATATCGCTCAACTGGAAAAACAGGAAAAAGTTCACTAATCACAATGGCAAAAAAAAAAAAAAAAAATATATATATATATCACCAAAGCATGTTTCTAGTTATCCCCTTTTTCTATATTTTTATCTTTTTTATCCTACTTCCCCCATAATATGTATGTGTGATTCCTGTTTAACTTAAATAAACATCTTAAAATAACTTCCAAATATGTTTCCTAACTCACATATCTCAATATTTACTTTTGTAGTGACACTGTTTGTCTGTCTTTGTCTTGGATTGTGTGTTCAGTCCATTTTCTTTACCATTTTGTTGCTCTTTTATTGATGTTGATTTTTTGTTTAACTACTTGTTTATTTTTTAAATCTTATCTCGGGTTGTTATGCCTTTCTGATTTGAATTGTGCAAATAAAATAACTACAATAACTGAATATTTCTGAAGGATAGCACAGGAAGCATCTAAGAGACTTAATTATAAACGGTAAAATAAAGGTTCCCCCTTATTTTCTACTAGCAATAGTTTATAAATGCCCCATACGTCCATAAAACTTGGCACAATTGTACCCCTCGTCATGTGGAATAGTGGGTATTTTTAGGCTCAAACGGGAAGAGATGTGGCAAATAAGTATCCCTACAATGGCCATGTAAACAACCCCAGAGACATCTGTCTAAAAACAGAGTGTAAACGCCCTTCAGAGCACACCAAGAAAACAACAAACTTGCACAACTCAAAGGGGAAGATAGAGCTGTAGTTGGTTGCCTGACAGAGAGTAGGTCACTGGTGCAAATCGTGGCTTGAATCTTTCTGTGGGAGGTTTTGTACAGTAAGGGACAATTAGAGTTGGAGTCGCTAAGGTCAGGCAGGAGGGATTTTCAGGATTCGGCAGCAGCATGGCTGAGAGGTGAAGCCCACATGGTATCAGCCCAGTAAACCAGAATGATCAGATGAATTTAAGATCAAGACCTAAGACTGCAGTGGATGTAGTTGTATGTGCAACAGATCAGAAAGATATTAATGAGCGATGAAATAATCACATTCAAAGGAGAGTAGCATGATAATGTGCTGGTAGGCAATGAAATGGCCGAAGAACAGGAGTGATGTGATTTATGGATCGAGTTCTTGTGATTATGTATAAGGTAGTGTGAAGCAATTGATGTTCTGACTCATTTTATGAGAGACCAAAGAGAGGGAAATTTCTGCAGTGAAGACATGATGTGACCAGTCCATAGACGGTGATAAAGAATGGGTTTACCGGCCTGCTGCTACATGTCTATTGAAAACCCATCTTACCCCGGTTCCAGATTTGGCCGCAAGTGAGAAAACATTAATCAAGAGGTAGAACAGTTTAATATACATATTTAATTCATAGAAATTAAATATGGAGACAGAGTTTACTTTACCAATCAAGATGATTTCACCGCGCGGTCGAGAAGTCTGTCTGAAGTAAGTTTTACCAAGACATTCCTTTTTACTACAGTCTGCCCACCTCTGCTGAATTAGGGAGGGAGGGGTGATCTATTCGAACAAAGAAACTCTGCTGGCCTACTCCCCCACCTGCCATAAAACTCTATGTTTATCTTACACTGGAGGAGGGAGAGACAGACACCACTCTGCTTGACTAAGATATTTTCTTAACAACGGGAACACAGTATTGCTTGAAGTGAGGTATGAACAGGTAGGATTATCATCATAGGGATAAAAATATATTAGATTTTTTGTGTTCCTTATGTGGGTGAAAATGATAGGGTGCTGTAGAAAGTGACATTTACAATCTTGACCCCCAGGAAAGGGAAGAAATATTGAGTTGTCAATGTCAGCTGAAAAACCCTTATATTTTATTATGCTGCTTTTTGAGCAGATGATGATGACATCTGTTTAGTTGTCATCATGCAATTTCTAGTAAGATGTTTATTTGAGATACTGATAAGTATTTTTACATAGGAATTACAATTGACTCTGGATTACTGGATAACGTGACCAAGAGGAAGGAGGTAATTTATGAACAAATTAGGCTCTATGACATAGCCCTGACGTCCACCAGATCTGACTGGAAATGGCTTGGACTGGAAGACTGTGAATGAAATGAGTGAACCCAGAGAAATACGATTTACCACTGCTTTGGTAATACGGAAGCCAGATCAACATTTTTCATAGGAAAACTACTATCCAAGTGAGATTATATTAATACATAATTTCTTGTGAACTTCATCTGGCATTTTGAAACAATTTTGTGCAAAAACAATACACTGCTCAGAAAAATTAAAGAATGACTTTGAAATCAGAACAGATATTAATTTAAAAAAATTGTGTTAGATACCCATACAGATATGGAATGGGTAATGTGCTGGGGACAAAAGGATCAACATCATTTGATCAGTATGAAAGTTATCAACCCACAGGCGGCTTAATCCAAAGTCACTGAGGAAGTGGAACTGAAAAATGGATGCAGCAGGTTATTCCAATTTTTAGACATATTGCAGCAACTCAAAATGGTACTCAGTAGTTTGTGTTGCCCCCAGGTATCACCTGGACCCTACAGAGGTCAAATGCAAAACACTTAAAAGCAGTTTTGAACTGAACTATATTGAACTGAACAGATCGGGGCTCCTTAATGTGTAAATCACCCTCATACCAGAGTCTTACTTCACCCAATCTCATACTTGAAAAATGTGCTGAGAGGAGGCGGCTAACACCTTTAAACTATAATTTTGTTCGGTTCTTTCTAAAGGTTGGGCCTTTAGAAAGAACTTAATGTTAATGCGGTACCGCGCACGTGACGTCACGGCCTTAAGAGTAACGGCCCTTTTGCCGCACCGGTAGGGCAAACAGTCGTAGAACGCACATACAAACCAGCCATTACAAGCGCAACAGAACCAGCGATATGACCGACTTTGCAGCCATTAAACTTACCCAAGACGATGTCCCAGGCGCACGGTTTACTGGTCGCACTGTAGAAGAGCACACCAACCTTCAGCTGAAACGGTGGCTTGAGTGTCGAGGGCTCAAAAAAACCGGAAGACGGGCCGAGTTGATTCAACGGTAAGCTTTGTTTTTTTCCCTGCTCGGCGTTCATGCCTTTGTTATGATTTCCACCGTGCTCCGTTCACGTCGGCCTTTTTTGTTTGTTTGCAATCAACGTCCAGGAATCTGTATATCTTGCCAATAGGTAGCTACAAAACGATTGTTCACATCTCAGAATCTTTCGCTTAAGAGATTCAGGGCGTTTGTTTTTGAGTAAGCTATCCCGGTAGCAGGGTACCATGTTAGCGCCTGCTAACATGCTAGCCTATATGCTATCATCACCCTTTCCACCGACAAAATGCTTGCTACATATGTAGGTGAATTTGGTAACTTTTTCCGGGTTGAAATATTGTGTAGGCCGCCCGCACAAGTGTACCCAACGCACACACTTCTCCTTGGCACTCTTGAGTTTCGGGAAATTAATTAAGAAAACATCCTTCATATGCGGCCGATCAGCGTACCTCGAGTCGCTGTTGCACGTCCCATAGCAACAATGTTTATAAACCATGGTCTTAGATGTTGGAAAAAGCAGTCGTTTACCGAGTAAAACCTAGGCTAACGCACGTCTCTTCCACAGCAAAACAGCGGCGGGTTTGGGAGTTTGCCCTACTGCGTACCACGTGATGTGACGTCATCGTGACGTTGTGTTTCTAAAAATAGCTCGCGCGTGGTACCGCATTGTCCTTTAATACACACTGTGCCGAGGCTCTTTGACTAGCATGTTGTCAGACTGATAGCTCACTCACTACCATTCATTCAACTAATGGATCTACAACTATTAAATGATCATAGCTCAACACATTATGCATATATCGCTGTGCTCAAATGTTGCTTCATGGTTTTCTTCAAGAAGTTTCTAATTGCTGCCTGTTAGTGTTTTGCTCATTTACCATTTATCGCATGCAGAGAAACTAATGAAAATCCTGCTGAACAGGCCGATTCTTTGACTCCTGTAATAATGAACGCAGGACTTAATTAAGATAGTGTTATTATGTCTATATTTTCTGCCTCTGCCTTTCAAGACTCCATCACTGTACTGTAAATTGCTTTGAAAATACACCAAAATAGAGCTCTCTTCTCTATAGCCAGAGCTTTTCTAATATGTTATTAAAATGTTAATTTGATACATTGCACACTTTCCATACTAACATGCGTTCTGTTTCCCTGTTCCTAAATCCTTAGTGGCCTGATTATATCGAGGGGAGCTGAGCTTAATCCATGATAGGCTCTATTTCGAGTGGTCAGGAAAGGCGTTATTAGTGTAAAAATAGCATGTGTGTGCGCACGTGTGTGTGTGTGTAGAACCTGGCCACTTATTTATCCAAAACCACCTATAGACTCGGAAATCTTTATATTGAGCATGTGCAGTCAAGGTCTGCTGTCTTTCAGTAATAAGGATGTGAAGAGTTTGTATTTTTTTTAGTTTAAAGCCTACTCAGGAAGAAACGTTCAATGTGTTCAACCCGTAGTTGAAAGCTTTCTGAAAGCCCAGTCTATTATATAATGATTGGTTAGGGAACGTAAGTGATCTTTGGTTTTTCCAGACGGAAGCTTTTGTGTTTGTGCTGGATGGTAAAAACAAGAAGTTATTTTGGGATTTGGCTGCTTGAGGCTCACTGCCCTGGGGAATAAAATGCAAGCGGACACCTGTGGGAACCAAGTGGCTGAGAGCCCAGCTTTGAGGCCAGGAAACGAAAGGTCTCAAAGACCACAGTTATTAGAGTGCGCAGTGCATCGCCGTGAAATTTGATTTGATGTATCGATCAGTGAATTCAAAGAACTTCTTTTCTTTGTGCTCTGACAGCTCAGAGGATCATGGCAAAAACCTCTCTTGCTCTGTGTATATCTTTACAATTCTCTCATCCCTCTTTGAGGAGGGCAGGAGGAGTTTAATCTCTTAGAGAGGACAGGGATATGGATTTGACACTGTCACCTTTCATGAGCTTGGATATTCTTATGCAGCAGACGGATTTGTGACCTTTTGATCTAAAACAAACTCTGAATCTTGCTTTTGGAGAATCTTTTGAGTGGACACTGCTGTTATCATTTTCTCACCCGTGATATCCACAAACTGCTTAGTTTTAGTAATACATACCACATGATCACGGAACATTTTATCTATAGTGCTTTATAGCTTGAGAATATCATTTGCTCTAAGGACTCTGACGATTTCCTCCATCATAATTTTTGCAATGGAGACATCTGGTTATGGAAATTGTTACATTCAATGACAAATAAGTATGTAGCATATCCATTTTGTAAAGCTGAAGTTTGATGAAAACAAAGGTGGAGATGTTGAATGTTTCTACAGCGAATGCAATATGTTCAACAGTGGTGTAAATTCTCAGTCATCTAGGACATGGAAAGCATGAATGCTATAGTACCAGGGTTCCCAAAGTGAGGGTCGGGACCCCCAGGGGGGCGAGTCACAATGCGGGGGTCGCGAGATGATCCAAAATTTCTGACTTTAGATAGACCTTAGTCAGAGATATATTTGTTTTAATATAGCTAATGTAAGCCGCTAATTGTGGAAAGAGATGTTTTCACCGGAATATTTTTTACTTTTCTGCATCAGAATTTTTTTTCCCGCAAATATTTGATTTTTGTGTGCGGAAAATTACTTCTCCGTGGCCAATACATACATTTTCTTTAATCTACAATGACCATAATACAAATTTTTATTTTTTGAAAATTACAAGAATAAAGTCATAATATTAGGTGTAAAACAATAAGGAACGTTATGAGAGTAAAGTCGTAATTTATGAGACTAAAGCTACACAATCATTTGCATAATCGTTTCAAACTCCTGACACTAATAGTAATTTGATGCTGATTTGCTATCTATCCTTAATTGTAAAACTGATATCAAAGTATAACTTTACAAGTTGCTCAACATTCCTCATTTTAACACAGGGGGAATTTTTTTTAATGAAAATACTACTTTCTACTTGTGATTTTATGGCTGTATCCTCGTAAAGAAAATCTCACTCAATGGAGTAGCAAAGGAGGAACACAGTATTGTTATTTGTACTTAAATCTACTGTAAGTGGACGACTCAGCCTTCACCTCGGGAACCTGCTCTTCTGGATCCTACATTGCGCTTATGTTACTGTAATTGTTTATCACTATGACCTCCTTGCTGCTCCTCTCTACTCATCTCCTCCTCGGGGTTCTTCTTGGACTGAACCAGTCTCTGAGAGTGTCTGCAGGTTAAAAATGTGCCAAAACGCTATGTTTGGAGAAAATCCTGCTGCCTTGTTCAGATTCTCCAGACACATATAATTTGATTTAGCTCTTTTTTCCTTTGTGTTGAGTGATTGTGTTGGAACAAGCACACAACAGAAATAAATAAACACAAATACTGCCCCTCCAAAACATCCTTGCATGGTCAGATGGAGGTCTCTGTATTTAACTCTGGTTGCTGGGTGTCTTCCAACATAATCCGCCTCTTTGGAAGTGTTTGGCCAGCTGTGGTATGTAAGAGAGATGGAGAATGAAATCAGAAGCTTTTAAAATGAATGTCTGAATACTGCGGAGGGGCACTGAGATGTCATTATCCGTTCTCTCTTCAACTGGTTCCAACTCAATTGTGATAAATGCAAAGACTCATAAAGAATAAAACTTTTTATTATTGAAAATATAAAATGATAAGTTTTCACAAAAATCCTGCAAAGTGGAGCAGAATTAGTTTGCAGAGGTAGTTTGCCCCCATCAAGTGACTGGATGAACTTTACAGCTGGGCTCCATGACAGATAGACTTGTTCAAGCCGTGTCCCCTCCACCCTGCATCCGCCGTGCTCCCTGGGGGGTTATGTGTTTGAACATGCTAACAAAGGCTCTTCTATATTAAACATAATTAATCGGGCCAATACTGCAGTACAGGGAAAAAGAAAAGTCAGATGTTGTGCTTGCATTGAGTATGTTGATTTTATAGATTTATTGAACATTTTCCAATAGATATTATTTAGTTAAATGTCTGTAATTTTCTCATGCAAAATTAGTACATAATTACCTACTTGTCTGTGCAAGAAATGCACTACGTTCTGAGCTAACGTTTGGCTATATTATGTAACTATACCTGCAATATGAAATGCAATATTAAAAGGAAATTTAAAAGGGTATTGATTGGAAAAAGCAATTGTAGTGTCCTTTGAACTATTCATAGCCAGCTGAGGTACAAAGAGAATTTTCAACCTGATTTTGCTGCTGTCGTTAATCACAGAAAGTCTAGGTGAACAGTGTAAGAGTTAGTATATGATATACGTTGTCCAACCAGCAATAGAAATTAGCAAATGCATTAAAATATATTATATCTTTAAAGTCCAACAGCAGGCAAAAATATGTCCTGTTTACAGGAATATCATTAATGATGCTTAAATATTTTATATATAAAAAATCCCAAAATAGTCTTTAAAATATACTGAAAACAGTATTTACAGATATGTTCTCATCAGAACAAAAGAAAAAAAATCCTATTCAAGGAGTAGGTGCACACTCTGTTGACAATCTCGTCAAAAATGTCCAGGCAGTGCTAATCTAGCTGTGCTGGAAGTGTTAAAACATGTTTCCCCCTGCATTTAAACCAAGTTGGAGGGTACAGAGCTGTTATTTTACTATTTTAAAGCATGTTGAAGATATCCAAGAACTTGAGCAAGAGTGTGTTCAGAAGAGTAAATTACAGTGTCATCAGCACGGCGTGCTTATGTAAAGAAAATGTGTCAGGATTTTAACCTTGAGGGACCTCCTTATGTGCTTGCAATAGGTTTTATGTTGAATAATCTATGTACATCACAATGCGTGAACACTGTAGTTGGAGGGTACATTATGCTTAAACAAAACAAAAAAATCGCCTTTTGTCTTATGTGCACTTGCAACTAAAAATGACAACGTGAGATAAATTACAAAGTACCCATTTCATGCGATGGCATAAAGTGGCCAGGGCTGCACTTCAAATATATGTTTTGAATTTTTTGATAATTATGGATACCAATCAATATGATTTCTATCTTCTTATTGATAAGCTTTTTTTCTATACTGTACTCAAAGGGGCCTAGTCACGTACCATAACCTTAAAAACCCACAAAACTACATATTGATCTTCAAATTAAACAATGTACACCAAGCATTCATCCTGATAGCGTGTAATTAGCCTTTTTTGAGCCCAGAATTTTGCACTGGGTGGGATCAGGAGGCAAACAGTGATATATATCAATGGACATAAACTATGTTGTGCTCCATCTTTCGCCAGCACAGTGGAGCTATCAGAAAGCAAGATTGCGACAACTGACACAGCTACTGTAAGATCCAACAGACTGTCCTGCAAAACCTCAGTAAAGTGAGAGCTCAGCGTGGTCGAAGACCAACCTGATCTACAGGGTTAGGGTTACTTAACCTCTATCTTTTGCACTTCTGCTGCTGGACATTGCTGACTCGCTTGGCTCCTTTGCTTCTCCTTGTTTACTCATTTCACAAATGTGCATTATCATACCTCCGGTCACGTGGTCTTGTTATGGTAAATATACACAAAAGCACTTCATTTACTAACAAATAAAGCCAAAACAAAGTGTAAGACAGAAATAAAATGTAATAAGCCAACAGGGTGCTATAATCTTTATGTAACCACAGTGAGTTACTGGTGCAGAAAGTCACAGTACGTGACTGACCAGGCTCCTTTAGGGAGCTTTTCTCTAAGTAAATTCAAATTCTAATCTATCTGTGTTTTCCTGTCATTTTATCCACAGTTAATACCTGGATGATGAGTGGAGCATCAGGTGAGAACATCCATCCATCCATCCATCCATCCATCCATCCATCCATCCATCCATCCATCCATCCATCCATCCATCCATCCATCCATCCATCCATCCATCCATCCATCCATCCATCCATCCATCCATACATACATACATACATACATACATACATACATTAATTAACTCTTGATGAACAAGCTTTGATTGCATTCCTAAATGTCCATCTTCGATATTGCCCCTTCTGTTCAAAGTCACTCCCACAACGCAGCTCAAGGCCTTTGAATGCTTCATTTTCTTCTTATTTCTTGACAGCCTCCGACAGTTTCAACTTAGAGCCCACCATTACCTGGCAGAGGAGGCTCTGCAACGAGTCCCGTCTACGGTGGGAGGTGGAGGTCTGTGGAGAAGACTTCAAACGGGACATGGCTCACATAGACCCGCAGCAATGGTGTAACCTCACGTACTTCATGAGGTAAAACCGTATTTCAAGAGAGATAGTTGGGTTCTAGCAGACCACACCTTTATTTCACCAATATAAGACCTACGATAATAGAGAGTGTGGCAAAAGGCACTTAGGCTACATTCCCACGGCAGGTCTTAATGCTCAATTGTCATTTTGCTAACTGATAAGTTGTGATACGTGTCGGTTGAAAGTGACGTTAAAGGCGCGTTAAATCCGCTTTAGTGGTTCCCACTGGAGTCTCATTCCAAAAGATCAGATACGAATCGGATTCAGGACCACATATGGAAGTGGCTCGAATGTGACTTTAAAAAGATCAGATCAGGGTTAGATCTTCCCACTGGTTCTAAAACATCTGACCTGGTCACTTGACCTGCTCAAAATCAGACCCGGGCCACATTTGCCTGCGGTGGGAACGAGGCCTCAGTAATTGCTTTTTCTTCACATCTCACAGTTGATAGATTAGTTTAGGATGTAGAGGCAAATGGACTAGAAACCCTGTTACCCTGAACAGTTTGCTTAGTTCTCAGCATAAATTCAGAGCCATTTCACTCAGCAGGGGGAATTATGCAGCAGAAGTAGGCTTTGCCTCCGATAATCTCTTTTTCATGAGGGTTTGGGGTGCTGTTTAGGTATGAAGTACATGTCAAAATGACATCTATAGGAATGATAACAGCAGAAGACACAACTAAAGCATGGAGAACAGTGGTTCCTGAGGACCAGGATCAAGGACCCCTGGTAGAAAGCATCACAGTGCCTGTTATTTTGCCCTCGTCTCACCTTCCATATTATGTTAAAGGACAAAAAAAAATCATTGGGCCTGTCATGGTTTTAAGGTGTTTGGCCCACATGCAGACACAGTCGGATACAGAAACAGTTCTTAAGATGTTTATTAAAGGCTCTATTCGGACTTTGCACACAACGTAAGCAACAGGCAAGGGCGGAAGGAATGCACACAGCGTGAACGGCAAGCGAGGTCGGAACGTCAGGTCGGAGATTTCTGCGGGGAAAAAAGGGAACAAGATTTAACTCTAGTCCAACCAGGCAAAGGTCTCCAGATGCTGCTATGCTTACCACTTAGTAGAGAGGACCTATCCAGGGAGGATGAGTGGGAAAGGAGTTCTGTGACCGTGAGCTCTCTGATGGTAGGAGGCGGCTGAGTGACGGGAGGGCTGGCAGATGTTACACTGACGAGGAGTTCAAGCAGCACCACAGCGGCGGTAGACAGAAGGAGCAGCTGGAAGAACCAGGGCGAATCCAGGAAGGGGGACCTCGTGCCCGGCTTGGTATCACCAAGGGAGTCTGAGGGGGGGGATCGCCAGAGCAAAATCTGAGCAGGCAGGGATTCAGGAGACTGGTCTTCGAGGCACAGAGTCACATGGGTGAATAAATCCAAAAACACGACAAACTGGAGAAGACAGGAGACAAAAGTTAGATCCAAAAACAGGGATTTCAAAACTCACAGGTACGAAGCTCAGGAGACAGGACTATGGCCTAGGCATACCACAACAGGGTAACACTCTGGCGTCTTCCAGCTGACTGAGCACTCCTTTTAAACCAGAGCAGAGCAGCCCTGATGAGTCGCAGGTGCGGGCCACGCCCACCCGTCAACTGTAGCCACCTTTGGAGCAGAGTTAGTAGAGCATGAAAACACAGAACCCTGACAGGGCCTGTCTGTCCTCTCTATTTGCTCACCAGTCCCCTTTGATCCTAACACTTGTGCTGCAGGTCCTTTCAGATTTAGCAGGAACATTCTGACGTGTCTTCAGCCCCATACACCGGACACAGTCACAATTAAAGCCGCATGATACAGCAGGGAGCGTATTTGTTTACAATGAAGTAGCTCATTATCAGTCCACATTGGCTTTTGTTTCCTTCCCATATCCATACATTAACCTTTGATCGTCCCTTTTAGTATTTAAGACACTTTTTGATGAATGCAAGCACTTGATGATAGTCTGTTATGTATGCACAAGCAAAAGTATATGTTTTAGGCAGCCCTCTAGATTCCTCATTAATATTACACCTGCATTGCATATCCTTCTGTTTTGTGGATTACTTTGTTCCTCTGTATCTTCGGTGTGTACATTCAGCAAGGCCATTCATCTTGCTCTTTTCAAAGAGTTAATAACCTGCATCATGCAAGATGCGTCCTTCACTGTTGAAACATGGGGTGAACATATAATCTGGGCTGCATCTTTCAAGCCCACAGTCACTTATTTACTATGGGTGTTCAAGAAAAACTCAGTTTGAAAGGATTTTGAGTTATCATCTGTGCTTGTGTTGATGCATGATGCCCATATAATGTAGGTTTTGGAAAACTGTACCAATCATTGTTTAAGCCATTTATGTCTAATCTTAAATATGGTTATTTAGCTTTGACTTCAGTTATTTGTTTATTTATTAGGATCCCCATTAGTTTGCACCTAAGTGGTTACTGATATTCCTGAGGTCCAATTGAAGTTGTTCATACACATAAAGGGCAATTTGACATTATCATATGATATGCACAATAATTAAACTTTAATGTAAAAGGTTAGATTTCAGTGGTCTTTTAAAAGAATGTGTGCTTTTAGGTAATTTATTCCATTCCTAAATTGCTCTATAGACAACAGATTTTTGTAACAAGTTTGTCTTAGCACAGTTTATAATAAATTTAATCTTTGATGAGTATCCGGTAAATGGTAATGCTTTAATACATGCTTGGCTTTAAGTGGAGGAAGGCGCTGCGGCGGTCTGTTATGGTGAAGAAAAAGGTGAACCAAAACGTAAAGGTCTAAATCTGTCCTACACTCTGATCAATATGACATATGGATCATGACCGAAAGAACAAGATCCCGGAGGCAAGCGGTTGAAATGAGCTGCCGCCTCAGGGTGGCCAGACTCAATCTCAGAGATAGGGTGGTAAAAGAAAGAAAGAAAGAAATGAAAAAGAGATAGGGTGATGAGCTCCGTCATCCTGGGGGAGCTTGAAGTAGAGCTGCTCCTCCTCTGCAATCAAAGGAGACTGCTGAAGGTGTTCAGACCTCTGATCAGGATGCATCCTAGGCACCTCCCTTTGGAGGCTTTCCAGGCACGTCCCACTATGAGGACACCCAGAACCTGCTGGATGGACTGTGTCTCTCTCTTGGCCTGAGAACGTCTTAGGAGCTTTTCCCTGCTCACTCTGGGCTCATGCTGGACCTTTCATCCCCAAAGCGCCATTTCAAAAAGACAGAAGACAATGGATGGATGAGGTGACTGGTGTTTACACAATCAACAACATTCTTACTAATGACTAGTTACTTCATCAAATATCAAAGTCAAACATCCAGCAACGGGGCATTCCACTTGATATTTTTGAACTACAACTGGTAAAATCCAACATGATATTTTTAGCAGGTGTGTGTAAGTCAAGCTAATGGGTATCTATGGGTAACAGCAACCTGCCTATTCTGCAGCTTTTAGCTTTTTTTAAAAACATATTTCTCTGTGTGAATTAACTGCATATTTGGATATGTGGTATGTGTTTTTTTAAACACCCTTGTGTGTATGTATGTTTTCATTAGAAAAAAGAGATACACGTTGCTAAGAGGCTAGACACAGAAACATAATTATTTCTTTATGTTAAATTTATTGCTATTTTTATGCTTTTTGTGCTTGTTTTGATCTTTTCAATAGGAATTCCTGTGATTATCTATTCATATTCTACAAACATGACAAATCGATGTTGTCCTTTTTTAAATAAATATAGGCTCAGACTAACTTTTTAATTTAGGTTCCTCTCCAGTTCATTGTGACACCGCTGTCCTTGGAGATTTGGGAAAAATCATCCTTTCAACACTTTCAGTAGGTGGTGGTTAGTAGAAATGCTGTCATTTGATTTCAATATCCTTAATTCAATGTCACGCTAAAGCTTTCTGAAGTTATCATTATGGTGCACACAGATCAAGTTTAGCCTTTTCTGCACTCGTATGGCAACAAAACCACGTATAAGCATAATAACTCCAGTAAATGAGATGACTCATTTCCCAGCCTGGTGCTTGTTGCCATCCATTGTCTACACCCGCTTATCTGTGCAGGGTTGGGGGTGGGGTCTGGCCAAAATCAGAACCTCCTTCCGTCAATTGGATCTGTTAAGTAGTGAAAGAGTCTGGCCACTGTCCACAGCCAGCAGATCAAAGAACTTGAGCAAAACGTCTCTGATCCCCAAGAATTTAGCTCAGAGCTTTCTACTAAAGTCTGCTATCAGGAGGGTCAGAGTTGTTGGACAGATCTGGGGATACTTGGCCTGACAGAACCCACTTAAAGTGACCGCTCAGCTTAACGTTTTGCTTGGATTGTCTCCAAGTTCTTCGGTGGAGACATTCATACCAAGCAGTAATTTCTTGTAGGTTTTGCACAAATTGTCTTCAATAATCAACTCTTATTGGATGTTCTAGCTGATACCAGATGTGCAAGTTGCTGGTCTTAGTCTTCTTGCTTTAGAAACAGCCATTTTCCTCCACATTTCCAACACAGAATCTATTATTGCTCCCTTTCTTTTGCACTGTCAATCTTTTTGAGCGTTTTCGCTTTTTATGCTAATATAACCTTCGACACAATTTTTCTGGAAGGATTTAATGGAGCAGTTTATTTTGCAGCCAGCTTTTGTTCCTCTGTCATTCTACCTGCTTTGGATGTCTAAAAGGTCATTTTCTGAGGTCGTTTTTTTTTTTTTTTTTTTTTTACCATATGCTTATGCAAAAATCCAGGGAAAAAGTGCATGTCTTCTATATATTAGTTCCCATTAAATGCCTTATGTATTATGCATAGCCATGCACTCATTTTCCTCGCAGGTAGCAGATACTCAAATTAAGACATAGACTCAATCACTAGAGTTTTAATTGCTGAGGCAGTTATTGCCATGTAACCTAATTTCTTATATTCCCAGAATAAATTAAATGTAGTTACGTACTTCCAACTCTCCATTTTGTTTTGTCTGTGGGGCTTTCTGTTTGATTGGATTACTAAAAATCTCTGTTATACAAAAATTTCATTTTGTTTAAAAAGGCACCCCTTATGTTTTGCTTCGCAGAGCACACATCTTATTTTTAACATTAACATGTCTCATCTAATGTTTCTGAGTAAACCTTTAGGTCGAAAATGTTTTTACTTATGCATTCAGTAGACTTGTTGACCCAAAACAAATTACAAATGAGGATATGACATTACGGTTAAAATCAAAGCTAACAATTACCCACTTAGAAGGAAGATTATGTCGGGAATATCGGTTATGTCTGAAGTGACAGAGGTGGGGGTTTATAAATAGAGTGCAAGCATTTAGTTATGTGTGTGTGTGTGTGTGTGGGGGGGGGAGGTTGCAGAAGGACGTAGTGCACTTCTTTGATTAACGTTCTCTTTATGCAACCTGTCAGTTTAGGTGGACGACCACGTCTTGGTAAATTGCATTTATGCCATTCTCTTTCCATACTGTGGATTAAACAGCGCTCTGTGAGTCGCTGAGTTTAGGATGTTGTTATATTGTCTAACTCTGCTCTAAACCTCTCCACAACTTTCTACCTGACCGGTCTGCTCTGTTCCTTGGTCCTTATGGTGCTGTTTGTGCACTAATGTTCTCTAACAAATACTACACACGTGTGGACTATTTGCTAATGAGGTGAATTGTGAAAGCAGCTGGTTGTAATTGATTTTATTTAGGGGTATCTGAGAAAAGGGAGTTGAATACAAATGCTAAGTATTAATTATTAAACCGTTGGGAAGGTTTTCTTTCCCCATTTTTCTTTAACTTTACAATTATGCATCATTTTGTGTTAGTTTGTCACTGGAAATATGTTGAATTTTGTGGTTGTAACCAAATGTGAAAAAGTTTAAGGAGTATAAATAGTTTTTCGTGACACAGTTTTGTGAAAGCTGTGTCAGACCACAGACATGTAGAGATGGAAAATTCACACTGAAATAAAAACAAAATTGGCCCTCTTACAGATTTTTTCCCCATCACACATGTGTTTAAGATATTTAAAAAACACATATATCAAAGATAAAGCACAAAAAGCTATTTAGATGTTCTAATTTAATTTATTAAGGGAAAAAAAGCTAGATTGTTTGGGGCCAACCAACCTAGCCCTATGTGAAAAAGTAATTGTACCTCCTCCAGCTGGGAAAGGGGAATATTTAAAATCACATATTGAAAACTGTATTTATGCTTAGATTATTTCTGCCTTATATTAAAAATGGTTTGTTGATCTATTCTAAAACATTAAAGTAAGGCAATAAAGCTAAAACAGAACAAATGGTTCTTCACAGCATTTTATCACTCCTTCAAGCGCGGCTGTCCTGTTCGAACTGTCCTGTTCGAGTGCCCTGTTAGTCGTATCACTCAAGGGGCTGTCAGTCCTGCATGCTGGCATTTCCTGACAAAGTTAGACTGATAGGGAGACTCTGACACCTCTCTGTCTCCTGCAGCTTGTTAGATCCGTGTAGGTGGGTGAACAGCGGGGCCCTGATTCCCAAACCTGGATCGTCTTTTCACGACAATCCAACTTCATCACCCACAATCTGTTATCCCCCAATTGTATCTGTCTTTATCCAGCTTTTAAACCTAAAAAATACATTCCTAACTTTCTGCCCTGGGCTCTCACTCTCATGTTTCTTACCTTTAAACTCCAACTTCAGAGCCCGAAAAGAATGTGTGCTATATGCAAACTTGAGATGTAACACAATAAAGCAACGCGTCTTCCTGTTGCTTTAACGGTAATATACCCTTTACATTTTCACAGTTACGTTTGTAAATACAATATATTGATTGTTATTTTGATTTTGATGAAATCAAAGTTTAGAACAAACGTACAATTTTGTTGCAGTTTTTAAATAAAAATGCCTAATTAGTAGAATTATACATATTTTTAAATTATGCTTCTTTTAGTGTAACATAAGTATAACAAAGTGATATTAGCTGGTTGATTAGTGCAGCTACCTACAATCAGATATATACGTATATATTTCCTCTAAAGCTTATATCCTGTAGGTGTAAAATTGAAGTCAACTTCCTTGTTTGTGCTTAAAATCTTGGCCGATAAATCTGGTTCTGATTCTGATACTTTATAAACTGGGTTTGAAGGTTTTCTTGATCCTGTCATATTACTGAGTTATATGTCTGGCCACTAGAATATTTTCCTATTTATGCTTCAAAAATGTTTTGAGTATGACTCAGAATGATCAAAGATTGTTTAAGGCTTAAATTGCGTTAGGCTCATGGTGACTGTGCAGGCCGTGACGCTGTGAAAGAACTGGTGGAAATCACTTGCCTTTACACATAATATGAACTTGAGTGACATCCCATTCATTATCCATGCAGTTTATTTTGATGCAGGCCTAGCCTATGCAGCTCTAACTGCTTCAACTCTTATGGGAAGGCTTTTCACAAGTTTAGGAGTGTGTTTATGCTAAGTGTTGACCACGTTTCCGGAAGCACATGTGTGAGGTCAGGCACTGCTGTTTGATTAGAAAGCCTAACTCACTGTCTTTACTCGGCGCAGACAGATAATTTCTTCCACACCAAACCTGTTCATCCACGTCTTTATGAACCTTGCTTCGCGCGCTGTTGTGCACTGTGATGTTATAATAAAAAATGGGCCAAACCCCAAACTGTTCCCACAAAGTTGGAAGCAGCAAACTGTCCAAAATGCCGTGGTATGCTGAAACATTAAGAGCTCCTTTCACTGGAACTACGGGCCTGAATTAACTAACCAAGTCCTTAACATCAGCCCCACACCTTTATCCCCATGCAACAAACTTTACTCTCGACCCAGAGCAGTCAGTAGAGGGCTGTTCTCCTGGCAGCTGCCAAACCCAAACTTATCCATTGGATTGCTGGACAGAGGGGCCTTTTCTGTCACTCTAGAGGAGATGTTTCCACTGCTCTCCATCCAGGGCTTTGCATTTTGTTTTTCTAATGCTTGGATGCAGCTGCTCAGCCATCCAAACCTATTCCCTGAAGCACTCAAGATGCCGTTCATGAGCTAGCCTTAAGGCCACATAAACCTTGGAGGTCTGTAGCAATGAACTCTGCAGATAGTTGGTGACCTCTGGATGCCCCAGCACCCGCTGTCCACCTTTCCAATGTGCCAACGCTGAGTTGCTGTCATTCTCCGTCCTTTCCACATAATACCACTAACAGATCACTGTGCAATATTTTGTAGCGAGGAATTTTCACCGGTAGCATCCCATCATCTGCTGGGACCGTCTCATTCTTTTACAAATGTGTGTAGAAGCAGCCTGCATGCCTGGCTGCTGGCTTTTATTAACCTGCGGCCACTGAAGTGATTATGACACACTGATCCGATGATCGAAGGTGTGATGGACTGGCAAGGTGTACCCAGTAATCGCTGGAGATAGGCACCAGCCCCTCCATGACCCTATTTTATGTTGGTCAAACACAGCCTTCAATATTCACACACTCACATCTAAGGGCAATTCAGAAAATCGAATTTTCCTTAGATGCATGTTTTCTGGATTGTAGACGAAAACCCAAGAAAACCAACACCACTAGCTGTGGCCTGAACCCATGAGTCCCTGCTTTAGCTCCCGCTTCATTACCATGGACGTGGCTGCTTTTTTTTCAGGACATTTACTTTTTGAGCCCCAGAGGAGCTGAAAGGAAGGGATCAGTGAAAGGAGAAGACAGAAGCAGAGAGTGATGAGAAGGATGGGGCTCGGAGAGTGGAGAGTGTCAAGTTTAAACAAGCTTTGGCCCCTGCAGGGCGTCCTCTGTTTTACAAATGAGTTGTGGCTCTCTGTAATGATCACTGATAGCTAAACGCTCACTGTGTTGTATAAAATGAGTCCAGGCTTGTCAGGGTAGCAAAAAGGTTATGGATAGACCACTGAGAAGGTGCGCATTGGTATATGTGCTTCAATCATTTGCTTCAAATAACATATTGATTTTCCTCCTAGAACAGTTCACAGCTCTGGAAGCAGCCAGCTTTAATGGGGTGCACGCAGGTATGGAGGGAAAACATTTCTGCTCTGGACTCTTTAATGACACACATGAACTCTTGTCGTTCCAGGTGGAAACAGAACACTGCCCCGAGCTCATTACACCCTTTTAAAGTCGTAGTTGGAACAAAGCAAGTATCCAAACAACCAAATGGGAATCTTGCTTTTCTGCACTAATACGAGCTTAAAAAGCCGATACTTTCTTAAGTCAATTCAATTCAATTCAATTCAATTTTATTTATATAGCGCCAATTCATGAAACATGTCATCTCAAGGCACTTTACAAAGTCAAGTTCAATCATATTATACAGATTGGTCAAACATTTCCTATATAAGGGAACCAGTTGATTGCATCAAAGTCCCGACAAGCAGCATTCACTCCTGGAGAAGCGTAGAGCCACAGGGAGAGTTGTCTGCATTGTCTATGGCTTTGCAGCAATCCCTCATACTGAGCAAGCATGAAGCGACAGTGGAAAGAAAAACTCCCCATTAACGGGAAGGAAAACCTCCAGCAGAACCGGGCTCAGTGTGAACGGTCATCTGCCTCGACCGACTGGGGGTTACAGAAGACAGAGCAGAGACACAACAAGACAGACAAACAAGCACAGAAGCACACATTGATCCAGTAATCTGTTCTACATCAGATGGTAATAGCCGGTGATCTGTCTTCTGGATCGGTTTACCAAGGGTAGTGTAAATGGGGCTTTTGTGTCTGCCAGCTCTCCGTGTGCTCGGCTCTCTGCCCCCCTCCCCGCCTGCTCCATCTTCTGTGGGGCTGATTTTTTGCAGCTGAGCGTCTCGTGCAGTATGAAAAGACAGAGCCTAAACTTATTTAATGTTCTTCCCACCGCGTCTACGGAGAAAAAAACTCTTTGTTCTCATGGAGAGTGTGGCAAGCTTAACTCAGATGCAAATCAATGACCCACCCGTCATCGTCCTGGGTCATTAGAAGCTGTTGCTTGGTGTGACTGGAGTACTTGCTCACCTGGATCCTCATGAGATTGTTGACGTTATCTCTTTGTTGGAGGGTATCTTTCCCAAATTGTAACGCATCATGCCTGAGCAAAGTCTCGGTTATCCGTATTGAATCCCCTTTTCCTTCCGTCTTATTTTTTTGTGGCATGGATAAAACATGTTTGAAGTGTTGCGCTATCAGAGCAGTTATTCCACATACCTTGGTTGTAACGAGTGGTTACATGAGCCACTGCTGCTTTTCTACGATTTCATACCGCTGGACGCGTTCTCCTCTTACCTTTACCATTAACAGGGCATTTTCGTGCAAGAAAAGTAGAGCTCACTGTGTTGTGTGCAAAGATCACAGTAAACAATCAGTTTCTTAGATCCTCAAACCACACATGCCGCCTTCCAAGTCCCGTAAATTAACCTTTCTTTCTCTTTCAGATGCTCGGTTTGAACTTTAGCAAGTTATCTTCAGGATGTCTAAATGCATTTAGCTGATACCACCTGATTGACTGATTCACTATTTATATTAGCATGCAATTAAAGCGGGGTAGCTTTCAAAGGGGCCTAGTCATCATGTACTGATTTCAGTAGCCTCACTCTGGTTGCATATAAAGGTTTTCCCATTAAATGATCATGCCCTGGTTGCTTGCTATTTTGTTTCTGTGCTTTGCCCTTTGTTTTTGTTCTATTTCTTAGTAAACGAAGGGCTTTTGTACATATTTTCCATGACAAGACCACGTGACCAGAGGTACCATATTGCGCATCCACACAATGAGCAAACCAGGAAAAGCAATTGTTCAGGTATTGACCTGTTCTCGGCCTCCCCTGGTTCTTTTATCTGATAATGTGGTGTTTGCATTGTAGACTTCTGTAGTAATAAAAAAACTCTTCAAACCGTAACTATATTTTACCATATTTAATGTAAAAGGCAGAGGAATGGTTTACAGACACATCAGCGCTGACGGGCTCTTGATCGAAAATGACGCAACGGCAATGAATGTGGCAAGAGCCCCGACTGATCATTTCTTAAGCGTTATAAAGAAGTCTAGGTACACGCCCATGCAAGGACTGTACGCTTCCTAACATGTCGTCAGTAAAATAATGTGTCACCACTTGGGTGCTATCTGATGACCTTGTGTCCCAGCCTTGTGTCCCAGACTGTCTAGGTGTGCATGCCGCTCCCAGGACTGACGTTCCACTCGTTCTTCCCATTTCTACATTCTACTCATACGCCACATTTCTAACACAATGGAGCTGAGTAACCCTGACCTTGTAGATCGGGTTGGTTTTCAGCCACGCTGAGCTGTCACTTTAATGCAAGGCATGGCGGCACAGTCTGCTGGCTCTTACAGTAGCTGCGTCAATTGTTGCCCTCTTGCTTTCTGATAGCTCTGCTGTACTGCTGGCAGATGGTGCAACGATGTTTATGTCTGCTGATCGCTCCGGATGCAAAGTTCTCTTCAGGTTCAAAAAGGACTCAGTAAACACTATCAGGACAAACGCTTGGGAATTATGCTTTATTTGATGAAGAATACAGTATATGTTTTTTTTTTTAAAGTTTTCTTTTTATGGTCAAAATATATAACTTGGCACCATAAAAGTGGTTGGTACTCAATAATAGAGCAATGCAGCCTTTCCTCAGCATCTTCTCAGAGACACAAGGGAGAAACAGTGTTTTAGTGTTTGTTTTTACTAAATATGATTTCGACATAATTTCAAGGAGTGGGCTGATAGAAAGAGAATCTTAAACATTCCACTAACCAAACTGGAAAACAGAGTTGCCCACATTCCAGCAGTGCCTGTTTTAAATCTTCGGGACAACGTACTCAGCCTTCACATTGAATGCTGTGCGGTGGTCTTAATTCAAAGTCCACCAGAATGTGAATGGTCCCCTGCAGGGTCTCTTTGTGTGGCCCGTACCCACTGGTGTGGATTTGTCACTACAGAATTTGGTTGGCCTCAGGCCAACCTAACCGTTTCTGCACAGGGCTGGCAGCGCTCCAGGTGTTTTATTGTGTTGCATTTGGCACAACAACTGGTGTGCACATGCCATCCTGCTTGCTCCGCTGAGGCTCCTTGCACATAGAAATCATTATTCACTGGGATCCTCGTAGAATAGGGCTCCCACCTAGGGAGAAGCATGCACAGCTGTAAATTGTACATATAGGCCCGTTGCTGAGAGACTGAAAGAAATTGTTTTTCAGGCTGCTGTCTAAATGAAAAATACATTTGTCAAGCTGTCGGAGAGAAGGCCTGGTATCGACAGGGAGAAGGAGTCGGGAAAAAGTGCGAGCAGCGGCTCATGGGGTTTATAATTTATAATTACAATAGTTATTATTAGAATTTAGCAGTGTGACTGAAATAAAAAATCACCTATAGAATTCTGAGCCTGTGTTTCATCATCTGAGGATGATCAGAGAAAAAGACAGTGTCTGCACATGTTTTTGAGTAAGTGTGCGCAGAAGTGGAGGAAAAAGTTGTTTGGAGAAAAGGTGTGTGCTGTAGTTGATGAAAGTACCGATGCTCTGTTTGGCAGTAACCACTCAAATATATGTCCATTTACAGGCAAACTGAGCAGATCATACAGAAACATCCTGTTAGAAGCGGTACTTTACCACTGATCACTTGCCTTCTGGAATAGAGTTTCCTAGATTTTTCACTATCTAGGCATATGTAAACAGTCATGGAGGTTTTGGAGATTGCAGGGGCACCTTAATCTGGGTTTTTTCTTTATTCTTTTCAGAACCACTAAGAACTTGGGTGATATCAAAACTCTAGTAGCGCTTGCCAATTTAGTCTATTTCTATATGGTCTTTTATCAGCATTTAACATTTTTTTCCTTTACATGTCCAGGTAAAAGTTTAGAATAAAATCAATTATTCTAGAGAGACCTGGCCATGACATTTACCAGATAAAATGCATAATATGCATTAAGAGCAACCACATTCATTAAATGAAGTTATTTAGTTTTTAATCAATAACTGAAATGTTCAGTGAAATAATGCCTTTTACCAGGGCATACAGCATACATTCATTTCGTTTTAATCTTATGGCTGATATGTAAAATATATACTGTAAGTATATATGTGTATAATTCAGTTGGGATCCAGAGAAATATTTTCCCCTTCGAGCTGATTATTGCGTGGCGTTGTAAATGGGTTAGATAACACATCTGGGAAATATCTTCAAAAGTCGGTACTCCCTTTAGTCTTGAAAGCTGCGTTTTGATCCACCTGAAAGCTCAGATGGGTGCATCTTTCTTTCCGTCTCTGTCATTAGTGTGTTTGATCGGCTGAAGGCCACCGATTATTGTCATATTTGGTACGTATTAATTAACTAGTGGTTTACCTTGCATGTCAGAATGACCAGGTTATGTCATTAAACAAAACGAAGAGATGTCATAATGAGTTGCAGCATCTTTCTTTTTAGTCCTGTTTTTGGTCACTGGTGTTACTCTTCTACCTCAGAGCCTCAGTTTCCTGGCCTGTAACAGCTGCTCACCAGCTGTTCATTCACTCACACGTGTACACATCCAGCAATCAACGTCCACACTATAAACACTCCTTGGTTCAGTTTCTCTGTGTGCGATCATGTGTTGTCTCTGCTGTGTCCGGTCCGTTACGTTAAATAAAACCATCCTCTTTTCACTGGGCTCCTGCCGTTCTCAATAAGAACCAAATACGCCGCTGATAGCTTACGACGGGCATCTAAACAGCCCATTCATCTCCAGAAGTGGAGCGTCCAGTATATACAAGTACAAACATGTTGCATTGAGCCACAAGGCAGATTTATCTGATACAATGAAGACAATGGCCAAAGCTTGATGCCAGAGCCTAATTTTTAGGTCATATAGAGGGCATGAGTGTAATGTGTGAGTTAATATGATTACTCCTAGGCTTCAGGTCATGGCTTCTGTTTTCTATTAGTGTGCTGTTTACAAACCGAGAGAACTTATAAAATGAGTCGCAGCTTTACATAATTGTCTAGATGTTATCCGTGTGAGTCAGGCGTGGATTCAACATTGGTTTTACTCCTATCAGGCGCTTTGTGGGCTGTTTTGAGCTTTTTTTTGCTTCTCGGGCTACATGCAGACGTCGCTCACCACTTGACAGACTCAGGGGGCTTTATGGAGGAATTACTTAAACCAACTCACAGTCGAAAGACATACCACCGTTTTACTTCTCAGGGCGGAAAAGAAAACATTCTATTTTTCGTTTGACGATAGGCTGTTGATAATATTTAACACAGCTTTTCAACATTTTTGCATACCAAATTCTGATTAGCTGTCAAAGATTCATTATTAAGGCCAGCTGATGAAGTTCAGGATTTTCTCGGCTAAAGATTGATTTGAAAACACAGCTCCCAACAAATTGGTTGGTGACCGTGGTAAAGATGTGTAAAAAGCCTTGAAATAAAGTAATCTTTGGTAGTTGTAGCGTAATCTTTCACTGAATCTAACTTTTAAGGGGAGTAAATTATTTCAGTGGAGAAAAAAAATCTTGTATCAGGAAAAAAGTGGAGGTAACAAAAATAAATGTACATGGAAACTTTTTAAAACATGTACCTTACTTTTTAAGTTGAACAAAGATTCCATGAACTTATTAAAATGCAGGACTTTCTGTAAATATTTATAATTAATAGTAAATAAAGTGCAATATAAGCATATAAAAGATGTGGGACTTTCCTAAGTCAGGAAATGGCTTGGAGAAAATAGCTCAGGCTCAAGCTCCCTCTATCTACAGTGGCAGCAATAATTGAAATAAAAAAAGTGTAAGACAACTGGAACTGTGACAGACAGGGCTGGATTAAGTTCCAAGTTTATCTTGCTGCCACAAACAGTGAGACGGATGGTAAAAATAAAACACGTCTCACAAAGTCTCATTTAATTTAAGGCTTTTGAACACATCTTTACTGGGATGCCAGTAATTGTGCAGGCTTATATTTTTGACAATGTGCATATTGTTTTCATATTTTCTTTCCACAGAAACTTTCAAAAATTATGTTAACATGCATACCAGTTGTTTAACTTCTCTCGATTTTTTTTATTCACAGTTTAATAATGACTCAATTTGTATTAAATAAATTACATTTCCTCAGAGTTACCAGTCTATATGGGGCTTCCACTCAGCGGTGATTCACACTTCTCAGATCGACAATTTTTTAAATTTGTTCTTAGTTTATTTGGATGGCCTGATCAGATTTTTTTGTATTTAAAAATAAAAAAAGTATTGAATTGCCTGATCTGCCCAGAGTTGTAATAAATTATTAATATGTTATTTTTGGTAGGATTGCTTTTCCTCTGTGTCTTTGATTTGCCTGTTAAGTTATTCTCTCATACAGTGAATGGTGTTGTTACATCAACACAATATAGTGCATAATGGTGAAAGGCAAAGTATTCATTAAAACATGTTTAGAAAAAAACAATTAAAAAGTCTGGGCTGAAAATATGTATATTTATGCACTTCTCTCTGATACCCATAAATAAAATTCTGTTCAACCAGTTTCCTTCTGGGTCACATGAGCAGTAAATAGAGTCTATCTAGTTATAATTTTTACTCATCAGAAATTCAGCTGTTCTGGGAAGGTCTCAGTGGTTTGTTAGAGAACATCAATGAACAACCAGCATCATGAAGATGGAAAAACACATCAGACAGGTCAGGGTGGAAGCTGGGGAGAAGTTTAAAGCACTGTTTTCAGTGTCCTTTTTACAAACAAGATGCCAAGGTTTTAGTGGTTCATAAAGTCCTTTTCAATGTATAAAAATCAGGACTATGGCATACCTGGAAACTGACCAAGAGATGGGCGTCCACCTAAAATGACAGACCAGACAACAAGGAATTTAATTATAGAAGCAGCTTGAGAGGCCCATGGTAGCAGTGGAGGAGCTGCACGGATCCATATCTCAGGTGGGAAGTTGATGGGAATGACCAGTCATGACAACCAGCAAAAGATTTTGATCTGAGTTTATTTTTGGTTAAATGCAAACATAGAAGTGATGTACAAGGTTTGGGTACATATATAAAAATAGATTTCTTTAGGTGGGTTGAATGTTTTATTTTTATATTTGTATGTAAACAGTCCCGGTTGGACCAATTGATAAGTTCTCAACTGGTCAAGAATGAAGCGCTGCGGGTGTCTAAGGCTGTGGAAATCTATTTATATACATATGTTTTAACAAAATGTCAAAGCAAACCAAACAAAACATTGTCTTGCCACAATCACAATTTGTTTACCACTTTAAAAAACACTTTGTACAGAAGGAAAATGTTAACGATAACACTAATTAACATATATATTATATTTCCTGTTGCAATATTTACAATAGCTGTCTGTTTAACTGCGCAGAGACAAAATTTGGTTGAAAGAGACGGACAGATCAAGAAGAAGCACTTCATCCTCCCAAACCCCAGACCATTCCATGTCCAAGTTTATTGTGGCTGCTAATATGGCTGCTCGCAGATGTCGGAGTTTTATAAATATCCCAGAACCTCTGGCTTTGCACTAATCCATGTCATGGAAACGAGACGTTTTATCTGGAGATCCTAAACTGCTGCTCTAAGGCTGCCACTGAGTTTTCAGCTGTAAAAACAGCAGCGTCTGGATGCTGTGAGAAAACTTTGAGGACAAAGAACTACTACTGGAGAAAGAAGGATTAAGACTGGTTGGATGTTATTCATCAAAGCTGAGCTCTGTGCCTGAAGGGCTTCAGGGCACCTCTGAGTAACGCTGCAGAAAAGAAGGCTAGCGGTCAAAAAAAGGGAGTTAATAGCAACATAGCCTTGGTCACAATGATGGATTACTCACCAAATCCCAAAGGTTTAGGTTAATTCTGGCTAAACAACAGTGAGCTTTAAATGCCAGCTTGACAATTACGTACATTTTGAGTCAAACTGTGCATAGAAACTGCAGTACCTCTCTCGTATACTGCTGTGTTTTGATGTCTTCTTTTTCTTGCTTTCTCCACAGTGAGTACCACCTCTTCACCCTCTGCACAGAGACAAAGTCCCACAGTGTCGACTGCTACTGGCCCAATCCGCTGGTAGAGAGCTACATCATCCTTATACACAAGCACTTTTTCTCCAATTGCACCATAGAGAAGGAGATGTGGGTGGACCCGCCTGACGACACGCTCACCATTCTCATTCTCATACCGGTTTTCCTCACGTTGGCCATGATTGCTCTGGTGGTCTGGTGCAGCAAAAGGAGTGATCTCCTGGCATAGGACATGAAAACACAAGAGAGATAAAAAGACTGAAATTAAGGACCAAATCTCTTCAATCACTTAATACTGTTTTATTTTTGGTCAAATCGTCCCATTAGTAGCACAATAAACAGCTTCTTCTTTTTCTTTTTACAAGAAATGAGAAAAGCAAAGATACAACTGACCTCTAACATTTTATCCTCCCCTTCTAAAGGTAATATCTTTACAAAGACCAATTTAGTTTTACAAAACAAAAGCATTTTATTCATTGAGAAATTTGACATTAACTGTTGTTAACCTACTTTTACTAGTTTTCGTTAAAAATAAAAGCATATTTTCTGTGGGTTAAATGGGTTTTTTCATTTTCAAAATAATTCTGTCAAGTTATTTTTCCGTGTTGAATTGAACGTTCTGGAAAGATCCAGCCATCCATCTTCTTACTCGCTTTATCCCTCATGGGGTTGTGGGGGTTGCTGGTGCCTATCTCCAGCGCCCACTGGGCGAGAGGCGGGGTACACCCTGGACAGGTCGCCAGTCCATCGCAGGGCAACACAGAGACACACAGGACAAACAACCATTGTTCTGGAAAGATGAGAGATGTTAAATATAAATGTGTTAAATTAGGCTGAAAGACAAGGAACTGAATTCATAGCCTTTATAAATGATGGTTTTAGGCAGACTGAGTAGCATATAGCCAATCAATTTAATCATTAGTACCTGAGACTTGGACCTGGCCCAAGACTTTACTTTGACTTACCCCTTAAGAAGCAGATATTTTACTTAGATCCAGGGTAAAAGACTTGAGCCTTGACTTGGCCTCGAAGACTTGAGATTTAAATTGGACTCGGTGCAAAACATTTGAATCTTCACTTTGATCTAGAGAAAAAAAGTTGACTTGAACTTGCCCCTCAAAGGGATCAGATTTGACGTGGAATCAGAACTTGCAAAAACTTAACTTGGCCTTGCCCCTAAAAGGCTTGAGCCTTGGATTTGGCCTAAATAAATGACTTGTGGACATCTCTCAGAGACAGTAGTGCTTGGTAGTGAACAGCAATGTATTGTGAAATGTTATTAGGATGAATTTTATTTGTTTTTACACATTTGACAGTCACTCTCTGTTCAAATGTTCCACAAACCTTATAAGAGATGCCCTTCTGATTTGATCAGGTTTGATAAAAAAAAAAACAAATCTTTGATCCTTATGCAGTTTGTACCTGCTTAACATTGCTTAAGACTGAAAATCAAAAACAGTTGGAGAAACAATCTAATCTGAATGAGTCAGACAAATAACACACACCCTTGAAACTACTAAATCTGAACTGAACAAACAAGTTCAAAAGTATTATATAGTCGTTTTTAAAGAGTTTTTTTTAATGTTTAACTAATATGACAATATCCAGTTGTTTTTTTGTGTCTTCTGTCTTCATGCTAAGCTAACCAGCTTCTTTGAGCCTTTTATGATCGGGATCTCAAATGATGTACCCCTCAGAAGTGCCAAGGACATGGGTTGTTTGATTGGCCCTCCGTTACTGAGTTGATTTGCCCAGGAGGACACTTCTCTGATGCATTCCTGAAATCTCTCGGATACAGACTTTTGACCTCTGAGATTCCTAACGGACCGCTGTCTTACTGCTGAAGGCCAAAGTATCCTCCATGTCAGCAACTGACCTCTAAACTGATGGGAAATCTAAATCACAGAGGAAGCTGTATTTAAATATTTTATTGTCACACTGTATGATTGCCTGGAAGGAAGCCAAAGTTGGGATTTATACTGTTTCAAGGAATGTACTGTTTAGTCTTCTTAATTGACTAAATGGATCTTCACCACTGGAAAGCATAAACTTGACAAAGACAAGGAAACACTATGATTTATATATTTTGAGACTTGAATTTCTAGTTGGACTGATCCCCAAAAGTCTGTTTTTTTAGCAGTGTAACTTATAAGGTCTTGATGTTAAAACAGTAATACTCACAAAGATGAATTATCTATTGAGGCTAAAATCTGTCTGTGCTGTCTACTGTAGCTTTGTTGTTTTTTCCACTGTTAATCCGACAAGAAAGAGATGCACTCTGTAGGTTTAACACAAGAGAAGCCAAGTGTTACTTTGACTCCCCGAGCATTGTCAGACCTGTATAACTCTTAAATTATATCCCTCATGATTCATTCTTCATCACTTTTCCTCAAAGAGCTCTCTTTAGATCTTTCGGGCAATGGGGTCATTGAAACATAAAATATCCAACTTAGAACTGCGCATACCTAAAACGTCTAAGGGAGTCATTGTGCCCTAATATGGAAAATACAGTAGACTGGGGACTGAGCTGTTTTGTTATCCGTTTGGTTGAGTTTGTCAACTGGTATTCTACTTACAATTAAGATCCCCTACAGTGCTGCCAACATTACTCCAAGAGTTAAGACAAAGTCCAGAGGAGAGAGTTTTGATTTAATGACCAAACGTCACTTTTAAATCCAGTTCCAGCCTATTATAAGGCAAGCTAACGGTGTTTCAGTAAAAGTATCTCATTGCTACTTCTACTTACGTCGACAAAAAACAAATTACACAGAATTTTGCCCTGACAAACACCCAACCCTGTTCACCTACAGAGGCGGAGCAATAGTTGGTGTGCAGCTGAGGTATGGCTGCCAATTTTCAGAAATCTTTTATAAATTCAGGTATAACCTCTTTTTATGACCAATCTCACATGTCTGTGTATTTTTGTGTTACCAACAGTTTGTAAATGCAGACTTTTAATTTGAGATGAAATGTAGCATTTGGGCACTTTTTTATATTTTTTTGTTTTAAAGAAGCATCACTCTGTTCTTATAATTTCCTTTCCACACAGTTTAAGGAGCCATGCATGGCCCCTATTAAAAACAGTTATGAAGCCATCAAGCAATTTAACACAAAATTAAAAACTATCATTTACATTGGATATGCATGTTTGTTATAACTTTGGTATAGCTTTGTCATAAACTTTTCTTAGGGCATGATGAATCAGGAGAGCAGATTTAGCTGTGAACATGATATCTGAAGATTATTAGAGACTATAATATCTTGCATTTTGTGATAGAAAAACACAGCAATGAAGCCTTTTTTAATTTTTTTTCCTCCATCCGTCTTGCTTTCTGCTTTAGCCTAGCCCTGTTTTAGCCCTGCTCAAGAGCTTCTTCTTGTATATTGATGTTGTTAATATCTACATTGTCACTACCTGCTGTGACACAATTTTTATTAGACCCCCACAGACAGTGTAGTTGTAAATGTTTAAAGAAAACAGAGAAAAAAAACAACCATTTCAAAATCCATTTGGAATATTGGAGCAATAGCCGCAATTTCCCCATCCAAGCAAATGTTAAGAACATTTCACAAGGTAAGAAGTCTTGCTAAATCTTGAATTGAATTTCCAGTGACAAGCAGGTATTTTTGTTTTGAGTGTGGAAAAACTCCCCGAAAGTTATCTTAAAAAAAATTATTTTACACAACTTAGTTTTGAAATGATAAAAATAGTTTTAATGGAAACAAAATTCCTCAATAGAAGTATTTAAACATAGATGTTGCCTGTAATCTTTGGGTCATGTAATAAAATGAGAAATATTAACATTTTCTAATTTAATTTTGGAGTTGTGACATTATCTATTTATATGTTAAATAGGCTTAGTGTGTAAATGCTCTAAAATCTGCTTTTTTGTGACATTTTGATTTTTTTAAGGTTTTTACACATCTAGTATCCAGTGTGTGATGTCTACTAATTGATTAGCCTTTGACCAGCTTTGCATGAAACTATTTGAATTGCAAGATGGCATATAGTGTTTGGGGTACAGTAATGTGTTAGAGCCACGGCTGGAAAGAAGAAGCGGGTGGAGGAGAGATAGGGCAGCAGTCATATTTAGAAAAAAACATTTCTCCTTGAAACATTGTCTTTTTTTAAATAAATAAATGAATTCACGCTGTAATGTCTCAAATGTCTCATTTGTTTTTTTCTTCCAAGGTTGCAGTTCATTTACTTTAAAACAACAGACAAGGCAAGGCAAGGCAAATTTATTTGTATAGCACATTTCAGTACAGAGACAATGCAAAGTGCTTTACATGATTAAAATAAAAAAGCAGAATAAAAGCAACAAACAAAATAGAAGATGGAAAAATAGAAACTAAAAGCAAACATTAAAAACAGTTGGACTACAAACTTGAACTAATGATGTTTCAGTAAAACAGTTTAACTAGAACAGTCAAAGGCAATCCTAAACAAATGTGTTTTTAATCTTGATTTAAAGGAACTCAGGCTTTCAGACTTTTACAGTTTTCTGGAAGTTTGTTCCAGATAAGTGGAGAATAGGAACTAAATGCTGCTTCTCTGTGTTTAGTTCTGGTTCTAGGTATGCAGAGAAGGCTGGAGCCAGAAGACCTTAATAGCCTGGATGGCTGATACAACAAGTCTGTGATGTATTTAGGCGCTAAGCCATTCAGGGATTTATAGACTAACAGAAGTATTGTAAAGTCTATTCTCTGAGATACAGGGAGCCAGTGTAAGGACTTTAGAACTGGGGTGATGTGCTCTACTTTCTTAGTCTTAGTGAGGACGCGGGCAGCAGCGTTCTGGATCAGCTGCAGCTGTCTGATCCACTTTTTAGGCAGACCTGTGAAAACACCTTTGCAGTAATCAATTCTACTAAAAATAAACGCATGGATTCGTTTTTCCAGATCCTGCTGAGACATCAGTCCTTTAATCCTGGAAATGTTCCTCAGGTGATAGAAAGCCGACCTTGTAATTGTCTTTAGATGCTTTTGGAGGTTCAGGTCTAAGTCCATCACTTCACCCAGATTTCGGACCTGATCAGTGGTTCCTAGCTGAAGCGACTGAAGCTGTGTGTTAACTTTTGATCTCTCCTCTATTGGTCCAAAAATTATTACTTCAGTTTTGTTTTTATTCAATTGAAGAAAATGTTGGCACATCCATGCATTGATTTCTTCTAGGCATTTACTCAGTGTTTGAACTGGTTCATAGTCACCTGGTGACATGGTGATGTAGAGCTGTGTGTCGTCTGCGTAGTTATGGTAGCTGATATTGTTATTTTTTATGATTTGAGCTAAGGGGAGCGTGTAGATATTGAACAGGAGGGGACCCAGGATGGACCCTTGGGGAACCCCACATGTGATTTTTGTCATCTCTGATGTAAAGTTAATGCAAAAAAGTCCCTGTCCTTTAAGTAGGATTTAAACCAGTTGAGAGCTGTACCAGAGAGGCCGACCCAGTTTTCCAAACGCTCTAACAGGATGGAGTGATCGACAGTATCGAATGCTGCACTGAAGATCACATGTTTTTTTCAAAATGTGTCCTGATTCATGTTTGAAACAAACATGAATTCAAATTTCTGAGTGAAAATAAATCATATTAAGAAATTAGACACTTTAAGTACAAATTTAGAATAGACAGTATTTTTGAAGGTTATACAAAATATCATCAAATTTAGGACAAGATGGAGGAACGTCTATGACAGCACCATCTGAAAATCTGTCACGTTAATCTCAAATTGCATTGTTTCATTGATTTGTGTCCCTGAGGGACACAAATCAGTCTATCTTCAGGTGGGTTGAGCAGAGTCAACAGCCAGACCATGAGATAAAGTTTTAACCTTGCCGACAAGATGAATTCTCGCGGTATTTGTGCGTTCACAAACATACGGGAATCCATCTTGTACTGCTCCGGCTTCAACCGTTTGTGACCAAACCAAAGACGGTTCGGGCAAATCACGTTGCAGTATTGAGGTTTAAGGCGGGACATACCCCTATGACGAAAGCAAGAGCTGATGAGCCCACAGCCGAACCAACATAAGCACGGCAGCGCAGGAGGACGCACACGTAGCTGCTGCTATCACATCTGTTTAGTCAGACTCCATGATTTCATCTTTGAAAAAACAGCAAGAAGTGCCTTGACTAGCTTACCTTCATGTGGTTTATCATGATACCTGCTGCTTACGGTTTAATTTGATACCAGGTGTCATTTCACCCAATCAGCTCAGAGAGTTCTGCTGAAGGTCCCGCCTTTTCTCAAACAGATTTGATGAGAGCAGTCCCAGACTGATTATGTGCAGAACGGAGAGTGCTACACATTATCAGCAAAGAAAATGCATTGTTTTTAAGATAATTAGCTGCAGGAACATCCTTTCTTTCTATGTGTCTGAGACAAATAGAGGCGAGAACATCATTGCACAGATGCTTGGCTTTTTATTTCTTTTCCAACCAGCACATATGTAGCAATAGATTAAAGTGACACTTAAGCGCCAAGCAATCTGCTGACACCATTCATCTTCCATCTGAAACCATGTCTTGCAACCAAACAGTTGAGCTAATAGAAAAATTTGTTGCTTTTCTTTCTTGTAAAACAAGAAAGAACAAGATATAACTATAACTTCCACAATCATACAAAGGAGTTTTCATTAGATGATCATATAGTTAGCATCAAGATATTAAAAAGATGATGTCACAGAATGGCTTTCCTAACATTATTTTACCTATGAGTTTAATACCCAAATAACCAAATGCGGATATGCATCCAACATGCAGAGATTCATTTTAAAACACTGTATGATACAGACCATCACATCACTTCTGATTGCAATTTTGATAAGTCATGAAATTGAACTACTCCTTTTAAATATGATGACATTGTCCTCTGTTCTCTCACCTCTGAGTCATCTGACTTTAGATTTTTTTAAAGGAATTTTTGGATCTTTGGTTTTATTTGATGCTTTAAGTAAATTCAAAAGCCTTCTAGGATTATTTAAAATAAACACTAAAATTATTTGATGATTTGAATCATTATGAGTTGAGTATCTATAAACATCACAAATTCAGAAAAGGGTTTTCTTCCCTTGAAATAAATCCATTTGTACACTCTACAGATTAGGGTGACCACCCGTCCCGCGTAGCGCGTGCGCGCACAGCGTTTGAAGCCCAATTCATGCGTCCCGCAAATTGAGACCGTGTCATGCATAATCAATGCTTTCTCAAAAAAAAGTTGGTCGCTCTATCCACCTTATTTTCGAACGACGAACTAACTATGGCCACAGCTTGAAACTATTCATGACTGAGAAGATGACATGAAGAAGTGACCTCATAACGTACGAGGACATTTTAACCTGTTGTGTCGTCACTTGGTTCGGGCGGCTCTGCAGTGCGACTTTACCGAAGCGAACCTCCGCAGTGAAAAAGTTGAATCGGTGTTAATAAATATCAACAAGGATAACCTGGTATTCATGGAGGCTGATGGCCGTTCAAGCCTAAACTAGTCCGACGTTCACGCTGCTGGATCCTGACTGCATCAACTGGCTCTACCGAGACGGCCGAAGCGCTCTGATGCTGCGGCTCCAGGAGAAGCCTTCATTCATGCAGCGGCGACCTTATGGAAGGTAGGCTGATGAATGGTCTGATTCAGAAACATCCTGGCTGTTGGCTCGTTGTGATTAGATTGCTGGTCAGTTAATTTTGTAATGTTTTGGATTAAACTGATGTTATAAGTGGACATCTAAACATTCTGCCCACTTCATGTTTTGGCTTGAAAAGGTTTGAGTCCTAAAGGTGACCCCAAAGTCCTAAAGGTGTCCCCAGAACACTGAACAGTTTTGTTTTTTTTCTGCGCCTGCCTTTACCGACATCCAAGTTCACCATCCTTCCTCCCCCTTCTCGTTCTGTGAACCTCTGGAGTCGTGAGTTAAGACTTTTTTACAGTTCCTTTGGTGTAGAGCAACTACAATTCCTGTTAATCCTTTAATTTTAAATTATAATTTATTTAAAGTGAATAAATTGTAATGAAAAATAAATAAAATTAAATAGCTAAAGTAAATCGGAATTGGAAGTGCATCTGTTCATTGAATGTTCAACGTATTATGAATCTTTATTTAGAAAGAAATACACATTGGTTGGCCTATTCATGAGCATACATCAGCAATTACACATGTTTATGGGAATAGGGCATTATTAATATACCATGTAAGGTGGTATGTGCTAGAAATGTGTAAATCACTATCAGTGAGTCTGCCCCTGAGGTGGGGGCACCGCCGCGCCAAGCAGTGTCCCACTTTGTCCCTCAGAAACATACCCCTTGTCCCCCCTTGGGCTTATTAGCAGGTGGTCACCCTACTACAGATGTCAAGGACCCCCTTTATCCTCCAAAGCTGTTGTTTTAATTCAGATGGGATTTCAGATGTATGGGACTCCATCTGTATGACTGAATGTGCATCACTTGACAAAGAATACACTAAATGTGGATTCTGAACAGGAGAGGTCATTTTATCATTTTAAGGTCTGCTCTGAGTTATTTACCGAAGATGAATTTCAGAGCTGTCCACGCTGTTCCAATTCGCTACGTCTCTCTGCTGTCACACAGCTTTCAAAAACGCCCAGTGAGCCGAAGACCAGACTTAGAAAAAAAAAGCCCTGTCTCTATAACCTGAAGATGCTGACACATCCGCTGCATGATCTATCTCATCTCTACTTTGGCATAGAGGCATGAAATTAATTTTCTCCTACCTGTCAAACCAAGACACTTCCGAATGCAACAACATTACTTTTGGAAAAGCACGTAGCCTCACCGTTTTTTCCATACTTAAAAGAACATGAATTCTATGTGAAGGCTATGATTACCTCTTTAGTGGTGAAGCCCATCATATCAGCTCCGCAAGACTGAAATTCAGGAAACGGCATTATATTTTCAAGAAATACAAACGAAGATGAGTTCTAAATGCTTCAGCTTCCCTAGGTAGTAGGTAGAAACAAAAAAGATAAAGATCAAATATTGGGGCATATATAAAGGAAGGGGAGAGCAATAATAATAATAACAATAACAACAACAATAATAATAATAATAATAATAATAATAATGATAATAATAATGATAATAATGATAATAATAATAATAATAATAATAATAATAATAATAATAATAATAATAATAATAATAATAATAATAATATAGTAATTATATTCAATCACCAAAATGATCAAAATTATAATAACAATGTACAAAGTGCCCCAGGGCAAAGGGTACATCAAAATGTGCTGGAATTGAACCCAACAACGTTCAGACATTAAGACAACGACTACCTACTGAGCCAATGTCACCCCTTTCCCATATTCCCTCCCATAGCAGGACAAAGAAAATAAATTTACTTCTTTGACTGTGACAGTTTCCATCGGTCAACATCCACCAAATTGAAATATTTCATTGAATTACAGAAAGACAAAGTCGACTGTACAGATTATTCAGAACCCTGGGAAAATTTACACTTGTGTAGGGCATGTGTGTGCATCCAGATCTTGTCTTTTAACAGGACAACAGTATTATCTCAGGCTGCTCAAACAGCCATGCCATTGAATCTGATGTTCTAGCTGTCTGTGTAAACTTTTGGAACAATGCAGAGAACATCAAGCATGCAATTGCTAATCCTATCTCTGCATCGTATAAATAAACTGAAGGTCAAACAATGCGGTCATTGGGTGATGCTCAATGGTGTTGACATTGCTGTCAAATCATCCAATGGGGCACAAAGCTGGCAGCAACAAACTCACTGGCCACAAAACAATCACGCAGTCATTACTAAATAAACAAATGTTATGATATCAGACAAACTTTATTCTGTTCAATACGGACCTGGAGACAATGCAAGGGCTTTTCTGTTTCTTCTTCACTGCAAAACCGGACAATTTAGAGATGCAAACAAAGGAGACAAAAGTTCACTTCGTGCTGAAGGAGACACAACGCTATGCCATTATCCATAAGGATGGCTGCTCACAAAGCTTAGTCGGCCAGCCTCTTGCTCACAGGAAGGATATTAATGCTTTTTCCCAGAGTTGACAGAAGAATACAGGGAAGTGGGTTGACCCAGTGGTTTTGACCAAAAGCAGCGCAGGAAGTGTGAGAGTGCCAGGCTTTCAAGCAGACCTGCTCTTTTGTGATGGATAAGATGCTGGTAGCACACAAAGAAACAGTTTTTTCAAGGCTGATGTCGATTTCTGCCATTGTAATACCAAGAGCGCTCATCACTAAATATAGCAACTTAAAACAAGATCTGTTGGTGGCTTTTAATATGTTCAGTCACTCTAGAAATGGACATAACTTATTATCTGTCTGTTAACATGCAACACCTCTTAAAACTTTCATGATGCTTGTTTAGGGCTCATGAACTGGATGTTGTTTTTAAAATAAATCCACCGTCTCTCTGTCCAATCATGTTTTAGGAATTAGTGTTTGTGTTTCACAACCAGTTTTTTCCAGAGTAGGTTTTGTCAGTCATCAAGAACCCACTGACATACATTTGGCGGGAAATATAACCCCTTGTCTGTAATGAACGGATATCTGAGAACCCAATACTCCGTACACAGTGTTTTTGCATTTTAAACGTTTATAGTAAGAGATGTAGATGGCAGGCAGGCAGTACAGGCTGAACACGGTTGTGTTGACTGAGGCAGGCAGAACAACAGTCCTACAATTAACCAGAACAGTAGGCAGAGACAGACTTGACCAGATAATGCAGGCAGAGACAGACTTAACCAGATAATGCAGGCAGAGACAGGTGGAGCTGGTTATGGGGAGAGTGGTGACTGGGAGGTAGTTGAGATGAGCATAAAGTGTAGAATGATCCATCAGTCCAAAAAACATAAAACAAAAGTGCAAATCATGACATCATCTTCCCGGAAAAGATAGAGTTGATCAAACAAGGTTAGTTTCCCAGCTTGGACCCACCTTTTAAGCAATGTCCACAGTGGGGCTGTGTTAAAAAAAGAGATTTTCCAATTATAAAACAAGTCTCATATTAATTCCTAAAGATCGATTCATATAACCAAATCAGACTGATTAAAAATAAATTTCCACCGTGAACTTAAATGTGTGAGCCGCCATTACAGACATGAGTCCGTGCATACTCAAGGCGGACTCTCTGTGGACTCCGTGCTGACAGGTATGCGCAGAGCAACATTTTTACGACTGCGTACGCGGTGTCACAGTATTAACTGCTAGGGGTCAAGAAGTCTTCACATCGAACTGTTTTATATGTGACACCGAGCTTGACACGCCGAGCTGCTCCAAGCAAGTGGTCGCAAGGATGCACGGCATCACAGTCCCTCTCTCTGTGTGCACAGACAGATGTGCAGAGTCTGCGCGGCTCACAGTATGCACACAGTACGCCCAAATATGTGGGAGCCTTCACACTTCACTGCGGGAGATTAATTTTTAATGTCCATCTTTTAAATAATGAACCAGGTTTGTGTCCAAATTTAGTGTCCCTTTTGGTTTAATAAAGGATTTTTGAATTTAATTAAATAGAAATAGCAGCTGTAGATATGTTTGCCATCCTCTGTTTTATACCCTGGATCTGTTTAGATTTTCTGTCCAACAGTATGTTTGTGAAAGCAGTTATCTCAACATTCAGGGAAAAGGGATGGGCCCTACAGCCCCGTTAACTACCATTACTTTGTTAATTTGCATGGAAAAAAAAGCTCTCTCCTTCTCTTTCCTGCACCATTGCAACTTTTCTTGGGGGGTTGAACCCTCAGCAACCTGTTCAACCAGTAATGTCCGCAATGCTATTAGGTGGAGGGTAGCAATGGTCCACCTTTATGAATTCATCTAACATTTATTTGCATGCTGCTGTATTTTTCACTTTAGTCCATCAAAGTAGTTTCAGAAGAATTTAAAGTAGTTCCAAAACTATAAAGGTAAAACCTTCAAGAATAATCCAACAAAATCAAACTCCTCTTCAGAAATATATATATTTTTGTATCAACAAGCAAAAATTCAACAAGATATTACAACTATTCCACAAAATATGGAAACTTATACATGTACAGTGCTTTGAAGTTATAGACTAACAGTAGGCCTATAAATTAAATGTGTGAACCACCCATTCATCAGTTTATCTACTGCCTGTTATTTGGCTGTGAAAAATTAAAGTACAGTTTATATCAACCACACTAAAACATTTGACCTAACAAAAAAAGCAGCACTTCTCGAAACAAAAGAACCAAATATACTTCTAGTGACGCTGGATCCAACAAACTCCTGGCAGATCATGTTTATGTCCAGCTTGTCCAGCTTCACTTTATGGACATTACAGACAACTACATTGTAGAATATTTGCTGGGTCATAATAGCCTACATCCAAGTTTTTAACCAATGCAGGGAACTGAAACTCCTCTCAGCTTCACATGAAGACACAGGCACCCGCCATCAAAGTCCTGATGAGAACCTCAGCCTGATTGAACAAGGCGTTCACCTCCACTGGACGTCCGCTGAGACCCTCTGTTGCTTCCACACATACATATTGGTTGTGAAGGAGGGGAAACTTCACACAGACAGAAGCTCTGTTCAGCTCAGGGTCCTGATCTAGTGAAGGAGGTCACTCTCTACCTTTTGCAGAAGGTTTCCTGGTCAATGTTCACCAAACTGAACCTCCATGTAACACTATGAAGAACTCTGCCCTGTAGAGATCCACTGCTTTCCTCACAAATTAAATTAATAATCAAATATATTTTTTTTCCTTGGAAGGGAAGAATAATGTTTTGTATAAAGTTTTTTTTATCAATCAAAACTAAACAATCTTAAAACAATGTCTTGGATTTCCCAGATTTCCCATCAGTATAGTCTGTCCTGTGAGTTCTGGATTTTCCCTGCGGTGCGAGGTGGAAAGCACTTCTATAACGCTAAAGGGAGCCGCCTAGGGGGCATCCTGATCCGAGGCCCAAACCCCCTCAACTGGCTCCTTTTGATGTGGAAAAGCAGTGGCTCTACTTTGAGCCCCCCAGATAACAGAACCCCTCACCCTGTTTCTAAGGCTGAGCCTGGCTACCTACCAGAGGAAGTTCATTTCAGCCACTTGTATCCAGGATCTCATTCTTGCGCTCATGATCCATATCATGACCATAGGTGAGGGTTGGAATGTAGATGGACAAGAGTGAAACATTTCCAACTTTATTCTTGGAAGTGAATAATTATGTCTGCCGAACAATGAACAAAAACTAAATTCAGTCTCTCAGAAAATTAGAATAAAATGTTTGGTTTTTTTTGGGCAAAACCTGGTCTGATCCAGAGAGATGGCATCCATCCAAAGTGAGATGTACTCCTGAAAAACTCGAAAGTTCTCCTTTCTGGACGAATTTATTCTTTCTCCAAAATGCTGACGGCGCAGGGTCCAGATCAGGAAGCAGAGCAGTAGTTTAAAGGTATACTATGCAACCGGGGTTGATTTTCCAGTGAGGCTCCCCTCAGAGGGCGAAAGTAAAAGTGCACTGTCGTAAAGATGCTCAGCTGTTCTGGTTTCTCCGTCAAGACAGGCGCGGTTGTTTTGAGCTTAGCAGACAGGCGAACGCAACGAAAAGTGGAAAAAACGGCAGCGCTATCTTGGCGAGGCGGCCGCGGCGGCCGCCTCGCCAAGCCGCCGCTGCCGCCGCCGCCGCCGCCTCGCCAAGCCGCTGCTGCGCCGCCGCCGCCGCCTCGCCAGTTTTATTATTATTATTATTATTATTATTATTATTATTATTATTATTATTATTTTTTTTTTTTTCTTTTTTTTTTTTTTATGTTGGCGAGACGCTACCGCCGCCGCCTAGCCAAGCCGCAGCCGCCGCCTCGCCAAGCCGCAGCCGCGGCCGCCACCTCGCCGCGGCAGCGTCTCGCCAACATAAAAAAAAAAAAAATAATAATAATAATAATAATAATAAAACTCGATATGCTTGCATGTTTATTTGACGTTAACACGCGGTTCTTTGTTGTTGCTTTCGCGCGTGCATATAGTGAATGGCAGGGCAAAAACACATGGAGTTCTCGCCGTAAAGCGAGACTTCTGTGTGTGCGAGCCGAGGGCTCTTGCATTGCAAGTGCGGTATTTCCCCCACAGACCCCCAGGGCGGCCGAGAAAACCTTTGTTCGACCTGAAATGACTCATTTAATCATCCAAAACGGTATGGAACACATTAATTAACTGAAAAGTGTTGCATAGTATGCCTTTAACACACCTCTCAGCAGTTTCTATGCTGTTACCCAGCCATTACTACATTGAGACAATATCTTGCCCACAGCCTTATTCCATCTAAAAGGAGGAAATCATGAAAATATAATAAAAATGAATACAACTCCAATTTAAAAGAAAAATAAAAACACTTAAATGTGGTTTATTGGTGCTGCAATTTCTACATGACCGACCTGTGCCAACATTCCCCACAGCCTACTTTATGAGGAAAACGCAACATTTTAAAGAAAGCATCTGCAGTTATATGCATTTTGATGACATTTATAGCGAGAAGTAGCATAATATTTTCCTAATGTTCGTTCAGGGAATGCAGACAATGTTTTATTAGTTCCGCGGAAGATATCAGTGTCTCCTCAGAAGAACATCTTGGCTTGCTGTTGTAGAATAAAAGCTCTTGATAGCTCTATACAGATAAGCGGGTATAGATGATGAAACGAAAACTGCTGTGGCACTGCTGGTTTTATATACTTTAGTCATGCAGTCTGCCTGTGCTGCTGTTTTTTGGGCTGTCTAGCTGCTTTCCTCCAGCCTCCTCCCGTTCTGCTCCACTCTGCTTATTGGGCGAACAGCTTCACCTGCTGCTGTTCAACTAAAGCGTTGTTTCACCTGGCATTCTACCTATTAATTACCTACCTATTAAGAGCCAGTCGCTGTCACAATGTCTCTTTGCCATGAGTGAGCTATCCTCCAGTGTTTGTGTGCACCGC
Source organism: Fundulus diaphanus (assembly GCA_037039145.1). Classification (NCBI taxonomy): domain Eukaryota; kingdom Metazoa; phylum Chordata; class Actinopteri; order Cyprinodontiformes; family Fundulidae; genus Fundulus; species Fundulus diaphanus. The sequence goes on from CM073137.1 coordinate 31,930,117, forward strand.
CTGCCTGACCTGTGTTCCTGTGTGGATCCTCTGCTCACCCTGCCCTCTCTGGATACCTCATTGGGTGTTTCTGGTCACAACCTGGACTATTTTTGGTTTGGATTCCTGTCTTGTCCACTGAACTGTTCTGCTGGTCCTGTTCTGGCTGTCGCCCACCTGTTCAGCATGTCACCTGTTCTGTTGTTACCCGCTTACCCCAGACTCTGGCCGGCCACCTCCATTCTTTTGTTTTTGTCTTCATTTACAATAAATTTTTAAGTGCAACACTGTGTCTAACTTGAATATTGGGTTCTTTGCACTTGTCATTACAACGTTGCTTTATCTATGTTGTTTCATCCATCTTGTTTTGAATCTACTTTTTATGTTTTCTTCCTATGTTTTTTTGTTTATATATTGATTTTTGATAAGCACTTTGGTCACTTTATTATGGATGTGAAAAGGGTTAAACAATAAATTATGAAATGAATTGTACTCCGGTAAACCATTATTCAAGCCAGACACACAGTGGCGCCTACAGAAATGTTTCATAGGGGGGGCCAGATGGGGCCACTCAAACTCTTGGGGTGGCACTGAAACTAAAGCCATAATTTCAGGATTTTATTCTGTTGTAGTAAAGCTGCCTGTAGAAAACCATCAGAAAGACTTAAGTAAACGTCTACTATCTTTTTTTTTTTTTGGATTTTAAATGTTCCTAATGATCTAATGTGCATAGACCAATAACAGTACAGTTAACATTTTGAGTTGAACAACAATTCCTTTTTATTGTGTAATTATATTTAGAATAAGGTGCACATTTATTAATTTATTGGAGAACAAAACAGTTACTAGGGAAAAGTAGATACTGGCAGATACAAATAAAAGTGCAATAGAAGCTCAGGAAGAGTGACTGCCTACAATTTACACTGGCCAGTGGGGTGGCCAGGACATGGCATGGGGGGCCATGGCCACCCCTGGCCACCCCCTGGTGTGCGCCCCTGCAGACACGATGTTGGGTTTTAAAAGGTTTTTTGTAAAAGGGGCGGAGATGACGGGCTGAACAGAAGAAATGGACTGCTTTGCTGGAACAAGCAGATGACGGCAGATCAGGTAACAGTGGCTAAAGTAGGCGGACCAAGCGATGACGGCTGAGGCAGGTTGACCAGGTGACGATGGCAGAAGCAGGCTGATGACCAGAGTTACAGCTGATGAGTTTCCCAAGGAGGCCAAAGCAAGCAAGAACCCACACAGTTACACATGAAGCAGACCGTGCACACAAGCACTAGTAAGGCAATCTAGTAGTGATGGGACATCTGAAGCCAGGCTTCGAGGCGTGTACCGAGTAAAAAGGGGGCGTGTCAGACGAAGCCTCGCTTCGGAGCTTGTGTCATATTGAGGAAAATCACGTGATCAACAACAAATGGGGCCTCGCATTACATCTGCCATGTCATTGCTTCATTTTGCGTATAATTTTTCAAAATAAAATACGGCTCACCTGCTATTACCATCTAATGTAGAACAGATTACTGGATCAATGTGTGCTTTTGTGCTTGTTTGTCTGTCTTGTTGTGTCTCTGCTCTGTCTTCTCTAACCCCCAGTCGGTCGAGTCAGATGACCATTCATACTGAGCCCGGTTCTGCTAGAGGTTTTCCTTCCCGTTAATGGGGAGTTTTTCTTCCCACTGTCGCTTCATGCTTGCTCAGTATGAGGGATTGCAGCAAAGCCATGGACAATGCAGACGACTCTCCCTGTGGCTCTACGCTTCTCCAGGAGTGAATGCTGCTTGTCGGGACTTTGATGCAATCAACTGGTTTCCTTATATAGGAACATTTTTGACCAATCTGTATAATCTGACCCAATCTGTATAATATGATTGAACTTAACTTTGTAAAGTGCCTTGAGATGACATGTTTCATGAATTAGCGCTATATAAATAAAATTGAATTGAATTGAATTGAAAAGCGCAATGAACCCTGTTGCTTCGTGGGTGAGGTCATCTGCCGACGAAGAAACCGTCGAAAATCTGAAACAGTGAAAAAAAGTCCTGTTCCTAAATTAAAACAATTAAACCTAAAATCCAGAAATTTCTAAAAATGTTTTTGTTTGATCAGGAGATGCATCAGAATCACACATCAAAAGCAAACTAAAAGCCATTGGAAGAGGCAAACTTTATGTGTAACTTAATATTAAGAACCAGAACTAGAACTCCCAGGAAGAGATGATTTTAAACAAATTCTGTTTTTCTGGAAGCAAGTTTCAAGCTCAAAGCATACAGAGTCTGCCCCAACAATCACTCAGTTCCCAATACAGTAAAGTAACACATATCTTCATTTTCAAATAAGTCCATGACATAAAAGAAAACCCAATACAACCACCGATGGTCAAGGATTAGATTGGCTACAACTCATTTTAATAATTAAAACATGACAAATATGATTTAATTGATTCTCCTCTTAATAAACATGAGTTTGATGAAAACTTTGTAACAATATGGCATTTACTAATTTTTGGAAGTATGATCCAACTAAGTGACAAGGCTGTTACAGTTTCACTAGCAGATGTCACTAGTGAGTGATGAATGAAGCATCGAGTAAAGAACCTTTTTCCAAAGCAAAGTGTTGGAAAGCTTCATTGCTTCATGAGGCTTCATTTGCCCATCACTACAAACTAGTGAGGGCAGGCTGAGCGCACACGCACACGCACACGCACACACACACACACACACACACACACACACACACACACACACACACACACACACACACACACACACACACACACACACACACACACACACACACACACACACACACTTGGGGAACCAATGTGCAGGCGTTCTGGCAGGGAGTGGTAGTGTGAGGCAGGTATAAGTAGGCCGAGTCACAGGTGGAACGACTTGGTGTTAATTAGTGGCAGCAGGTGGCACTGATTATGGAGAGTGGGTGGCAGCTGAGATGGCCATGGAGATGGAAGGATCAATCAATCCAAAAACTGTAATGGTTACTGCTGATGAACCCCATATTCAGCTGGACACAGAGTTACATTTAAGAGGTTTATTATTAGGATGAATAATGGCAGGTCAGGCAGGCAAGCAGAACCAGACTTGAACAGATGAGTTATGGCAGATGGTGCAGGCAGGTAGGGATGAGCAGGAGACCAGAAGATGCAGGTAGTGACAGAGCAGAACAGGCGATGTAGACCGGGGAACCACCAGAACGGGCAGAGCAACCGGCTGGGACTCACGGAGAAAACAGGCAGAACTGCAGGATGCAGACACAGGCACAGCTGACTGAGCACATAGGATCGGATAATGGCAAGATGGGACGAGAAGGGAAGAGACGTAGCTGAGCCAGGTATATGTAGACAGGTGCACAGGTGAGCTGAGTTGGCTAATTAGTGGCAACAGGTGGAGATGATCTAGAGTAGAGTGGTCGATGGAGGGAGACTGAGCTGATTGGATGATGACTGGTGGCTGAGAGGTGACAGGCTGATAGGAAAAGTCCAGAAAAGTCCAAAGGCAAAATAAACAAAAACCTAAATCATGACAAAAACACAAACAAAACCCCAAATCATGGCATATTAATTGATTGAATGAACAATGCAGATGACCTGAAGGCCACTATCAAAGCAACCTGGGCTTTTGTTACACCTCAGCTGTGCCACAGGCTGATCACCTTCATACCATCCCGCACTGAAGCAGTAATTCATGGAAAGGAAGGTCCAACCAAGCATCGAGTGCATAACAATGAACATACTGATCAGAGTAGGGCTGGACGATATAGAAAAAAGCATATAGATAAAATAGAAATCATATTAATCAATATAGATAATTATAAACAAATTCAAAACATATTTTAAGTGCAGCCCTGGCCATTTATGCTGTTGCTTAGCAACCTATTTTTAGATACAGAACACACAAACACTGAATTCAAACTCAACCCTTTATTGAACCAACTTTTTACCAAAACTGCAAGTTTTAAAAAAGGAAAAAAAACAACTCATTGCTGAAACATACATGGCTGAAATAGGTGTTCGCAACAGACAGTTTCTGTGGACATATGATGTAAACACATGGTAAACGAACCTTTGATTCCAGCTTCACCTTTTACGTCAAGATATAGAATTTTCTTCAAGTAAATTTAATGACAGAACATGAAATGGATGTTTTACTTTTTTCAGTGCAGGAGTCAAGTCAAGTAAAGCATATTTGTATAGCACATTTCAGCAGCAAGGTGATTCAAAGTGTTTTACATCATGAAAACATAAAAACATCATAAAAACATCGAAACGGTCACTGGTTGTGAGACAAGTAACAAACATCAAGTGAAAACATCAATGCACATCAATGCTCCTGTTATTATGGGTCAAAAGCAACTCTAACCAGATGGGTTTTCAGTCTTGATTTAAAGGAACTCAATGTTTCGGCTGATTTGCAGTTTTCTGGAAGTTTGTTCCAGATTTGTGGAACATACTAAATGCTGCTTCTCCATGTTTGGTTCTGATTCTGGGTATGCAGAGTAGACCAGAACCAGAAGACCTGAGTGGTCTGGAGGGTTAATACAACAACGACAGGTCTTTAATGTATTTTGATGCTAAGCCATTTAGTGATTTATAAGCTAACAGAAGTATTTTAAAGTCTATTCTCTGGGCTACAGGGAGCCAGTGTAAGAACTTCAGAACTGGGCTGATGTGCTCCATCTTCCTGGTTTTAGTGAGAACGCGAGCAGCAGCATTGTGGATCAGCTGCAGTTGTCTGATATTTTTGGGGCAGACCTGTGAAGAAACCATTGCAGTAATCAAAGATAATAATTTCTGTTTAGTTTCTGTTCAGCCGGAGAAAGTTTTGGCACGTCATGCATTGATTTGTTCTAAGCATCCGTTCAGTGCATAGATGGGTTCAGAGTTGCTTGGTGACGCTGTAATGTAGAGCTGTGTATCATCTGCGTAGTTATGGTAAATAGGCTCCTGTCTTGTTATAACCTGAGCTAGTGGGAGCATATAGATATTGAATAGAAGGGGTCCCAGGATTGAACATTGGGGTTAAAGCACCTTTAGAAAGAACATTTCATTATTTTGTATGCCTATGCAGTTTCTCAGTCATCCGGTTCAGTGAAACTACATGTATTTTCATGTTCCATATATTCTGCCTTGGTCCCAGCACATACACAAGCAGTCATCACGGTTTCTGGCATGATTATAGTTTTCATCTTAAATACACCATAAGACTTATCACAGCAGGGTCAGTGCGACACGTTTTGCTTTTATTATTGATGATGAAGTTCTTTAATGTTTCTGTTTTCCTATGGAGGCCCAAAAGCTGGGAGGTTTTTCCTCCACCTACCCGTCACAAGGATGGACGGACGGCTGGTTTTTCTCCACCTACTCAAAACAAGCAATCTTTGAATAGTAGGCAGTAGGCAGCCTCTGGGGAGACATCACACTGCTGTACATCACTTTAGCAGCGTTTCCAGTAAGATGCTTCAGTAACTTCTCCAAGTTACTACAAATGATCCAAAATTTCCTTACAAAAGCATCGAGCCTTTTAAAGTCAGTTCTCACTGGACCACACACGCCCGCACGCACGCACGCACGCACGCACGCACGCACGCACGCACGCACGCACGCACGCACGCACGCACGCACACACAGAGTTTCCCACAGTAAAAAGCACTGAAGCGTATTACTCAAACAGGACATCCTCTCAATCTTTCACCCTCCAGAGTTCCCACTCCCCTTCTCCGCCATTGTAAACATCTCCTACCAAGTTTTTAATGTGGCACCAAGTCGAATGCGATCAACTCTCCTACCATTTCATGTCAGTAGATCGTTCTCTGGTAAAGAAATACAGGGACTTCTCTACCTGATCACCTACTTTTATAAATCAAGAAACAATCAAATAAAAGCCTATCTCAGAGATGATTTTATTTATTCCATATTTTATGAAGATTGTTGACTTTTATAAGGGGTTGGTTTGTGGAAATCAAAATAACAACTTGGAACCATCTTTCATTGGAAGATGCTGATTATTAAGAGTCACTTTGCCATAATTCCTTACAGTAATCATAAACAGATAGTGGTTAAACTCTAGGGTATGGTCTATATAAAATTGCTGCTCTTGGCAGAAAGATTTCCTTCAAAACCACCCAAACAAAATGATGAACATACCAGACGACCACCACCTGTTTATGGCAAAAACAAAAGGAAATGATTTTCCAGAGTCTTCAGTGGGGAGACGCTGATGTCACAGCATCACAGCCGCACACTTTCGTGCTTCATGCTGTTTTTCAGGTTATCATCTAGTTTTCTCGAAGAAAACTGAAGTGCCTTGCTAACACAATTAGGGTAGAATTGGTTAAACCTTCCTTGATTCACGTTCCCATTCATTGTACTTCCAACAACAGCCATTCATAGTTTTTTTTTTTTTCAGCCCTTATCTTGTAATGAATCCATTATGGCTTTGCATGCTGCAGAGCAGAGTATGTAGAGCCCACACACAATTACAAGCAACATATCGGCCAGCAGATATATTGCGCACCCTGTTGAGATGTGATGCTGCGAGAGGACTCTGCCTACCTTAGTCAGTATCACTCTGAAAGGTTGTCCCTGGAAACATCCCCACCTACTGGGACATGCTTTTGCATCGATTTTCAATATCTAACATAACCAACGAGAGTAGACAGCCCCACACACTCCCACTTAAAGGTAATTTCAAGTGGTCAGTTAAACTAATGCACATATCTGTGGATGTTTTTTGGATGTGGAAGATGAGCTGGTCAGATGAGATCAAAACTGAACCATTTAAACAACGTGCAAAATCCTCTGTGTGGCAGGAAACCAACACCACACATCACAACCTTCTCCCACCCTTCATTTTAACCAAGGTAGTGGTATCATGTGGGCATGCATTTCTTCAATAGGGACAAGGAAGCACAATTTCCATTAGCTACCCAAATGAAATCACAGGATCTAACTAGTTTTGACCATGTTGGTGATCCAGGTAGGACACAGATGAGCTCCCTGATTTTGTCCCCATTCATTTAGCCCAAGATTAAGACTATTTAGGCATCGTCACATATTTATTCTTAAACTCAAGAAAATATGCATTAAAGTATACTCTGCCAGATGATGCATCACAAGGTAAAAAATGGTGGGAGTCGTAGTTTTGATGCCCTTATTGAGTAAGAAAAAAATCTGATTTTTTTTTCTGTGGTGTTTGATCTGCTGCTGAAAGATCAGAGCGTGTCAGGAGAAAACTGTCTGATTCTTATTTCTGGCCAAATTTCTTGTGCGTTTCCACCCAAAAGACTTCCAGCTGTTTTTTTTTAGTAAAAGGTGGTTCAACAAAGTATTGACTCAGGGCTGATGAATACAAAAGCCCACAACATTTTGGAACTATTTTCTAAAAAGTAAAAAGAAAAAAAAGAAAACTATGTATCATTTTGTTTTGAATGATAAAATAAAATCTCATTAAAATGCATTACAGTTTGTGGCTGTGACATGAGAATGTGAAAAAGCTCAAGGGATGTGAATACTTTTGAGCGAGAACAAAGCTTGGTTTTGATGTTGCTCTACAATATGTGAGTGATGTACCCCAAAGGATAAGGTCTGTGACTGTCTTTGTTTTCTCAATAATGCTGAAAACTGAGCAACAGGAAAGATTCTGGTTATATTTCTAGCATTTGAACATGTTATGAAGGAACAGTTGTGAAAATCTTAAATGACAGCATGTTTTCTCCAGAATGCTAACTTGCAGTAGTTAAAAACTGCTTTTATGCCAATTTATGAAAAACACGATTTGGCCAACATCTTGCCATTCTGCTAAACTTTACAGAAATGGTGCCGTAAAAAGATTTAACCTTGGCTAAGTATTAAATACTATTGCAGTCTCCTCCTTCGTCTTTAATTCACAATCCCATGCACTTCCTCCTCATCCCTCCGGTGTTGACATTTTTTGCATCCTGCTCTAATCCCCTCTTTTGCCTTCACCTTCCTCGTGTTTTTCTTTTTCCACCCCCTCCTTCTCCATTCTCCTTTTCCCCAGTGATCCCTGCGCCCTGCTCAGCTGGACTCCACCGCTGCTGGCAAGATCACCACACAGCTTGAGTCTGTCTATCTGCCTCCCTCAAACGCAAACAACCGGATCAGCCTGCTCGACAAGAGATATCCTTACGAGATTAATCGGTGGCTTCTGAAAACAACAGGCTTGGAGTCTCTTTAAAATAAGCACGTTTGCAACATTTTAGATAATTTTTCAATCGACTGCATGAAGAAAACCTGTGAATTTATGAGAGACTACTGTGACTGTGTTCCACATGTAAAATTATTGCAACAATGAGTGGGAGGTTTTGATATTTTCTGTCTGTTGGGTGTTGAAGCGGGAGTTTTAGTCCAGCTCTTGTGCAATATGAAAATGCCCAGAGGGTTGTAAGTTAAACGATGTTGTTTTTTCTGTGCCATGCAATAGCCTGAAGAACATTTACTTGCTCCCTTTTAGTTACGTTCTCATTTTTGCCTTTACCTGAGAAGATTTTTCTGGGGTTATTAAACGTCTTGTTTAGCATTGAAGAAAGGACAAGCGCTTTGAAGCGTAAACTAAACCACAAGTTGAAATTTCAAAGTTTTCTTTTCAATTGCTAACAAGCATTCGCCCGGTCTGTGGTCTTGCTTTCAAAAGTCTAAACACTATTATTACAACAACCTGCCATTGCCACACTACTGACATGTCGTATTAGTTGTCGTTTTCCAACAACATATATTCAGTGGACACAGTTTTAAAATACTTTTTCACAATTTTGTAACCAGATTGTTTTTTTTCTTTTTCTTCCATCAATAAAAAAACCTATGGATCATTTTGGTCCTATTCACAGATGTTTGCACACAGCACAACAGAGCAGAAAATGCTATATTTCAAACCTTAAATACTACATAATAACCTCTGCTTCTGCAATAACATCAGCTCAAAAGCAATAGTGGAGCAATTAAACTGAATCCAGTTAATTTATAAAGCACTAATTTACAGTAAGTGTCTCCTTAAGACACTTTATAGGACAAACAGATCCAGTTTATATCTGGAAATATATGATCAAATCAATCAGACCTGTCATGTACACAGATTAAAACTCAATGATAGACAGACCAGTTATTATTAAACCTCTACTTATACTGGTAGTCTCATTGAGCCACGAGTTCTCACGTACAAGAGAGACCTGTTAGCACTTATTTAAAAACTCATAAAGAACAACAATACTAGACTTACAATGCAGTTTCACAATGTTTACAAAAATAGATAAGAGAAAAAGGAAAACTTAAGAACAAGAGGTGACGTTGGAAGATTTTTAAAACAAATTATAAAATCACCCAGAGAAATCTGATCTGACAGTTTCAGTTCATGTTGAAGATGGAGAATAAGAGAAGGCAGAACAGAGAGAGTAAAAACATCCTGGGATTGACTGTAACTTGTGTTGTTAGGTGACATGTAGGAGGACAAATACAGAGGCAAGAAATGAAGAATGGATTTCTAGATAAAAATATACCAATGGAAAACTGCATAGACTACAAAGTGGAATGATGGGTAAGATATTTGCATCCAGATAGAAAACTTAAAGCTCCATGATAAGTTGAATCCAGTATATGAAGAGAATTGACTGAGGAAGTCACATAAAAAATGATTTCATCCCATTCAATCCTAGTTTCAATAAAGTGCACTGAGTCACTGAATTTGCAGCAATCCCCTACTCCTTGTCAACCATCTGGTGGGTGGAAAGGAAGGAATCACTCCCACTTATGTAATGGGGAAAAATCTCCAGCAGAACAAGGTTCAGTATGAAGGGCTGACTGAGGGTTTGAGACAACAGAACAGAGATAAAAAAACACTTTCTATGCCCAAGGAAAAAACTGCTAATAACGATATAAACCGACCGCTGATTCTTTTGTTAGATTTTGTTAAATAAATACTTTATTTATTTAATGAAATGTATGTTTGAGAAGAAAAAATGGGCATTCATCTATCAGGTATAGATGAATGCCCATTAACAATAGTAAAAACAAAACATTAATCCCTAAATGAGAAAATCGGAGGCTTTTCTCCTTGGGCCATTACTGTAATGACCCAATCAGGATGGAGGATTTTGCTGACTTCTTTCCAGTTAAATCTCGTTAGATTTTTTTTTTTTACAGATTAACAAATTTTCATCTTGTTACTCCTTCCCTCTAAGCACTCAGCTGTGTATATCCTGCTGCTGCAGGCTTTAAATTATGCTGCAGAAAGCTTTCAGTTTCCTCTAGTGCAGAGGGGAATGATGGAAAACGGGCAGCAATATGTGTGAGCTGCTCAACCCACGACTCAGCAGATTTATACACATACCCAGCAGACATGTGTCTTGCTGACATCTTCATTCAGGCTTCTTCAGCATCCTAAGATGTTTCTAAGAGGTTTCTTTCTATATGACATGACTGGCGTCTATGATTTGTTTTGTTGAAACTGTGCTTATTGCAAATCTCTATCATTTCATAGGCACAAACTTTTTGTGAGAGCACAGATTCATCGTTAATATTGATGTTTTTATCTGAGTGGTATGCTCTGGCTGATTTGCTACTGTTAGTTTGGATTGTTGAAGCACCAAGAGTTGTACCATTAAACCGTCATTAATAGAAATATGTACAGTCACTTTTATTTTTTTCCATTTTCACCTGTTTTAATTGTCAACACCATTTATGTGGTGACTCACCCCTATAAAATGGTAGTGTTTTGTGATATGATAAATCATTTCTAAACATTTTCTACCTTCAATATGACATATTCTCCACACTTTATTTAAATGATTGTATTGTATAAGTGTACACACATTGAAACTAATAATGTTTTGATCCAATTTTAGTATTCAGGCTTTACGTTCCAATATTTTTCCACTTTAGCTTTCAAAGATTTCCAAATCTCTTGTCCACAGTGGTGGCTAATCGTCACCTTTCAACACCCTGAAGGTTTTGGGTCCAAAATGTCCAGTATATAGAACTATTCATGGTTCTAACAACATGTCTGGATCCGCCTGAGGAAAAGTAACCCCAGAGTATGATGATGCCACCACCACCATGTATCCCTTTAGGTGTGCTGTTCTTTTAGCGATATGGTGTGTCTTTTTAAAATTTCAGGTTTGGTTTCATCAGACTATAACTCACATTCTCTGTGCATAGTTTAATAAAATTTTAGACAGGGTGGGACGTTTTCTTAAATAAAGAGAGACTACTCTCCTGCAGCCCCGTTCCTCAATCTCGAGATGTGAACAACACAGGAGATTGATGTAGAACGCAACCAGTGGAAACAAGAAGGTCCTGCAGCTCATTCAGCGTTATCATCAGGCTCTTGGTAATTTTCCCACGTTTCCGTCTTTATCTCCATTTTTCTATGGAGAAATGTCTAACTTTCAAGAATATACTATTCCCTATTTTCTCAAATAACTGGTAACTGTGTTATGGTCTACATAACACAGTTACGGGTTGTTTGGTCCTTCTCCTGACTGATCCATTTGTTTCTCCTGACTGATCCATTTGTACAGAGAGATTCTTTCGATGCAGGGGCTTCAATAAAGCACAAGTTTCATTGTGTTAATGAGGGTTAGTGCATTTTTTTTGCCTTTTATGTGTATCAGATTGAGTTTTTAATAATGAATAATTATGGAATAATCAAGAACACGGCACATTTTGCGTGGAAGAAGTTCTGAAAAAAACTTTTGATCTGTTTTTTTTTATTATAAAACCCTGGTAGTTTAACTGAGTGGCGTAAATATTTTATATCCTCTGTACTTTCAAAAGATTCCACATGGTCTACATTAACAAATTCATTAATGCATGGACTTAATTTTGCACAAATGAACAATAAACAAAGAGAAGAAAGGTTATGTTAGGTTAGTTAGATTAGAAGAAGAGTTATCATTAAATAAATATGAAACCAACATGGAAATACTCTTTATGACAAACTAAGTATGCCCTTCCTTTTTACATTAGGATTTCAGATGAAGAAAAAAAAAATTAGGCAACGCCTTTGGCGATGCAGTTGTTGCATCTCAGTCTGAGAAAGGCTTATAAGGCCATGCCCACACAATGTCAGCACCGGGTCATCTTTAAGTTATTGATTCAACTATAAAATCGTTGCTCTACCAGTAAATTCTGCCTTGATGCATTTAGCATTGTCTGAATACTGAAGCATAGCCCAACCCAAGTCATGTAGCAGTACAATGATCCAAACACTGTAGTGAATCTGCAGCGCTCCAGGGAAAGAAAATAATCAAGGTTTGACAATGACCTCAGGAGAGCTCCACAGAAACTAGTTTCTGCAAACCCAAATCCACTGAAGTAACACTGCCAAGAAAAGTGGACTATGATTCCTCCATAATGATGTGAGAAAATGACTTTTCAAGTAATTGCTGCTAAATTTGGCTCCACGAGTGTTCTTTGATTTTCCACTCCTAGCTTTTCCTTTTACATTTTCTTTTCGTGCAAAAAATGATGACTGTGTAAATAGGTAGAACCAGCGCATTTAATTAGATGCTGATGTGCAAAATCCAAGAATGGAAGAGGGTGTACTTTATCTTTGACTGTTTTTTGACTTATGCTCAATCGTTTGTACATAAGCCACTAGTCAAGTTTGGATACAGCTGCTCATCCAATGGTTTGTGTTTATTTTTATTACCACCTCTTAGAACTCCTTCAGAACTGTTGGAAAACCATCTCAGGTGACAAACCCCCGTGAAGCTCCTCGAGAGAAGAGTGTGCGAAAGAGTGATCAAAACAAAAGGGGGATATAAGAACCTGAAATATCAAAGACGTTTGATATTATTTCACAATTTTTTTTATGCATAATCCCGTACACTTTTGCCTCATAGGTTTGATGTCTTCACTATGCATCTGCAATGCAGAAAGTAATAAAAATAAGGAAAAGCCATTGAATGGCAAAGGTGTGCAAACCTCTGACTGGTTGTGTATCTGCATGTATGTTAGGAGGTTGAAAAGCACACGAAGTCGTGAAAACCTTTCTGGTATTGAGACAAAACCTCCAGAATTCACTCATGACATTACTGTGAATTTGTAAATAGAGTAGGATAGCATGTAGTTTGACTCAAGCTTTCACAGCATATGTAGGAGTTTTGACCATGTGATAGAAGCGTGAAACCTGAACCAACTTTAGATCAAAGTGTAATTAATAAATAACCAGCCATATTCTGTTTCTGAGCACTTTGCTTAGCTATAGTGTTTCTGTGTAAATACTGGACTCCCATTGTAAGTAGGAGCTTTTTTTTGGTTTAATCTAAGTGTGAGTATAAATGTACCTCAGAGGTATTTATAACCTCAGATATGAGTTTCACTTATCCGGTGGCAGGTCTTTGCTTTGTTTTATTTTTGGTGTTGCATCCTGCCGCTGCAAACACAAGAAGAGATTCAAAGGAGCCTTTTTCTGAAGGCAGCTTTCGATTCGGCTCAGGGTTCCTGTTTATACCCATTCTCTCACTTAAACGTGCGCTTGCTCACCCCCCCACCCCCCCCCCAACACCAATGTTCATAACTACTCTGTTTCTGTACAGTCAACGCAGTACGTGCACGTTCATATGTTGATGAAATATATTCACACATAAACAAAATTTTCTTGCTGTGTATTATTGATGCAGCACACGAACTCTGAAGAAGCTTCAATAAACCCGCTGAAGTGTCTCCCAGCAGGATTTCCTCAGCCATCATCTGCTGCAGGATCTCCTGGAGCCTTTCATTGACATCACTGCAAAAAATAAAAAAAACAACTCACTGTGGTGTTCAAGAACGGTTTGATTTATTAGCGACTGCATAAAAGTGTGATTTTATTTTCACATAACACACTTCTCTTCTCTTCCTGTCACCCAATGTTAGCTCAGGACAGACCTTAGAAAGAGAGAGATAGGTTTAGAGCCTCAGGGAGGAGGACTTACAATTCAGAGGACTAACACTGAGACATATAACCTCATTTAAAAAGCTATTGCTACCATAGCTGTAAGGAGCGTACCCAATCACGAGTAGTGCAGTTACCTCTTTAGATCTAAGTCTGTATTGTAGCCATTCTAAAGCATTATCATGTCCACTGTGTTGCGTTAAAATCATTTAAAGTTAAAGGATCAGGAAACTATGGCTGGAGCAGAAGAAGCGTGTTGCTAAAATGAAAACATTACTAGATACATAAATCTGCTTTTACTACTGTAAGTAGTGTTTAATGAAACTCTCAAATTTAGCGAGTAAACCAGGTGCTGAGGTTTGATCGCTAAATTGCTTTATATAACAAGGAATTTCCTATTTGTTCTACTTTACTCTCAATGAAGAGATTTTAAGTTCAACGTACAAAAAAGGTCAAGTATTTTTCTTGTGAATATGAACGTATACATTTTTAACAATCTGATGAAGAAACTGCCTCTGGGAAGAAACTGTCTCTGTGGTGGCTGGTTTTAGCAAATAACACTCTGTAGCGCCTACCTGAAGGTAAAAGTCTAAACAGTTTGTGTCCAGGATGTGTGGGGTCTGTGGAGATGTTAGCTACCCTTTTCCTGACCCTGGACCTGTACAAGTCCTGGATGGAGGGAATGGCAGCTCTGAGGACCCTCTCTGCAGGCCTAATTGTTTGTCATAGTCTTGACCTGTCCTCTTTTGTGGATTAATCAAACCACACAGCGATAGACGGACACAGGACTGACAGTGTACGGCAGTGTAGAAGATGACCAGCAGCTCCTGTGGAAGGTTGTGCTTCTTGAGTTGCCACAGGAAGTGGAAGTCTCTAGGTGGTTATGACCGCACCGATGGATCATCTGATCCGACTGCGGTCTGTATGTAGACTCGTCACCGTCCTGGATCAGCCCAATGACAGTAGTGTAATCTGCAAATTTCAGGAGTTTCACAGGCGGGTCCGCTGAGGTGAAATAATTTTTGTCCAGTAGGAAGAGAAGAGAAATACACCCTTGCTGGGTGCCAGTGCTGATGGTTCTTGTGCAGGAGAAGGTGCTCCCCAGTCTCACCTGCTGCCAGTCAGTCAGGAAGCTGAGGGGTGGAGGCTGGCACTGTGAGCTGGTTGAGATTCTGGAGGAGGCTGTCTGAGTTGATGGTGTTAGGCTAAGCTGAAGTCCACAAAAAGAATCCTGGGATACGTCTTTGGGTGGTTAATGGTGGTGCAGGATGACCCAGGTTGACTGCAGACCTGTTTACCCGGTAAGCAAATTGCAGGGTGTTGTTCAGCAGGCCTGTGATCTCCTTCAAATGCTTCAACACCAGTCACTCAAAGGATTTCATGACCATATATGCCAGGGCCTATAGTCATTCAAATGCTGTGATGCGTTTCTTGGGGAATTCTTGTAGGTTAAGTAAGTATGGCCACAAAACATCCAAAAGTTGCATTTGAAAAATTAATTGCTTCAAAAACAACATTCAAGATATTTCTAACATGTAATTATTGTGCACTTTATAACCTTATTATGATTATCTTGTCATATTACATATTGCCTAAGATTCATTAATAGGCTCAGGTTTCTGGAAACAAGAGGGTCAAAAATCCAAAAGCAAGAACAAACTCAATGTTGCAGGAGGCGACTCACCCATAAACTCAACAAGACCAACAAGACGACCTGGCACTGATGTCTGGTCCCAACAGTTTATATGGAGGTGGAATCAGGTGAAACCGGTGAGAGGTGATTGCAGCAGGGGAGGGGTTAGGCAGGTGTGCAGAATAAGTAATTAGACCAGACATCAGTGCTGAGGCCCAAAACAAGAACAGATCAGAAACCAAACCTAAAAAGCTGACAGGACAAGTGAACAGAAACAAACTACACCAGACTTGATAAAAAACAAAACAACCCCGAAGTACAAACCTAAAACAGAAGATAAAGCTAAGACTAAAACTGATGACAAAATAGGATAAACTAACAGTAAACAAGAACCTACACAAGACAAAACTCAAAGCAATCAGAGAACCTAAGGCAGGAGAGCAAAATAACAAACATTAACCAGAACAGAACCCAGAATATTACAAAAATCTATTATTTTACTATTATTATTGATTTATAATAATAATAATAATAATAATTATTATTATTTGTAATCAGAATATTCAAATGAAATTGATGATGAGATGCTAAACTTAAAAGACATCAGAAACAACAACAAGAACCCTGAATGGGACATTCCTGCTTTGCAGCTATGCAGCAGAGCAGAAACCACACATCCAGCTGTCACTTCAGGTGCTGCTTGTCTTATTACCCACCAATAAAAGCCTCATTAGGCGTTTGTTGCCAAGCAACTGGTGGTATTACAAAGCGAACTGGTCCCCATATGATGTTTAGTGTCATTTTCAGTTTCATTCTCTTGAAGCAGCTCTTCAGAGGAAAGTGGTAAAGTTCTGTATCATTTCAAAAAGTAAAAAACTTTTACTGTAATGTGACATATCTTGATATTTACTGTATATCAATTTTAGACTCAAATTTAGACTCAATTTTACTCAAAAATCATATTTTCTGTAAATTGCAATAAATAATGTAATGTCAACTGAAGAATACATTAGTACTCTCAAATATTTAATGCTTTAAAGGGTTAAAATCACACACAGGTGTATCACATCAGGAACAAATGATTAAAACCTATTCAGCATTGTCACGGAGGTTTGCTGTGTTTAAACCTCAGCCGTCAGAGTCTGGTAAGAGGTCAGAAAAATAGTCTCAGAGTTATGGACATTCAAAATAACTGCCAACATCCCCAGGTCTGGCCGTACAATGAGAAAATCTCTACACAAGTCTAGCTTTCATGAGGTGTACACAACACGGAAACATGAAGCACAGATCAATGTTGGCCAGAAAGAACACAGACAAAGACCAGGACTTCAGGAGTAGTATTATTTTTGGCTGATGAGTCTGAACTGAAACTACCCAAAGGGGACGGGACTAGCTATTAAGGGGGTAGGGTGTTGTAACTTACTCAGAATACACATGAGCTACATTTACATGGATAAAAGTAATCAGAATAAAGGTGCATATAAGTGCACAGCAGGATCATATTAATTGATTGTATGCCCATATAAACGGTACATTCCAATCATTTTTTGTTTTTTAATCCGAATACATTTCAATCCGATCGTGAGGTTTCGTGCATGTAGACATAGCTACTGTCTTGATATATTTTCAGAGATAAATAAAGCAACATTAAACATCCATATGGGTATATTTCATACTGGATGCTTAACGGGTGTCCTGATTCTTTCAATTTTCATTCCTTTCAGTCATTTTATGCATACACATTTTTGAGTGTAGCTCAAACTCAAAGTTTAAAGATAACTCGTGACTAGCAGAAAAGGAGTAACAACAGATAGCTTTAAAAAGAACTTCGTCATATCTCCAAGAAGATGTTTTCCGCCCATATGTAGAATCAGGAGGACGTTTCAGACAAGAAGGTTATTGACAGTACACAGAATAACAGGGCTATGATAGAGGTTTCTGCGGCGACGTCTAAGACAAGAGAGATGTGGTTAGATGGAGCAAGAGAAGTAGAATTGTGATACTGACTGACAGGAATGGTGTGGCTAACTGTGTTGCTCTTGAAACTGTTGAGATCCTGATGGTGGCTTTAGGAGGAGGCTTTAGGAAGATCGCATTACAGGAAGGGCTCTAATATGAGCGAAGCTGATGAGGTTCATAATCCAAGCGGGGCTGACACAAGGGTGGATGGAGAGCAGGTGACTGGTGAGGAGACTGGAGCTGCAGAGGACGACTGTGGAAGTGATCTGTAGCTGGGAGTTTAGTAGAAATGGTTCAGGGGTGGAAGACAACGGGAAAGTCAGAACATTGGATTCATACAGGACACAAGGAATTAGCTTGAGAAAGGTCAGTAAACCAACTTCATAAATTTTATCTTAAGCAACATGCCTGAGCTTGACTGCACCAAGAAAGCTGAGCTTCAGACGAAGGATGATTATCCAGCAACATCTTAAAACCCCTGGAGTCCGATGAGGAGAACTGTGACAGGTGTGCATGCTGCAGTCGGTGGAAGATCTCACACAACTCACATTCACACTCTCATCAGGATATGACAAACCTATATGATTCCTTTTTTGTTTTTTACTTTTAGATATGTCCATATCCCATCCCCGTGTTTCAGGGAAGACAGCATGAGTCACTTTAATACCCTTCCAAAGTTTGCAAAAGCTGCACACACACTCTGGTAAAACTTTGCTAGAGATCCAGAGTAGGTTATGTTTACCTCACAAAGCTAAAATTTGGTCGAACACATAGAGAGAGATTAGATGGAAACCACAGCGAGTCAGTATGTCAACCTGATGGAAATGGGGAAATGAACTTCCCAGGAAGCCTGAATGTGCATTTGTCACATTCTCCATCCCTTGAGAAATCTGCCTCACAAAGCTGCCAAATCTTTGCATTGATTCTTTGAATTCCAGGCAGACAGAAATCATTTGGGTCCCACAGAGTGTGGAGCAGTGGAACGTGAATCTGTCCCTCAGAGGTATTGTAAAGGCTGCTTTATACATTGATATTCAATGCGTCCCTGCTGAGAAGAAACAGAAATGAGACTCGACCACAATACTGGTATCAATACATTTAGCTTCACTCTTTGCATTTGTTTGTTGACAGACCTCTTAAAACCCTCTGGACCCAGTGGGTTTTAAGTCAGATGCTAGAGTGGGATAAAAAGAACAAGTGACTTTGATGAGTCACTTTGCAAGAACAGTGGCTAATTTTTAATTAAACGTCCTCTAGAAAATTATTGGGTTTTTGGACATTTATAGTCGAATTGAACACCAGAAGCAGACCATTACAGTCACATTAAAATCAAAAACTTCAATGGTTTTGTTGGGATTTTCATTCATTGTTTGTCATAGACCTAACAAGAGTGCATTTGTGAAGTGGAAGGAATATGACTTTTAATGACTTAGAATGGTCCAGTAAAATCAAGACCTAAATTTCACTGAGCTAAAGTGCAAATAATTCAAAATTGACGCTCTCAGTTCCCAGCTCATCACATTTTCAGCATTAGGTTTCATTTTCCGTCTACTTCACAATTATCCTCAAACTTGTGCTTGTAAATCACATAAAACACATAAAATATGTTGACGTTTATTGTGGTAACATGTGAAGTTGTGAACAGGTTCAGGGTGTATGAACCGTTTTGCAGTAAAGGATTATGGTTCATGCAATAGGTATACATGGGAAGGAAATGACCACTGGTATCGTGAGATAAAAATAACCAAATTTATAGATCGATGAAACTTTGTTGTGGCAATAAATCATAGTTCAACTTGATTTGTGTGTAGGTAGCTCAGCCTCACTTTCCATAATCTACATGCCCACACCGCACTGCACACACGTCTTTCAAATAGTACATGATGAATGCAAATGAAGAGAAATGATCCCGCTGAACAGTAGAGGAAAAACATAAATCATTGCAACAGCATTCTGCCTATAACCAGAAAATCCTAATCACTGTGGTCCTTTCGGCCCCTACACATTTTTGGGCCATGAAGTCAGGCAATCAAGAGCCAGCGCAGTATTTATGTATTTACATCAGTCGGGCTGATTGCTTGACATCTTGACAAAATGGCTGAAACAATCGATTGACAACCTCTGTGCTGGGATGACTTCAGAAAATTACAGCATGACAGATGAACACAATTTCGGTGCCGTCACCTGTGCCTGTGATTTAGACGCATGATGAGAATGGAAAGAGTAATGGTGGTGCAGCACTTGTCATTAGCGTTATTTCAGGAGATTGCTCATTTGCAAAGGGAAGAGGAGGTGAAGATGTGCTTGTTCAGATTACCGCCAAAAAGTGAAAGTGTGTCTCAGCCGCTCACAGAGTCTGTGTTATTGCAGTGGGTTTGCTTTTGAGACTGGCGATATGAAATGACACAACAGTGAGCACATTAATGATTAATAACACATCTAAACAACGTCTTGATAGTTCATTTCTTGACATTTAGGCAGATATTTGGTTTGAAAAATGTAAGTATTTTCAGTGTCTAGAATTGATCTTAGTTATTTATTAGTAGTAATAAATGTCAACCTGTTTTAGCCGACATTGAGTAGCGTGACTAAAAGGAAAAGGGCCTGACATTAACCTTTCAGAGACTCATGTCCCTTCAATGATCAGTCACGTGGGTTTCTAAGAGAGCTATAAAGCAGGTTACCTGTCACTCTGCATATAATGTATAACTTCAGGACCTTTTCCAATGCATTAGATTTTTATTACTTTTGCAATAAGACCATTGTTATTAATACTTTTGATCAATGCAAAACTCAGTTCGTCATCTATCAGTGACATTCTGTCAGGACTGCATCATCTCTGTACTGGGAAATCACAATTGTAGCTGCCCAACCAACATTTTCTTAATAACTTGAGCTTGGTCTCTAGCGAAGCATCTTGCCGTCAGTGCATCGGCGTAGCTGGATTTACGTTAACCAAACCTTTGAGATTCATATACATGCTTCCAGAAGTTAAGTTAAGTTTTTGTAGATGCTGATGGCTGCAGGCAAGAAGGGAGCTTTGGTACCGGTCTGTCTCACAGTGGATCTGGAGAAGCCTCTGACTGAAGACCCTCTGTTGTTGTACGGCAGTCTGATGAAGAGGATGCTCAGTGGTTGTCCATAATGTTCTTCATTTTATGAAGAGTTATTATTATTCAATCCAGTGTCAAAGTAGGCAGGCAGCGTTGGCATAAAAATAAACTGTGTTTTTTATGGCTTTAAACATTTCCAGGATTAAAGGACTAATGTCTCGAAAGGATCTGGAAAGACTAATCCATGCGTTTATTTTTAGTAGAATTGATTACTGCAACGGTGTTTTCACCGGTCACCCCAGTTCTAAAGTCCTTCCACTGGCTCCCTATATCTCAGAGAATAGACTTTAAAATACTTCTGTTAGTTTATAAATCCCTGAATGGCTTAGCACCTAAATACATCACAGACTTGTTATCAGTGTATCAACCCTCCAGGCCATTAAGGTCTTCTGGCTCCAGCCTACTCTGCATACCTAGAACCAGAACCAAACATGGAGAAGCAGCATTTAGTTCCTATGCTCCACTTATCTGGAACAAACTTACAGAAAACTGTAAAAGTGCGGAAAACCTGAGTTCTTTTAAATCAAGATTAAAAACATATTTGTTTAGGACTGTTTTTGAATGTTCTAGTTAAACTGTTCTACTGAAACATCATTAGTTCAACTTTTTTAGTCCAACTGTATATTGATGTTCTATTTTGTTTCTACATTTTATTCCTACTTGCTTATATTCTGTTTTATTTTCCTGTATTTTAATCATGTAAAGCACTTTGCATTGTCTCTGTACTGAATTGTGCTATACAAATAAATTTGCCTTGCCTTGCCTTAAACTGTTTGGATTATATATGTGTTGGTACCATAGGTGGGTTAGCGTATGTCTAGAAATGTCTTTGTGTTGAGTGGATATATGTGAGCAAGTTTGTCTCCTGGAGATGAACAGTTGTAACACATCCCCGGTGCATAGCCAGCCACTCCACATCAGCCCACAGTGGCAGCAAGCCAGAGCACAAGGCACAGTGGTCCACAGCCCAAACTCATGGCGACAAATAGATGTTTCATGGACTCATTTCTAAATGAAATCTAGCTTCCATTGCTCACTAAGAGGAGAAACACTATAGTAAGAACTATTAACATTTATTAAGCTATGTGACCTGCTGGATATCCATAGCTGATGATAATTTCATCAAATGTGCTGGAAAACATGTTTGTGGTCAAAATGCCTCAGTAGATTCATAGCGATTATCTGGGAAAAGCAAGCCAACCTTTTGCTGAATCTTGCCACCTGCCATCCCCTGGCACCATCCCAGTATCCCAACAGCTGCAGTTCTCCACAGCTTAGCAGAAGTGTGAGCTTGTGAACATGACCTCTTCCTTGCACTGCACTGGGGAGGAATGGGGTGGTGAGACTGTGTGGAATATGGGAGGAATATCGCTTGATATTTGAGTAGGATTCTGTCAAAGCTAACAAACTCAGAGCTTTTGTAGACATAACTGTGACATACACCATCATATGAAAAGACAGTACTGTATGAAAAAATCCATAGATTATGAACAAGTGGAATCAGTTTTTACTGAGCACTTTTTACACCAATAAATTTAAGACAGGGTTTTTAGCTTAGCTATGAAAATTAATTCCCTGTCTTCTGATGACGCTGCTAAATGGTAACATGTAAAATTTAAATATTTTTTGGACTGAAAGCTGAGCCTTTTGGAACGTCACTGAAAAATTAATTTCCCAAAATGTTCAATATGAAGCATTACATAAATGCACACGACCAGTAAGCCAGTCCATCTATTATGTAAGGTAACAACCTTCCTTAATGTTAAAGGTTTCTTACTGCAGGATGATGCATCATTTAAACAACAACAAAAGAGTTTCAATGTACTGGTATAGTGCATCCAGAGTTGATCTCTTCTAGAAAAAAAGAAACACGACCCATCCTTCAAATAACATTATCTGCAGAATCTGCTGAATAATTGTAAAACAAGCCTATTCAGCTGGAAGGTTATGGTGGAATTGTAAACTAGTTTCTCCCACAAGGTAAGCATGTCTGACTTTGTTACGACTTCCTTCATTTGACCATTCAGGAAAAATAACAAAGGACATATGGCAGCTCATAATTAAAAAATGTTATTAAATGTATGTAAACTTCTGACCAGAATCGCATCTGTAATGCTTATATTTCACCATTTTCCTTTTTTTTCAGATGTGGTTGTTTCACAAAAGACACTATAGAGGCCTTGTCAGGGCTGTGCATCTGCACACCATCAGAGATTTTGTGTAGTTTTTCTCAGATGACTCAGAGCGACACAACATAAAGCAGGTGGCTTTCATCTGTCAGAGGTTGCAGGGATGACTAATCTCTTCATCATTTTTATTATTTCAGTAAAAAGGACCGTCAAAAGAACTCAGGGAATAGTCCTGCAATCTCAACACTCACATGGTAAAACGCTGCACTGCTTGGACAAGACTCGCAGACTTTGCTTTGTGAAAATCTAAGGAATGTATTAAACAAAATCAAAATACATCTGATTTTGTGTTTTGTTTGCTCTCATTTCTAATTAGATTAAGAAACAAGGCCTGTTAACATGTGCAAACCATTGGCCTTTCACATCAGTGGCCAAAACAGGATATTGATAAATTGTAATAATGGGCTGCACAAAAGACAGAACAAATATATATATATATATATATATATATATATATATATATATATATATATATATATATATGTACATCATATATCTGGTTTTAAAACTCTCAGCAGCTGAAGCCAGTTGAACCCCCAAATCAGCACACAGTCACTATAGGAGCTGCCATGGCAACCAGCCAGCATCCCACAGGATCATGGTTTGACTGATGTGTAGGCCCCGTGATGGTGGCTTAAAAAAATAATACAGCAACGAAAACAGATTTTCAAGGGTTGGTGTAGGAACCCCAAATGATAATCCTAGACGACAGAGTCTGCAGTTCGGTTTCTAAGAATTGTAATCAGAATCTGTGTGTAAGTGTGTAAGATAAAACATGTAAGTTTTAGAGATCATATGTCCCTTTTATCATTATAGGCAAATAAAATTCAAGAAGAATAACAGGGCACTTCTTTTCCAGAATGCTACAATCTTTGAGGATAAACTGTGTTTAGTTTAAGAAGAAATAATAGATTCTTAAAATTGTAATATTTTTAGATCGTGAAGTATTACCTCCCCATCTTTTCTTTTGACTGCAGACTCCTCTTTTCATTGTCTGAATGCTCCACTGAGCGCGCTTATGATTCTACCAACTGAAGTGGAGAAAGGCACAAACCCAGAACACCCAGTGTAGCTCAAACATGGTCAGCTCTTTCTTTCTGACAATATGTCTTCTTCTTACATTTAGCAATGACAGTATAATTTACCGTTGACAGAAAACACTATTCAACTTCAAGTAACTTATTTTTCTTATTACTGGGAGCTCTATGATTGCTTTATTCAACAGACTCATGGTCCACAAAGAGATGCTACACAACAACACAACATTAAACACAAAAGAAAAACAAAATAAATCTTATAAAGGACCTGCATACCAATGTTTCCACAGAGCCGGCTGGAATCTTAGCGCACCTATGCTAACTGGAACTTATAAAATAAAGGAACTTTACTCTAGCATCACTTTTTAAAAACTTTGTATGATTTTCCTTCTGATTTACAATCATGCACAATTTTGTCTATCATATAAAATTCCTCCAAAATACGTTGTAATTTGTGATCGTAATGTGTCAAAATGTGAAAAACTTTAAAAGGTATGAATACTTTTGCAAAGCACTTTATATCGTTTTTTTTTTATTTTTTTAATTTCTTTGTTTAATCTTTATTTTTCCAGGAAAGAAATCCATTGAGATTGTTAACCTATGTTGCAAGAATGTCCTGGCCAAGATGAGAAACGGCAGAAGGTGCAACGGGCAAACAGGCCATTACATACACAAACCAACACTAACAGTCTTATAATATTACATTGATTCGAGGTCTTCTGTTAGATCTGTGGAGTTCACCTTTGTACAACCAGGAGAACTCCACATATTTGACATATTTAATTTACCAAAAATCTTGGAAAGCGCCATCAGTTGAGTTCACATTGCTGGCAGAGCACCGTGACCGCAGCCATGAACAATTTTCAACAGTGACATCAGATGGAAAGCTATTTCATCAAAAGAGGAGAGACTTCTAGCAACGGCAGGCTAGCACTCTGGACAAGGTTCAGCATAAAATCCTCTATATCTGTTTGTTGGGAACAGGAAGTAGGAGTGGGAAAACAGAGCCGATGACCAAGCTGTGCTCAGATTAGCAAAGCTCCTGTTTGCCAGCGTGGTGATTGGTTTGTCTCTGGCCAAGCAGGCGATGATGACTCCCAACATGACGCAGATTCTGCGTTCTGGGATTTACAGCTGCTGCTGCCAATGACCCCAATGCTGGTGGAAAAAAATAACGTGCCTTTTATCTGCATTTCAATGTTCATTAATCATGTTAAAACTCAACAAGTTTAGAATAAACTGTAAACATTATGGGTTATGATCTGTTGCTGTTGTCTTCAAGGTTTAGGTTTCATTGTCATTAAAAAAAAGAGGTTCACATGTTACCCTAATGTACCCTAATGCATTAGTGCATGGGAAAGATCAAACAAACAATACACTGAATGTCAAACAATAATAATACAGCTAAAAATATCATGATAAACACAGATGGTAAAATGGAATGATGAATATTCAAAAATTTTAATTTTTTTCTTTTCTTTCCTTTGAATCTCTCAAGCTCATTCATGTCTGTCCAGCTATATGCAGAATGCACTTGACCTCGGCCACTGCAATATTTATAAAACACTTGATTGCACTCAGACTCATGTTTAAATCTATAAAACTTTATGAAAAGACGAACTGTATCTTTTTGGCTCTGACCCAAAGAAATGCTGAGATCGCAATGAAGCAGCGTTAGTAAATTTTAATCCAGGACTCAGAGAGCAGACAAATTAAAAGGGTTTAGACTTGGATCTTTCAGATTTCCATTTAACTCAACAAATATTTGACATCATTCATCCCAATCCCCACACGCTATTAATATTCAGAGGTTTCTCCTCCTGTGGAGGTTGTGACTTTTCCTTTTGATTTACTCCAAGTCTCATGACACGTTTGTATGATGAGTATGAATGTTGAAATTCAAATATTCAAGTTACACCAAAACATAAACCCACTCGTCGATATCTCAAGGTTGACTGAGATGGTTAGTGAGGTCAAAGGGGTTCGAATAGAAGAAATCTCATGAAATATACAGTGCTACAAAAGAGTACCCAACCCCTTACAGATTTCTTTCACTTTTTAGTGAACTGACACAGGTGAACTGAATGAGTTCACAAGGTGAAAACACGGGAGAAAAACAAACAAAATAGAAACAAGAACCTCATACATAACATGATCAAAACACAAACATTCAAGGATTGTGGCAAGAAGAGCTTCAAGCTCATCACAGGACAACCTGTTAATAGTTGTAGAGAAACATTTCCTCAATCAGATGATTTTACTTTTGATTTAGTGTCCACCAATTGTAGGATGCTGGTCATAAGGATGGTCTGTAACTAAAACTTATCAACATGAAACCTAATTGTATTTTTATTAAAATATATATTTTTAAATAATATGTTTGGTTTAAAATAATTTGTCTGTGAAATTAAATTCGCGCAGTGAACTATAATCAGGACAATGACCCAAAGCACACCACCAAATCAACCTTTGAACGGCTCAAAACCAAAAAGATGAAGGGATCGGAGTGGCCTAGTCAAAGTCTGGACTTAAATTTAATTGAGTTACTGTGGCATGTATTGAGGGGTAGGAAATGTAGGAACATATTGACAAAGCAGATGATTGACCTAGAACTGTTCATGCTGTGTGTGTACATGCAGCGAATAAATCACCCTGCTGTTTAAAATCAAACATCAGAAGAAAACAGGAGTAGTGTTGCCCACTTACAGCTTTGGTCTCCAGCCTCCATCTCCAAACAAGACGCTATCACCCGATGTGGTAAGCTTGGCCAGCTGGATGTTTTCTCAGCGGTTACTCATGAAGCTTCTGCTCCATAGCATGTCTATCCCAATCACTACTCAAATAAAAAACAAACAAAACAAAAAAACCCTGTATAATAGCACTTGGAGCCAAAAATAAATATGCCTTTCCTGCAGCAAGAGAGACGGTGGAGGATGTGCGTGCAGCCATTCCTAAACAACTCCTTAAAATCCTTTTATCATCCTGTCTGAGACATAAAAATGTACTCTGATTTAAAAGACTTGGTTATTGTGTACTCATTTATGATGATCATATTTCCTTTTGAATTGCACTCACTGCTACGAAGCTGGCTATGCTTCTTACCCTACATTCATCTGAATGCATCTTTCTTCTCAGCACTTCCTGAATGTTTTTCGCTGTGCTCCAAAGTCAGCGTAACCGCTGTAAAAACAGCAAAACAGGAAGCAATCTTTCCTTCATCACACCAGTAAAATATGTATTGACATTACATCACATTACATAATTTTTTTCAAAATCTCACTTAATAAGTGTCTTGGTTGAAAAAAAAAAAAAAAAAACTTTACCTAGAAGGCTTTGCTTCCAGATGTGTTGAAAAAGCCACAAACAACATTCAGTTGAAGTATGTATATCATATGTATATTCAAGGAGTGAGAAATATAAGCGTATAGTGTCCTAACCCTTTTACAATATACTAAAGTATATCTACCTGCTTCCACTTCCATGAGTATAATAACAACGGTAACAATTTAACATAATTCCTATAAATCTATTACTCCAAATAATTCCAGATTTTTACAATGGATACATATCCATACATATTTAATTATATTTATATTAAGTGATGCAATAATGATAATAATGATAATAAAATTATGATTATTATTATTTACACTGCATAGTCACCTGCTGTAGCTCAGTGTTTTCCACACTGTTCCACAGTTTTCTAAACCTTCAGCATAACTTTTATTGTTCTTTATATTAACACAGTGAAGCCGTTGCTATGAGGATTACCCAGAATCCCTTTCATATTTTTATAAAAGTTTAATACATTATATAACAAAACCTGTTTGTAACAACTGGCCTTTTCAAACGTTGCCGCATTTTATGAACTACATAATAGTAACAACAGTAAAAAAGAGTTTTTAGTCCGACACATCCCTTCAGTCAAAACAAGAGGGGGAACAAAACACGGCAGGGTTTCTCTCTGGATCGACAGCACGTTACTTTCACGTGGCCACAAACCTCATCATATAAAAAAATAAAATAAACACAGAGAGTTGAAATCGACGAGCTGAAAACATGGCGAAAATAATATAGAGACACTGACATTAAAGACAAAATACAGTAACATTAAGTTTTATACTCTTTCAAGAGTTTATTCATATTATTCATCCACAGACATTCATAGATACATTTCCTCAACGCAGTGAAGACGTTGATATGAGGAACTGTTTTTTATGTTTGGATTTAAGGTCCGTTTGTTTCTATCACACCACATTTTTAGAATGCGTATTTCTTCAGATACATCAGTCACCATGAAACCAGCAGCTTGCTGTAACTCCTACTCTGTATGTCTCTAACAGAAGCTCATTCAACTGATCAGCTTCACGTGTCTCTCCTTTCTTCCCTACCATCTCCAGTAGCTGGGAAGGATGTTTGGGTTTATCTTGTGTTTGGGCCAAAGGTCCTGTGGAAATTTGTTGTGTATACACGCAGATGATGCTGTTTAGTTTAACCAACGGCCTGCATCCTGTCTGACCGTGACTAAACCAGAGGAACACAATGGACCCCCATCGATCGTCCCCCAGGAGGTCCTGAACTGTCCGCCTCGTCCCTACCTGGCATTGATGTCACAACGCTGCTTTTACTTTTCCTTTTTTGTTGCTCTTGTCGTATGTCAAAGCTTGTTGGATGCATGTAACCAAAATGTAATTCTCTTTGACTAATCTAACACATTACAACCTTTTTTCACATATAATTTATGTTTATCATGGTGAGCCAGACTTTAGGTAATCTGTGTTTTCAAATGCATTGTTTTAAAATAGAATAGAATAGAAAATGCTTTTATTTGTCATAGGAAATTAACAGCATAATGACATATGAAAAACATTTTTCTTTCACAAAGAGAAACATTTATATATAGTTGTGCACAAATCACCCAAATATATTCTACATTTCCGAAATGAAGTGTTTGGATCATGATTTTATAATCATGCAAAATAAAACTTTGTTCTCGTTTTATTTACAAAAATATATTCAGAACATAGCAACAAAAATATAAATAATGTATACACATGTATACACATTTCGCCCAGTTTTCATTATACTTATAGATCAACTTGTTTATTTGGGTTGTCGGTTATGGAGTCAAACAGCTGCCAAGAGGAATGAGCTATCATAGTGTTTCTTTTTGCATTTAGGATGCAGCAGGTTGGGACAAGAAGTTCTCCTGTGTTGTTAATGTGTCATGGTTAGCTTTGCTACTGCTCGCCTCTCTCTGCTCTGGGTCAGAAGGGCATCCCTGGAACCGAACAAGTCTTCCTGACCTGCTTATCCAAGCGTTTCCTCGGAACAATTAATAAACTGCTATACAGATGATGGCTGATTGATTTAAATGGTCTTCAGGACATTGCCCGTTATACAAAAATACATCAGTCTCTTTAGCAGGTACTATTATTGTGTCATTTCTCAAAGGAAATGACACTATCATAAAAAACAGTGAACTGAGAAGATGCTGTGAGAAACAATACATGTACGCTGCTTAAAAAAGCTAAAATTATTTCAAAGATGTGCAAATTCTAATTTGCTAATACTGTAATTACTTTCATATTTTCAAATTAGGTTTTGAAAGAACTGGGAAAATAAGCAAATAGCACTTTTTCTGCATTCATTCTTTTTTTTGATACAGTCAACGACATTTCCTGTAACATCTCTGAGTTGAAGCCACTCAAGGTAACTTGTCTCAGATACTCCTATCTTCCTTTGCCTCATAGCGTCCTCTGCATTCCTTTTCAGGGCTATATGTCAGTAGACTGAATTGATGGCGGACAAGCAGCGACATGGAAAATTACTAAAAGATTTTAAAAAAGAGGATCCTTTGCAGCTAAAATATTTCTCCATCGGACATATGTTTGTTTTCTGTTGTCCCCTGAGCCTTCATTGGTTGGCGTTCACACACAGATATAAACACAGTATGGGCTGAGACAGCTAAACGCTGAACATGTTTCAGTTTATGGGCCTCTTTTAAAGGTTGATCCTTGTTGCTAATTTTTCCGACACGTCATAAAGGAACCATCCATTGCACCCATGGGGCAATATCAGTGGAACAGCTCCACTCTTCAATCCTCTGATTTAAAGCATCATTACTGATGTGACTGCGAGCCGACTCTTTAAGGATTATCATGCTTTCCGTAGGAAGATCTGCCTGAGAACGCATAAGATCAGAATTCATTCGCTATGGGATTTCTATTGTTTCATAGGCTCGAAGGATATGTTTCAATGCTGTGACAAAGGAAACATATAGCCTTCAAATAACATTTTGATAAAATTATGATCTTAAAACCTTTATTTTTTAATTGTTGGTTACAATGTGGAATTTATTTTATCAAACTCAACCTGTATCAATCGTTCCTCTGCAAAGCGAGACGTTTCATTCACACTTGCTGTTATGTAAAGGGTTTTTTACATCCTAGATTCTCCACTGTCAGGTCGGGTCTTTATTGTGCATTCTCATAAACCTGTAAAAAGATCACTGTCATAAATGAGAGATGATGATTACCTGTAGCAGGTGTTGCACAATGATTCATGTTTATCATAATATTTCTTATATTGTCAAAAAGTCTCATAGAAAAGACCGATATGGTAATTCTTCGGGGAACCTGATACAAAATGTCAAGACGCCTAATTTTGTCTCACGTATGACCAAATTACGATGTTATCCTGGGCAGGTATTATATATTTTGTGTGTTTTTTGTCTCTTCTTTTTCCTTCCCGGCCTGTACCGCTCTCTTACCTGGAAATCATCAACTCATAAAGCAACAGTATAAGTCAAGTCAATTCATGTTAATTTGTATAGCACATTTCAGCAGCAAAGTGGTTCTAAGTGCTTTACGTCATGAAAACATGAAAACATAAAAACATGAAAACATAAAAACATCAAACACATTGAAACAGTCACTGGTTGTGAGACCAGTAACAAACATCAAAATTTTATCAAAAACATCAATGCACATCCAATATCTTGGTCAATGCTCCTGTTATTATGGGCCGAAAGCAACTCTAACAAGGTGTTTCAGTCTTGATTTAAAGGAACTCAGTGTTTCAGCTAATTTGCAGATTTGCAAGTTTGTTCCACATTTGTGGAGCATAGGAACTAAATGCTGCTTCTCCATGTTTGGTTCTGGGTATGCAGAGTAGACAAGAACCAGAAGATCTGAGTGGTCTGGAGCGTTGATACATGTATGTATTTTGGTGCTAAGCAGTTCAGTGATTTATAAACTAACAGAAGTATTTTAAAGTCTATTCTCTGAGCTACAGGGAGCCAGTGTAAGGACTTCAGAACTGGGCTGATGTGCTCTATCTTCCTGATTTTGGTGAGAAAACAAGCAGCAGCATTCTGGATCAGCTGCAGTTGTCTGATCCACTTTTTAGGCAGACCTGTGAAGACACCGTTGCAGTAATCAATGCGACTAAAGATAAACGCATGGATGAGTTTCTCTAGATTTCTTTGGGACGTCAGTCCTTTAATCCTGCAAATGTTCTTCAGGTGATAGAAGGCGGACTGTTACAACCTGGCTCAAAGGCCATAACAAAAAGGAAGACACACAATGTATACACAGCAAGTTGCGCAACAAAACACAGCTGCTCCATCTGTAAAGAAGTGCCAGTTTAAATAAGGAGGACTTTTTCAGGATTGGTGGAGCAATCAAGGTGAGTATCCAATTGGGAGAACTTTTGCAGGAAGTGATAAAGGAAGAAATACAAGAAATAACCTAGGAGAAGGTCTGCATCATTATACCATAGCGGAGCCAGCTGGCAGGAAGCTGCAACTGCATCTGAATTTAAATAACATGAGAAAAGAGAAAACACAAACGAAGGCCACTGGCCGTAACACTGACTTTAACAGTCTTTATGTGTCCTTGAAGGTTCAGGTCTGAGTCCATCATTACACCCAGATTTCGGGCCTGATCACTTGCTTGTAGTTGTAATAACTGAAGGTGCGTGCTGACTCTTTTTTCCCCTCTTTAGATCCAAAGATAAGCCAGGCCAATAACAACCCTAATGACTCCTCGTTATAGAGGAGTGGACCAGTTTCGGTCCAATCTGCTGGCTTAATTGCTTTAACGACCGCCCATTACTAAGGGGTGGACCTGTTTCGGTTGAATTTGCATGTTATCTAAGCCATTACAAGGCCTTTGTTTGGCATTGGTATAAAGCTGGTTACTCCACATTACTCCAGACTTTTTGAATTGAGAAAGCTTCCTGGAGAGGAAGCGAAACGTCTTCTACTACGAATAACAAGTCCAGTTGCCTTGTTTTTTACTTTTTTTTGGAATCCAAAGATAAAAACTTCTGTTTTGTTTCTGTTCAGCTGGAGAAAGATTTGGCACATCCATGCATTGATTTGTTCTAAGCATCCGTTCAGTGCATAGATGGGTTCAGAGTCACCTGTTGACATTGTAATGTAGAGCTGTGTATCATCTGTGTAGTTATGGTTAATAATCTCGTGTTTGTTATAACCTCAGCTATAACTGAGCGAGCAATGGAATCGATAATGGAAATGAAATCGATAATGTCTGAAATCTTAGAATGGAAATTAGCTACTAACTCATCTATTGTGAAATGAGGTGGGGGAATTTCTTTTATTAAAGTTTTAAGCTGTTTTGTCTGTAAAATAATGTTTTGATGCAATATCTGTTTTGCTAAGTAAGTCGACAGAGATTGTACTTTCAAAGATAACAGAGAAAAGACCCGACAAGGTGACATCAATTACAGAGACGTTGGACATATTTACACCCTTGCTGATAATCAAGTCCAGAGTGTGTCCTCGATTGTACGTTGCGTGTTTGATTGATGTTGAGTCAAACCAAAGTTATCAAGTACATCACACAGCTATTTGGTGTCTCTGTCTTTTGGCTTGTCAGCATGGATGTTGAAATCTCCCACAATTATAAAAATGTAAGAAGACCAGCGGGTCTCCCATCCACTGCCAGGTTGTCAAACTTGGGTGTGGTAATATATTCCATCTTCTGGCCAAGCTTCTAGTGAAATCCAGGAACCTAATTTTAATTTTATTTTCAAGATTAATTAAGATTTCTTAATTAACCAGAACATTATATTATCGTGCTCTACAGCTTTAGAAATGTCATCTCTGTGTATGATTATATTTTATATTCAACTACCGCTACCACTACAAACTGAAAGTACCGGCCACAAGGTCATGTATCCCTCCTCTTTTTTATTGCCACATGCTTTCCTCACACACACACACACACACACACACACACACACACACACACACACACACACACACACACACACACACACACACACACACACACACACACACACACACACACACACACACACACACACAAATCCCAGATGCAGTGATGTATGAAAGCTTTAACTCTGCTGGAATGAGGTCGGAACATGCACCAAGCAATGTGTTTGTGATTAATGGGACCTCAGTGCTCAGACGTGTTATACCCATATAATAACGTCAGAGGTGATTACCAGGTGGTGATTGGCTTTTGTCTCGATCACTAATGGGAACTTCACAGAGCAACAAGCCGTGATGGAAGTCACTTCTATGCGGGGATAACAGTGAAGAGTGTTATTGCAAGTTAATTTGCAAATGAGTGCCTCAGCAGTTCCCTCATCCTGTGGGGATAGAAATATAATGCCTCCTGAATTAAAAAATGCACCGAGATGGAGGTTTCCAATCGAAATAAAATTTTGGATCTGTGATACATAAATATATTTGCTTCTCTTAAGCATTCTTTTGAAGCAAAATTTAAATCTGCAGTGTGCATTTGTCTTTACTCCCTTTACTCTGAAATCTAGTGCAGCTGTTTAACTTCAGATGGCATCCACTTCGTAATTTGTATTTGTATTTATTTATTTAAAAGGGACAATGCATTCACATAGAATACATACAATCTGTAGAAATACTAAAAAATACAGGATTATAGCCTAGACCAGGGGTTTTCAAATTCATTGAATGTGAGCCTCCCCTTGGAATAGGTAAAAATAACCACGCCCTCCCCCCCCCACCCCCCAACCACAAACCTACCGCACACAGGTCCCTGCAGTAAATGCATATTTCTTTTGTGTTCCTGGAATGCTGTGTTTCAAAAACAACTGATAGCCCAACACATGTTTTTTTTATTGTATTTCTTTTAACAAAGTACACTCATAAAAAAGGTCTATTCATAAAATATCCATCCAAATATTTCCATTTTACATACTACTTTTACTGAAACATCACGGACAGAGGGCTTAGTTTTAAAATTGAACTGTCATTAGAGCAAATTCATAAATTATTGTTTTCAACAGCAGACAAACTGAACTAAACAGATGCCAATGTCAAACTGAACTCACGTCAACAGGAGACGTCAACTGAAATAATAATAAAAAAGATAACCTGAATTAAAACCTATTGCTATTTTAACAACCAAGCATTTTATTAGATCTTATCTCTTATCCGATGTATTTCTGATGTTTGGCACTTTGTTTTACCTTTTGTTAAAGTGCTCTTTAAATAATGATGACAATGATGATGATTATGATCAGAATAAACTTTTGCATAACCTCCCAGAAGTTGGAAAGAAAAGAGACAAAAACATTTTTCACAGCTCACTTAGTAACTCTAATATTTTAGTCTAAATATTTTAGCCTAAATATTTTAGGCTAAAATATTAAACTTTTTATTAGTTTTTCTTCAATCCCACGGTGATGTTTAGTAATTTCTGCCAAAGGCTGCAGCATTTTGATTTAATCTATCTGAATGCAGTATTTGCAGGCCATACTCTGATTGGATGGAAAGAAACCTGTCTGTGATTGGCTGGTGGAGTGGACAGTTTTTCAAGTCGCGAACGAGCGCACAGCTGGTGTTGAGCGTGGAAGGAGCAGGTGCGCGCGAGCAGAGATGGAACTGAGTGCGACAGTGGGTTGAGAAGAGTTTTTCAGAGTTCAGCGCGCGCCAGACCAGTTTTGAGCGTTGAGAGTTGTCTCACTGCGCGCTTGGATTGGTTCCTGCGCGCTCAAACAGAAGGCACAAATATCGCTACATAGTTTCTCAGAGTTGAGCGGCAGCGCTGTCTTCTTCTGTCTTCTTCTGTCTTCTTGCGCCTTCCCTGTGACTCTTTGGCGCCCCCCAGGGGAGGCGCGCCTCACCTATTGAAAACCTCTGGCCTAGACTAATTTCCATCCTATGTTCCATGCCGGGGCCAGCCCAGCTACTCGCCTTTTACAAAATGATTATTCACTGTTGTTAAAACAAAGATTAAAATATATCCAGCCTCCAAAACCCACACATATCCACTCTTACCCCTCTCTCCCTCCCTCCCTCCCTCCCTCCCGTACCCCCACCCCATCCACCCAGAGCCCTGTCCACCCACACCCAACCCCTCCCTCCACACCCGGCCCCATACCAATTAACCTCCTACACATTTATCATACCTGAACCCATCCATCCCTTATAAAAGTCCACAATAAATTTGAATCCACTTGTGTGTGTTTTAGTCTCATTATAAATCTATGTAATCTGTGAAGGACCAAGCAGCACCAACAGGACCAAGGAACACAGAGAGTATGACGCCACCTCACCAAGACATTGAAATGCACATAAACTGACATAACTGATTATAAAAGCACCCAGAAGACCTTAAGTAACTCTGGAGGAGCACCTGAGGTCCACTGCTAAGGCTGGAGTATCTGTTGACTGGACAATTATCAGTCGTGTACTCCACAAATCTGGCCTTGAAGGAGCACCAAGAAGAAAGCCATTGTTGGAAAAAGGCTATGATATGTTTTGTTGTCTGGCTATGGTTTGCCACAAGCAAATTTCAAATTTCAAATTTGTGAAAGAAGGTACTCTTTTCTTGTGATGCCAACATTATACATTTTGGCCTACAACCAAAACGCTACTTGTGTCAGAACATTAATGCTTCACGAAAGACGGATAGACCTAAATACAGGACAATGTTGGAAAGACAACATGTTGGAGGCTGCAGAAGGCCTGAGAGGTACTGGCTCAGACGGTCCACTTTCAGCAGGATAATGACCCTCAATATACATGTAGAGCTACAGTACAATAGTTTACATCAATGCATAGTCCTGTGTCTCTAGATATTCAAAACTGGGTAGAGATATGTCCCAAAAGACCTGCAGTTGTAATTGGCGTGAAAGGGAGGCTCTACAAAGCATTGACTCAGGGGAGTTAAACACAAAGACAGGCCAGAGTTTTCCAATTTTTATTTGTAAAATTTCAGTTGGTAAATTTTGTCTTGTATTATATGCCCCCCCCCCCAAAACATAATAATTATTTCTTGATTTTTAAGGTAAAAATCCCTGTATTTTTGCAACAACAAGGTGCTTCCCAAAAAGCCAAAAGCTTTGCATAAAATTGTTTTTAAAAAGAAAAATATCTTCTAGGTTACTGTCTGATAGCACCAACCAATCCTTATCACTTTAAATTTGGATATTTTTTATGTGTAGAATACGTTTTTACTCATCTGTGATCAGTGATCAGATTCTTGAATGACACATTCTGCTCTCAGTACACAATGGGTCAATGACAGCAGTTGAAGCAGAGCATTCTCACACGACACAGTGAGCAGAAGAAGAAGGAACAGTGGGAGGACGTGCCGCTGACCACTTGAAAATAATCTTTGTGTCTGCCCCCTGTCCCTGTCTGGAGACCACTGAACTCCCAAAGTGGTGTGCAACAAGACAAGTGATGGAAGAAAATTCTGAAAAGTTTCCCAAATGTATGCTAGGCTAATAAGTTGAAAATAGGCATTATTCTAAAATGAGCCAAGCAGCGATTAATTTCAGCAAACTTTGTAACATTTTTAATTAGGAGATCTTTAAAGTAAAAACTATGTGTCTTAAATATGGCTCTTTTTTAGTATTGATTATTTCGTGGTATTGATTACTTTGACAAGTACCTTGTATCCTGTTTCTTTTCGAGCCATACGCTAAATTGTTACCTCTAAAAATAACTCCTCCATATCTGTGTTCAATGCTACATTCAAGAAAAGATATATTTAAATCTCTTTTATGAAACCACTGATTGAGTTGGTGTCATCTCACTGCTTCCTTTAACGCACTAGTTAAAGGACAAGAGTAATTGGAATAAATGTGTCATGTAAACAAACCAATCAGAATATGATGATCGGATTAAACTCAATCGGAATGAAAATGTATGTATTGGTAATCTGATCAACGTGCATATAAACACTTGTCAGGCTCAAGTTATTCCGAATGTGGCAAACACGAGTGCGCATGTGCGCCCGATGTAAACTTTACATATTTCGGCGTTGTTGAGTGGCGGAAATACCGCGGGAAGCAAAACTGTCGGGGATCCCGATACAACCTTTCTCTTCGCAAATATAAAAGAGCTCAAAATTGATGCTTACTCAGTAACATTTCAACTGTAATTAGAACATCGTGCAAGTCCAGCCTGGACGCTCGGAGGACAGACAAACCCGTATAATACTACTTTGTTTGCTAGTTTTTTTTTGTTTAGCAAAGACAGAAGTGCTTCTTCTTCTGTGTTTTTTTAGGTGAATTTGATAACTGCGCATGTCAGAGTGGTTTTACTCTGAATAAAAGCAGGTGCATATACACGCAAATTATGATCGATTAATTGATTGTGTGCCCATATAAACGGTACAATTCGATTATTTAATCCAAATACATTTTAATCCGATCGTGAAGTTTTGTGCATGTAAACTTAGCTAATGAGTGTCACGTTGGTGTGCCATGTGATCCAAGTGGCAGCAGAGTATGGGGGCCAGCACAGACATGCCATATTGTGGCTTTTAGTTGCAAGCAGGAAG
Source organism: Fundulus diaphanus (assembly GCA_037039145.1). Lineage (NCBI taxonomy): Eukaryota > Metazoa > Chordata > Actinopteri > Cyprinodontiformes > Fundulidae > Fundulus > Fundulus diaphanus. Next base: position 31,967,763 of record CM073137.1, read on the forward strand.
GCTTATGCGCTCATCTGCATTTCAAATAACCCAGCCATCTCCGGTTCTCTGAATGGTGTGTAAAAAATATCCCATGAGTGGAACAAGGTGCGTAAATAAGTAAAGGTTATTAATTAAGTGCCTTTGCCAGACAAAACCAGCACAAAGCGCTGTACAGAAAACCAATACAATAACAATGACTTCAGTCCAGATAAAAAAAATAAAATACCACACAATAAAACACACAATGGAGATAAACATTCAACAAAAAGCTTATTTGAACAAGAAAATTTAACTGCATTTTAAAAGGTTCCAAGAGTCTGCTAAAAATAGCTGTAGAGGTAGCTGTTCCATAGCCTTGGTGCCACAGACTGAAAGGCTCGGTCCCTCTTGGTCTTCAGGCTGGTGCACAGGACAACTAGCAGATTCTGAGTCTCTGAACGAAGACGGCGAGTAGCTGTATATTTTGTTAGAAGATTAGATAAGTAATCTGAGGCCTGGCTGTTTAGTGCTCTGCATGTCTGTCTGTAAAAAGAATCCAAACGTTGATCCAAAAGTTGAGGATTTTTCAATTGTCTCAGATAATTGGGAGAAGAGGGGGACACAGCTGTCAAATGATCCCCACCTGGTAGTGTGTTGGAGCTGGTGGTGGCTGAAGCAGCTGAGCAGACCTGGGAAACCCAGCAGGAAGCTAAGAACATTCAAAATAAGAGCTTGTTCAGGAAACCTTCCCCTTGTACCTTCAAGAGAGTTTCATTCATCTTCTAAGGGAAGTGGGAACATGGAATCTGAACTTGCCACAAGGTCTCTGTTGCAAATGTGGCTCCCAGTAGCTGCTGCCTAACAGTTAATGGAGCCTTTTGGAGCAACATCCAAGGATCTGCTGGTGGCTGGACAATGATAAAACCCATTAAGGGAAAGAAGAAAGCCTTTACGACTTGGTTGGTTACAATCTAAAAGTAATAAACATTTTTTAAAAGTTAAGTTAGTGCAATTTTGCCAGAGCTCTGCTGACTTACCTCTCCCGATCTTAAGACAATTATCTGAGTGCTAATTTTAGACTCAGACCTTACTAAATAAACCTCGGTTTATCTACCAGCAGTTTCATTACATATTTGTATGCTGGAGACACATATTAGGTAAAAAACCTCCATCCATCCATCCATCCATTTTCTGACCCGCTTAATCCCTCATGGGGTCGCGGGGGGTGCTGGTGTCTATCTCCAGCATTCACCGGGCAAGAGGCGGGGTACACCCTGGACAGGTCGCCAGTCTGTCGCAGGGCAACACGGAGACAAACAGGACAAACAACCACTCTCACACACACTCACACCTAAGGACAATAGGGGGCTTTCACTGACGTCACTGGCCAACTTCCGGTCCGCCATATTGGGTGGTACACTTCCTTATCTCTAGTTGTCCTACACGTATTTTCGTATCGAGAATGGATAAGTACGCCAGCACGCTAGAGCGACCAGATAAGGACGTCTATCTGAGGAAATGTTCCGTGATCGACCATATGGACCCCTATGCCTTCCACGGTGCCTTGTTTAGCCGTAATCCAGATGATTGGCCAAATGTAGAGCACGGCGACATCGTGCATTACCTGGTGTTCAGTGAAAACCCTCTGCACACTCTCGAGGAAATGAGAGCTTACAAGGGTCTAGAGGCTCACAACCAGTTCACATCTGGTTGGGTACGAGATGTCGAAGCTATGTACATCAAGGAAATCGCCATCATACGTGGACAGGTGAGTTTTAATAAGATGATAAAAATGTAAACAATCCGACGCAAATGCGGCGCATGCTTCTGCGGTGGCTGACTGCCGGCGGTGCGCGAAGGCGCTTGGCTGCAGGGCTGATCGACGCCGCTCGCGGCTTTAATTATTTAATCAGAACAATGACCAGTGCAAAATTAAGTTGTATTTACCGTATTTACGGAAAAAGCCTACCGGCGTAACCCGGAAGTAGCGCGGACGTCACTGTCCATATCGGACGTCTTCGGCTACCTTGTTTGTGGTGTGAGCGCCTATACTTCAGAACAGTTCTGAAGCTACAAGTCCTTGGAGTCTCATGTGCAGTTTACGAATGGATGGGTTCAGGAGCGGCAGATCATAAAGCCAGCAAACAGTGGGAACACAGTAACTCGTTCAAAGGTAAGCTGCGCTCAGACGGGCTCTGGCACATGCTAAGTTAGTAGCTGCTAACCGTTAGTGCTAACAACCACTCACGCATGTAATGTACTTTTAACTAACTGCTATGTGTTTCAAACGTTTAGAACACACTCTCATTGACATCGGGATACTGTGGAAAGTTATGTTCGGTCGTCTTACAGCCGCGATCCAAGCGAGCCGACGACTCTTTGTTATCTCTAACAGTTGTTCTCCGTGGTTGCGCCTCCAGTCAGGAAAGCGGTGGAAAATTAACCCGTTTCTATGTTTTTCCCATGGCGATCATGTGTTGCGCTGTTACAGCCCACAATACAGCAACGGTTTACATGTTTTACATACTTAACAGTTAATTACCTGTGACAAAGTGAGCACCGCAGACTCTGGCGTATTCCAGCTTAACACCGTCCAAATCGGACCTGGATATCCGTGTCAGTCATAGGTGACGGCGTTGTTCAGAGAGCTGTTTTGTTTTTTCGCACTGATTCACTATCACGGCTGGTAGGCGATAGAAAGAGCGTTGATCTCCACCTCCACGGGCCTTGCAACCAACCATTAAACACGTTTTCACCATTGTTCACTTCCAATACTGCCTAAGGCGTAATACAATGCGGGTCAACGGTGCGAAACGACTACCACCCAATATGGCGGACGCGCAGAGTAGTCACGTGAGCATGACGTCAGCTGAAAACCCCCTATTCAGAGAAGCCAATTAACCTAACAGTCATGTTTTTGGACTGTGGGAGGAAGCCGGAGTACCCGGAGAGAACCCACGCATGCACAGGGAGAACATGCAAACTCCATGCAGAAAGACCCAGGGTTGGATTTGAACCCAGAACCTTCTTGCTGCAAGGCAACAGTGCTACCCACTGTTCCACTGTGCAGCCTAGGTTAAATTTAAAAAATAAAAAAAAAAAGCTTCATAGAAATTCTGTACATTTACAATTTATTTAATTTATCATGTTAGGTAAAAAAACATGATAAATTAAATAAATTGTAAATGGACAGAATTTCTATAAAGCTTTTCTAGCAACACTGACCACTCACAGAGCAAATGATATGCTTTTAATGTTATTTTGTAAACCAGAAACGACACAACAACAAAGATAAACTATGGCTATTTTATCATATCTCGAAATGTCTTTCATCGGGTGTACTTTTGTGTTTTACCTGAGCACAAAAGTTAGAATTTTTAAAATTGTGTGTTCAGAATCAAATATGGATTGAGGATGTTAGAGACATGCATTTAAAATGTGGCATCATCAGCGACTCAATTCCAGCGACTGTGGCCTGAAGGTTATTGGTGCCTGTTTCAGTGGCAACCAGTGGATGTGATAGTTGACTGCTGTGGTGATGAAGCCATCAACCTGAAAAAGGAGACCCTTAGGGCTCTGTTGTCTCTGGGGACTTTTGAAGCAGCATGGTACTGGGTGGGCACAATAACTCCCGCTTCTGTGTCTGTGGAAGAAAAACTCAGGCTGTTGACAAGGTCTTCTAGTTGGCCTGAAGAAAGCCTGGCAATAGTTACTGAAAACCAGGAAATCATAATCTGTAGATACCTGCTTGGGGTCTCTGTTCTCAAGGAAAGAAGACATATACACATTGTAAACATGGGAAAAATATATATTCACTACCATTAAAATACATTCATTGTGTATGGAAACTCTATGCACATGGATAAGAAATTTTTAACAAGTCTGTAATTAACTATTTCAATGTAATTTTTTTTCAAATAACAAAGACATATTCCATTTTGAAAGCAACTGCAAAAAAAGCCTGCTTCTTATTTGGCAATAGATTTACTACACCCTTAGATGGCAACTAATGTTTTTTAATTGACTGCTCGGATTTCTTGTCATGTACAAATTTTCTCTGACATCTCCTCTAATTCTTATCAAGCACACCATCATTTGTTTTGAAGCCTTTTTAAGGTACCGAGCAGCATAATGTGATGCAGGTTATGACATCCATTCACTCTAATAAATCCATCTTGAAAAAAAAATGATAGGTAAGAAAAAATATCAAAGTGCTCTCACTGTTTTAGAAAGACACTAAACTGCCCTCATTGCATCCCATTGAATTTGAACAGCTGACGGTTCAGGAAGTAAACTGCTAGTGTGCTGTAGAGTACATTTTATGAATGCCTGTACACAATTTGTGTGTCTGCATTATTCAGAAGCTATTTAGGAAGCTTTTGTTGTATTTATTCAACTTTGGAAGAAGAAGAACATTGTGGACATGAGAATCACAACGTCCTGCAAAAATAAACATACCTCTTGAGTTTTTTCCACATTTCCACAAATAAATATTTGAAAACTGTGGCATGAACATGCATTCCTCTCTCTTTATTCTTATACCCTTAAAAAAACCCTCAATTTCAAACAACTACATACAAGTAGTCGCCTAATCTGAGTCCATCTGTGTGAAAGTTAAACCCAGTAAAAGTAAAGCTGTTCTGTGAAGACCTTAATGTATGTTCACATGGTTGTTTCACATTACGCCTCTCTCTCTCTCTCTCTCGCAAAACATTTGCGCCGACAATGCAACCAATTTCCCCCAGCCCACTTCACCGTGTCATCAAATAGGAGGAGTTTCTATCCATTTGCCAATTCCTCTTGTCTGTTCAACTCACCGTGGCAGACATGGATTTTTCCGTGCGAATCATGGTGCTGTATGTAATGTGGAAAGCCAAACAATGGCGTTGGCTCCTCTATGTCCACCAGATCCTCCAAAGACACACCACCACTAGCCGCATCTCGATGTCTAAGGCCCAGGATGAGGAACTGCTGCCTCACATCGGGGGGCGGATCACCGGAACACCAACTACACACGTCTTCAGTCAGTAAATCTATGACTGCTGAAAGAAATATAGCGTACTGTATTTGTCGCACTATAAGGCACACTTAAAATCCTTATATTTTCTCAAAAATTGATGGTGCTCCATATAATCCGGTGCACCTTATATATGATTAAAGTTGTGCTTACTAATCTATTAAAATGTATAAGTACGACTTTGGCTAGCAACGAAGCCGCTACGCTCAATGAATATTCAGAGCATTACGGTACACAGTGTCACTACCTGAACGGACCCCTGAGCTGGCTACAAGATTGCCTGACTGTAATGTCGAAACTAGAAGTGTATTCATGTAAGGCAGCCCGCGCTCAGAGTATGCCCTAGCAACAATAAACTCAGTAAGTTAATTCAATATAAAAGTTACATTTATTTTGGCGTTATGTTAGAAACAGGGCAGTATAGTCCAGCTATCCTGTCCTCCCGACAGAGACTCTCTCTCTCTCTCTCTCTCTCTCTCTCTCTCTCGCAATATTTGTACATTCACAAACACACAAGAATCCATCGCGTCCCACTGCGATTTCAACCGTTTTTGTCCAAACCAAAAACGGTTCGGGCCAATCACATTGCAGTACTGAGGTTTAAGGCGGGAAATACCTATGCGACGAAAGCAAGAGCTGATGAGCCCACAGCCAAACCAAAATAAACATTGCAGCACAGGAGGACGCATGCTTAGCTGCTGCTATCATATCTGTTAAGAATCCACAATTTCCTCTATCAATGACAAGCTTAGGTGCTTGTGGTTTCTCATGACGTCTGCTGTTTACATTTTAATTTGATACCATGACTGGCTAAAAATCAACCTTTGGTAGGCGGGCACTTGCTGTCGCTTCGCCCAATCAGCTCAGAGAGTTCTGCTGAATGAACGGATTCAATGGGAGCAGTCCCTGGTTGATAATGTGTAGAACGAAGAATGCTAAATGGCAAGGTTGTCTTTTTCCCCCCAAATTTGAATGACGGCTATTTTTTCTGTGGCCCATCATCTCCCATGATTCAAGCCGGAGCGGAAATGGTGGAAGAGAGTGGCAAAAACTAATTAAAGTTTTATATATTTCACGTTCTGTTTCGTACAACGAACGTTTTAGATCTTCCGAAGCGATAATGTAGCTGTTTTAAACACAAATATTTGCTTGGGTTAGGAACACATTGCTTAACTGCAAAAGTGCTCCAACGTTTTTAGAGATGTGTGTTCCCCTGATAAATCATTTAAGTAAATAAATAATTAAGTCAAATTTATTGTCTTATTGAAGAGAATAGCATATAATAATCCTTCATTATTCCACAGTTTGCTGGGGAGGAAATTTGTTAAATGAATAATTAGCTCATCTTTAACACATGCCTGTGTCGACAGTGTAACAGCTGGAGTTCTTCAAGGATGAAATAAACAAAAAATGGAGCAAAAGTTTGGACTCCATATTTATGGCTTCACAGCTCTATGCTTCATGCTGTCACGGTTGCTCAGCCACAGTAGTTAAGTGGAAATAAGGCCAGGAACAGCTGGTGAAGGCTACAAAACCACCTACTTCTGGCCTACTCGGCCTCCAAAACACCCGGCATATGTGGACCAGGTCCTTTGAAGGATACAGCCCCAAATATGGACACAGTTTATGTCTCACCACCATCTTAGCAGTCTATCACTTCCTGTGATGGAAAGTTAACACACCTTTAACACTAAATTGTCCAAAAGGTTATTGACCTCTAATTCAGAAAAGTCTTTTCAAACATTTTCTTATTAAAATTATATTTTATGTTCCCATCTGCTTTGCATTGTGAACTGGTTGTTTGAGCACATACCAATTGTTGTTTTTGCAGACTTTTGTCTATTGTCAGAAGTTGGTAAAGGACATAAAAATAGCCGAAGTCATGACAGACAGGCCTTTGGCATATTTTAAGCTGTAGCTACTGTGACATCTTATTCTGACCAGTAACATCAGAATATTGTAACAGATGTTACTGTCATGAGTCAAAACTCAACACTGATAGCAAGCAGGACTATGTCAGCTGTCAGCTTATCATGGGTATTTCACAAACACTAAGTGAGCCCTGTTATAGACTCATGAAGTAAATATTTCTTGCCCGTTTTGCATGCTTTCACTGACTCCAACTTCCTGTGACCCTAAGCAGGAAAAGCAAATTTGTAAAATTGTGATTTTCTTTTCAAAGCACTCAGAGGCTTTACTCATGTATGCTAACTGACATATAAAGACACTATCCTGCATTTGTGACTAAAACTCATCATATCTACACCCAATGTTGTATTCATACCCCTTAAGCTTTTTCACTTTTAAACCACAAACTTTAACAAATTTCTTTGAATTTTATGAGATAGGCCAACAAAACATTGTGTACAGTAAAGTATTGCACAGTTGTCATTTCATATTTTAACTGGTTATTAGCCAAATCAAGTCAGGAGTATTTTCTAATCGTGTATTGTACATTACACAATACTGCTGGCATTCCAAAGTTTACAGCTGTAACAGTACATTACATTGCATGTTAAATGTTAGTTTAGCCTAATGCTAACACTAAATCTGCTTTTTTTGTTCCAAATTCCTCACTGCAAATCTGGACAAATTTAATGTAAAGAGAAATCCTCTGCTTTAACAAGCTCTTGTCGTGTCAAGCAAAGATTACAGCTGGGAGGCGAACACTCGCTAACCCCAGAAATGCACTCCCTCTGTCAGCTGTGTTGCATTTAGATAAGGCTCCTGCTGGGCAGGATGACCTGTCTGATGCTGCAAGGAACTATGACACCAGATGTCCGCTGCCACCACCCCAGGGCTTCATTCATCATTTTGATGACAGCTGAGATTCAACCGAGATTTTCCTGGACCACAACAGCTGTGTTTTAACGGATGCTTAATAAAATTAAGACAACTTTCCATGTACATTACATGTCATATGAGTATGGACTAGATAAAGATTATACATGTATACATGTGCGAAATGTTACCATTTTCTTCTACCATTATCTTTCCCATGGTGTGAGATGCTGTATCTCTACAAAGTCAGGGCATATACTTTACTTTCACCATCAAAAAGGTTTAACATCCAGAACTTGAGCTGACAAACTTCCCTTGGTTCAAAATGCGTCAGATGAATGCAGTATATATATATAGGCTCAAATCTACCATACCAGGCAAGCAGGCTATGCAAACAGACCCCAGAAACCATCCAGCATCTCACAGCAGGGTGTAAGATACTAGCAGGGACATGGAGCCCATAACCAAGTGGCTGGTATAGTGGGCAGAAACATCTGTTCAGAATAACAACTGGAGACCCCAAGGTCAAAACGGGAGTCACTTCCCAAGGTGGTGGAGAACGACAGAGCTAAGATCCTGTGGGACTTCCAGATACAAACAGACAAAATGGTAATGGACAAACCAACCAGACATTGTGATAATTGATAAGCAGCAGAGGACAGCTGTTGTGATCGATGTGGCCATCCTGAGTGATGGAACCATCAGGAAAAAAGAGCACGACTGTCACGATTTGTCTATGGATGAACCCAGAACCACAACACACGGAACTTAAAATTAAAAGTCTTTATTGAAGGGTTGAAGGGATATGGATGGTAGACCAGAGAGGCAGGACTGCACTGGTAAGGGTGTAGGTGATGGCAGGAGCTGACTGCCCGGAGAGAGAGCACCTGGATCCAGAGGCAGACAGCAGAGTCCACAGTTCGGCATAGAGCTAGCCTGAGCACAGCAGCAGGTCCTTCAGCTCGGCAGAGAATCCACAGCTTGGCGGAGAACTTAGCCACAGCGACAGGCCCTTCTATATGGCAGAGGGGAACCGGGGCAAGGGAGCAGAATACACAGGGAGCAAAACCTTGAGGTGAAAACAGAGGTGACAGGATTCCACAGGCATGGAGAAGGTGTAGATTGATGACGGACCAGCACTAAAGTGAGACAGAGGGAGGCTTAAATAGGGAGGCTAGCAGGTGAAATGCGTCCGACTGATTAATTACCAACAGGTGTGACTAACTGCAAAGGGAGTAAAGGGAAAGCTTAAGTGAGAGGAAAGGAGGAGCTGAAACTAACAGAAATAAAAGTCAAATCATAACTAGAACCCAAAAAGAGAGGAAAACTGAAAACTAATATTAAACAGAAAGCTAAATCAAAACTCAACCCTGACAACGAGAAACTGGAGAAATATCAAGGGCTCAGGGAAGAACTAGAAAGAGCCTGGAAGGTGAAGAAAACAGTGGTGCCGGTGGTCATCGGAGCACTCAGGGCAGTAACCCCCACTCTGGAGAAGTGGCTCCAACAGATACCTGGAGAAACATCAGACATCTCAGACCAGAAGAGTGCAATCATAGGAACAGCTAAGATACCAAGAACAACCCTCAGGCTCTTAAGCCTCTGGTAGAGGACCTGTGCTTAAGAAATGGAAAGCCACCCATCCTGCTCAGGAATATGAGGGTTGAGAGAGAGAAAGCAGTTGATATATATATATATATATATATATATATATATATATATAGTATGTGTTTTAGGTGATGCATCTTTGAGATGCATTAGACAAACAATGGCCAAGTCCCGTTGAAGCAGCAAATTGAGACTGTCCTGCATAAGTTTCAGTTAGGGAAAAATCCATAACTGTCAATGAAGGGAAGGACAAAGACATCAGAAGGCTGCAGTGTCCGTGACGTCATTGGAGAGTGAGTTGTAATGGGCCTATTGAAGAAATGAGATATGTGCCCTTCAGCACAGCAGTTTTAAAGTTCTTATTAACATGAATTAAGTCTGTTAATATGCACCAATGCCTATTTTTAAATTTGTCAGATTGGTTTCGTGGATAGTTTTTTGTTGTTGCTTCTGTCATCACATAACAAAAAAAAATAAAGTCTAAAACCATGAACTGATATTTAAAATACAGTGCTTTTATATAAAAATGAAATAACTCTGTTGCCATACTTTTTTACACAGAAGAAGATTCATACTGAGGACAACCTATTGCTGTCAGGAATAGAGGACAGGAGGACCCAGTATTCAGCCAACAACAAGCGAGGTACGTGGAATAACCAGGTTTTAATAAACAGAACTGGTTAGTGCAGGAACAGACAGTCTCAATGGTCAAAACGGGAATCCAAAAACCGGTACACAGAGAGGCAGTCCAAAAACAGGCAGAAAAATCAGAAACAGGTACAGGCTCAGGTCGGTAAACTGTAGTGATGGTGAGATGAAGCCTCATGAGGCATTGAACCACTTGAGCCAACTGGTTCGAGAAAGGGTTCATTTCTTGATGCTTCATGTGCACACGACACCACCTACTGGCGAGGTGTATAATCACAGCCAGCTGTATCTTAACACGTGTGATGCATTGATTTTTTGTCTATTATGGCTCTTGGGAATGACTTCGCAAAAGGTGTAGGACGAAATAATTTGTCTACATAAATTTTGTATACAGATATGTGTATAATAAAATATTGTTTGAATGTATTCTCTGTGTGTAATTATTCCCAAAATAGTAGTGTCATGTGATATGGCATGTTGTGTAATAGTGTTTTTCCGTGACTCTAGAAAAATGGCATGGGCTTAATCAGGCAGAGGACAGTGAAAGTGCTTATGGAACTAGGGAGGTTTTTTTTTTATTAAGAAACAACAATTTCTCCACAGTTTTTGGTTTCAAACGATTTCTCTTTTTTGACACTACTTCTCCAGCCTTTGAAAAGACACGCTCACAAGGCACAGATGATGCCGGGGTGCATAAATAAATAAGTGCAAGTATGTACAGATTGGGGTACAGTGACCGATGATTACTCCAGGGGGTTCTCCAGCCTGTCCTGAATCCAACGTCATCCACAATAGTGAAAGGCTGGGTATCCTTCACTATCATGGAGACTAGAGCTTAATCCAGCTCTTGTTTTCTGGTGGCTGGTTAAAAGGGAATAAATACAGTGTCTGTTACCTATCTTTATTTGCACAACAAGCAAACATCAGCATGCAAAAATTGTGATAGTGTGTTTGTAATATAGTAATGCGCCAGTCATTACGTCAAATAAACATTCAAAAATTTTTTTTTTTGGAATGTTGGCGAGGCGGTAGCGTGAGTTTGGCGAGGCGACTGCCTCGCCAACATAGTGCTGCGGGAAACACTGCTGTGGGGTTTCTAAAGCTGTCAAACCCCGCGCCGAAATCTGAACCACTTCCCGAAGCAGTCACGTGGTACAGCCGGGAAGCGAGGCTTCGGATGTCATCGTTTTCGGCTCCTCCCCTAAATGAAGCAAGCCTCGATACGCGCTTTACGGAAACGCCCCCTCCATTACTCGACACACTCCTCGAAGCCTCGGCACATAACGTAACATCACTAGTAAACAGGTAAGCTATCAAAACAGGGCAGGAAAATCAGGATCAGGTATCAGGCTGGCTCAGATGTCAAAAAAGACAGTTGGGTTAAATCTACAGACAATAGACCCCTTGCATCTGACGTCACAGTCACGTGATCGGGGGTGCGCGCCTCCATCTTGGTGGGCACGCTAGCCTGACAGCCCGTCTACTACATGACAAAACGGGTGATTTAGAGCGTACTTTTAGTTAGTTTATTTTTGGAATCTAAACAATGCCTACGACTTGTTGTGCTCCCGGTTGCACAGAGAGGCATTCCAAATCGTTGGATGTACGTTTCTGTCGTTTACCAAAGGATGAGGAAAGAAGAAAGAAATGGATATTTTCAATGAAAAGAGCGCAGGCAGACACTCCCAATGGACTGGGGAGCCATCATACTACGAGAGAATTTGCAGTCTACGCTTCATCTCCGGTAAATACAACTTAATTCTGCTCTATTCATTGTTCTACTTAAATAGCGGCGGAGGGGAGGTGGTGATCGCTAGACGGGCCGGAGAAGCGGCCGGTGTAGCGATCGCTACACTGGCCGGAGAAGCCGCTGTTGCTGCTGTAGCCGCCGCTGTCTGGAGCAGCAGGAAGCGGGTGCTGCTCCAGACAGCGGCGGCTCTCCGGCCAGTGTAACGATCGCCACCTCCCCTCCGCCCGTTCACGGGCGCTAGTATTTCTGTGTTTACGCTGCAATGTCGCCGACACCCCCACCCATTTTAACAAGACAAAAACACCAAAATAATCCGTAGTGAATAATGTTTTTTTAACCTACCGGGCGGGTCTTCCTCTCTGCTTTGTGCTGTTGCACAAACATGTCTGAACGTCCATCCATCCATTTTCTGACCCGCTTAATCCCTCATGGCGTTGCGGGCGTTTGCTGGAGCCTTTTTCCTGATATAAAATAATTGCAGCCGTCCACTGGTTTCAGGGGCTTTCGTGCTCTCTTGTCCGTACTGGCCTGCGTGTTTATAAAGCAGCTGTGTCGCGGTACGAAACCCTTGGCCAGCATTTCACAGACTCGCTCCGTCCCTTCAGGCTTTTGCTGTGTGGATCTATCAATCTGATACCATCAACCATCAACTTAGTCTTAAAACGATCTTGTGATACGTTATCTAAAGGAGAAAAATACCCGGAGAACTCGTCATTTCGTCAAATGGCGTGCCAACCAATATGGCCGCCACGCAAGGGGTTCTGGGTAACGGAGTCACGTGGTTGCAAGGGGTCTATAGGGATGCTGGACAAAACTCACCAAAGGCTAGTTAGACAATGATCTGGCAGAGTGCAGGAGACAGAGGCAGGTATAAGCAGTGTCCGAAATTAACTTTGTTATTCACCGGCCAAGTTGGCCGGTAGATGTAAAAATCAACCGGCCAGGCATATTTTTTACCGGCCAAAATATTAATCCTGACCAGACCTCAATTTTTATAAAAATTAAGAGTGAGATTATGTTAATTTTGGGGGGCGTGGCTGACTGGACCCTGGAAGAGAAATCTTTGTTTCCTGACTTAAAACAAAGAAAATATTGTAGTTGATTATAAAAGACACAATATGAATTATCAGATTCACATCCAGGCGATAATAAAAAACACTACAGATTATCATTATTCTATCCATGTTTGTCTTATTTGTGAATGAGGCAGAGTTTCATCAAGCCTGTATGGTCAGTGGGGGTTCTAGACCAAATTTAGCAGGGGGACCAGGGTGGGGTCAGTGTTTTTTCACAGGGGCACAGAACAAAAGATTGTTGGGGGGGGGGGGGGGGGACTTAACAGGTCAACATTTCATCGTTTAAAATATTAAGTAAGCCAAAGAGCCAATTGTGGCTCTGGAACTGCAGGTTGCAGACCCCTGATCTTTTCTCAATACAGCGGGAGCTTAACGTGAAACAGCTTAATTTTAATTATTATTTTTTTTTATATTTATTTTTTAGTTATTTTATTATTGGGTAAAAACATAAATGAAAAAAATACAACTGATCCAAATGACCAGTCACGTTATCTTTGTCAGCATTTATCATCCTAAGAAATTTAACATCATGTTTTTAGTACAGGGGCCATAACAGGGGCCAGGCCCCTGTCCAGAACCGCCCCTGTGTACGGTTCAAAATTTTCCCCTGCAACACTTAAAGCATTCAGGGTTCACGCTGCGTCTTTACGCTGATCTAGCTACTGGATTTTACCCTCGTGCGCTGCGCCCCTGGTGTTACAGGTTACATGTGACGTAATTTCAATCTGAAAAACTCACACAGAAAGAAAAGACAATTAGAAGAATTTATTGATACAATATTTTAAGACTTTGGCGCTCAGACCTCGGCAGGAAACATTCACGCTGAATTATACTTCAATATGCATAAGCAGGTGTATGAGAATAGGAATGATCCCCCAGGCCTGAAACTGGTGGTGGAGTGGAGATAGAAGAAGTTTGTTCAGTCCATGTGATGATCTGTTTGAGCTAGATGTCCAATTTGATAAACACAGGTTTGCATGACTGTCCATGATGAGCAAGCTTGAAGCGACTGTGGAGAGGAAAAACTCCCCTTTGGGAAGAAACCTCTGGCAGAACCAGGCTCAGCATGGCGGTCTCTGCCGGACCGATGGAGATATGACAGGGAATTCTGTAGAGTCCAGGAGGAATTACACTCTAATAGGAACAAGGTTGTAGGAGCACATAGGAAAGCCAGATGAAGCTGCTATGATGGTGGAGAAGGGGATGGAGGTGGGTTGAATCCGGTCATCAGAGTCCAGATCAGACATCGAACAGCGACTGCTTGCTTGCTGGGTAGAAGTTGAGCTGGATTTAAAGTTCTTTTAAGACTGATCCAGGACACTGATTGGCTTCGAGGAGGAGCAGTTCAAAGCTGATTGGCTTGCGTCGGAGGCGAATGAGTCCCTGATTGATGGAGGTAAGCAATGAGTTTTTTCAGTCTGAATTTCCGCATTTAGCTCCATTTCAATCTGAAAAACTCACACAGAAAGAAAAGACAATTAGAAGAATTTATTGATACAATATTTTAAGACTTTGGTGCTCAGACCTCGGCAGGAAACATTCACGCTGAATTATACTTCAATATGCATAAGCAGGTGTATGAGAATAGGAATGATCCCCCCAAAAATTGCCGAGGTCTGAGCATCTGTATGCTCATAAGCCGGGTAACTATAGCGAAGGATAATAGGATGAATAAGTGAACTGCCAAGAAGGTTTATGAAGGCCTGCGAGCAGGCCGTTGCAGTGAAGGCTTACCCAAGTACAGCGAGATGAATGGGAGATGATGATTAGGTGAACGATAAGGTAAAGATGAATTTATCAGGGATGCTTGATGAATGATTTCTTGCGGATGATGCACATAGATAAATGAGTGATCATGAAGAGATCCGAGACAGGTGAAAGGACACATGACAGGATGCAATGAAATGCATAACGGATGCCTGTCGGTGCATGAAAGGTATGACAGGGTGCATGATAGGAAGAACACAAATAACTGCAAATAATATGAGTGAGTTTTGAACCAACACCAGTATTTGAAGTTGAATTACCTTAAAGCTGATAGAGCATTGAGCATGAAAGGACCAGTGTGTGCCCAGAAAGCAGAGAACTTGAATTGATAACAAAACAGGGCCGTTGCCACGAAGACTTACCAAAACAGGGCCGTTGCCACGAAGACTTACCAAAGTTCTGTGAGATGAATGGAATGTTTATGATGCTTCTTGTGGATGCTTTCTTGCGGATGCTTTCAAAGTTATGTGAGATGAATGGAATGTTTATGATGCGTTTCTTGCTGATGCGTTTCTTGCGGATGATGCACATAGATAAATGAGTGATCAAGACGAGATGCGAGAGGTGACAGGACACATGACAGGATGCAACGAAATGCATAACAAGATGCTTGTCGGTATGCATGAAAGGTACAAGACAGGGTGCATGATAGGAAGAACAGGTCTGCAAATAATATGAGTGAGTTTTGAGCCATCAGTATTTGAAGTTGAATACCTTAAAGCTGATAGAGCATTGAGCATGAAAGGACCCATGTATGCCCAGAAAGCAGAGAACTTGAATTGATAACAAAACAGGGCCTTTGCCACAAAGACTTAACAAAACAGGGCCTTTGCCACAAAGACTTACCAAAACGGGCCGTTGCCACTAGGCTTACCAAAGTTATGTGTGATGAATGGAATGTTTATGATGCGTTTCTTGCTGATGCGTAACTTGCAGATGCGTAACTTGCAGATGCGTAACTTGCAGATGCGTAACTTGCAGATGCGTAACTTGCAGATGCGTAACTTGCAGATGCGTAACTTGCAGATGCTTTCTTGCGGATGATGCACATAAATAAACGAGTGATCATGACGAGATGCAAGACAGGTGACAGGACACATCATAGATGCATGACAGGATGCATAGGAGAATGCATAACGGAATGCATGAAGGGACGTATGACAAGACGCAGGACCAGACGCGACAAGACGAGTGATCATGACGAGATGCAAGACAGGTCACGGGACACATGACAGGATGCAACGGTATGCATAACAGAATGCATGACGGTATGCATAAGAGAACACATGACAAGACGCAGGACCAGACGCGACACCGAGTGATCATGACGAGATGCAAGACAAAAGACAGGACACAGGACAGGATGCAACGGGATGCATAACAACAAACATATCGGTATGCATGAAAGGACGCAACAAACGCAAGACCAGACGCGACCCCGAGTGATCATGACGAGATGCAAGACAAATGACAGGACACATGACACGATGCAATGGGATGCATAACATGATGCATGACAGAATGCATGAAAGGACGCATGACATGACACGACCAGACACGACCAGACGCACAAGAAATGCATGACAGAATGCATTACAAATACGAAAAGAATGCATGAAAGGGTACGTGACAGAATGCATGATAGAAAGAACACAGGTCTACAAATAATATGAATGAGTTTTGAACCACCACCAGTATTTGTAGTTGAATTACTTAAAATTTAGAGGGCATTGAGCAGCTAAAATGAATGGATGCCCAGAATGATATGCGAGGCATGATGGTGACCATGCCCATTTGTTGGAGTGATCAGGAATCTGAGGTCCAACAATTATATAGAACTCCCCCAAAACCTACGGATGGCAGCATCCGTAAAATCTTAAAACATATCTACGACAGAACACGTTATAGAAATATATATTTCCGATCCAGGCGAGAAGCAGACCAGACTAGAAGTTCAGAACGCAGCTCTCAACCAGAGTATTCTGTTCAAGCAGGAAAGAAACAAAATTAATTAACTTGAGCTGCCTGGAAATAAAGCGTGCCTCTGGCGATGATGCATCTGCGAGACTGAGCTGAACGAGCAAAGAGGGCAGCTAACGGAAACACTGATATGGAATGAGACTAATATCATGCGAATTCGAGAGCTTAAATGCAGGCAGGAAGCCATGATGAAACTAAGTTGAGATCCATACCTAGAACTCAATTTGCAGGTTGACAGGTTTAATTTGAGAAAGGACAACTGGGAATAGCGAAAGAAAATCTATGAGAGGAAAGTGACCATTCAGTTTCTACCCTCTGGTTCCCGTTTTAAATATCCACCAGCCCGGACAAATAGATACAAACATTCTTTTCTTCCCTCTGCTGTCCAGTTGCTAAACACTACCAGGAAAGCAGATAGTCACACGTTGCATACATACAGCCTTCGCTTTATTCATTCTCTGCGCTGCACATATTATTCACCTTACTTTATATTTTATGTGTGAAGTGTGAATGTTTATTATTACTACTGCACAAAATTTGCCCATATTGGGACAAATAAAAGTTAAGTTACTACTACTACATAAGATAAATGGATGAAGACGGGCAACACTTCTTAAGACATAATTATCAAAAAATATTTGCTTAACTCATGAATGCGTAGAATGCTGAACACATACTAAATGCTGTCATGAATCGATTAAGCTTATTTAGCTCATTCCATGGTGTTTGATTTGATTTTAATACTTTAACTCAGATTCTGCACTGCATTCTGACAAAACTGATGATCTTCCATGTTTATTAGCTTAATTATCCTCACCAGCCTGCAGACAAGTTCCGTAATTGAAATACTATCACCAGACAACAGCACCCACAGTGATGTTCTCCGGATGTTCATCTTAAAATAAATTCTTGAACCTGAAAAAAAAGAAAATGTCAATCCCTAAAACAAGAGCAAATGGCTGTTAAAAGATCGCCAATACTCGAATCATTCCCCAACAGCCAACATGACGTCAGCTCCCAGCTGACGTTCAGACAATACCTACGAACAAAAGCATTAAATAACTTTAACATGTATAATTTCACAACACCTGAAGTAATTGATTGGCAAAACTTTGAAATGACCACTGAAATGACAAGAGTGATAAAAGTGGCCTAGTCAGCATGAATAAAAGTCTGAATCCAGTACAGACCGGTCCAAACGGACGCCGAATTGCACCAGAGTTGCAGCGGTTTTAACAGCTGGTATTAATTACTGGATTTAAAATGCACTTCTGAAATAAAATGGGGTAAGTATCAACTCAACCCTACTGTCCGGTTAAACAGAACATAAATGACATTGAAGGTGCTTGCGGAAGGATTGCCAATAGTTAGTCTTTGAATGACAAATCAGAGGTTTGAAAATGCTGAGACATTGTTAGTACAGCCTGCAGGTTGATAATAAAGGGGAGACGTGAAGACGTTACCATATCAAAAGGTAGTAAGAGAACACGGAATGGGAAATTAAAAGGAGGAGAGTGATAACAAGGTTAAGATTTAAGCCTACCAAACTTAATTTACACTTAAAATTAAAGCATACCATGGGCAAGAAATTACAGTAGAAAATATGAACAATGAGTTAAATTAGAATGATACAATTATGAAATAAGAGAAGATATATGGAGTCCATCACGAACCATACTCCAACCAGTAGGTGGCAGTAATGCTACTACAAGCCTGTTGCCACCGCCAAACCAGAAGAAGAAGAAAAAATGACGACAACAACATTAGATTGTATGGGATACGTTCTGCCTGAATAGACGGACATCCAGAAGCGTAATGAGCGAAACGCGTGCAATATGAATGAAAACATGAGTGGATACATATTACCTTGAGCTGCTTGGACCGGGGATGAGAGAGGAGATCCATCTGAAAGTTGCGGCAGGATGATACGGGAAGGTGGGCCTCGCAAAGCCGATAGAAACCAGAGAAGGTCCCACGGTGAAGCGGAGCCCTCCCCAGCGCGCTACGAAGCAGAGCGGGACCTGAGCCGAAGCAGAGCTGAGACGGCGTATGCGCCAGGAATCGGATATGATGGGAAACAGTGGTTGGGTGACGGAATGAGATGCCACAGGCGGAAGAAGGCTAGCTAAGAGAGCGAGTCCAGGTCAGCGCTGTTTAAGATATGCTGGAGTGAATACAGCAGTCGGAGATGATGGAAGCGCGGCTAGATGCATTCCCAGAAGCAGGAGGATTTGAGGATAAGTTGTTATCGTCTTGAATCCGGTCATCAGAGTCCAGATCAGACATCGAACAGCGACTGCTTGCTTGCTGGGTAGAAGTTGAGCTGGATTTAAAGTTCTTTTAAGACTGATCCAGGACACTGATTGGCTTCGAGGAGGAGCAGTTCAAAGCTGATTGGCTTGCGTCGGAGGCGAATGAGTCCCTGATTGATGGAGGTAAGCAATGAGTTTCTTCAGTCTGAATTTCCGCATTTAGCTCCATTTTGCGCACCTGAATTCACGCGCAAGGCACCACGCCCACCGAAGCACCGCTGGTTCTGTGTCGTTAAAAACAAAACAGCATGAAAGACAGTTTCTGACTCTCCTACTGACTTTAATTGGGACATTTTGATACGAGTGGAAGGACATTAAACGTAGCGATTCACGTTTAAGGCTGGCCGCCGATAAAAGCACCTTGCTCCGAGAGGGGGGGGGGAGGCGCAGTAAGAGCGGTGAAGCACAGAGCCGCAGCGCAGGTAGTTAAAAAAAAATCAGAATAAATAAGAACGAAACTTATAAACAGAATAATTGGCGTTTTAGACTGTATCTGGTTCGCAGATCTGTTTTCTGATCCAGCGTGCAGCCATGGTTCTGAATGTGAAAGAAGCTGAACCAGCACCGCAGAAGGCGTTTTTAGACTGAGCTCTGGATGGACAGAGCTGTGAACGGATCATATGGGTTTCGTTATTTTTGTTATTTTTATTTTATTTGGTACAAACATTTACTCGCCATGTGGCAGCTAGCCCTCTGAAATTCACTCGCCAAACGGGAAATTTACTCACATTTGGCGACTAGCGAGTGTTAATTTCGGACCCTGGGTATAAGTAGAGGAGTGAGCAGGTGAACGGAGTGAAACTAATTACCAGAATGGGTGGAGCTGATCAGGGTGGAAAAAATTACTGGAAGAAAACTGAAGCTGATTGGATGGTGACTGGTGAAGGGGAGTGACAGGAAGATGAAAGAATGCTGGCAGGTGAACTGAATAAAGGCTGGTGACAGAACTGATCAGAGCAGGAGGAGAGATAAAGTTATATGATCAACCTATAAAAAGAGTAGATGAATTCAAATATTTAGGATTATGGCTAGATAGTTCATATACATGGAAAACGCATATTAAGCAGCTAGAAACAAAATGTAAGAAAGTAATAAATCTCATGAAAGCAGTGGCTGGGAATGATTGGGGGGCTGATAAGCAGTCATTAATGAATATATATAGAGCTCTTATGAGATCAGCAATAGATTATGGTTGTATAGTATATGAAGCAGCAGCAAAAACATCATTACAAATTGTAGATAAATTACAATATAGGGCATTAAGATTAGCTACTGGAGCAACTAAGACTACTCCTATTAACGCTCTTTTAGTAGAGGCTGGAGAAACTCCGTTAGAAATAAGACGGGTCAGAATATCACTGTCATATTGGATCAGAGTTAAAAGCAGTAGTGAAGGAAATCCAGCAAAAAGCATAATAAAGAATTGTTGGGAATATTCTAAATTCACAAGAAAGGGATTTGGATGGAATGTGAATGAATGGGCAAAAATGTACGAGCTGGAGGATAAGACATTCTCACAAAATAATCCAATTAGTGCTGTACCACCATGGTTGTTTCCAGAAACAAAAGTTGATTTAAAAATACATGAAATGAAAAGAGAATGGAAACATAATGAAGTCGGGGTTAAATCTAGCATATATATCAGACAATTGTTTTATAGTTTTTTAAAAATATACACAGACGGGTCAAAAAATTCAAAGGGAAATGTGGGTATAGGGATATTTATCCCAGAGTTTAATATTTGTATATGTGAAAGATTAACAGACCTTTTATCTATATACACAGCAGAAATGGTTGCAATTATTTTTAGTTTACAGTGGGTGGAGGAGGTTAGACCGGATAGGGTGGTAATTTGTACAGATTCAAAAGCTGCAATAGAAAGCATTCATTCAGGAGGAAATAGTAGGAAAGACCTGGTAATAGAAATTTATCAGAGTTTATATAGGTTATATAGGTATGGAATAGAGGTTCAGTTCTGTTGGGTACCGGCACATGAAGGGGTGAAAGGAAATGAAACAGCAGATAAGCTAGCAAAAAAGGCTTTAGGAAAGCAGAATAAAGATCAGATTTCATTTGGGAAAGGGGAAGGTAAATCAATAATTAAAAAGAAAGAAACAGAAATATGGCAAAAAATATGGGATGAAGATGAGAAAGGAAGAAGATTATATAGGGTTCAAAAATCTGTAATATGTAAAAATTATGGAAAAAGAAGCAGAAGGGAAGAGATAATTTTTACTAGACTAAGAACTGGACACACATACTTGAATGAGTTTTTGTATATAATAGGGAAGAGAAATAATGATATATGTGAGGGTTGTGCAGAAAAAGAAAATGTGGATCATGTTTTGATGAATTGTATTAAATATGCAATGGAAAGAGAGAGGATGAGGAAAGTAATTATGGAAACAGGGAGAGATTGGAGTATTAAAGGAATTTTAGGGACAGATGGAGATAGGGAAGAAAATATGGAAATTAATAAAGCATTGTTTTTATTTTTACATAACACAAAATTAAAAAATAGAATATAGTAGGTGGAACCATAGAGCTACACACTCATGTACAGTAGGTGGCGGTATGCACCTATAAGTTGTTTGCAATCCGCCAATAAAAGGAAAAGAAGAAGAAGAAGAAGAAGATCAGAGCAGGCCAGAAGAAACTGATAACAGGAAACAAAATACAAAATCAAACCACATTAAAACCCAAACTATTCCATTAACCAAAACTAGTACAGAACCTAAACCTAAGACAGAATCGATTACATAAAAGAATCACTAAACCAAAACAAAACTTAAACTAATCCAGAACCAAAATCACCATAAAGACCAAACAGAACATAAGCAAATAATAAAAACCCAAATCATGACAATTGCAGTGAACATAAAAGGACCAAATCATCTACAAAAGGAAGAGCCAGCTCTGCCTGTTGTTTAACCAGCCTGAGTGTTTCATTTTTTGTCTGTTGTCCAAGTGAAACACCCTGCTGCAGTTCTCCACCACTTCCATCTCCTCACAAGGCTGAAATAATGTTTGACTTCCTACAGCTCCTAAAATAAACAATCCTGCTTTTGTGTTGACGGCCATCCTGATAAAAGTGAAAAAAGAATCGGTGAGATCAGTTTACTGCTTTATTCCTGCACTGCTGAAAACCTCTGACTCACTTTTCTATTTGAGCTCAAGCTGGTGTTTTCTTGCTGTTTCTGTGTGATTTCTGAAAGACTAACCTACCCGTTACACCTCTGAGCCCCAAGCCGAGTGACACCAAGGTCGAGCTATGTAAGGGTTAGCCTGCTGTAAGCATCAAAAGGTGGGATGTAGTGGTAAAAGACGATCAATGAGACAAGCCACCCACACGAATGAAGATGAAAAACACACCAGGATGTGAATCAATTTTCACCATAAAAACACACAGTGGACAGTGCTGGTGTATGCCCAGACCGACCATTTCACTGAACTTCACCCATGGTAGTTAGTAGTCAGCGACCTATGGCCCCCGGTGTGGGCTGTGATAAACAGAGATTTTACATTAAATTCAACCCACAAGGTCAGAAATAAACAAGATAAAATGTTTTTTTTTTTTTGGGGGGGGGGGGGTCACCCACATTTCTCCTTTTTTGTTTCTGCAATAGAATAAATAAAGAATAATGAATGAATACATAACAAATAATTTTTTGCGCTTCACCCAAAACCCGTCATGCCAAAACTGAAGCAGGGAAAAACATGGTGTGATCTGTCTTACAGCATATGATACTGGCAGACTTCAAATAGAGTAGGTGAGGGAAAAATGGACGGAGAAAGCTAAGAAAATATTTTGGTTAAAGCAGCACCATGTAAGTTTTTGACCCAAGTAATGGCTTAATTTGAAATATAGAAAATACATTTTTAGGTCAATATGCTGCACTTGGTGCAAAATTGATGCTCTGTGTTGGCTGCCCTTCTGAAAAAGTCAGCAATGTAACTTCAGATGGTTGGATCCGTCAATGAAGGGGTCATGGGCAGGCCCGGCGTTGGGGTAACAAACAAGAGGGGGCGTGTCATGCACAGTGGGAAGGCAAGTCCATAACTCTACTAAAATAAAAAAGAAGAAAAAACTATGTCACACAAGAATTTATTTTCCAGAAACAATGCTAGATGTCAAATGCATATTTGCATGCACACTACTGAAGGCATATTCTGAGCTTATGTTTACATGACGCACAACGTTAAAACATTAAATGCACGTTTGCAACAACCAACAACTAAAATAAAAAACCTTCGGTTCAAATAACAAAGCCTTTGTGCTTTATTATTGGATAGAAAGGGGAAAAAACAGTCCAACCACCGACCGGTTCGGCCTGAAAGGACCAGCCTGTTGGGAATTCACCTGAACCTCCCTGGCCACCCCTTGGTGTGACTAACTTTAGCCACTAATTCTATTAGACAATTGTACTGTGGGGCAGATCCCCTGCAGCCCCGTGTCCCGGTCCATTTGAGAGACCCAGAGGTGAACCACTCCTCCTCATGGCCTTTCCGCTACTGTTTGCATATTTATTATTTTATTTTTGAGGGGGTGATGCCCCAGTGTGCCCCCTTGTGGTGCCAGGCCTGGTCATGTGACCCATTCTAGGGTAACAACAAAACAAAACAGATATGACAATTACCTGATCAGACATATTTTTGGCTAATGTAGGATTTAATCTAAAGGGGTGAATGTGTTTTTGTCTTTACAAGTAACTCCATGACTTCTCAATCCGCTGGTCCCAAGCGGCCTGCTATCAAATTCCAAAACCCGGCAGGAGACTGTTTAACTTTGCAACAGTGCAGTGTTGCCAGTGGCCTTCAGGGGCACTAAACCTAGAAGTTACATGTCTAGCATGTAACTTCTAGGTTACTTTATTACCAGAGGCCATTAACTTGGCCTCTGGTAATAAAGTTAAAAATCTTGGTGTTATTTTTGACCAAGACAAGTCATTTAAATCCCATATTAAACAGGTTTCCAGATTTTCCTTTTTTCACCTCCAGGAATATTGCCAAAATTAGAAACATTCTGTCCAGGAGTGATGCTGAAAAACTAGTCCATGCATTTGTTACTTCAAGGCTGGACTATTGTAATTCTTTACTATCAGGAAGTCCACAAAATGCAGTTCAAAGCCTTCAGCTGATCCAAAATGCTGCAGCAAGAGTTCTGATGAAAATCAACAAGAGGGATCATATTTCTCCAATTTTAGCTTCCCTTCATTGGCTTCCTGTTAAATCAAGAATAGAATTTAAAATTCTTCTTCTAACGTATAAAGCCCTTAATAATCAAGCTCCATTATATATCAGAGCTCTGATTACCCCGTATGTTCCTAACAGAGCACTTCGCTCTCAGACTGCAGGTCTGCTGGTGGTTCCTAGAGTCTCTAAAAGTAGAATGGGAGGCAGATCCTTTAGCTATCAGGCTCCTCTCCTGTGGAACCAACTCCCAGTTTTGGTCCGTGAGGCAGACACCCTGTCTACTTTTAAGACTAATCTTAAAACCTTCCTTTTTGACAAAGCTTATAACTAGAGTGGCTCATGTTACTCTGAGCTACCTATATAGGCTTAGGCTACTGGAGGACATCAGGATCTAATTTTCTCACTCTATAGAGTTCTACTGTTCTTCAATTATGCTTTACGTGTTGTCATTTCTTCTTTAACTTTCTGTTCTCTCTCTTTTATCTTCATAGTAGGTACATCTGGTCTGGCGTTCTGTTAACTGTGACATCATCCAGAGAAGACGGCTCACCCGCTATTACCATCTAATGTAGAACAGATTACTGGATCAATGTGTGCTTCTGTGCTTTTTTGTCTCTCTTGTTGTGTCTCTGCTCTGTCTTCTGTAACCCCAGTCGGTCGAGGCAGATGACCGTTCATACTGAGCCCGGTTCTGCCGGAGGTTTTCCTTCCCGTTAATGGGGAGTTTTTCTTCCCACTGTCGCTTCATGCTTGCTCAGTATGAGGGATTGCAGCAAAGCCATGGACAATGCAGACGACTCTCCCTGTAGCTCTACGCTTCTCCAGGAGTGAATGCTGCTTGTCGGGACTTTGATGCAATCAACTGGTTTCCTTATATAGGAACATTTTTGACCAATCTGTATAATCTGACCCAATCTGTATAATATGATTGAACTTGACTTTGTAAAGTGCCTTGAGATGACATGTTTCATGAATTGGCGCTATATAAATAAAATTCTATTGAATTGAATTGAATAGCATCACTAGTGGCTAAACGTTGCGCGGTACTGCTTTAACAATCTGAAGATTAAATTAGTTTGGATTTTTAAACAAGACAATAGTCTCAAACACACAGCTGAGGAAACACTGAATCAGATTCAGAGAAACAAAGTAAAACTGCTTTGAAAGGCCTTGACATTCACTTGACCTGTTTCCAATTGAAAACTAATGAAAGGACAGATGATCAGAGCCCAAAGAACCCTCAAGATTTGAAGACAGTTTGTGTGGAAGAATGAGAAAAAAAGGCTTTTGGAGCAGGTATTGAGCAAGTGTGTGCAATAATTTTTCCTTTTGTCATTCCACTTTTTTACTAATGATGTCATTTATTTTTGAATAAAACTGATCTTTTTGTGTCCCACAGAGGGTTAATTCAGCTGAATTCCATAACTATATATACATTCAGATGGTACGGGGCAAAAATAGGGAATGCTTTTGTGGCTATATGATAGAACTATTTTGCAAAAAAGCTACGCTTACCTTGTTTCCCAGGGTGATGAGCAAGGTGCAGTAGAAGCTGAATATTAGATGGATTAACAAAAAGTACCTAAGGGACACATATTTTCAATGCACTAAAACCTTCTCCTGCCCCTTGTTACCTTTTCTGATAACATACATCCCCTGAATTGTGCTTGGGATAAATTGTGGGAATCAGGTCCCTGGGGCTTCAATTTAGTACCATTTCAGCTCCTTAGTATAACTGACTACATGGAAAATAGTGGCAACCTAAGTAAGCACAGATGAATTGGTCAGTGGTGGTTCTACATTGAATTACTCCCCAGGCGAGAGCCCCTCTGAGCCCTCCCCCCCTACATGTGCTAAACAGTGAAAAACATTGCTTTACAGTTTATAAATGTTTACGAAGCAAGCACCTTATTGTATATATCTAAGCAAATATTAACTACAGGTATACCTTCAAATACAACCTAGACCTGATATTAATCAACCTTTTCAGCCTACTAGCTAGTGTCAGGGTTTTTCGGTGGCGAGGACCTAGGCGGCAATGAGGCGGAGGACAGCGCATGATGTTAAGAGGATTTTAATCAAAGAAACTTACACAAGCTCAGGCTTGGGAACAAAACTCAGGGCAGCGGCAACACAGGGAGTACAGCAACGCAGGAGAGAACACAGGAGGACACGGAGCAACGCAGAATGACCAGACAACGGGGAAACAAACCAAGGGAACTTAAATACAGGTGGGAATCAAGGGAACACAGGTGAGTCTAATCAAATAATTAAGTCCATGGCTCGGAGGCCCTGACATCTAGAAGATGTCAAAAAGCCTTGGTTTGGACCGCAATCCTTCAAGGTTTTATATGATTCAATGCAAACATCTATTACCAACCCCGCCCTGCACCTGTACCTGGCACTGCCTCCTCCTCCTCCCTCCTATGACTGGCATCATTCTGTCCCTCTGCATCAATTCTACAACCCAAACTGGCCTCCTCAACTACAACTAATAATAACAGCAACAATAATAAACATTATAGAATGCAGTGTTAGAACACAAATACAATAAAAAATAAATAAATAAGGAAACAGTAAGGGAATTACTTAACTTGTTTCTATTTTTCTTGGGCTTGTAAAAAATGTTAATGTAGAAACACAACAGGAAAACAGGATGTAGCCTATAGTTATTAAAATATTACCCTTTGAACAAAGACTCTAATTTTAGTTGATTAAGCAGAGTAATTATTTCTACACATATAGTGTAACATTTAATGTTCTATTCCCCCTGAACACATCCTAAACCCACTCATAATATATGCCAAGTCTGGGATGGGATGATACCACGTAGGGAGTGTTTGCAGTAGTCATGCTACTCGGTCCATTACTGGCCTGACTGACTGGAATCACGCTGACCTCGGCCCCTCCAGTAAAGGGCTGCAGTCTCACAGTTAAAAAACGTAAATGGATAAGTTGGCGCATAGGCTGATCTTGTGGACATTTTCTCGACTCCAATCATTGCTTTCTTCTTTCTTTCCAGCATATTTGCTACTTTAACTCACTCCAGTTTCTTTCTTGCTTTTTTAATATTGAGGGGCTGTTTGCATCTCGCATAATATCAGATTGACTCAGCCTGATGCTGTGCCTCCTGCGGCTGCGAGAGCGGGTTTGCGCTCGTTCATCACCGTGGCTGCATTTTATTATTGGGTAGAAAGAAAAAGAAAAACAGTTTGGCCACAGACCGGTTCGGCCTGAAACAGACCGACTGGTTGGGAATCCTCCTGCGCCTTGGTGTGACTGACTTTTGCCACCGCTCAAACTTGGTACTACTGGAAAAGCGGCATTAATTCTGTTAGACCATTCATTTCCATTGTAGAGTGGATCCCCCTGCAGCTCATTGCCCGGTCCATTTGTGAGACCCAGAAGTGAACCGCTCGTCCACATGGCCTTTCCTCGTCTTATTTAGCCTTCAGTCTGTGAACCTCTATGCAGGGTGCAAGGCAGCATTCTCCTCTCACAGCAAGCAGGGTGCCTGCAGCTG
This sequence comes from Fundulus diaphanus, assembly GCA_037039145.1. Lineage (NCBI taxonomy): Eukaryota > Metazoa > Chordata > Actinopteri > Cyprinodontiformes > Fundulidae > Fundulus > Fundulus diaphanus. The sequence continues at coordinate 31,995,379 of CM073137.1, forward strand.
CAAGGGGCACCAATTCCTCACACAGTAATCGTGCCACCCCCTATGTGTCATTGAAAAACGTGCTGCCGCGGGCGGCTACCCGGTTTGCCTGTGCCAAAAACCACTACCGTTGGTGGTGGAGGTGGAGGTTAGGCTATTTAGGTCCATAACTGAAGTCTGTAGTGTGAAAAAAAGGTGCAGGTCTAGGTGTTTTGACTCTAGTTTGGCGAGGGGGGGGGAGCTACGTTCAATGCATTAGAATACAAATACTATTTCTGGCTGCTTCTATCAACAGAGCAACTCACTGGATCAAAGCTGATCTATAGAGATTCCTAAAGCAAAAGAATTTCCTCAGAAAACAGGAATTTGCAATTACATTATGGTTGATGTCCACCTCATGATATCAGCAATGCATTAACTTTTGAGGTAGGGGAGCTTCTGGTTTGTTGTAGTTGGGATGGGAGCCAGATGTATTGTTGAAAAGACCTTGAGTCCCACAGGATTTGATTCATATGCAAGACTTGTTTAACCCTCCAGAGAAAGAAACTAGAAGACAACGAAAGTCATTGAATTTTGCTTTTTAGACACTTTGTTGGGCAGACAAAACATTCTTCTTTATACATTTCATATGATCTTTACCTTTCTGGTGGTAAAAAAAAGTTACTGACCTTTAAAGGGTCAGAGAAAAACATGAATCTCAAAAAGTACTTCTAATATGTTATATCTGAGTATTAGAGAAAACTAGAGAAGTAGATTACATATTAAGTATCTACAAATAACTTTTGATGTGGATGTACAGCTAATTTTTGTGCCAGAACAGCTGATTGTATTCATGTCTCAAACAACACTGCAGGGACTCTGGCCCAAACAGGAAGATAAAAGCTACAAAAATGGTTTTGTGTGTGTGCGTGTGTGTGTGTGTGTGTGCGCGTGCGCGCACAGTGGTGAACTGTGACCTTTACAGAATAACCCTGCCTGACCCCTTTAGAACTGTTTATTGATGTAGACATCATATGAAACCAAAGTCCATCTGAGGCCAACTAATACACATAAACGAGGGTCAGAAATAGCTTTCTCTGTTGATTAAGAAAACAGTGCATATAGCGCAGTAGAAATATACACTAATGTTGATGGTTAGGACTTCAAAGGGTTTGTTCAGTTTTTAAGAAGTTTTATCTCACAAGAAAATGCTGAGAGGGATATGTCAGTAAATAATTGTAGAAGAATTGCGATGGGTGCCAGAGCATCTTGTCTTGTTTGATGTGCTCTGCCTCTACCAGTTCCTGTTTGCTCAGCAAGCTGGACTCTTCTGCTTCTTTCGTGTTTTCAGCCCTCACTGTCGAATGCTGCCAGTGTCTGCATGCTGCAAAAGTCTGCCTGTTTCCCTGTGAGTTCCAGCTGCTTGCTTTGCCCATTCTGGTGGTTCCTCGGTCCACATCGCCTATTCTTGTCAGCCCCTGCCTTTATCACTGGTTTGTACTGTCACTGCATCCATTGTTGATGGAGAGGACCGATTGTTTATAGGGAATATTACTTCCATCCCAGGTGACAAATGAAGGTTGCCACCTGCAACCACTAATTGCCTTGTCAAGCGTCCGTATGCCAGCCAATCTGTGTCAAGTCCTCATCCTACCATCGCACAACACTCTGCTTAAAAGCTGCTCCACACATGGATTATCCTGCTTTTCAGCTGAGCTTCAACCCTCCTCCCCCCCATCTACTTCTTCACGCTCTCAAGCTTCGCCTGACCCAGGGGGAAGACTTCACTAATCCTAATCCTAAAATGAACATCCAAGGTCCGATCGCCAAATAAGTTTTCTAATTTATGTCAATAAATCTCTCTAATTTTATCTTTTTGTCTGTGTGAGTCTATCCAGATTGAAATTAGAATGATTTAGGTTGATTGTACTGTAAATATCTTACTTATAGCTCCTTTAAATTAATTTTATAAAAGCTTTATATGAGTTTACCTGCTGAATGTTTAATGGACAGTGTAACATGATTAGACCATGGAGAGGCCATATCAGGTCAAAAATGAATTAGCTGTTTAAAAAAACCTCACAAATATATATTTTAGATCATATCAGGCCCATTCATATTTTTATTTTGTAGCTTATAGTACATGTGGAAAGCAACCATTATTTATTTGAAATGACACCAGTTTTTTTTGTCTTTTTTTCCCCTTTTTTATTTTATTTTTGGAGAATTATACAGTTTATATAGTTTCCCTGTCCCCTTATTTTCTTTAATTATATGGAACTTTTTATATCTTCTCCTGACTGATACATTTGTGCACTTCTTTGTGTTCCTTTGTAACATCTCTTCAAACTTTATTTTTACCTAAAAGATACAATGCAGAAAAGGGAGGTAAAAGATTTGAATTCTCAAAAAAATAAATCAAAAAGTCGTTTAATAGTTTACAAGTGTGCATGGATAATAAAACCCAGGTTATTGCATATTTTGGAAGATATGTTAAGATTTGCTTGTTTTTCCAGTTGAATTGAACAAGATAAATGCCAATATATATTAAAACATTGTTGAAATTATTTTTATGGTCTCATGTCTTTACACTAAAATATCTTTGCGAACAACCTTCTCAAAGAGTATTTTCAGAAATTTCTATTGTTACAGGTTCTTGCTCTGAGTGCTTCTCTGAATTAAAGCTGCAAAACTAATTCATGCTCTGACCACAATCTGACCCCAAGTGGACAAACAGAATACGACTTTGCCCTTATGAACCTTCTGATGACCATTTTTAGTCATAACATAGTAGACAAACGCCTGTGTTAGTGACTACCAAAGCGCTGGATTGCAGTCATGAAGCAATTATTAATCTGGTACCTACAAACTTTTGCATGGACATTTAACAGAGGAAGCAACACCAGGTGCTGAATGAATCAATTGATGACACTTTACAATAATTATCAGCAACATTTTTTACTTGTTAAGTGATGTTGCCATAGTCCCATGGATTGAATGTCTTATTATTAGAAAAATGGTTAAATTGATATGACAGAAAATTTAAAAGTTGAAGTCACTAAACTAATTTGGATTACTTGATGAACAATTGAATTAACAATTGAATTAAACAGAATTTAATTGAAAATACGAATTATAAATTTAAATTTATCATCTTAAAACATTTGAGGGAATGAATTGCCTCAATTTACTTGAGTTTCGTAACTTTTATACTTAATCAGTAAGATCATTGAAAAAGCTGTGTTGTAACAGTTAAATACCTTCTTAACAATGACCAGCCGCTTTGACGTTTTACAGTCAGGTTTTCATGCTCACCACAGTACAGAGACTACCCTTGTCTAGGTATTTAATGATATCCATATAAATGCAGACTGTGGAAGAACCACAGTGCTGGTATTATTCGGCCTTAGTGCAACATTTGATACTATCAATCACAGCATTCAACTGGTTTAAATCCTACTTAAAAGACAGAGACTTTTTGTGTCAGTAGGTAACTTTACATCAGAGACCACTAAAATCACATGCAGGGTTCCCCAAGGGTCCATCTTGGGTTCCCTCCTGTTCAATATCTACATGCTTCCTCTAGCTCAGATGATATAAAAAACAACATCAGTTACCATAACTATGCAGACGACACACAGCTCTACATCACTATGTCACCAGGTGACCATGAACCCATTGAAGCACTGAGCAAATGCTGAGAAGAAATCAATGCATGGATGTGCAAACACTTTTTTACAGTTGAGTAAAAACAAAACTGAAGTAATAATTTTTGGATCAATGGAAGAGTGATCAAAAGTTAGCACACAGCTTCAGCTAGTAAACACTGATCAGACCCGAAATCTGATTGTAGTGATGGACTCAGAGTTGAACCTTCAAAGACATCTAAAGACTATAACACAGTTGACCTTCTATCACCTGGGTCCTGTTTCAGAAAGCTGGGTTAGTTGATATTCAGAGTAATTTCTGGAGTAAATTCCTTCATACCCTGGCTTTTCCGAAAGCTCAGAAGCCGTTTCCCTCAGTCAAATTATGACAATAAAGTCCTCTGTGAAACAACCCTGCTACTGAGCAGAGTTTTTTTTAGTTTTTCCTATTTTTTGGTTAAGATCTGCACAAGGAAGTGTCGGAAATGGCGTGTCCTTTAATGGAGGAGCCTGTATGCTTGTTTCCTGCCGTCGCCATGGTGAATCACGTTATCTACGTTCCATTGATGAAGACTTCTTTCATGCTTGTGCCCGCGCTCAACTCATGGTTTTTGTTGGATGCTGAGTGTAGTTACCTGATTGATATCACCTGTTCTGAAACCGAAAACACTGAATATGACAGCATGACGTAGAACTACTCAGAGTAGCTGCTTTCTACTCAGGGTAGATTGTCCAGTCTTTCTGAAACGGGGCCCTGAAGAAAATTTCAAAGATTAAAGGACTAATGTCTCAGTGGGATCTAGAAAAATGAATCCATGCATTTATCTTTAATCGAGTTAATTACTGCATCAGTGTCTTCACAGGTCTGCCAAAAAAGTCAATCCCAAAGCTGCAGTTGATACAGAACGCTGCTGCCCGCGTCCTCACTAAGACTAAGAAAGTAGAGCACATCACCCCAGTTCTAAAGTCCTTATACTGGCTCCCTGTATTTCAGAGAATATACTTTAAAATACTTCTGTTAGTCTATAAATCCCTGAATGGCTTAGCACCTAAATACATCACAGACCTGTATTTGACAATTCTTAGATTAAAGCAATCAAGGTTTCTTATTAAGACATCTGCAGCTGTCTACTTTAGCATGATAAAAATCTTGGTGGTCAGCCGGCAAACTGCCAAAACCCCGTCTACAGAGCTGCTGACACTTTTGAAGAGGCACTGCTGGAAACTGCTCGCCCTTTCAGACCCCGTGGAAGCAGCAAGGCTGTGTTTGGTTTTTCCCACGCTGCTTCTTGTCACTACTAATGCTAGGGGACAAATGCAGACTGAAACCAGGTTGATGGTTGAGTTTTTTTTTTTGCAAAGATTTAGTTCAGTTGCTGTAATCCAGGGCCTAGTTGGGTAAAGGAAGTGCTGACAATAACAGTAGGATTGGCTGTAATTCAGCTCGATGGAGAAGGAGAGGAGCAAGAGAGTTAGGCTGAGTCCTATTTTTATGGCTACTCATTCCCTTACTACTCCCCCTCCCCCCATTGCTTGAGTTGGGCTGGATAGGTTATTTTTTGCTTAATGAATGACATCCTCATTTCATTCCATTGTATATTTACTCACAGTATCTTTCATTGATGCAAACATTGCTTTGATGATCAGAAACATTGTAGCAAGACAAAAAAAAGCTAAAACTGAAGTAATCTGTACGGAGGGCAAATATTTTAAATATTTTTTTCATGGCACTGTATAATAAGATATGTGAATACATTTTTATTCAATATCTCTGATCTTTGTAGCCAGGAAGATAAGTATTTACATTTTCAAGTAACCACTTTATATGACAAAGATCACATATTTTATTGAGCCTGAGATGTAGAAGCTGCATATAGAGCAACTGTAAGAATCTGACTCACTGGAGAAATTATTTCTCAATCTTCTTGGAGTTTCTTCAAACCAGAAGGTTATCGTTGGTGCTACTGGTATGCTGTAGGATGCTAATGGACAAAAAGTGATCAGGAGAGTTATGGTTGCAAAAGGCTTATCTTGGAGATACAGATGAAAAGTCAAGGCTGTGTTTGTCAAAGTTGATCAAAGTTGATTGTCAAAGTTGATCCTACAGAAAAGTGACTCGATCCATCCATCCATCCTTCGTCTTCCGCTTATCCGGGGTCGGGTCGCGGGGGTAGCAGCTCCAGTAGGGAGGCCCAGACGTCCCTCTCGCCAGCCACTTGGGCCAGCTCCTCCGGGGGAATCCCAAGGCGTTCCCAGGCCAGCCGAGAGACATAGTCCCTCCAGCGTGTCCTGGGTCTCCCTCTGGGCCTCCTCCCGGTGGGACGTGCCCGGAACACCTCACCAGGGAGGCGTCACCAGGGAGGCGTCCAGATGCTCGAGCCACCTCAACTGGTTCCACTTGATGTGGAGGAGCAACGGCTCTACTCTGAGTCCTCCCCGGATGACTGAGCTCCTCACCCTATCTCTAAGGGAGAGCCCAGACACACTACCGAGAAAACTCATTTCGGACGCTTGTATCCGGGATCTCATTCTTTCGGTCATGACCATAGATGAGGGTAGGAACGTAGATCGCTTTTTGTGGTGAAGCTCTCTCTTCACCACAACGGACCGGTACTGTGCCCGCTTCACAGCAGACGCCGCACCAATCCGCCTGTCGATCTCCCGCTCCATCTTCCCCTCATTCGTGAACAAGACCCCGAGATACTTAAACTCCTCCACTAGGGGTAGCACATCCTCCCTCAAGACCATGGTCTCGGATTTGGAGGCACTGATTCTCATCCTGGCCGCTTCACACTCGGCTGCAAACCGCTCCAGTGAGAGCTGTAGATCATGCCCTGATGAAGCCAATAGGACCACGTTATCCGCGAATAGCAGAGACGCAATCCTAAGGCCACCAAAACGGATCCCCTCGACACCTTGGCTGCGCCTAGAAATTCTGTCCATAAAAGTTATGAACAGAATCGGTGACAAAGGGCAACCTTGGTGGAGTCCAACTCTCACCGGAAACGAGTCCGACTTACTGCCGGCAATACGGACCAGACTCTGACACCGGTCATACAGAGACCTAACAGCCCTTATTAAAGGGCCCGGTACTCCGTACTCCCGGAGTACCCCCCACAGGATCCCTTGAGGGACACGGTCGAATGCCTTCTCCAGATCCACAAAGCACATGTAGACTGGTTGGGCAAACTCCCATGCCCCCTCCAAGATCCTGCTGAGAGTGTAGAGCTGATCCAGTGTTCCACGGCCAGGACAAAAACCACACTGCTCTTCCTGAATCCGAGATTCGACTATCCGACGGACCCTCCTTTCCAGAACCCCGGAATAGACCTTACCAGGGAGGCTTAAGAGAGTGATTCCCCTGTAGTTGGAATACACCCTCCGGTCCCCCTTTTTAAATAGGGGGACCACCACCCCAGTCTGCCAATCCAGGGGGACTGCCCCCGATGTCCACGCAAAGCTGCAGAGCCGCGTTAACCAACACAGCCCCACAACATCCAGAGCCTTAAGGTACTCAGGGCGAATCTCATCCACCCATGGGGCCTTGCCACCGAGGAGCTTTTTAACAACCTCTGCGACCTCAGCACCAGAGATGGGAGAACCCGTCCCAGAGTCCTCAGGCTCTGCTTCCGCAATGGAAGACGTGTTGGTGGGATTAAGGAGGTCTGCGAAGTATTCCGCCCACCGCCGCACAACGTCCCAAGTCGAGGTCAGCAGCACACCACCCCCACTGTAAACAGTGTTGGTACTGCACTGCTTCCCCCTCCTGAGATGCTGGATAGTGGACCAGAATCGCTTCGAAGCCGTACGGAAGTCTTTCTCCATGGCCTCTCCGAACTCTTCCCACGCCCAAGTTTTTGCCTCGGCGACCAGCTGAGCCGCCTGCTGCTTTGACTGCCGAGGTCGAGGGTGGGGACCTTGGCGTTCCGATTCTCGGCTGCAGAAGCTGGCTCTTGGGATGTGGAATGTCACCTCTCTGGTGGGGAAGGAGCCTGAGTTACTGCGCGAGGTTGAGAGGTTCCGACTAGAGATAGTCGGACTCACCTCGACGCATGGCTCTGGCTCTGGAGCCAGTCTCCTTGAGAGGGGTTGGACATTCTTCCACTCTGGAGTTGCCCCTGGTGAGAGGCGCCGAGCTGGAGTGGACATACCTCATCTAGGTGCCTGTACGTTGGGGTTCACCCCGGTGAACGAGAGGGATCCAGCAGGGCACAGAGGAATCGAGGTGTCAGCAGAAAAAGACACGTTTGAGAGCAGATGATGATGATGATAAAGAAGGAACTGATTCTTGCAGTTTGTGGAGATGATGAAGATCTAAGATGAAGCTTAGGACACCAACATAAACTGAGGTTGGCAGATTGTGGTGAACGGTGTAGATTTGTAATGATCCTTTGTTTTCTAAGAGGTTGAGATGGTGTCAGTAAAGTGTTGGAGGCTGGTCAGACAGGAGAGTGGTGTTGGTGGAGTATAAAGGACAGATGATCTAGGGTGGTATTAAAGCTTGTTTCAATGTATGCATAATATAAGACTTGTTTACACTTGATTGTATCTCTCATGTTTGTTAATGGATCATTGCCAATAAATGTGATTAAATCAACAGGAATTTATTTTCAATGACAGTCAGGTTGAGCAGTGTGTACAAGGTTGCAGGTTTTCTTCATGAATTTTGGATCTCCAGGGGCTTTGTTTGGAAAAGCTGTCCTTCCAGCTGCATTCTCTTAGTTACCAAACTGTGTGGACGTACAATGTCCACTAAATGTAAATTGGACACTTTTTTTGTTTGCATCATAGCTTACTGATTTAGGATAATGTAAGCAGCCTATAAAGATGGTTCAATAGAAAGCTTTAAATCACTAAACTCCAAATCCCTGTCGTCTTGTATAAACCCACCCGGAGCTGTTTTTTCTGTTTACATGAAGGAAAGGCAGAGTCTTGTGAGAAGCCTTTGGAGATAATAAATCCTCAAGTTCATCACAAGCTGCACTATTTTTGACAGCTAAGCAAAACCTCTCGTAGCTTTTTTCAAGCTTTAGGTGTCTATTCTAGACTTAACTTGCTTTACATGGTAATTAATCTCCTCTTTCTGCCAGTTCTCAGGCTGTAATCTTCCTTACTTTTTCTGCTGCTGCTAAATATTTCTTGGAAAAGCTTTTCCTCCCAAGTGCAAGCAAATTAACTTGTGACCTTACTCGCTCTCTGTCTTGCGCGATAAAAACATACTCAGACAAACAAGACCCCATCCAGAAGTACATATTGACACAACATACAACAGCCATTCTTATTCCTGTCATGTCCATTTCTTAGAAATTGGGAAGTACAGTGAAAGCTCTGGACTATTCGTCCCCTGTAAAAATATGGGGTATGAATGGCCATTTGTACGACACACAGCGGGTTCTCTGAGACCCAGTAGGAAGGAGAAAGTATTGACGCTGATATGCTTTAAAGGTATATAGCCGTGTAAATGCTTATGAAAAAAGACCAAAAACTGCTTGATCATGATAAAATAAGTTATATACATCAATTTGCCATCCTGATAGTGTTTTGATGGTCCTTTTTGAGCCGAAAAATTATTCCATCTCGGGCACTATTAACAAATATAACCAAACATGGAGACATCTACCGGCAGAACTATCATAATGCCAGTTTGCTTAATTTATAAATCAATTGTAAATAATGCCGGACCGAGCCTGACCCTCTACAATGCCTCGCATTAAAGCAGCAGCTCGGCGTGATCGAAGACCAACCGTTATTAATTAAATAAAACAATCTAACAGCAATGTTCAGAGCTTCATATCAGAACATTTACTCACGTCAGTCAACTTTGCATTCACATCTGAGCCTCGGCAGGTTTAGCGTCCGCATCAGTGAACGCCAACATTCAGACTGTATTCTTAGTGACATTCCAATCTTTTCCCTCTTGAAATCATATTTGTTTGTGCTTTTATTTCCGTTAGATCTTAGAACATTCTTCATTGTTTCTTTGGGAGATGCTCATAGCCATTAGCCGTTTCATTGTTTTAACCCCTGCTGTGCATTCACAGTACATACTTCAGTTAAAATCGTGAATAAACACAAAGGGCTTTATTTATTTATTTATTTTAACAAATTGAGCAAAAAAGTATAAAGCACCAAAATAACTAATACGCCAGCAGGATGTGATAATCTTTCATAAAAACTTTGTATGCAACCAGAGTGAGCTACTGACGTATAAATAAAAAAAAGAGTCAAAGAAACGTGGCTATGCACCTTTAATGATATGATTTCTAACACAGAAATCAGTACTATACCAGCTTGTCTACATCATAGTTTCTCAGAAACCTCTGTTCACTAGGTCCAAGCAGATACACCAAAAGAGGTAGCTTATTCCAGAGTCATTTGTTTACCCACCAGAAAAAATGCCTTAAAAAAATGACGTAAAAATAATATTTGCACCATATCCATATTAACATTGCCCAGCCATGAATAGTATCCATCCATCCAAGGTCATGGGGGAGAGAGACCAATTAATTTAACAGTCATGTTTTTGGACTGTGGGAGGAAGTCGGAGTACTCAGAGAGAACCCGTGCATGCTTGGTCAGAACATGCAAACTCCATGGAGAAAGTCCCCAAGTCAGGATGTGAACCCAGGGTCTCCTTGCTGTGAGCCAATAGTTCTACTACCTGCCCCATTGTGTAGTCTAGTCTGGTTTTACTAATTAAAATAAGCATAGGAAAGGAGAGATAATAACATTTAAATCAAATAACATAACTTTAAAAGGCAATCTTAACAGCCGCACGTTTTTGTCATAAGTGAAAATGTTTGTGCTAATTTAATTTTCTCCCTGCAGATAAACTCGCTGCTCTCGTCTCTCTTTGTGGGGAACAAACAAAACAAATGGTAGTGATTAACCGCATACTGCTTCCTACTCACTTTAGAGACATTTGCTTTTGAGTCTTTCATGGGTTGGGAAAGTTTTTACAAGTGATGTGCTGTTATATTTCTACCCAACCGTATGAAATGTCCACTGATTTGACACCAAAGACACTGAAGCTTTAATGGGGCAGTGGATGTTTTTGAAGATCTGTAGATTGTAGACTGTAGTATTTGTCAAAACTGTAATGGTTGTCATGAAAGGAATCAATCTCTGCTGTGTAAATCTGTGCTTTGTTTATTTCAAGCAGATTAATGAATGCCTGGCGGGAACAGTAAATCCTTTGAGTTATGAATGCAAATTCTCTCATTTATGCAGTGACTCATATTGCCGTATTCCATCATAATGGAGTCAATCTGACAAGCTGCGTTTGCTGATAAAGTACATCTCTTGGTGCTTTTTGATAGCTTGATACCAGAGGTTTTTATGGCATCATGAAAACACACAGCAGGAAATAAGCAGAATTCGGTCAGCAGTCAGGTGTTGTGCTGGTGAAACGCTCCTGTGAATGCGACCTTGTTTGACTCGTCCCCACACACCACCCTGCTCCACCCCCATGGCAGGAACGTCTGTGTGGGCCTCCATTTTTCATAATGCCATTATACGTCATTCAGCTCGCTGACATTTGATGGATTGGGTTCCTGTTTTTATGAGCAGCTCATTACCTTTACCCCCTTCTCTCTTTGTGTAGAAAGATTTACTTAAAGAAAAGCTTTATATTACTTGTCCACTGCGAGCTAGCTTTCATTTCTCTGTTTTGTAGGATTAATGGAGGGTTATTGCACCACAGGCTGTTAACTTTTTAGAATTTCCCACCAGATTTATTGACCTGCTTTATAGAGGCATATTCCCTTTCATCCTTTCGGAGACCAGGAGGATTCTCTCGTACCTCCTGGTTTCCCCTTACCCCCAAATTCCACATCCTCTGTGGCTGCTCCATTCTGTTCACATACGTGCACGTCCATCCAACGAAGCCGCTATTGTTGTTGCCGCTTGTTATTTTAATTAATGAGAACCATTCCGCATTCTCCATGACTTCTCCCAACGTCACCCTCATCGCACAAGCTCTCCGTCATTTACTGTCGAAATATGGAACAAGTCTATTTTCTGCTCTGTTTTGGTCCATCGGACTACAGCCAGAGTAACAGCTCACTATTTTCAACTGAAATTCCTATAAAATAATGGTGAAATGTGGATTGAAACGTCTATTAATGTAAGCAAAAACACAATTCAATTATTTCAAATACAAAAACATCAAAGTTTATGGTGGCCAATGTACTCACCCATACTTGATGGAAGTAAAAATATGCAGAGTCGATGTATAATCAGCTGCAGAGAACTTTTTGGAGGTTTTGTTTCCGATGTGACACCGTATGGGGCAGTTCTCAAATGACATCACATTTTCCCCGTGACAAATGGTTTCCTGGCTGGTCAGACAGGAACAGTGCAAATTACATTGGCAACAACCACAATATTAATCGTTTTAGAAGATGATGACGTCCCAGGAGCTTCATTTCAACCTGCTTCAATGGAGAAACCCAGCATAGAACAGCTTAAACGTTGCTTAAAATGTAGAGGGCTCAAAGTGAGCGGAAAGAAAGCAGTATTAGTAGAAAGGTTGGAGAGGCTGTCCCCTCCTCTCTCACAACGGATCAAACCTGAGGAAGAAACCTGTTGAATCCACGTAGAATTACAGCTAATACTAAGCAAAAATATTATTATTATAAATAATATTATTATATATATCATTAGTATTATATAAAAGATCATTACAAGCCTATGTTTTAACTTATTATAGAGCTTATTGCAGAAAATAGCCTTAAAAACAGTCAATCATCCTGCTGTAATCAGACACTTAGATCCCGTCTCCTCTTCTCTCTCACACACACACACACACACACACACACACACACACACACACACACACACACATACACACACACACACACACACACACACACACACACACACACACACACACACACACACACACACACACACACACACACAGCCAAAGGCAGGCTGTGGATGCTAAACAAATAAATATTGCTGTCCGAGTATCAGAAAACAGCTTTTAACACATCAATAGTAAAGTTAACCTTTCACTCAACACACATCCTTCACCATAATTATTTATGTAAATGTTATATTCTGTTTTTTTGCCCTGCTGGATCCTGTTATCCATCAATAAATGCAGAAGACCTCCAAGCCCGGGGAACACAATGTGCGATTTTGGGCAGTCGCAGATGCCCAAAATTCCCCCTGGACTCCCTCCCTCCTCAGAATGACGAGCTAGATGTAGTCTCCTCCAAGTTATGAGGTACTTCAACAAGGCACAGAGGTGGGTAGTAACAAGTTACATTTACTCAGTTACATTTACTTGAGTAACTTGTTGGACAAAATGTACTTTTCTGAGTAGTTTTGCTGCACTGTCCTTTTAACATTTACTTAAGTAATATTAAAATGTATCGCTACTCTTACTTGAGTAAACTTTCTGGCTACTCCTGGGTAACTTCAGTGCATGTAGAACAGGCTTGTTTTAATCAGAAATGCACCAAAGATACACTTACAGTTTAAGTGAGAATTTTTGCTTGTACACAAGCTTTGTTGTTTTACTGTTATTTTGTATCTGCTGTAGAAATTATTACTGGAAGATCTTTGCACTATTCTAACACACTGTATATACATAAACTGCTTTAAAGTATTGGTTTCATTGGTTTGAGAAAAATCAGAAAAGGTGTTTTTCCTATCTGAATTTCTGATTTTGTAATTGTAATTTATTTGTATATTTTTTTAAAAATATCTATTTTAAGTTTTTCTGATACCAGAATTTATACTTTATGTTTTTGTCTGTCTGATTAGATCACTTTTGAATATTAAATCAGATGTTATGATTAGTTACTCAGTACTTGAGTAGCCTTTAACTTTTATTTGAGAAATTTCTTGCTTAGCTACTTTTTAGTTTTACTTGAGTAAAAATATGTGTGCTACTCTTACTTCAGTACATTTTTTTCCCACCTATGTCTCTGAGGCTGTCATTTAAAATAGCAACCAGTTTCCCTTTAAAACAAGTTATGTTAATGTGGACAACATCTATGTGTTTACCTCTGATTAACACATTTAATAAATGCCGTTCTGTTAAAAATTAATTCAGTGTTTTTTATCAGGTTTTTTTTAGGTTTTTACGGCACCAGTGGCTTGTTTTTTGGTATAGTGGGCTGACAGGAAAGGCGGTACGAGAGAGGGGGAGAGACATGGGGCAAAAGACCACAGGTCGGAGTCAAACCTGTGGTCAGCCGCGTCGAGGACTAAGGCCTCTGTACATGGGTTGTGCGCGCTAACCACTGCGCCAAAGCTGGGGAGCAATGGTCGACCTGGAGGAGGGAAGAAACGAGGAAAGGGGGAAGAAAGAGAGCGGCAGATTCCAAAGTCGTGGGTTCGATCCCAGCAGTTGTCATGTTACGTTTTAATGAAATTGTCTCCCGTAATTAAAGTTTTTAGGTGTCAATGAAAGTAACCTGCTGCTTTATCTTAAAAAGATGTAAAAAAGGTTTTCTTTGTGTGGAAATAGTATCATACTGTAAATTAATACACAGCACTTTTTATTTACCCACAAAGCCTTCTTTTTAAAATTTTATTGATTAACAGCTTATTTATTTTTGTTTTCTGATCCAGTCACATATTAAAATAAATGTACATTTCCATTATACTGTATACTATATGCATGATACAGTATTACTTAATATTATTAATCTATGCAGTTTATTTTCCACAGCAAAATAGCAGCTCAAACTATAGTATTTTTAAAGCATGCACCTTTCCTAAAGTACTTGCTGAGTGAAGTGACTAATATATTGTACTTTGTATGCATATTATTGAATCAGTAGAGGCTCATATTTATTCACAGTAAAAGACCATAGACCTTATCTGTTTCAGAGAACCAAATGTTTATTTATAAACAATAAAAAACACAGCGAATTAAACATTTTAACAGACCTTTATTTTTTAGTTTCTACCGAAGCATGCCCTTTGTTCAGTGTTTTTAACCATTAAAAAAACAATGATCCGCTGGCTTATTTAAATGCACATTAACATTTATGAGGTGCTTTGTATTGACTTTTCAGATCAATAGTTTGAAAGATCGTCTATGAAAAAAAATGAACAATGAACTGTCGATAACTCTGCCAAAACCCAACTAAAAAGTTTACACGATATGTTTCAGCTCAACAGATGCTTTAATGTCCTTTATGTGCAATACTGTAAGTGCTACATGACTTTTACCTTTCTTATTATATTGCTGTTATAACATGTGGCCAGGAGGGCACTTTGTTCTACTTGTTATAGTGACAACAAAATAATCTCTTCTATTCTTTTTTTCATCACATTTTTCGTAGTTGATGAAAATGTCATCACCACACCATAGAAATCTCTTTCCATTTTCATATGATAGATTGAACAGTGCCCAGAGATACCTTCAAGGCTTTGGACGTTGCTTTAGAAGCTAGACCTGCTTTAAAAGTCTCCACAGCTTCCTCCCTAACCTGCCTGCTGCAGTTTTTTCACTGATCTCTAACAAACACTGGAGGCCTTCAGAGAACAGCTGCATTTGCACAAAGATGTAATTCTTCCGTTAATACTTAAAATACGCAGAGGTGTAGTTAGTGGTCTTCTGAAGGAAGAATGGTTGCAATATATTTATATAAAGGGGGCTAAATAAAAAGCTATTACACTTTTTCGGGTTTGTAATTGTAAGAGAATTTTGAAAATCATATATCATCTTTTTCCCAGTTTAAGGTCCAAGAGCCTCATTTATACGCACAAACCGGGGCCTAAAAATTTACGTATGTCACTTCTATCTATCTATCTATCTGTCTGTCTGTCTGTCTGTCTGTCTGTCTGTCTGTCTGTCTGTCTGTCTGTCTATGAACTTGACAAGAAAATGTGCGGTGCTCACAGCAACTCTGACCCATGTGTATGCTCATTTTGGAGACAGGGGAAATTGGCGACTCAGATGGTAAAGTGGTGAACTGTAGCCAAACTGCATGATGATTCCTCTCAGATATTCAGCTTCCCTCCACATCAGACCTCCATCATGGTTCGACTTTATATAGCGACACATAACTATACACATATATATTGTGGGATGCCGTCTGCAAGATCTGGAAATGGTTTATGCTGCAAGAGTCCAGAGAATGACCAGAGGCATTGCCACATATCCCACCTACCTGGGCAATCCACTTCCACCAGAAATGCTTCGGAAACATTAAATCAAAAACTTGATTGACTCAGAAACAGCTTCTTTCCAAAAGCTTTAAAAGCTATGATATGCATCAGGCAGATTAATGTTTTTCTTGACATAACCCTCTCCATTTATTTGGGCTTGGGACCAACACAAGGAGCACAAAGGACTCTGAATTCTTGTGGCTGGATTATTAATAATAGTTGTGTGCCAAGTTATTTTAATGTGGACAACATCTGTGTGTTTACCTCTGATTAACACATTTAATAAATGCCGTTCTGTTAAAAATTCATTCAGTGTTTTTGCTTTTTCTCCATGGGTGCCTATGTTAACCATAATAAAAACAATGAATGGCTGGCTCATTTAAATACACATTAACATTCATGAGGTGCTTTGTATTGACCGTTTGTGGTTGAATCTGGGTGTGTAGAGAGCAAAACATGAGGCAGAACCAGGTATGCAAACATTCAGGAAGATCTCTGATCAATAAAGGGAAAATGTATGCTGGGGTACATGCACATGGTTTTATAAATCTGTGCCTATATTCACAAAGATTCTCAGAGCCCCCTCAGAAAGCTCCTATCTAAGGCTGCATCCGAAAGGGTCTAGTTGGCAAGGCAAGTTTATTTGTACAGCATTGTGGACAGGTTGGCAATGAGCGGGAGGAATAACAGCGTTGTACCGACGGAAATTATGGAAGCCAGGCAGTTTTGAGGTCCTCAATCTCCTTTTTCTTTTCTTTTGTCCAAAAATAATCCAACGTGCAAGTGCAAATAAGTAAAATGCATGGCAGCAATAATAATAGCTCTATTTAAACCAATGTAAAACTACTCAATTAAAACCCATCAAAAAACCATGTATAAATAACCGACCAATTAAAAATCCTAAAACTAAACACCATTACTACAAATAATTCCCGAAACAATCTAGGACTATAAACTACCCCTCCCCCCCTACCTTGGTAAGGGGGGGAGGGGTAGCCGTGGATGTAGTAGGAGTTGCCTTTCACGGACTCACAGACGCGGCCTGGAACAGAGCAGAGAAGTACAGGAGCGGATGATGTGGAATCTGGAGGTGAGAAGAACTTCAACGCGGACCATGGCACTGTGACGCTGTCGTCTGATGATTAAAACTCAAGTTATTTTAATGGGTACAGCATCAGTCTTACTTCTGATTTACACATTTCATAAATTCCTCTCTGTGAATTTTTTTCTGTTTCTTTGCTTTTCTTTGTGGTTGCCATTGCAGCATGAAAAAAAAAAACGATCATCTGACTCTTGTAAATACAGGTTAACATTCATGAGGTGCTTTGCATTGACCATTTATGGTTGAATCTGGGCGTGTAGAGGGCAGAACATGATGCGAAAAAAGCCATAGTGTCCACCTTATGTCAAAAGTTAATTCATGACCCCTTGATTTGTGATTTATGCTTACAGTAAAATGTGTCTTTTTTTTATTTATTTAAACCCATCCAATGATAGCCCTGCAGTAACTTTGAACGTCAACCCCTGTTTTTCTTTCAGGTTTTCCCTGAAAATTAAGGAGCTGTTTGCTGATTTCATCCGTCAGAACACCCGAGAAAATAACTTTTATTTCATTTTAAACAGCATTTAAGAAAAATTATTTAAGTTCAAGTTAAATTTTCTATTTGGGATTGGACAAGACCAGTCTAACATAGGTTAAACCATTCCATCATTGCTCTACCAGTATGTTGAGGGTCTAGGCTCAAGTCTTTTGTCAGATTTTCTTCAAGGATTGCACTGCATTTAGCTCAATCAAAGCCCCTTTTTTTGACTCGGACCAGTTTCCCTGCATCTAGTGAATAAAGCATCCCCAAAGACTAAAAGCGACCAACACCACCACCTTACAACCTTTAGCCTGCAGTGTGGATAAAACTAAATTCCATAATGATAAATAATTGTTTTTTATTATCAATCCGCTGTTAGCAAAGTGCAGCATTTTCGGGATACAAAATCTCTAAAACCATCATGTATGGTATATTATGTATGGTATATTATATATCAACCAGCTGCTTAGGAGTCAGGGTAGAAAAAAAGCCTACTCTGTGCTACCATCACAAACTGAAAACTTAACTGTTCTGGGACTTAGACTGGAATTGGGTGCTTCGGTCAGAAGAGACTAAGCTTTAGCTTTTTGGAAACAAGCACTGCAGCTGGGTTTGGTGCCAAACAATGCATTGTGGTTGTAACATGAGAAAATGTGAAAAACCTCCAGAGGTTTTGAATACCATCTTATTGTATTTATTAGTAAATTAAATCTACCTGTGTATAATCTTGTTTCTTTTTTTGGAGCCGAGGATTCCGGCATTTCTGTTTCAGAGAATGGTTTCTAAATCTGTCTTACTGAATAATACATATAAAGTCCGCTTTTACCATCCTTAAAACAAACAGTCGGCTTTACCGTGATAACAGGTTAAAATTCATTGCGTTTAAATAAAAATAAGCAAAAGTAACTGTAACAATATGGTTCTAATTCATCAAATCTTGACTAATTTAACTTTTTACCCACTACGTTTCTAAATATTGCCCTCTTTTACTCAGGATTCCAAAATGTGTATAATCAATAATTCAGTTTTTCTCACTAATCTCTAATTTTGTATCTTAAATGCCTATTACTTTATGGGTAGGTTTTTTTAAGACCTGTCTTTGTGTCCTTCAGGCCTTGGCTACAGTGAACTCTAGTCACAGCTATACATCTATTGCCAGACAACTAAGGACTTTTTAAATATTTTTAACTTTCCTGCTTATAACAATACATAATAATTAAATTTCATGATACAATCGTTAGTCCATCACTGCATCAAATACATGAATGAACAAAAGGGTTTTTGCAATTCCAGATTTCGAAACCGAAGGAATATTTCTATATTTTTTGTTTTGTTTTGCCAGGCAGTTCTTTGCAGCTTCCGTAATACAGTTGCATTTATGGAACTCCAAAGGCAATTGTAAGTTGGCTAGCATTCATGTGTTATCAGTTGCATCTGTGCACATTATACATGAAGAAAAGTGGTTAAAAAAACTCCCATTCCTGTTCATTTTAGCTCCATTTTATAAAAGAGTTTATGACTTGTCACAGAGATTAGTTTGATTTATTAAGTTAGTTGAAACATTGTAAGATTTGCATATACATGTTTATTGTGTATATATATATATATATATATATATATATATATATATATATTTATATGTAGATATATATATATATATGTAGATATATATATGTAGATATATATGTGTGTGTGTGTGTGTGTTGTGTTGTGTTCAGTAGATTTAACCTTGCTGGTTTTAGTTTTCCTATATGCTGTTTGAATCCAACAACATTGTGGTTTAGTAGTAATTTGTTAACCTAGCAAACTGTGTGTATTTTCTTTGTACAAACTACATGTATTTGTAGTTACAGTGCATTAAACAATATAAAAAAATCCAGCCAGCAGTAAGATTAAAAACAACAAATTATGCTCTGGTAAATCTAAGAAATTCTTCTGTTTTCTTACGCATCCTTTTTGTTTTTTCTCTTAATTGTTCTCTAAGACCTAGATGAGTCATTAACTTTAGTTCAGCTGGCAAAAACACTGGTGTGTTCAAAACCCATTAATGTTGTGTTGTACTTATCTTGTTCTACAAAGGTGGATTTCCCTTTATAGACAGAAGTCCCACATTTCATGGCTGAATGTCGATCGTCTCGACCCACATTACTCGTTGCTCTCTCCAGTCATGGTTGAGCTGATGTTGGCTGATGCTGTGGTGCCGGCTGCAGGCTGTGAGAGTTCATCTCCGGCCTCGCTGTCGTTAGGTTCACCACTTCTGCCAACATCCACAGGTGAAATGTCATTAATACCAGTTTCATTGCTGCAAACTGTCTGTTCACACTCTTTTCCAATGTCTGGCTTCACAACGTCTGGCTTCACAATGTCTGTCTTCACAGTGTCTCTGGCGTGTACTTTAGTACAATGAGTCAAATGATACCACGTATCACTCCCCTCTACTTGGACGGCGGTTGCGGTCGCTCGTTTGACCTCAAAGGGTCCATCCCATCTCGAGCCGTTCCATTTTCGTCCGAACACCTTCACGTACACCAGGTCTCCTGGTTCGACTGGTCTCTTCACCACCGACTCTGGACAGGAACTTCTGGCTTTTTCCTGCAGATAGATAGCTCTATGAATAGCAGTTAGTTGATCCATATATGCTTTCAACTCTGTTTGTAGCTGTTCAAGCGCCAGGCCTTTGAATGGAAACCTCCATTCAGGCACTGGCATTGTTCTGCCTGTTAGCATTTCATGCGGGGTTAAATGTGTGCTGCGGTGCAACTGCATGCGATAGCATTAGCGCAAGCGGCAAAGCATCAACCCAGTTTAGTTTAGTAGAAGCACAGATTTTATTCAGCTTAGGTTTCAAAGTCCCATTGATTCTCTCCACAATACCCTGACTCTGTGGGTGGTAGACTGCTCCAAAACGTTGTTTAATGCCTAGCTTTGACAAAACACCTTTCAACACCTTTTGGATAAATGCTGAACCATTATCTGAACTGATTTCTGATGGGATGCCAAATCTCGGAATCACCTCTCTTGTCAGAAACTTAATCACTGTATCAGCTCCCAAAGTCTTTGATGGGACTGCTTCAACTCATCGGCTGAACCGATCGATCACCACCAGCATGTATATTTTCCCTTGTACTGGCTTTATCATGTCAACATAATCTATCACAAGATGTTTAAAGGGTCCCTCAGGGACCGGAATGTGGCCTATCGGTGATTTTATGCCTTTACGGACATTGTTTTCTGCACATATTTCACATTGGCTCAAAATTTCATCCACCATTGCTTGCATGTAAGGTGACCAATAACCTTGCCTTTTCAACTTCTCCATCACTTTACCTGTTCCACAGTGAGCCAAACCATGGGCTTCTGAGATCAACATTGTCAGCTATTATCAGACTGGTAAGTACTTCCCCTATCAGAGCTTTCAGCTTGAATGACCTTTTTACAATGAGATAAATGGATCCAGGTGGACCTTTCTGCTTGTTTTAACAGACAGCTTTTGCAAGCAACCCTGGTTGTGTTTTATGTCCCCTATTTGAATCTTGTTTGAGAAAAAAAATAAAATAAAACTTTAAACTGTGGTATGCTGTGAACAGTAATTCATTGTTCTTCTTTTAAAAATATGTCCCCCTGATCATTTAACTGCTCCATACTGCTCTAGATAGACTTTTTATGGGTCTTTAAACCTTTTTCAGTCATCTAACATTAGTTTAATTGATAATACTCCCCAATATAATCTTAACCTCATCTAATTAAACCTTTTAACAAGTATCTTGTTCTCGGTTCTCATGTGTTTAGTTTACCCTTAAAAAACTTTAAGCAGACATTACTCTGAGTGATTTCTTACATTTTCATTTATCCCTTATTATTATTGTTGCATTTTCTGCGTTCTTACAAATTTAGGATCTGTGTTCATTAAATTATAATCCCCCAGTGATCTATGAATCCTTATTTTATGTTTGCACCGTGTCTTGTCCTGGCAGATTAACAACTTTCCATTGTAGAATTTGCCTTTTTCATCAATCACTGTCTATTTTGATAATGAAGAAGCATTTCCAAAATTTTTCTCATATAATCTGCTAAATCAGTTTCTTCTTTCAGTTCTCATTCCTTCTTAAAATATGGCAGCCTGTACTGCTTGCCAAACAATGTCTCATAGTTCTCATAGCTTTGAGGGTGATATGAACAATTATTCTTTAAGTCTATGTGAAAGCATTGTCCTATCTTTTTAATCACTTGGTTTACAAAATGAGTGCCATTGTCACTGTAGATTTTTTTCATTTTTTTTTCATATACCATATCTAGGTATAATGTCTTTGCACAAAGCTTTAGCTACTGTTACTGCTTTTCCATTTAGAAAAGCATCTATTATCACTAGACAATACTTTTTCTCTTCACTCTGATTTAATTCAATGAAGTCCATGTGAATTATTTGAAATGGGTAGCTGGGAGATGGAAACTTGCCTCAGTTCACAGTGTGAACTGTTGAAAATGCATACTGACTGTCTGTGTAAATAGTGGTTCATTTTCCTTTCATTAATTTGAAGCCTCTGTGAGGGCTACCAGTTCTGCAGCTTTTGCAGAGTATTTGATGGCAGTTTTTCTGCTTTTAAGACTTTTGTTGCTGTAACAACAGCATAACCTGTCTGTGTTTTAACATAGTTGTCTTTTCTTGATGAGCCATCTATGAAAAGAGTTTGTCCCTCGGTTAAGGGTTGATCTTTTAGATCTGGTCTGGATTTAGTCAACTGTTCAGCTGTTTATTGACAGTCATGTTTGCTGCCGGCCGCGATTATTGCAATTACACATGCTGATAATATGCAGGCCACACTATCTAGTTTAGATGAAAAGTAAGCAATTGGCTTCATTTTTGCACCATGCTGCAGTACTAAAACAGAGGTCATGTAATGGCCTTTGCAGTCTACTATTTGAATAAACGATTTATTGTAATCCGGCAACGCTAGAGCGGTGCTGAAAACTAAGGCCTGTTTTAGATCACAAAAGGCTTTTTCTGCTTCTGCCGTCCAGTTTAATTGTGTTGACATTTTCAATTCTTGATCATTCATTAGTTTTTGTAGAGGCCCTGCTTTTTCCCAGTAATTTGGGTTCAGTAGTTTGTGAGTCCTAAAAAGGACATCATTTGCGCTTTCGTTACAGGTTTTGTTATAGCTGTCTTCCTTTCCTCTAGGACGGTTCTGCCTTGTGCACTCAGGTTATGACCTAAATATTTCCCTCACTGTTTTGCATAGTTGAAGTTTGTTTTTGTTGATTTGTCCACTGGCACAGAAAAGAATGCATTGCTGATGTCGACAACAGTGTAATATGTTGTGCATCAGGCTTTAAAGGATATTGTCTGACACAGGGTCTGTAGTCAGATTTGGGTGTTATTTGCACTGGTACTGCTCCTTTAACCAGTCCTACGTCAGTGGGACCCTGGGACCAGAGGAAAGGTGGTAGATCTTTTACCAGAATCTCCTCTTCCTTCGTTAAATTCCTTATAGATCATGTTTGTGATGTTTCTCCATCTAGATGTACTCCAAACTGTACAGGCGTGCTTCCCCGGTCCTCTGCCCTTTGTGCATGATACACTATCTGTCCCAACTGTTTCTAAACACTGGGTTTTTTTTTTTTTTTTTAAACGACATGTGAGGGGAAATGCATTCTGTTAAACCTCTTAGTTTTGTTTTTGTTTTTTTTTGCAAGATTATTCCTGCTACCGTGGTGCTGTGAGCATCCGAGTAGAGGTAATCCACTGTTATTGTTGCCGGTGTACACTTTTCAACTTGTTTTTCATAATCTGGGTCCGATCCTGGGCTGTATTTGTACCAGAGAGTGACATGCAGATCTGTTTCTGTCATTTCATCTTGTATTTTTGCTTATAGCTTGTCTCCCTTCCTGTTTCAGGGCTGAGGCTGACTTATGTGGAGGTGTGTTTGGGATGTCCAAAGTATAGTAATAGTGAGGGTTTCCTGAACCCCTTTGCACAAGTACATCTTCATGTTGTCTTTTTACCACAATGCTTCCATTTGCTGTGGGCACCAGGCTAATCCTAATTAATACAATTCCCCCCATCAAAAATAGTTCATACAGATTTAGCATTACTTCTTCCTCTGGGGGTTCTTTTGTATTTTTCTCTTCATCGGTTAGTCATGCTAAATGATTTCTCCCTAGTTTTGGATTAGGACAATATCTTTGGACGTGTCCAACCTGTCCACATCCCCAACATTTATCTGATAAGTAAGGATGACCGTGGAATCTTCTTCTCCCTGCTCGGCCTCTGGCTCTGTTATCGCGATGGGCTCTATGGCCTTGATAAAACACTTCTTCTTCTGAGAGGAAGGTGTCTGACTTTGTTTTAGTTTTTTGTCGTTCTTTATCTTCAATTATTTTTTCTGCATGGAGTGCATGATTAATGTAATCTTCCGGTTTACCAGATGCCTATGTAATGTCGATTTACCCATTGCTGTATTGCATTACTTTAGCCTATATGCAGAGCGTTCTTTAACTGCTGCTGATAGGGACTTTGGGCGTTTTGATCCTCATTCAGACCTGAATGTATTTTGAACACAGCGGTCATCCTTACTCGGTGTTCATCAAAACTTTCATCTGTTTTTTGTTTGGTTCTTCCTATTTTTATTTTAACATGATCTTGCCCTACGGGCCCTGTTTCATTATCTTCCTGCCTACAAAACATTGTCCTGCCTTCTTCCTTTTTCTTTTGCCCCACCATTCTAAATCCTGCCTTCCTTCTTTTGCCATTTTGTGTTCTTCATTTTTGCACTTCTTTGTTATTTTGTCTTTTAATTCTGCAATTTTTTGGGAATTGAGGCGTCCCTCAAATCTGTATTTCTCAATCTACCTATTTAAATGTTTATTTTTGCCGGGATCTTTACTTTGTACACATTTCCAGTCACTGCTGGTTAATCCTTCTCTTATTTTGCTTGAGTTTTGTCCCATTTTGAATCAATTTGGTCCAGTGTCTTAACACCTAGGGTATTCTAAACACTGGGGTTTACAATACTCAAAACTATTATGGTAATTTTTGCTTCAACCTTTTCAGGTGAGAAATTCTTGCCTTTGCATCCACAAAAGTCGTATTGTACTTTTCCTGCTGTTTTAGTATGGAATAATAGAACCTAGTGGTTATATTGTTCCCAATCACACTCTCAGTCACACTTTAAAGCTTGTTTACCTGAACTAGTTCCACTTCTTTTATAGACGAAAAAATATCCTACTTTTACCACAGACATTTTCGGAGGCCTGCTCCTCTGGTAGGAATTATTTTACTCTATTTTGTCTTTTTCACTCAGGTTTTTGTTTCAATGAAAACCTAGCTCTATTTTGGAGGACTCCGTCGTCCTCCTTTGTGCCTTAATCCCTCGGATCACCGTCAACCTTCAGAATCCTAGGGGACGGGATGAAACCCAGTCCCGTTAAAGGGTCTGAAGGACTCTTCAGTCCTGCTGTGGCCACAGTCTTTCTGGATTTCACCCGCGTCCACCAGTATCTTCAGGTATGTTGGTATCCGGCTCGAAGGACCAAGTTAATGTCAGGTCTAAGCACCTAGAACATCATATAAATAGGGAAAGAAAGGCACAAAGACAGTTAGTTTGGTTTCATTCTCGAGGAGAGTAGGAAGAGACCGCACAGTTACAATCTCAACCCACTCTGCCGGTCTCAACGTTCTCCTCGATTTTATTAAGAAAGGGGCGTGTCCCTAGTTACAATGACTGAGGCTGTACTGAGGGGTGGGGAACAGATAGTTTACAGCCTCAGTTGTCAACAAAGATACACAGCTGAGTAATCACGTTCAGTCAGCACATAATCTTGTAGCTGAGTCTTCTTGTTTCAGGAAGGGAAGAAACAGAGTCTCTTCTGTTTCTTCACAGGGGACATGATTAAGCTATCATGTGAGTAATATGATTATATCAGAAGCTTACATTACTACATCATAAGATAAATCGGTTAATGAAGTATAAACATTAATCTCAACACAAATTGAAGCCTTTTTTCTGGTTAGCCTCACTGATTAGTGGTTTTCTCAAGGCTACACAGCTGTTCAGTCCCAATCCCTTGAGTTCCCTTTGCATTTCGCATGTGGAAATGCTCTAACTTTCACCATTAAACAGCCTGGAGTTCTACTGTTCATTCAGGATTTTCTCCGGCCACATTTTTTCCTCAAAGAAGATGGGTCCTCACTATCTTTTCAGTTTTTAATAATGCCTTGGACAGTTCTTAACCCAATTTTGGTAGTTTCTGCAATCTCCTTAGATGATTTGACCAATGATTTGACCCTTCTGAAACAGCGTGAAAGGGTCTCTAGAGGCCTTAACCCGGCGAAGCAGAGTTTCAGGCGGACGGCCCGAAGGCCTTCCTAAGAGTAGCTGGGTCTCTGAAGGCTTTCCTCTGTGAAGCTGGGGCCCAGATGGGTGAGCCAGAGGACCCGCTAGACAGAACAGGACCCTTGGTGCCGTCGATCATGGTCAGCCGCCAGGAGCGAGCCTACCCCCAGGACTCAACGGCCGCCCCCAGCCAAAACCTCAACCAGGTAGCCCGCTCCTCCTCCAGGCCCCTGACTCCGGATGGCAATCGGGGAACAGGGGTGGGAGAAAGATCCCGAGCCTGCCTCTGACTGCTCAAATGTTGTGTTGTTGCATGTTGTTCTCAAGGTCGTTTGTTTTTTATATATGTTTTTAAATGCTTTTTATTGATTCCTATTTGGCCTGCGTTTTTAGGCAATATGTTGCGCAAAGGAATATTCCTTTAATGATCCCAGTTTTGCTTCTGGTTTTAGAGATCACTTATCACAGCGTGCTGTCCTGTCACAGCTTCCCCAGGCTGCTACAGAAGGAAGGAGGTCAGAATCCACTGACCCATGTTCCAAAGTAAATTATTTTCTGGCAGCCTCACTTCTCATTCATCTCCAGTAAGATGTGTGTTGATGGTAAAATACGGTGGTGGGTAAAGTACGGCTCCACGTTTCAAAATGCGCTGCAGATTACACTCGCTGCAATATCTGTGAGGCGAAGTGCAAGACCAGCGGCGGGAATCCTTGTAATCTGAGAAGCACCTTGTCACTGCTGCATATTTAGCTAATTTCTCGCTATATTTAGCGACTTTTCAGACCCATCCAGCAACCATTTTTCAAAAAGGTGACGAGTGAAAAATCTAGCGACTTTCTTCTGTGGTATTGGTGTGAAAGTAATAATTGTTCTGGAGTTATTGTCTTGAGAGACCTGCGAGAGCTGCTGTGAGCTCTTTCACAATGTGCACACCTGTAACACGCCTGTAGTCAGAGCGAAAAGAGGAGGGCCTCTCTGTTCCTTCATTGCAAATGTATCACACCCTGATTTACAAAACGGGTTAAAATGTTTTTGATATTTTTTCTTCTTCTCTGAAACTGTACACTAAAACATTTCCCTGAATTTTGTTCACAAACAGCTTCAATCCCTTGTTCACTCAGTGCCTCTGATAACTGTTGTTTAGGTAAAACATAGTTTTATGTGCTGTGGATTCAGGCAATGTATTAAAATGTATAAATCATCTAATAATGTTCATTTATAAATGGCTTGAACTGGTATAGTGCTTCAACTAGTCTGACAACCTCCAAAGCGCTTCACACTACAGTTTAGTCATTCACACAGTCACACCCTGACGGTGGTGAGCTATGTTAGTAGCCACAGCTGCCCTGGGGCAGAATGACAGAAGTGAGGCTGCCATACACCGGTGCCACCAGGCCCTCTGACCACTGCCAGCAGGCAATGCGGGTGAAGTGGCTTGCCCAAGGACACAACGACGGAAAGAGTCAGAGCGGGAGATCGAACTAGCAACCCGCCTAATCTCTGTGCCACCGTCGCCCCATATAGATCCAGACAAGTTTATATATTGAGAAATAAATATGTTAAATTGAAAGAATTTGAGATTTCATTAATAAATTAACATTTATTACTTTAAACAAAGTGTGTTTATTACATAAACACACAAAAGTACCTAAAATAGGTACAGTTACAGTAAGTACTGGTATCGATTCCTAGGTACTGGGTATTGATACCATATCGGTTCAAATGATGAAGATCTGAAAAAAACATATTTGAGTCACAATGCTCAGAGGGTGGTTTCAGAGGGTGGTTTTGGTCTGAATCTGGGAATTATCACGGTTACAAAAGTACACTTTTACCCCTGTAATAACATTTCTAAACTTTACATTTAGATAGTTAAGCCATGCTTTGTTGAAATCACAGGGTAAACATGAAATAAACTTTAATGAGAAGTTTCACTTTATTGGGGATTTTTTATAAAAAAAATTTTTACATGTTAAGGCAATTATTTAAGCTCTCAATGAAATGCTTTTAACATAATTACAGTACAAAAGGCTTCCTACATGAACTTACCTGGGAGGTATCCTCTTTGCGGATGAGTTCAGGGCATGTGGTGAGGTTATACCACTTCCTTATCCACTTCCTTTGTGATGTGTAAATCAAAAACAAATTACGAAGAGAGCCTTCAGTATTCAGCAAACAGCTCACTAGAATACACAATCACTTCGAGCGCCGGCATCACAGTCAGAGACATGCCTTTCATTTGCAGATCAGAAGTGACAGTTGGCAGTAAGATTCTTTTCCTATAAGATACGTATAACGTATCTTTTCTGAAACATTCTCAACACGTCATAATTTAATTGCTCATTGCTTTGGCTCGGGCAGTGTTCTATGTGTATCCTCATTAAACTATACTGAAATTATTTTAAGGCTCATGAACCAATCAGTGTCATAATCTATCACAATTCCTTTCCTATCCATTGGTCAACCTCTACCAATCATAAAGCGGTGAAAAGATTTTGTATATTTCTCACAAAAATGCAATTTCTGACAGGATGGAAAAAATGTTTTCATCCTCTCTTCCTTTCAACATAAGCTTTATGAAATCATTCATTTCCTCAGCATTTTATCAACACAGCTTGGTTTATTCATTCATCATCGAGCAGCAGAGAAGGAACAATGAATGACTTTGTGATGAATGATCGCAGACATACCCACAGGAGTTTGGGCCTCACAGATGATCTAACCTACATTGCATATCAGTCTGATAAGGCAACGGATTTACAACTTTAAAGCACCTCATTTTATATATTATAAAATATAACCATGGAAAAGAATATTTATTTACACTAGCTGAATGTGATTTAATCTCAGTTTTCCATTATAGCCACTCTCATTACAGTTTTTTTCTTTTAACTGTTACGTGACTTCCTTTAGTTCTTCCTATTTTGTTTGAAAAGCCGGGAAAGACTCACACCTCATGTGAAAAAAAAACAGTACAAGAAATATATTAAAGGTAAACCGTTCTAAACTCTCCCTGTTTATTTCTCTGCCAAACCTCTGCCGTTGTCTCTGGTTGTGGAGACGGGGCATCCGGTTGCAGTGAATTACTCCGAGGTAAGGATGGTTATCTGAGCAGCGAGCAGGTGGCCAGCTTGAAAGGGGGAAACAGCCGTCGTTTGGCAAACCAGGCCTGGGTGAGCTGTACACGGCTCCATGGGGGTGCGCTCGGGCTGTGGACACTGGGACCTCTGCACAGCCTTCCTGGCGTAGCTGCTTCTTGTGGGGTTTCCTGTGCAGGTTGCAGCGGGCGACTTCAGATCAACTTTCCTCTTAGCTTGGCCTGGCCGCAGGAGATCGCTCTGCGCCGTCTCGACTAAGCATTCCTGCGACAGCTGAGAAAGACCATAAACAGTCTGTTTTCATGGCAGTCGACTGTTCAAGCTCCGATGTTGGAACAGGGCAGGGATGTACTTAGCTTGGATTCTGCCTGCATATGTGGTGAGTCTGCGAACCCCATGCATGGGTGGTTTGTCTCCCCGGTGTAGAATTCTCTCCTCGAGGGTCCACAGGCAAAGAGGAAGATGTGAGAAAGGCAGCTTAGCTTTGTTACAGTGTTGACCCCCCTTGCTTTGATGGGCAGTCCCATGGGGGCCTCTAAAAGTTTCATATTTCAGTAGCTTTAAACTTCTGCTTTTTCCTCATGGCCCAATTGCACAACAGTGATTATAAGACAACAAGTGATTAATAATTTGAAATTCTATTATAAACTAGCTGCTGTAAGGTACCGCTTGCTTGTGCAGCTTT
The DNA here is from genome assembly GCA_037039145.1 of Fundulus diaphanus. Classification (NCBI taxonomy): domain Eukaryota; kingdom Metazoa; phylum Chordata; class Actinopteri; order Cyprinodontiformes; family Fundulidae; genus Fundulus; species Fundulus diaphanus. The sequence goes on from CM073137.1 coordinate 32,024,818, forward strand.
AACGTCTTCCATTATCTGACTAAAACAAAATGTTTTATTTGTCTGAAGTTATTTCATGGAAAACAGATTTATACTTAAGGGGTACCAAATATGCTGTTGATCAAATTGCTGTCAGATGGCAATTTTAGCCAAACATATCCAAGATATAGTTAGCCTGGACAAGATTGACGGGAGGTCTTGGAAGAAGGGACTGAAGCACAATCCAAAAATAGTTGAGGAGCTTAGCCAGGAGGCAAGCCCAACAGGGCATAAAAACGGAGGAGGCTCAATGGGAGGTGTTGTTTATTTTCACTCAAAAATCCAAAAAGTGCAAGCGCAGTCAAAAAGTGCATGGAGGTTAAGCAGTCAAGGTTTTACCTAGTAAGAGAACAGCAGGTGACACTCCAAGCTCAACTCCAACTTCTATCCTCGCAAAATCGTTCTCTCTCCTCTGAATGCATAAGTCAGCTTTTTAAAGGGGTCACACGCAACTAGGTAAAACAATTTTTAAACTACTAGGGGTGTACCAAACATTAGTTCTTTAAAACCAATGTGAAATTCCTCCATAAAAAAAACACCAATAACTATGTAAACATAACCCATTAATTAAATAGCAAAATCCTAAACAAACACAATTACAATAAATAATTCTCCAAACAATCCTAAAACCATTAAACGATTCCCCCCCGCCTTCTTCACTCTTGGTCTGGCCCGGAAGGTTTCAAATAGGTGTCTGGTCTCTGGAGAATCCTTTTGCCAGACACCTGGACACAAGAAGAAGGTTAGTAAAAACAATCAACCCATTACACCACGCTAAAACCCTCTAAAACATACCACATACTCTACACACTAACACTTAAAAGATATTACTAAAATCACATGTATAATTCTTATTTCTACAGGCCGGAGCCCCGATGATGTGCAAATTAGTAATTACTTCAAAGTGCCGTGTGCATGTTCCAGCATTTCAGGTGAGGTGCATGTGTAAACTTATCTGGTAATGAACCGGGTCTTCGTTACAGATGGTTTACGTCATTGCCGTTTGCTGCTCATCATCAAATAAAATCAGTGTGTTTATATAGTGTCAATTTACAACCATGCCATCTTAGGGCAATTTACAGAGGCAATTCAATCAAATCATACAGACATAATGGTCAAAAATATTTTACCTGACGAAACCCAGCAGGCTGCATCGAGTCTGTGCAGCAATCCCTCATACCAAGCATGCATGTGGCAACAGCAGAGGAAAACTCCCCTTTAACAGGAAGAAACCTCCAGCAGAACCAGGCTCAGTGTGAACGGTCATCTGCCCCGACTGACCGGAGGTTAGAGAAGACAGAGCAGAGACCAAAGAGAGCACAGCAGCACTGGGGTACTTTATTGGAGTACTGTCATGACGTGCTTTACTATGGTGTCATCCACATACTTCACAAGCTTCCCATGCTTTTGGAGTGGACATTGTGCACTCATCACAACTCATCAGAGAAAACCAAAGTGGACTCAAAACCCTAACCATGAGGAGAACCACTACTCTGAGAGATTGCACCAAAAATGTTGTTTTCACCTGCACCACTTGGAATGTTTGTGAGCATTTCTAAAACAGCCAGTTGCACAAATTGGGTTAAAATCCAGAGTGCCTGGTTTCTTCACCACATGCTGTGAAATAATAGTATTACAGGCTGAGCTAATACCCAAAAATATAATGATTTTAATCTTGCTGATTTGAAAATGAAGGTGTAGATATATAGTAAAAGGTGATACGGGTGTTTTTTTTTCCTATTATTTCCCAAGCATAATAATTATTATCAGACTATCACATCATTGTAGCAAATAACTGTTGATGAGTCCTTTTGAAGTCATAAGGAAAATGACTGCACAGCACCAAACCCCTTCTAATGCTGGGACACTGATGGTGACCGGGGGGCTTTTTCTGACATTGTGATGGTACATCAGGGCTGGAAATTAAATCTTAATGTGAAGCAGACTCACTGCAGGTGGTCCTTGCCTGAGGGCGCTGTTTGGAAGTAAAGGACACTTATTATGGCCCCGACGGTGCTCAGACTGTAAATAAGAGCAAAACAAATACACAGCTGTGCATCAGTGTGCAGCTTTCAGAACACAATTTGCTGTTTGAATAGAAAATAGTTAGAAGTTCTACAAATACATGTTGGAACAAAACGACTATGAAACAGAATATCTGAGGCTGACATTTAAAATACAGGACACATTGATTTAAAAATATATACGGTATTCTGACCATGTGTCTGACTTTAGTGTGGTGCAGCACTGGTTCTGAAAGGAAATGTTAGTAAAACGGGATGGACAAAACTGGACTGGCTCTTTATACTTTAGCTGCATGGCAGTTTGATGGGGACATGGGAGGTTTCTGTTTCATAATCTCCAACATGGTGACAGCAGAAAAACAAACAAACAAAAAAAAACTGGGTAAAAAAGAAAGGAATTCTTTTTTTATTAATTGCAAATTGAATGTAGAGATGAATTAATTGCAATTTAGATTAAGTAGTACAGTTCTTGCCATTAAGAATTATCACCTTATTTATTAGCTGTGATTAATCTTAGCTCAATCGCTAATATCTGAGGGGCAATTTATGAATACAATCAGTACTATAACCTCATTAAACTCAAATAGGACTACATTTTTTATCCCATAGCATATATTTTTTCTTTAGATCTATTTATCTGTCTGTCTGTCCATCTGTTCATCAAGCTTTCTTTACTAACTGGTGTGAACTGAGGGAGATTAAATTCAGCAAATAGAAACTTGGTTATACAAGGTGTTAATTTAATCCTGTGGACCTTTATGCAGCAGTCACTGTACATATCTTTGCAATTGTCCCCTATTTCAGATTTGTTTTCTTTTATATAACTACGGCACTAATCAGATCATAGCAGTTTAACAAACGCTGCATCTAAATCAGGTCACTGATCATACACTAACAGCAGCATGATCTATATTTCTTTTTATCCTTTTGAAGATGAAAAGACCGCAGGCAGCGTGGTATTTGAAATTTAAATGATCAGGGGTAGAAAAAGGACAGCAGTTATCAGCCGATCTGCTTTATATCCTTCATGTACAGTAAGAAGCAGCATAAATGCAAAATTAAAGCTTATTACATAACTTCAAGTGTTCAAATTGCTTGGATAGTTTAAACTAAATGTAATGTTGACTAATCCATTTACACACTTGAGAGGGCGTTTTATAGTTAATACCTAATACATAAATGTGTAGATAGCTTAAAAAGCTGGCAATGACTGTCATGTTGTGATAGATGCAGGACTTTTTTGTGCATATCAGCCTTTTATGAGCATTTACCTGTGGGAGCGTAACATCCACAGAAGCCCAGCGTAATTATGACAGATGCTTGGCAGTGCCAACCACGATGAAATTATTGCTCAGCCTTACAGTTTATGGGGTGGCTAAGGTCATACTGCCTTGTTCTCAGGAAAAAAGGCAGCAGAACAGTCTGGTGATTCATTCACAGGAGTTTTTTTGGGAACATCACTCAGGTTTCGTTCAAGATTCTTTATTGTCATTGTGTGTTACTGTGGCGAAATTCTTTTCAGGACATACTCCGGCTTGGAGTACATGCAAAAAAAAAAAAACAACAGAAAATAAACATGTGTACAGCTTTTTTCACATTAGAAAAAGATGGTATCAGAGTTCAAGGGTTTTGATATCAGTCCCTTCGCAGGTGATATGAGCCATGTTGCACAGATTAGCCCGTTCTTCATGAATCACAAATAGTGAGGTGATAAGGTGCTTTGTGCAATGATTTTGAGGCTACATTTATAGAAATGTGCAATTTGATATTCCTAAGAGAAGAGTGTGCAAATAGGTTCTGCGGGCTGCACCCGGTCAGGGTGCCTCTATTTTCCTCCCTCCCTTTCCGCAGGTGGCTGCTGATGAGCAGGGAGGCGCTGAGCTGCAGGTGCTCTGCATCACACGGCCCTCTGTGGGAGCATAAAAGCAGACGGCTGCCAGCACTACACTCAGTCGGCCTCTGTCTTTAAGACGTCCCTCGCTCCTTGCGCTAACTTGTGTCTCTTGTGCTCCAGGTTCAATCTGCTCCGCAGCATTCCCAGATCTCCTGTAGAATCTCTAAGTCTTACTCCATCGTATTCTCCTATGTGGTCTCCAGCTGGCAGCCGGCCAGCTACGCTTCCCCGAGTTACGCCGTCGGATCCTGCTCACCCTCCATCGCTCAGCCTCCCTGCCTCGCAGACACCTCCTCCACTGCAGCCCTGACGTCCCGCCTCAGGCAGTCCTCTCCGCAGAGCCCACTCACCTCCTCCCCTCTGGTTGATTCCGAATGTACCCGCGGTAAGCCTTACACCTCGTATTTTCCCCTCGTTCGTGGTCTCAGTACTAACCTCTGTTTCTTTGCCTTCAGAGTTGTGACCTCGCCCCCCAGGTTCCCAGACATCCCCGTTGACTCCCTTCGCCATCGTCTCTAGCTTGTTGAATAAACATTTTTGTACCTTCGTATTCTGGTCTCCTGAGTGTGATCTGCATGTGGGCCAAACACCTTGAAACAATGACAAACAGTAGTGTGATTGTAACATATGATGGACTTTAACATATTTAACATTAGATGGATTGTTGTAATGGATAATGCTGGTCAACCTGATATTCAGCCGGACACAGAGTTATGTTTTTAAAAGGTTTATTGTGAGGATGAATAGTGGCAGCAGATCAGCAGATCCAGATTTGACAGATGAATAATGGCTGAAGGTGTAGGCAGGCAGGGTTGAGCAGGAGACCAGAAGATGCAGGTAGTAACAGAGCAGAACAGGTGATGTGGATGACTGAGGCAGGTATATGTAGGCAGGTGAACAGGTGAGCAGAGTTGACAGCGATTACTGGCAGCAGGTGGAGCTGATCTGAGCTGACTGACTGGAGACTGGTGACTGAGGTGTGGACAGAGCTGATTGGGTGGTGACAGATGACTGTCGGCTGGGAGGAGTGGAAACTAATTAGTCCAGAACAAAACAAAAACCTAAATCATGATAGATTGTAACATATGATGAGCTTTTGATGGACAACCTCTCAGCAGGGGTCTATCACCCTCTGCTGAAGAACTGCAGCAATAACAGTGGAGCGATTTTAACGTATGTATATGTTGGACCGTTGTCTCCCATCAGGAGGCAATAGCCCTCACAGCTCTGATTATTTTTGGATTTAATGCTTCTGAAGCGTTTACCTGATGGGAGAGGGGCAAACAGTGTGTTGCCTGGGTGGGTAGGATCAGTGGAGATGTGTCTGGCCCTTCTTTGGACTCGTGCTGCATACACTGAGTCCAAATCCTGCAGACGAAATCCCACAATCCTCTGCGCTGTTCTCACCACCCGTGCTAGGTCCTTCCTCTCCTGTACTGTGCAGCTTCCATACCATACAGTTATGCTGATACATAGCACACTCTCTATGGTAGCTCTATAGAAGTTCTGTAGCAGTTTAGTGGAAAGTCCAAATCCTTTCAGTTTCCTGAGCAAGAAGAGTCGTTGTTGGGCCTTCTTCACCAGGTGGGAGGTGTTCACGGTCCAGGAGAGGTCGGAGGAGATGTGAATGCCCAGGAATCTAAAGCTGTCCACACGCTCCACCACCTCCCCTTGTATGTAGAGAGGAGTGTGTTCAATCCTCCTGGACCTCCTGTAGTCTATTATTACCTCCTTGTTCAGGATCAGGTTGTTCCTGGAGCACCACTGTGTCAGATTGTGGACCTCATCCCTGTAGTGGGACTCATCATTGTTCGAGATGAGACCCACCACAGTGGTGTCATCCGCAAACTTGGAGGGGTGGATAGCAGAACAGACCTGGGTGAAGAGGGTGAAGAGAGCAGGGCTGAGGACACATCCCTGATGTACTTTAGGACCCCTGTCGTCACTTCATGATGACAGGGGTCAGAGCAACAGGACAATAATCATTGAGGCAGGTGACGGTGGGTTATTTCGGGACAGGCATGATGGTGAATGACCCCTGTACGACTGGAACCATTTTTTATTTCAGCATACATAGCAGACAGAGCTACAGCCATGTTTGTCATCATATTGAGTATGTTATCAGAATCAGAATCAGAATCAGAGATACTTAAATAATCCCAGAGGGAAATTGCTGTTTCAGTACAACCGCCAAGACTGAATATGCTTTATATAGGGTGTGTTATGGTTTATATAATGGTACATTGTGCTCTAAGGCTTATGCCGTCAAGGCAACAGGTCCCTTAAAGTCATCCGCCACATCCTTCATTGCTGCCAACTCCTTTGTCCTTTTATAGATATTTCTTTTAGCCTACAGGAGGATGTAAGCTTTGTAAAGAAAAGTAATTGACTTTAATTAGATATCTGTTGGATTCACTGAGACTGTTGTTCAGATTAAGAAAAACAAAAACATTCAAAAGAGGATTAGAGGAGAGGATGTTGCAGGCAGGGGGGAAGAGGACAAACAGGGAACAGAAGAATTGGAGGTAACCCTTTCCCTCCAAGAAAATGACTGAGAACGCAAACTATGAGTGGGTTGAGTGTGATGAGCTATTATGTGAGAGAAAGTAGAGCATAATTTGAAAGAGGAGGGTGCAGGCAGTTTAAGGAAGGAGGAAGATGAATGCCTAGCTCATAATTATATTGTGATGAAAAAAGACCAATTTTTAATAACTTATAATTGTACTGTATTTTTCACATGTTCTAATTGTGCCCTCATTGTACAGTCTCGTAATCTAATTTTTTGTTATATATATATATATATATATATATATATATATATATATATATATATATATATATATATATATATTTTTTTTTTTTTTTTTTTTCCTTTTCATGTATCTGCATGCTTCAATGTGCCTTTGAACTTAGAATTTCCCCACTGCGGACTGCAATTTCAACAAATTGCACTGCAACCTGTAGATATAATGTAAAGGTTCAGGTGCAAAGAATTCTTTTGCCAGTGAAAGTTTAATTTTTTTCATGCTTTTTAATGAATTATTCTAAATGCAAAACACTGAAAAATTGATCTAGAGATTAAAATGGTTAGGAATCTTGGGAAACAATTGCATATTTAGAATGATAATCAGAATTTAAACATGTGACTGGATTTGTTTGTCTATCTCATACCTATCTGTTTGTAGATTGCCCTTGAAAAGTCTTTTTAAAAAGCATGTAGCTCCAAATTTCCACATTTTATCAAAAGAATAATTGGGACACTGCTACCTTTCAGCAAAGAATTATAATTCTGTCCCCAACATATAGATATCTACGTTACTTGTCCTCAAATGTTTCTGTTAAACAGAAATAAACACATTATCTGAGTGCAATTTGTTGATACAGTTTAGCAGTAGGAAATTGACAAATATGCCCTTATTATACGTTTGTCACATGTCTTTTGATGGAAATAACTCAAAGATTAGTTTGTCATTTATTTCTAATTTTCTTTCCGTTGTGACATTCTTTTGGCAATATATCATAACATGCCCAATTCTTTACACCATTCTAGTAGAATAGCTCAGTTACCTTAAACTGATTATGGACCAGAATTTTCTTCCAGAACCTGCTTCCCCCTGCTTGGTGTTATAGTATTATTACTAATGCTTATCCTTATAGGTGATCTTTTGGGATCCCCAAAATAGGAGGAGTGACTAAGACAAGCCGATATACACAAACACGGATGCATGAGCACTGCAACATATAGCGTTGTCTCTGGGAAATCCACCGTAATCTGTAAACTGCTAGTTGTAAAACATACATCTAAGTAATTGTTAATCCATTTGCAGTTGTATGTTTGTTGTGGAATAATGATGTAAAAGGGGCTTCAGACTAAAGTACGCATTCAAACTCAGAATAACTCAAAATCCACAATTAAAATGCATTGCATTAAAGAACTATACCTTAATTTATTTTTGTCTTGTAGAGAAAAATACTTTTTATGCAATGTATTGAGTTAAATATGTAATTTGATAATAACAATTGACTAATTGCACATTCGAGCAATTCCAGGCTTTCTTTTTATCAGGAACAAGCAGCAAACTGGAGACAAACCGGGATGCCTTTCTCTACCAATGGCACAACGAGTTGCGTAGCTGTTGCTTAGCAGCAGCTCCTCCAGCGCGTGCACGAAAGGGTATGTGAACAGAACAGCGAGGCATGCATGTAAGTGTTGACCATTCACATAGGAAAACATTATTTACCTGAGACCTAGGCATTTGTGTTAAAGAAAACGAAGAAAAGTCCCTCGATGAAGCCTTGTTTCCTCCGGACGATTGTGCACGAGCTTGAGGCGTGTGTTTAGTGTCGAATATGACGAGGGTTTCTCATGGGGAAAAACTGTTAGCAGTGGGGCTTACAGTTCAAACTCAACTGTTCTCCTCACTCAGGGTTCGAATTTGTGCAAAATCAGGTATAGTTCCTTAAAGCAGTTTATGGACTGACAAACTCTGGACACATTTTAGACTAACACATTTCAAATTTCCCCTTTTGCAGTGTCGTAGTTGTGACGTAGTTGCTCTTTAATTGTTTGTTTGATTTTATGTTGTTTTATTGTCCCTTTTGCACTCTTGATGATTACTGAATAGGTATTAGTTTGATAACTGATAAACCTGACCCTTGATGTTAGTAGTTCGTATTGTGGCATGGACCGCGGAACGCATTTCAAATTGGTCGGGCCCATCAGGCAATACTCACAATACCACTACCCATCACATACGCACGCGCCCGCATACACATAAAACACCAGCATCCCCTTGATCACGCAACTGATTTGCGTCACATGACACAAGACAAGCCAATCCATTTTTAGACACCAGAATTTATTGCTTTCTCATAGGCTGTGGTCCCTGAGCATGATAAATGTGTCTGCCATGTTATAATTAAAATCGGCACCGAATTTTTATTTAACTTTTTTTCTGACGTTCCAGCACACACGCCCCGGATTTATTTCCACTTACAATCATTATATTACAGCTAACACAATATTTACAGAATAAAAATACTTTAAAAAGAAAAGTCAAACTCACCCCTGCTCTAAATATTCCCGAAAAAGTGTCTCCGTCTGTCATTATGCTGGAGAAGTCCCTGGCTATCCTCAAAGCATCCACTGTGGTCAAAAGATCCCTGTGTGTGTGTGTGGGCGCACATCAAGCTATTTAGTCTTTTCTGGGTCATTGTTGATCTCAGATAGGTCTTGATACGACGGAGGGACGAGAAACACCTCTCAGCACTTGCAGTGGACACGGTTAACTAAGCTAACTAAGCTAACGAAGCTAACGAAGTAGCGGTCATAAGCAGCGCAGAGGTGGGAAAACTTTTGTTTACATCACATGACACAATCAGCCAATACATTTTTAGATGGGATGATTTATCGCTTTCTCATTGGAGAATGATGCTGCTGCCATAGACTACTGTGCATTTGAAAAAAATAGCTATTGAATATTTTAATTTTATTTATATATATTATTTTACATGTTTGATCATCAAAAGTAGGTAGGGCCGCGGCCCTACTGGCCCTACCCGTTCCGCGGTCCATGTATTGTGGGTTAATAATTTGTGTTGATTCTGTAATCTGTTTTGATTCTAAGAACTCAAGACAACTCTTCCCATGTTTCTTTATATGTAATATGTAATTCTGTGACTCAAAAGATTGATCTCTTGGATAGACTAAAAATGATTGATCGATTTATGACCAATGATATACTTTGTCACAGCTCAACATTGCTACAGAGTTGATGTAGTGAGCAGTATTATCTTATATTCCAGCACATAAAACTAAAACATGTGTCCTTGTTAGTTAAAACATAACTTATGGATGATCTCTGGTAATTGTGGTAGCATGAAAATGGTCTGCCATGGAAATCTATGCTTTGTTAAAGTGATTAAAAAATCTCAAAGAAAGCTCTGCTTGCTTGAACTGATCAGTTAAAATATACTTCAAAGAACCTAATTGCAATTTTTCAATTGCTTTTGCATAGAATGTAACAGATAGTCTTAGCCCGAAATATGAAACAAATACGCTTTTAAGTCTTGGTAGAAACATATTTATCAAAATGGCCCTTTAGCTCAAAACACACCCGAATCTCTCTTTGTTTTCTGTGTGCTGCAGGAGGAATAGGCTGATATTCTGTAATGTTGTGACAATTCTTCATGTGTCATTCTGTCCTCGTTTTAAAACTAGAAATGGAAGATGCACTTTTCAACATCTCCCATTTATCATGCATCATCAGAAAACTACAGCAGATCGCTACTTATAAACCATTGCATCAGCACTTCTGGAAAAAAATGGGGATGTAAATTCCCAACACCCTGGTAATCATTCCTTTGCTGCAAAGTTCAAATAATCAAATGTCAATGCGGACCTGCTTTTTTATTGCACTAAGCTCAGTCAAAATCAGTATGCATTAAAACGATTTTTCACATCTTCTCGTTGAATATTATCAATGCAACATCTGCATGAACCGTGTCCTTAGTTTGACACCATAGAGAATGAATATCTGCTGAATAACTGCATGTGGATATACGTATTGTCCGCTAAGTCATTAGTAGGAGTTTGGTACGCCTGCTGTGACTTATGATCATTTGAACTTTAAATAGCGAGAAGCTGGTAAACACATACCTTTTCTCTGAGTGTTCATGATGGTCCCCAAGATCCCAGTAACCATAAGATATGATGGTGATAGCAGAGTGACATAATTTATTTATGGGATCTAAACTTTGCCATCTGTATCTGTCAACAGAAATCTTTTATGTCCCTCTGCAGTTGACCTCCTCCATCTTAAAACATCTCCGCTCATCCTCCCAGGAGTATGTACACAACTGTTCATACATTTTGATGAAATATGAAAAAAAAAAAACTTAGTGATAAGCATTTTTGGAGGAAAATACATTCAAATGGCAATTTAACTGTCAATGTTATAACTAAAATCAAACAAAGTTTAGCCAGTTACTGAAAATCTTCCATCAAGTTTGCATTTAGCCATTATTATCAGGACTAATGTTGAGCTAACCAGCTGCACACACAAAACAGCACTAATATCCCTCTATATGTATGTGTTTTTGGGGTTGGAAATCACAATTAATGCAAAATTATGGACATGTTCTTCTTACAAATACAAATTTTGCTTAATCCTTCACTTTATCCAGGATGTGTTTTATTGTCAGTGGAGTGCCATCTCCATGTTTAGCTAACCAGTGTAGAGTGACACTGCAATGGAGTAAGCCTATGCACAGTCGAGTGTAGAAAAATTACATTTTTTTTTCTGAATACAAAATCAGGGGTGTCCTTCATTATATCCAGGATGTTTCTTGTGGTTACTACCCAGCCTGTACCGTTTGGCTCTTTCTAACTACCTGTACAATACCAACATGCAAACAAGTTTTGCATTAATTCCTCTCTCTCTCTCTCTCTCTCTCTCTCTCTCTCTCTCTCTCTCTCTCTCTCTCTCTCTCTCTCTCTCTCTCTCTCTCTCTCTCTCTCTCTCTCTCTCTCTCTCTCTCTCTCTCTCTCTCTCTCTCTCTCTCTCTCTCTCTCTCTCTTGCATTGCAGCTCTCAACAAAACAACAATATTAAGATGTGGAATATCTCTTTCAAAATTAAATTGACATTTTCCATGTGTTTTCGCAGGTTGTTGTTTTATATGATTTTTAGTTGCTTGTGTGGAATAAAAAATAATGTTTGTTGTTTACAGTCAAACTGTTCTTAGTAGTTCAGCTACTGGACTAAGCACATGTACTAGTTAGGTCCATTACGTTGTAATATTTCACTGTTCTCCTCAGTGTTTTGCTATCACCATTGTGTATATTACTTAAGAAAAAACAAAATAACAAGAACTAAGGCCCATTCCTCGTCTGCTTTAAACACATCTGGTCAGTGCCGCATCACCTCAGCTTTACTAGCGCGAGTTCTTGGCTTGACTTAGAAGGTCGTATACTGTGATCAGCTGGTGATCTGTTCAGCATGTATATCACCTATTGACTGCTAGTGTCATGGATGGATGGGTGGATGAATGGAAGTGTATTAGTGCTGGTTAGAGAACACAGTTCATGGTGAATGGCTCTCATTTTGTTTTTGTCTTTTCAGCTGATTTCTGGAAAGCGTCTTGTCATCGCTGCACAGTGTGTACAACTCAAAGGTTCAAACCTTAGATTAAAGTGAGTGTTATTTCAATCTTCCAGTACAGAATCAATACATGAAAATATATTCAGATTTAACATTATTTCTCACAATTTTAGCTCTCAAAAAAGATAGATGGATAAAGTAGAGCTGGACAATAATTCAATAACAATATATTTTGATCAATAGACATGTGGCGCAATAGAAAAAAGGGTCAGTAAAAAGTTTAACCGAAGAGGAGTTTTCGTTTGTTTTGCATTTTAGCCTATCAGTCATTAATCCTCCCAACCAATCACAAATGCAGACCCAGGAACGCTCCGCCCCCCATGATGATTTCAGAGAGCACTTGTTTTTTTCCTCTTTATTAAACTTGCAGATTTTATAAAAAGTTGATTGAATAAAGGGTTGAATTCAGTGTTTGTGTGTTCTTTATCTAAATATACGTCATCAAGCATACGCATGAAATGGCAAGGACTGCACTTAAGATATATATTTTTTAATGTTTTGATAATTATCCATATAGATCAATATGATTTGTATTTTATTGATATGCATTTTTTCTACTATATCATCCAGCCCAGGATAAAGATTATTACATCATTTTTCACAAATTGATACTAATATCACAATATTACAACTGGAAGAAATTCACTAATGGGAAAGAAGCAAATTAAGTTGTTTTTGAGATTTATTTGTTGTGTGATTTGCACTTTTTCTGGACCTATCAATTTTTTTTTATTTAAAATCTGATCATAAACAAATTTTTTACCTGACAGTTTAGCATGGTTTAAAAACTGACATTGGGACTACAGAATGACTCTGGTTCAACAGAGGTATAGGTGTAACCTCAATGTGGGTTGTTATTCACCATCAAATCAATGCATCAATACCCACGTGCCATTTAGGCTGAGTGATGACTAATTCTTCTGTAAACCCTCTGCCCACAGAAAAGAGCTTACTCATTATTTCCAAACACCATAGTCTTATTTATTGAATTCCAAAGCTTGTGTATTTCTATTTTATGAAGATTTGATCTCATAAAACAAGCATTTCAACATTTTCCATGTAGCTGTTTAAATGTAATACAGGCAAAGATAATTATTGGTCACCTCCTTTCTGAGGTCAGCTTCTTTTCTCTGTGACAAGCAGTAATTGGTATGTTCTCAGAGGTCTCCTGCCACAGAGATTACAGGCTGCTAGACAAGTTTCAAGAAAGGACACCTCAAATTTTTACCAAGGGACACTCCTACGCAAAGACAGAGTGACACTGATTGAACTGGCCCTTTACATTTTAAGGATTATGGGCAACACGACCTCAACGGTTCCATTTAAAGACTCAAGTTAAATGTGTTGAATTTTTGAAATAGTAGCACTATTTGAAATAATAATTTATTGTGTACTATGACATCTCTTTGAACACAAAAGAAAATTATCAAAACATTATTCTGCAAAACTTTGACAACAGGTACGTGGAAGCAAGTGTAAAGCAGCATAAACCATCAGGCAGAGGTTCAAAATAAAACAAATCTATGCTAGATTAATCAGTCAAGTACACAAGGCATAGTTCTGTGCTAGGGTAAGTCTGACAGGGAGGGTTAATGGAGGGAACGTTTTTTCAGTTTTGCTTTCTTAAAAGAAATATTGATTTAATATTGTACTGCAGGCAATTTAGAATACCAATGTTTCAACAATAAGGCAGCTTTTATCACACAGAATGAACATATAGTGAGCTTGTCTGCAGCTCTATAGGTTCAGTGGATGCCTCTGAACCTATAGAGCTGTTGCATTGCTTTCTGATTTTGTTATGCATGTTAGTGTATCAGAAATTGTACATTATGTGCCTAAGTATGAGAAAATTATACTTGTGGAACATCTTGTTCTGTCATATTTTTTGTATTTTATGTGCTCCTGTTTATAGTCTGTTTGTACCGGGGTGAAGGGAGTGAAAATCATAACTGTTCTACTGTGTTAGGAAGGAAAGAATGAATTATATACATCAGGGACTCTTTTTATTTGATTTTCTTCATATTTAAAGAGGACCTGGTCATCTTGGGATGCAATTTCAACGCTCCATAAGTCCCCCAAAGTTGTAAAAATACATTAATCAGACAGTATGTCTGAATGCCTTGAGTTGAAGAGTTCAGTATAATTAGGTGAGGGAATCGACTGTTCTGTCTATTCAAATTCAGACCTATCTCAAAGCTTCCCTTCCTCTCTAAAATCAAAATTAATTTAAATTTTTATTCAATTAAATACGTTATTATATGAGAATGGAATTGTTTTTAATCTCTCAGTCTTGTTTTAAATATTTACACAGTACCCTAACAGTTAATGATAATGATATTCAGGTAATGGTGATGCTCAGCCTGACTGTGATCTTTGTACTGATGGACCTTAATTCAGCTTTTGATATTGTTGACCACAGTTTTCTTTTATCATGATTAGAAAACTGAGTTCTGATTACTGGTTTACTACTTTTTTTTGCTAGATTAAGGTTTGTAAACTTGTCATCTCCTTACTGCTCCTTACTCCTCCAAGCAGTGGACTGTTTAACCTTGCAGCACACAACCCCATCCATTGAACAAAACCATGGGTTTCTTAAAAGGGTCATGACAACAAAATTCATTTTTCTTAGGTTTTGGGGGTATAATATGATGTGTTGTGCACTGATGAAGCCGTGTGAATGTCAAAAGTGAACACTAAAAGCCATGGCAAAGCTCTACCAAATTTAGTGCCTATGTAAGATTACTCTCGTGTAGGGTACTAAATTATGATGATCACAAATCATTTTAATTACCTGATTATTTCCTTAGAGGGACAGAGATAATTAGTTTTTTTCACAACACTTCCCTTTATGGGACTCTATCAGTCCTCAGCCTTCATCATTAGATCCGATTAAATGTCTTTCAGATCAAAAATACAATTGTGATAGTCTGCAGGACACATTCTAAAAATGTTAAAGGGACCTAGTCATGTACTATGAGTTCTGCATCAGTTGTTGCCATCTTTTATTCTGATAGTTCTGCAGTACTGCCGACATATGCCCAACAATGTTTATATCTGCTGATCGCACCCAGTGCAAATTTATTTTCAGGCTCAAAAAAGACAACTAAACACTATCAGGATGAATGCTTAATGTATATTGTTTTATTTGACGATTAATATATTGTTTTTTGCATTTTCTTTTCATGATTGAGATATATGACTAGGACCATTTAATGCTGTTTTCCACTGATTAAAAAAGAAAAGAATGGAACCCTAAAAAGATGGCATAAAATGCACATAAATCCTCCCCTCAATGATCTGAAAGGAATATGGGTATGTGTTTTACGGTATACTTTAAAATACAAAACAGAATTATGTTCCATGTATCCACCAGGGTCATGAAGCAATCCTGTTTTACACTAATGTGTTGAAAGACTTCAAATCAGGGGGTCAAATTCAATAACGGAAGCGAGAAAGCTGTAATTACTCCAACATTGATTGGCAGAACCTCCCACAGTACATCTATTTTCATCATTATGGCACTTCTGCCTCCATAATCAAATGGGGGGTTTGAAGTCTACGGAGCTTCAATGCATATGATGTGATGCACTTTCATGAAGATTAGGTTTTTATATCTAATTTAAACAGTCACATTCAACCAGGACTTTAAAGGAATAAATTTGCTCTTTTAAAGTGATGCGCCAGATATAAAAATAAGTATAAAATTGAAAAAGAGCAGGCATTAGCTCTCCAGTCAAATGGCAGACAACCACAGATGGATAGATATGTTAAAAAGTAATTAACTTTTTTCTTTGTCCTGACAGATGTGTCAGTGATGACTTTCATCACAAAGGACTTATCAGACAAAGAGGACCATAATCAAGAAAGACTTGCAACTTTTTTGTATATATTTTTTCATCTTTACCACTTAATTTGGGGACTATTCATACTCCTTGAACTTTGTCACATTTTGTCACCTTACAACCACAAAGTGTATTTTATTCAAATTGTATATGATAAACCAACGCACAGCAGTGCAAAATTGTGCAGTGGAAGATAATGAAGACATTGCAATTTTGTTTACAAATAAAATATGAAAATAATTAAATAATTACTCAGACGTCCCTGAATAACTTCTGCTGCAACCTATTGCCTTCGTAAGACAACTAATGAGTGAAAAGAATCCATCTGTGTGTTACTCTATATGTGTTGAATACAATTTTATGGAACGCTTAATCAGGAAAAAATTTATTTTATTTTTTTCTTACTTCCACTACATGATTACGCACCACTCTGTGTTAGCCCATCACCTAAAAATATATATTCTGTGGTTTATACACGAAAAAGTATGACAACATTAAAGGGGTCTGTCTCCTTTTGTAACACACATTTTTTGCTTTATAATCTGTTAGTTATTCATAGGAGAGCAAATTAAAATTATCACAATTCCACTTATTTTATATCTTCCTGGTTCTATGGTGGTCATAAATAACCACTTAACAGTTTCCTCTTCCCCCAGATTGAGTCCCTTCGCCTTATTGTCTGTAAAGCTTCTCAGACCACCGACCTTTAATGACCCAACCACCTGGAGCTTTATAATGATATGTTCCTGTTTCCTTTTATATTGGTTGTCTACAAATTGTATATATCTTGCTTTCCGGTGAAGCATCTTAATAGGCTGGACATATGGTGGCCCTGCACGTATCAAATACCGAATCACCCATCCTGAGGAAACCCGTTAAATGCTTCCTAGATACGAGTTTTTACACAGAGTTTTATCCCTTTAACATTCATCTTGCACTTCATAAATCTGCTGATGTATTTTCAAGAGGTGATTAACAGACTGCGTATATATAGCTGACTGATTATAATCCTCTAATCAGGAATTTATTGACTCACTGTTTGAGATTGAGTGAATGCAAAGGTTAGCTTGTGTCTTCTTCTGATTACATGCCTGGTTTGGCCTGCACCACATCAGAAGGTTCTAATGTTCCACTCATTTTTCAATTAGCTCAGTGTGAAAACATAATACAATCAATCTGCAAAGAAGAAAAAAAACTTTTACAATGATGAAACATTTATCCCTGTCAAATCTTTGTTTGATATAACATGAAGGATGAGCTGAGGACAACAACAAAAACACCAGATGATGCTATTTCTGTGTTTTAGGCTATATTACACTCCAACATACGGTTTAGCCTTAATCTTAAACAATGGAGGCAGCCATGAGTCAAGCACCTAAAAATAAGAAGAAAAATATCTGGATGTCTGTCTGCTATTGATATCGTTGTATGTAAAGTTATCTTTGCACCAAAGGTCACTGGAGTAAAGCTGCAAAGGGAGGAAGCACCTGTGCCTTTTCACAACATGCCTTTGTAGTGGTATCTTTGTGGGGACCTTGGCCGATATAATACACTCTGACCTCCTTACAATTACAACTGAAGCCATAATGCCCATCCTATTAACTTCTGAAACAGCTGGTAATTACTTTTCAGACTTTCCAGACACATACACCTCAAAAACCTTTATTTTCTAAGCAATCAACAAGTGGTTTTCCTGGTCTGCTTTGGATCATTGTCTTGTGGCATAACACAGGTCAAGACCTGCTCCCCTGACTTTCTCCTTCAGCACTTTCTGAAGCAGGAAATCCTGTATGCATGGCTCCATTAGTTACCAACGCCTTAGAAATGACTCTTGACCTGCAACACTCCACACCAGAAGGGTCTTGATTTGTGAGGATAGACATCACAGGCATAGGGGAGCATCAGAAAGTGCCCCTCCCTCCGCTGGTAAGTATAGTCCAGTCCAGCACCTGTCACTATCCCCAGGTGTTTAATTATTTTTAGGTTCCTGGAGATCATGCCTTCTGTCTGTTTTCACCTTTTTAGTGTTATTTATTAAGGTTCCTCCTAATCTCCTAACGGTTCCTCCGTTATCCTATCCCTGTTCCAGTCTTCTTCTTGTCTTACCCATGGTCCTTGTCTTCGCCTGCCCTGCCTGTAAGTTTGTTGTTGTTTTGCTTAAATAAATCATCACGTGGCACCCAAGCTCTTGTCTGCATTTTGGTCCTGCTACATCTCCACACAACCTGACAACACCTCAATTTTATTACACTAGACGCACTTAGAGCTTTGTGGTTTAGATGGGGGAGACCTTGCTGTCAACAAGCAGTGGTGTCTTGAATAACTCAGCCACAACCCAAATTTAATTGCATCTTAGTGCATTTATCACAACATTTTTGTGTTGATGCTCAGACCATGTCCCGGAACGGTGAGTGGTGTAAGACCCACCTTGGGCTGTAGGCTACTGTGCTTAGGTGGCTATCCCTCCGTCTTGACTTCTCTGGGTCCATCTCTGGATTTTCTTATGACATGTTCAGTTTGGCTCTGGCTGATATGAATGCCTCTCTGTCCCAACACTTGAATGCTGCATTTCATGTCCTCAGCATTATGCGTACCTCATTGGTCATCCAAGGTTTCTGATTTGCCCATCTGGTGATGGTCTTGGTCGCAGACACTTCTAGTCAAGTTTATTTGTATAGCACTTTTCAGCAGCAAGCTGCTTCAAAGTGCTTTACATCATGAAAACATCATAAACACATCGAAACAGTAACTGGTTGTGAGACTAGTAACAAACATTATTTGTATTAAGTGAAAACATCAATACAGATCAAACATGTTGGTCAGTGTTTATGTTATTATGGGCCACAAGCAACTCTAAAGAGGTGTGTTTTCAGTCTTGATTTGAAGGAACTCAATGTTTTGGCTGATTTGCAGTTTTCTGGAAGCTTGTTCCACATTTGTGGAGCATAGGAACTAAATGCTGCTTCTCCATGTTTGGTTCTTGGTATGCAGAGTATACAAGAACCAGAAGATCTGAGTGGTCTGGAGGGTTGATACAGCAACAGCAGGTGTTTTTTTATTTTGGTGCTAGGCCGTTCAGTGATATATAAACCAACACAGGTATTTTAAAGTCTGTTCTCTGAGCTACAGGGAGCCAGTGTAAGGACTGGGGTGATGTGATCTATCTTCTTGGTTTTAGTGAGAACTTGAGCAGCAGCATTCTGGATCAGCTGCAGTTGTCTAATGGATTTTTTGGGCAGACCTGTGACCGTTGCAGTAATCAATGCGACTAAAAATAAATACATGGATGAGTTTCTCTAGATCTTGTTGAGATGTCAGTCCTTTCATCGTGGAAATGTTCTTCAGGTGATAGAACGCTGACTTTAACTGTTTTTATGTGTCCTTGAAGGTTCAGATCTGATTCCATCATTACATCCCAGTTTCGGGTCTGATCACCAGTTTGTAGTTGTAATAACTGAAGCTGCGTGCTGACTCCAGTTCATTCCTCATTAGGTCCAAAGATAATAACTTCAATGGACATCCATGCATTGATTTGTTCTAAGCATCCCTTCAGTGCATTGATGGGTTCAGAGTCACCTGGTGACTTCGTAATATAGAGCTGTGTATCATCTGCGTAGTTAATCTCGTGTCTTGTTATAACCTCAGCTACTGGGAGCATATAGATATTGAATAGAAGGGGTCCCAGGGTTTGAATACCTTTGATGTGGATGCAAACACAAATTGTCCCTGGTTTTAACTCTGAGAGTGCAGCTCCTGTCCAACTGGAAGTTTGGTGTGGTTTTGAAATGGTTCCAGTTTTACCTCTTAGATAGGTGTCTCACAGTTTGTATAAATATATATTTTTTCTGGCATAGCTATTTGGTCTTGTGGAGTACAACAATGATCCACTCTGGGACCTACTGTATTGTCCTTATAGGTTCAGGCAGTATTAAATTGGCCAACACCTACTAAATGGAAACAGTTGCAATATTTCTTGGGCTTTACCTACTCCTACAGCAGGTTAATTTAGTTTAGTGCATTAATTTCTTCCAAGAGGCATGTTTCACTGGTCTGCTGATGCTGACAGAGGTTTTCAGGACCTTAAAAATAAATCTGCACAAACTCCTATCCTCATCAAGCCAGATCCCAAGAAATAGGTTATTATGGAGGTAGGTATTGAAGTAGCTATTGAGGGGTTGGAGCTAACCATAACCCCTGAAAACAAACTTCATCAATGGACCTTTTTCTCCCAGCTGTTAGCCATGTCAGAAATAAATTGTTTTTATAAGAAGAAGAAATATTTGTCATTCCAATTATAAAGTCCAACAAAATTTGTCTGGTGCATTTAATCCATCCCAGTAGGGAGCAATGGGCCGCAATCTGGGGCTAAGGGCCTTGCTCAGCGATAGTGGCAGGGGTTTGAACAAGGTTCTTGCTGCCTTCTCAAAAGGCAAGTCTACTGCTATAACCACTAGGCCACCACTCAACCTGTTGGGGACTGAGAGTGACTGGCTATGAAAACTGGCTTATAAACATTTTCAGCATTGGTTGGAGGGAGCAGAACACCCTGCCATTGTCTCAATAGATTATTAGGACATTTCATATCTTCAAGAGGCTCTTAACCCACACCAGTCGAGGTGGTAATTTTTCTTTTCATGTTTTAACTTCATCGTCTCTTACAGAACAGGTTCAACACCAAACCTGAGGCTTGTCCAGACAATAGTTCTCTAATACTGAAGCACCCGATACCACTAATCTACCATCATCTTGTGTCATTGGGGCTATTACCTAGGAGATTCACGACTTGGTTCTCCAAGTGCAGCTTCTAAAAACGACTAGGGTACAGGTCCCTTTAACCACATATTTATGCCTTTTTTTGTCACCGCACATCTTATCAATTGGACACATACTGCCAGGTTCCTGTTCCTGTCACCCTGTTATCGGCCACGCTATTGCTTTGATCAGGAAAACCTTCTGGTGGCTTTTGCTCTACAAAGACATGAGGGAGCATGTTCTCCCTTGCCATATATGTGAGAGAACAAGACCTGAAATCAACCTACCCTGGTAGTTACAAAACATCCCTATTCCCATATTGCTTTGAACTTCATCTCTGGATTAACTGTCTCTAAAGGATTTACAACTATTCTTACAATTGTTTACCATTTCTTAAAAGCTTGTCATTTATTTCATCTCAACAAGCTTCCCATGTCCCTAGAAATTGTTCTGGTGAAGCATGTGTTCTGTCTTCTTGATCTATCCCTTGAAATCTTTCTGAAACCGTGACAGCTGTGTATTACAAGCTTTCTACCATTCTCACCACTTTTGCAACTCAGGTAACAAATTGGCACCCATACCGCCACTCAACTTTTATTTCCAATTTCTTTCTATAGGGATCTTTTAGCCCTACTTCATTTTGTCAGAGAGGTTTAATGGGCTGAATTTAAATTGTCCAGAGAAATGGGGATCACTGTTAAATCATGGTTCACTAATAATGAATGAATAATAAATTAATTACCCATTTTAAAACTGCCTTTTTGTATTTTAAAAGGTGTTTGGATCAAAATAGTTTTACTGTGATAAAATAGAGAAAAAAATCTATATATTGGAAAATATTTTTTCACAACGCATCACGCAGCCAGAAAGATACCTTATTGTTTCCCTCTCCATTCCATCTATCTCTCTATGTTCTATGGATCATCTGTTTACATCCCTTTCTCAAAACACCATAACAATTTATTATACATTGTCAGGAATAATTAAAAAGTGTAGCAGCAGAGACCCTCATAGGAAACTTTGTTTATGAGCAGTTATTTGTTTACATTCCATTATTCAGATGGAAAACAGGAAGGCTTTGCCTAATGAAGCCCTGAATTCTATCAGGCTCGTCTTTAAATGAATAACAGCGGGACAAAAAGGCACCGGTCAAAGATAAGAGTAGAGGCTGTGTTTGTGTTTCCGCATGCGTGTGTGTATTGTGTGTTTAACTGATCAGGTTTAACAGTGTCCGTGGACAATTCAAAACTAACTTGTCCTGACATCCATATTTTACATGGATATCCATACCTGATATCCATGAAGCAAAGAAGCAAACTGTTTTCCCCCTGGCTGCACACAGTAATGGCAAAGAGATAAAGTCATGCCAAACGTTCAGACTCTGTTCTGTTTCAGCAGTTGGAATGTATTGTCTATACTGCATGAAATTGAAATCAAAATAATTTTTGCACATTATCAGTGCTCTGCTGCTAGACAATAACTTTTTTCCTAAACAAAGTAGTACAGTCAGTTACTGGGCTTTAAGCAATTCTATTATTAAAGTTATTCTAAAACCTTTATTAAATTATGAAAGGTTGCTTACCACATGCTTTCATAATTTGTGAACAAATTCCACTTGCCTGTTTTTAAAAAGAAGCAGGATGGCATAATCCACCCAGATGCCAGGCTTTTAGGCAAACTGCCTACCAGCTGGGGTTGTGCGATCATAGGCACTGGTACTACACAGGAGGTTATCCACAACTGTGGTACTCTTCCCTGCTTCAGGCTGGTGTTGAAGATGTGCCCCGTGATGCCAGACAGCTCATCGCGCAGCGACTCAGGAGCCTGGAGCCCTCTTTAGTTTGGTTTTCCACTGAATGTTCCTCACTTGAAGTGTTGAGTAGTTCAGGATAGTGGAGGAGGGTTCATTTGTGGAGTCATCTGAGGCAAAGGGGGTGGATGATAGCTGGGAGCCGAAAGATGTGCAGTTCTGGGTGGAAGAACTGGCAGTCATCCAGGATAAGGGTGTCTGCAGCATCCTAGGATGAGTTTGGGGGCTGGCTTGTCAACAATCAAAAAGTGCCGATTCAGCTTATTCACCCATCTTAAGTCACCTACAGCTTGGGCTAGAGCAGTGGTTCTCAAACTTTTTCTGTCATTCCCCACTTTGGACAAGGGAGAATTTTCAAGCCCCACCTGTCCCCATCGCCCCAACACAATGCTAATGAAATATGCAACAATCTTAAAATGTTCCAATTTTATTGAAGTAACAAGTAGTATCTAAATACAAACTATCTACATCAAATAACAGCAAGCTCACAAATAAAGAAAATAAAAATGCAGCTGTGTCAAAATTTGTATCAAGCTTAGAAAAAATTAAAGTGCCACACTGCAATATGTTAATAAAAGAAAAGAAGTAAAACCCATCTGGCAAGACAGGTCTATCCCTGCATTAGTGGCTGCAATGAGCCTGTTTTGCATTGCACAGTTTCTCAAAACGGGGTTGCAGGCTTGATACTGCCACTCTCAAGTCATGCTCAATGTTCAGCTGAGATCTGTATTTTGTTTTCAGTGAAGCAACAGCTGAAAAGCCCATCTCACAGAGATATGATGTGGCAAAGGGAAGAAGAATGCACACAGCTCTCTGCCCGATGAGTGGATACTCCCTCTCCACTCCAAACCAGAATTCACTAAGAGTCTGAGCATTAAACCTGAGCCTCAGGGTGGAGTCAGACGTCATGTCAATAAACTGGTCCTCCTCAGCAGACCTAAAATCAGCAGGTGCTGCAGACAGAATAGAAAAAAATAGACTTACTTTATTTTTCATTGCATAATAAACACAAAGAAATCAGTTTGACAACAATCCATTCCAGTTAGTAGCATACAACAGAAATAAATTCATGTATATTATTTGAGTATAATATTCAATAAAATGTCAAAATACCAACCTGCTGCATTGAATGGATCCATAACCCAGGCATACTGAGCACTGTTGTTTGGGAAGTATTTTTGAAACAATCCACTCAGGGAAGAGAGGTGCTGCTTAATACATGGGATCACTGTGGTGGCTCCAGATTCAGTGGTTTCAGCAACTTCACTCAGGTTCTCAAAGACATCTATGTTTTGCTGATCGAGGCGGCTGCCCCATACCTCAAGCTTTCGGATGAATGCGGTGATCTTGTCTGCCAGGTGAGGTAGGTGCTTGTCTTTGCCTTGAAGCTGAAGATTTAATTCATTCAGCTTGCCAAACACATCGCTGAGGTAGGCCAGTTTCAACAGAAATTGTTCATCACTGAACTTGCTTGCAGACTCAAACATGTGCTCCTCTTCCAAGAAGATCCGAATGTGTGCCCTGAGCTCAAAGACTCGCGACAGCACTTTGCCCCGGGAGAGCCACCGTGCTTCACTGTGAAACAGCACAGATGTGTGATCAGCTCCCATTTCCTCACAAAGTGCGGCGAATAGTCGCGCTTTCAGAGGTCGGGTTTTGATAAAATTTACCACGCTCACAACTTCTGTCAAAACCTCATTTAGTTCAGGGCTGAGCTGTCTTGACGCGAGCGCTTCCCTGTGAATGACACAATGCGTCCAATGCGCATCTGCCGCAACCCTCTTTATTAGCGCCTGCAGCCCGTTTCTTGAACCTGCCATGGTCTGTGCGCCATCAGAGCAAAAGCCCACACAGTTTTCCCATTTAAGGCCGTGTTCTTTAAAGTAATTGTCCATGATCTTAAACAGTTCATCGGCTGTGGCTCTATTTTTTATGTATTTGCAAAACAGCAAATCCTCGCACAGTGACTCGCCATTTACAAAGCGGACGTACGAAATGAACAAGCAGTCTTTATTGCTGTCAGTAGCTTCGTCCACTTGTAATGCAAAACGACTGTCTTTTAATTTTTCTATGAGTTGCTCTTCAAGATCACTGGAAATGTTGCATATACGCCTCGTAATTGTGTCGTTGGACAGGGGGATGGCTTTTAATTTTGCGGCGCTTGTCTCGTCAAGCATAATTGACACCATGTCTAGAGCAGCGGGGAGGACGAGCTGCTCGGCAATTGTGTGCGGTTTTTTGCATTGCGTGATTCTGTATGCTACTCTATATGAAGCCATCTGTGCCTTACTGTTTACTGATGCAGCTTTTACCATGCGAGTCTCCTGTTGACGGTATTCTGCCAGTTTTCTTTGAAAGAAATCAAGAGGCTTATTGACGTGACTGGGGTGTGTGGTCTCTAAGTGTCTTCGTAATTTGTTGGGTCTCATGCTGTCTGCTGCTAGCGGTTTAAGACACAGGACACACATTGGTCTCTCCTCTGTCCCCACCACCGCTGCCGTGAACCCAAGAGCAAGATACCCTTCATCATATTTTCTTTTTGGTTGGCTTTTTGGTTTATTAGGCCCGTCTGGTTGGTGTCTCTCTGCTGGTGCCGACTCGACAAGTTTTGAGGTCCGTGTCACAAAAAAATCCATGTTATCTTGCCCACAATAGCCTGCGACCCATTGGCGCGAAACAGATGTATACAGATACAGATACTGTATGTGAGCGCGACAGTGTTGCCAACTCCTCAGTAAGGAAAGTAGCTATTGGCTGTGCTAAAAGTCACTAGAAGTCACTGAATGACATCATCGCCTAATTTGCATAATCTGCCACATGATGTGATGTGTAAGTTATTGGCGAGAAATAACGTTGTTAGAGACAGACAAAAAGTGAATAAAGACACTCAGAATATATAGAGCTACTTTTTTTCTGTCCATTAATGTTTATTTATTATTATTACTATTATTATAATTATTATTATTATTATTATTTTTTAATTAATGTTTAATTTATTTCAATACTAACCCTCCTCCTTTACCCGGGTTTGAGACCGGCAAAATGAACCATAAAGACACACTATGGCGGAGTTACAATTTTAAAAAAAAGATTTTTAACGTTTTCTTTTTTTCTCTTGTGGTCCACTAAGGAGCCTACAAATCACGGTAAAACATGAACATGTGGCTGTGTGAATCAAACGCCGTTATTTATTTAAGATAAAATATTTAAAATTCAGTTATTTATGATCAACATGCGCCGTCAATCCCGGCGCATGCGCGCTTCATTTGCAGTCTGGACGCTGAGGGTAAACTCGCTGTGGCTCTGACTGCAGCGCTGAGAGGGACTCCTGCGGCAGCGGGAGAACGGGGTTGGGAGGGGGAGGCGCCCCACGGCAGCACCTGCCGCTGGAGGACAAGAGTATGAACGATACATGCTTTCACGTAAGAGTGTCCAAAATTCGCTAGATTTGTTGCTAGTCGCTTTTTTGAAAAAGAGTCGCTGGAGGGGTCTGAAAAGTCGCTGAATATAGCGACAAAGTCACTGAGTTGGCAACACTGGGGCGCGAAAGGTTATCCCGTTACAAATAATATGCCGACGTCACGTCAATCATTATTTTGGCACTTCAGTTCCAGGTCAAATTTTTCTCATATCTAATGTTCTTTTAATTAGACTGCATGTAGGCTAGTAATGATTACTTTGTGGGTTTGATAGGTCTAATAAGCGGCTACAGAAAGCTATAAGAACAGTTTGCTCTCACACGTTCTACATTTATAGTCACACAACACACACACGCCGGAACTTGGCGCGCCCCACCTGTCACGTCCCAATTCCCCACCAGTGGGTCGCGCCACACACTTTGAGAACCGCGGGGCTAGAGGGAGCATGTAGCTATGGAATAGGAGAGGACCCAAGATGGACCCTTGGGGAACCCCAGCCTGTGATTTTTGAGGTCTCCGATGCAAAGTTACCTACTGACACTAAAAGTCTCTGTCCTTGAAGTCGAATTTAAACCAGTGGAGTGCTGTACTACAAAGACCGACCCAGTTTTCCAGGCACTCTAATAGAATAGAGTGATCAACTATGTTGAATGCTGTGCTCAAGTCCCATAGGGCATTCCTCAAATGACGTCAAATTACAAAATTTAGACGCAGGTGTTGCGGCCATCTTATGGTCATATAAGAAGAGCGATAACGCTTGAGGCGATATTCAGCACAAATCTGTTCACTAATAATATGTCTCAATAATATTATTATGTCTGAATACAGTGGCAACAACAAAACACCGCTGCTGCGTTGGTATCTGCTGGAGTGACTTGCGATTTGGTGATTGTGATGAAAAATGAAGCTCCTGGGATGTTTTTGAGTAATGGGAGCCAACAATGGGAGCTGACCACATCATAACAAGCAGAAAGTTATTTTGTGGAGCTGTGACTCTTACTGCTATAGAGAAGTCTGTGGGGATGTGTATTGCGAGCCAGGACATAAATGGTGGATTATTATCTTGTTGTGAATGTTATTGTACTTACAGTTATTGAAACCCAATAAAATAGACAATAACCAGTCCACCAACAATTTCTCAACTTAGCTCGAATGATAATGCAATGAACAAAAAGTTAGCCCCGCAATTGTATTATTTTGTATTATTGTGAATGTGCCTAACACTGGTAACGTTGAGTCAAACCAAAATTTTTAAGTGTATCACATAGTAATTAAACAGTCATAATTAACGCATGTCGCAGATGGGAGGTAATTAAAATCATTAAAAAGGTTTGATTTGGACTTAGGAGGGCTGTAAACATTCCAGAATATACTGGCCTCTTTACCCAGAGAGCCAAATATTCAAGAGTCAAATTTGCCCAAAAACACCTGACATTTTAGTGAATCGCTAAACAAAGTGGTCACTCCTCCACCTTTCCTTTGCTGTCTGCTCTTACAAAGAAAGTTAATAAAATTCATGTAACCACCTTTCTGTTAAAAACATATCAAGGATGTTGTTGTTATATTGAACACAATATCAACATCAACCGGACGTTCATGACAATAGCTAACCTGGCAAAGCAGATGGATAATCTGTATCACTCTTGGTTTAGTTCTACACATTATCAATCTGAGCCTGCTCCCAAAGCAGGGACATTCAGCATAACCTTCCGGGCTGATTGGGCGAAGTGAAACCTTGTGCCGCCAACCAAAGTTTGTTCTTAGCCAATCACAGTATCAAATGGAAATGTCATAAGCAGGCCCAAAGATCTTTGCCATTCAAAAATGCACAAAGCACTTCTTGCTCTTCTTCTTTCAAATATGAAATTGTGAATTCTGACAAAACAGATGTGATAGCAACAGCTACGCCTACATCCTCCTGTGCTGCCATGTTTATTTTGGTCTGGCTGTGGTCTTGGTAGGTCTTGCATTCGGCACAGCAGTATGTCCTGCCATAAAGATATCTAAGCGGCACCTGGAGAGACGAAATTTACATTTTCTGCATGTCTGTGATGATTGTACAACTGCTGGTGCTGATCAAGGGTTTAAATAACCCATTGAAAGGGAGCAAAAGTCTGGCCTCCATTTCTGTACTTCATGCTGTCATGATTGCTATGCGACAGCAGTTGTACTGTAGCCTCGTGAGACCATCCTGATCTCGCGAGCTTTCAAGGTTTCACTCGCAGATCAGTCTGGCTACTCTCCGTTAAAGAAAATTTGGAGCCGTTCACCAAACGAACGTCCAATCAGCGTTGGCTTTGAGGCGGGTTGAGGTGTGACGCAACCAGAAGCGCGACAGTTCAGTCTAAAGAACATGGCGGCTTCAGCCGATGAAACTAGCGTTAGCGTGGCTATCGAGCAAGTTTTATCGTAATTACAGAGTATTTCTTTGCTGAGCTAACGAGCCTTTACCTGCAGCAGCAAGAGTAGCTTGGCTTGTGGTTGTGTTTTCGTCGTCGCTCTGTTGACGAGTACGTCATATGCTTCGTTGATCTGATTGGTTTATTTGGCCCGTCTATCACCAACATAGGCCAATCAGCTAACCAGTATTTTCGCCCCTTCCCAAAATTACTTCAACGGAAGGTTTCCAGATGGATATGCGGAGCAAATCTATCTGGCGGCGTCAGGTTAGTTGTACTGAGGTAAGGGCAGGAACATTGGTGATGGGTTGACCATCCAATTTCACAGCCCGCTCACTTCTGGGCTTTGTAAGCTCCAAAAGATCCGGCCTACATAGACCTGGTCTTTCGAAGGATGCAGCGCCAAATTTGGAAACCGCTTAAGACATCACAGGGATTCCAGCTGTGACTCCTCCGTCCTGGGACCTGTCATGAAAATGGGTTGATAATGTGCTTTCTGCCGTTCAGAGTTCTTTGCCAGCCTTTTGATTTCTGTGTGTTCAGTCCTTGTTTCTTCTGTGGCTGGGCGCAACACAAGCATCTTAACTTTGTGGTGCATCACTCTTCCTTCATCTCTCCTAAAGATATATCCATCCATCCATTTTCTAACACGTCTATCTCTTGTGGGGTCACAAGGGGTTTTGGTGCCTATCTCCAGCTGTCAATGGGCGAGAGGCGAGGTACACCCTGGACAGGTTGCCAGTCTATCGCAGTCCTAAAAATACAGTTTGCATAAAACTTAGATTGACAAAGTCACCAGGTGGGTCAGCGATAAACAGATGAAGGAAACAAGCATACAGCCAGCTGAATAATAAGGAAAGGCAACCAACAGCTTGGCAGAGAGCCTGAAGACAGATGGTCACAATATAGATTGAGTTTATTAAAATGAACCTTGAGGTGGTGTACTTTTCATATTGTTTGAAATGACTGAGAAATGCATTGAGGGAAGGAAAAGTAATCTAGGCAGTTATAGCAAATAAAAAAAGATCACTCAGTTCCATGTATGTCCTGATGTGAACTGATTCAAAAAAAGAAGAAAACAAAATTAAGGTTCATCATCAAGATGAAATGGCATTGCATGTAGCCTTAAACCACAGCCACTCACTCACAAGTGAGACTCTCAGATGACAAGGAACATCCAAAGATGTGGACACAAATGAAGAAGAGCAGGGTGGCAGACTCTGGAGGGAAGGCTTTCAGATTCAGGTAGGTGGAAAAGATGAAAATGCAAATAAAATGAGATAAAGGGGTAAAGAGAATCAGTGCCCCCCCCCCCCCCCCCCCACACACACACACACACACACACCACCCCATTTTAATATTAATCCTCGGGGTAAAGGCTGTGGCTAAGATGGCACATATTGATTTACATGTGTAGGTTCTGCAGTGCTCTGAAGTGTTTTTTCTTTGGGACCTACATCATTTTAGAGGTCAGTGATGGAGGGTATTGTCTATTTCTCATAGCGATTAACAGGAACCTCTAGAGGGGTGCCCAGGCTTTTGCATTTTCTGATTAACTTGAACTAAGCTCCCTTTTGACATAGCAGCTTCTTTTATTCAAGGTCCTTTGACCCCTGAGAGGTTTTAATGTCTACCCCCGCCTGCCGGCTTCATTGCTTCTCCCGTTGTCTTCCACCTGTGCTATTTCTGTCACCCTAAAACTGCTTTCTCACTGCTTTCCTTCCATGCACATTGTAACATTTAAAATGTCTCTTGCATGGCTCAAAGTATAATGGAAAGTTTTGTAAAGTGTGTGTAAAAATCATTGCGTTCTCCTGCGTCGAAACAAGGTTATGTGACTTTATGACATCACTGTCTCCCTTAATTTTCCGCTCAACATTTAAGATGAATATCTAACACTCTGTGCAGAGGCTCTAAGTGCCTGTAAGTGGTCAAATAATCATTAGCTGAACTAAAAGGTCAGGGTTCATGAGGTGAAGCCACTGTGATATGTTTTTATCAGTAAGTGTTTACATTGTGTATAATATATTATATCATAGTGTATAGTGTGTCTGCAGCAGCTGCCCATTTTGCAGTCTTTATATTCTCTCACAATTGTGCTGTTTTTGCCACAGAATTTTTCTACATGTCCAAAAGAACTTGGACACCCTGGCTTAGCTGGAGTTCATCTTGCGTATGCTCCAATGTCAAATGCATAGGAAGGTGATGCAGGAAAGCTATTTTCGTGATGCTGTGCCTGTTCCTAGGCCATTGAAACACAAGGCAGATAAGCATTAATGTGACAGGTTTATAACCCTTTTGTCAAAGGGACTGGATGGATACTGTAAATAGCACACATTCAAACAGCATTCCTTTTTTTTGTTCTCCAACAATTATGCCACAGGTTTTCCCTCTTAAAGTGATTTATGGAAAAGGAACCTATAGATACGGGAGGATAAGACGGAGGGAACAGTGAGCCCACCAGCTGAGAAAATATGAGGAGCAGCTGAGAAAGGGTTTGTAGACAACAGATATGGTAATGTGAAGGGAACAGATGGATCTGGAAAGGAAACTGAGCAGAGTTCGTGTAATGATGGGGAGATGGTTACTATGACCTGGATCAGGTGAGTCTAATTAACAAAATGCATGACAGGTGATTGGACCCATGAATAGCAGTGCTGAGATAATGACTAATTGACAGAGTGCTGTTTATCAACCCGGAAACGTCAGTTGAATGGTCTACAGAAATAAGGTCTTATAAAAAAAAAAAGATTTAAACACAATCTAGACAATGTTTTTAAATAGAAAAGTTATTTTAAAAAACAATACTGCATCTCATTAGAAGAGAAGATGAATTCTAACTTTTTTGACATTTCAAACCCCTCTTTTTATTTTATTTTTATTTTGTACAACACCTCTGGTCTTCGAGAAAGAAAATTCAAAGTTATTCACTCTGGCTATAATTGACATGAATATAATAAACATGGGCGGGCTTAACCATCAGTGCTATGAATAGGTTTCTTAATCTGCCCCTAAGGGGGAAATTGTCTTTTTTATTAATTTCTTTTTTGTATATGTTAATTTGTTGCACTTCATATATGAAACATGAAAAGCGTGTTGACGTAGTATCTATCAAAAATCCAAATGAGTCCCTCTGGGTTTCAATAATTAAAACTCAGACAAAAGTTCATATTCCCACTCAGGTAATTTATTCTGTTGTCAAATCCAAAACATGTCATATTTCTAATTGCCCTCTGGTAAAGAAAAACAATACAGGTAAGTAATAAAGATGGAAATGAGAAAAAAATATCATAATGCTAGACTGCAAAAGCAAAAAAAATTTGAATTGAACTCATTAAAATAATTACAACTTTTGAATGAATGGTTGCTTGATTTTAAAGGGGAGCTGAGATTATCTGGCTTCTTTTTGATGTGGAATAGAGGTACATCTCAAAAAATCATCCATCCATCCATCCATTTTCCAAACCGCTTTATCCCTCATGGGGTCGCGGGGGTTGCTGGGGCCTATATCCAGCGTTCACTGGGCGGGAGGCGGGGTACACCCTGGACAGGTCGCCAGTCTGTCGCAGGGCAACACAGAGAGACAAACAGGACAAACAACCATTCACACACAGACTCACACCCTAAGGACAATTTGGAGAAGCCAATTAACCTAACAGTCATGTTTTTGGACTGTGGGAGGAAGCCGGAGTACCCGGAGAGAACCCACGCATGCACAGGGAGAACATGCAAACTCCATGCAGAAAGACCCAGGGGTGTACTCGAACCCAGGACCTTCTTGCTGCAAGGCAACAGCGCTACCCACTGTGCCACTGTGCAATTGCAATATTTAAAAGTCAGTCTTTTAACAAATTGAAATGGTTATTTTATAGAGATTTATTGCACAGAGAAAAATATTTCAAGCTTTTATTTCTTGTATTTTTTGATGATTATGGCCTTAAGGTAAAGAAAACCCAAAATTTTGTGTTTTAGAAAATTAGAACATCACATTAGCGAGATCAAAAAAGAATTTTAAGCACAACTATCAGGCTTCTGAAAGGTATTTCCGTTTTAATGCACTTAATACCTAACCTGACAACAGCCAGATGCATATCGCTCCGCCTAGCTCCACTCACATAGAGAGTGATTTCTCCAACCAATTTTATGGTCTGGCCAATCAGGACACAGGGCTGGAGTTTCATAGATGTGACGTAGTGGAGACGCGACCATGACGTGAGACTGTTTTGATAGCAATGGCGACTCGTCGAGGAAGCAACCGTTAACATTGATGCTGCTATTTCTTCCGTGTTGTCCAATCTACCTAATATTGTTTGATTAAAAGAACATCAGAGAACGGCTCTGCGGACGCGCCCCGGAGCGGTTAGCGGTTAGCGCAAACCATATTAGAGGCATTTAGTCCTCAACGCGGTCGACTCCGACCCGCGGCGCTTTGCCGCCTGTCTTTCCCCCTCTTCCTGTTAGCTCACTGTCAATAAAACGCGTGCCACTAGAGCCGCAAACACATAAAAAAAAAATTGTTTTTTTTCCTGTGTCGCTCTCATCAGCATCACGGGTTAGCTTCGGTGTGAGTGGTTGAAATAGCACGTCGATAAAGATGACAGACAAGTGGCTTATCCAATCATATGCAAGGAGTTTTGATAAGGCCCAGCCTTCTGTTAAGGCAATTCCTATGGCGGTGTCCCAGATGTATGTAAGTGGAGCTAGGCGGAGCGAGACATGCATCTGGCTGTTGTCAGGTTACTTAATACCTGGTTGGGCCTCCTTTTGCATGAATGACTGCATCAGTGCGCCGTGGCATAGAGGCGATCAGCCTGTGGTTCTGCTGAGGTGTAATGGAGGCCCAGATTGCTTTGTTAGCTCTGTTCAGGTCATCTTCCTTGTTGGGTCTAGTGTCTGTCATCTTCCTCTTGACAACAACCCACAGATTTTCTATAGACCAATTCATTGTTATTGTTTTGATTTGGGTTTTTCGCGCATGCGCAACTGACTGGTAGGCAAAAGGCGAACACAATGGAGGACGAAAACAAAGGAAACGACGAGTTCTCCATGTATTTTTCTTCTTTAGATAACGTATCACAAGATCGTTATAAGAGTAAGTTGATGGTATCAGATTGCCAGATCCACACAGCAAAAGCCTGAAGGGACGGAGCGAGTCTGTGAAATGCTGGCCAAGTGTTCAGTACGGCGACATATACAGCTACCTTATAAACACGGCAGGCCAGTACACACGAGAGAGCATGAAAGCCCTGAAATCACTGGATGGCTACAATTATTTCATATTGGGACATGTTCAGACATGTTTGTGTAACATACTGGAGAAGGACACGACTGTGTGCTTTGTGAAAGCCAAGGTATCCCCATCCCAACGGGCCAACGACAGTATAAATCTCAGATCTAAATATTTTTAGAGTAGTCACTGTAAAGTAGCTCTAAATCAACAATTGAATATATATTCCGTTACTGGATATATTGTCTTATTAATGCTTTTCACAGACTCATGCCAGAGGGTTTGCATACATTGTACATGTACGTATATTATTACAAAACAAACGTTTACGTCTTGACTTAAGTATATATCCTAATTTTTATTTATATAATTATTTAAGTAGAACAATGACTAGTGCAAAATTAAGTTGTATTTACCGGAGATGAAGTGTAGACTGCAAATTCTGTCGTGGTATGATGGCTCCCACAGTCGATTGGGAGTGTCTGCCTGCATCCTTTTCATTGAAATTATCCATTTCTTTCTTCTTTCTTCGTCCTTCGGTAAACGAAAGAAACGTACATCCGACATTTTGGAATGCCTCTGTGTGCAACCAGGATCACAACAAGTCGTAGGCATTGTTTAGATTCCAAAAATAAACTAACTAAAAGTACGCTCTAAATCACCCGTTTTGTCACGCTGGTAGGCTAAAACAGTACTGTTTTTGCCTACCACCGTGACCCAGATGTTGCTCGTGACGTCACGCGTGAATTGGTCTATAGGGTCATTGAACCAGTTTTTGGTACTTTTGGCAGTTTGGGCAGGGGCCAAGTCCTGCTGGAAAAAAATAAACCAGCATTTCCACACAGCTTGTCTGAAGAGGGAAGCTTGGATTGCTACATTTCCTGGTAGATGGCTGCATTGACTGTGGACTTCAGAGAACACAGTGGACCAGAACTAAGCCATGGCATGACACCCCAAGCCATCAGTAGTCGCTTTTCTATCAATGTTTTTTAATGTGCATTTTGAAGTATCGCATTAGAAGGGGTTGATGGAAATGGCAAATTTCAAATTCACTAAATTTTGCCAAAAAAAGTTTTACGCTTGCTTTTTTTCCCCGAAAAACAGTAAATGCGCTAAAAATGTTTATATTGAAAAAAAACAACCTTGAATGTCATGTATGTATGTCAATGTATGTATACCTAAGGGGGCTTGTGAAAACTGATTTTGCATTTGTCAGCCCTCTGATTGCACTGTTTGTGATTCAGATCCATATTTGGATGAATTTGATAAATTACGACACATTGTGTTCACGGACTGAACCAGAATAACTGATTGACCTCTTGTTGGTAAATAATGTTCCTTGGAGTCACAAAGCCACATTTCCTGACAGTAGACCTAGAAGTTTTATTGAAAATTACTACAAATCTTTGTCAAGGAAGGTGCAAATAGTCTGGAAAAGCTGGAGGCAAAATAAGACCAAAACTGAAAATATACACTAAGGAGTAAAATAATCTTCGTCCTTTGCCGATATTGAGAACTTGTTCTTTTCATATAACATAACTGTAACATAACTCTTCATCGTTAGTTGTTTTCTACATGTCATTAGGCTGCTTCATATTAGGTTCATGTGACTCATCTTTAGAAACTTTAGATGTTTTTCCGCTTGCTTCACAGCAGAAATCTTATTGCACAATTGCAGCCAGTTTCTCCTCTGCTGATAATGTTAGCTGCAGCTCAGGTGCATTGCTGCCCCCATCTGGTCACTTGAACACACTGAACCCTGTTCTGTTGAAATTCTAAATCTGCCACTGTGACTTGTGGGCCAATCATCTTCATCAATTCATAAATTGATCACATCTGGCCAGGGGCAGATGGTGAGTCCCACCACTGGCCATATTAAAGCCACTTTTTCCTCCTGCCTGAATTAAACAAGCATTAACTAGATGTATTTCATCTGGATTGTTAAGGATTTTTCATAGTTTGAGCTAAATGCATTTTACATTTCCACCTAAGCACTTTGTTGGTTCAAATTAACATTATAAATAGGTTGGAGAGTAACTGAGTCAAATGCTCTATACATTCATAGACTTTAGGAAGATTTTTGAGCTTAGTATACAACCCTGAGTCACCAGATTTGAAAGCCAAGCAGGTAGAGAGATAAACTGCCAGAGACCAAGAGAGCGGGCCAGACTTTGGGGAGAAAGAGAGAAGCACAAGGCTTGTGAGGTAGAATAGCAGATAATGGAGAATGACAGGCAAGCAAATGCCTCTTAAACGGAAGGATCTTGCTGGCATACTAAGGAGAACATGAGGAACTTGAACATTTAAAAAGAAACGGTGATAAATGGTCTCAGTGTGGCAGCATTTCGCCGTTTTTGTTCTTGAAGCGACAGGAAATTGCTGTTTGATTTACTGCAGTAATAGATTAGGAGCGTGCGTGTGTCAGCAGGAAGTGGTTTGAGAAGAAGCAGGGGTGCATTGATCGAGATTAATGGTCATAATCATTACATGAGGCCGTATGTCATGTGAACATGTGCTCTAATTCAGACCCCATAAAAAAGGTTCTGGTTATGTTTTACTCCTTTGTGCTGTGCAAGCCATAATGACCCAAACTAAACTTCGTTATGTATAGACTCCCGTGTATACATACAGACGAAATAGACGACTGTTTCTGATTCTGATATGAGGGAGAATGTGGCGAATAAAGCTCAGGACGGTTAAGGGGCCCAGCAGAGAGAAGAAAAAAGTCAGCAAAGTCGAAGGTCCTTTGAGTAGTTTTTAAACATCCTGTTGCATGTGAGAACAGCCGCTGGAAGACGGATGTTGTCACGCCGATGCTGGCCGGTATCCAGAGCTTCAAAGTCTGAGAGTTATTACAGTTTGGCTATCACGTAAACACACAAGCACAGAAGACCAACCCACCCATATTCACATTTCTATGAGAAAAATCTTATAACAGTACTAAGCGCGGAAACTATATGTTGAAAATAATTATAAGAAATAACACCAGTCTATAAGCTGTGCAGAGCTGAGTCATAGTCTTTAATGGACTTTCACAGCATTCTAAAGGGTTACAAGCAGAGAGAAGAAACAGGTTTGTTGCTTTGCTCGTAATTATGCTGGATCACAAAAGACAAACCACAGGCCTTATCCTTAAGCCTTCTATCTGCATAGATTAAACCGTTTTATTCTATACCATGCATATTTAAATTACCTATTGGCATATACATGAAAGGTTTTAGGAGGAGTCAAATAATCAGAGCAAAGAGATATGTACCAATCTGTCAAAAACATTTGATTGGCTTAACAGCAAACCAGAAAGTACTGTCTTTGCCTAAAAAAAATATATCAAATTTCTGAGAAGTTATATCTTATTAAACACAAACCAAAATTGATAAGTCAAAAGTATTCGCTGGCCAGAAGAAAACTTATACAATTATATTGATGTTCTTTTACTGCTCAACAATAAAATAAGAATGTACTATTTTAATAAACAAATAAAGTAGCCAGAAAGGGATGTGTGAATTATTGTAAATCAAAAACCTAAAAAGGGTTTTGCACATTTGCCTTCTTTGAAAGGCATCCATTTAGTCAATTTCTTTTGGACTTGATTGGACAATAGAAACAAAGTCTATTCTCAGCAATAAGAGTTTTTGGCTCATTATTGTTTTTAAATACTACAGTACCTGTATTTAACCAAATTTAAGAAATTATCTAAAAGCAGATTTGGGTGAACCAAAAGTTTGCTTTTGAATAAAAGTTATTGGACAGATGTAAACCTTTATGAAAATAAAGAAAGTCAAAAAGGCTTAGTTATTAAAGGAAAAATACTTTGTGTTGTACCTGAGATTTTTCATTGTAAGATTATTTCAATATCCCTGTAATGATTTTTTTCTAACTGAAAATCAAAGTATCCATCAGCAATCAACCACCTTGTAATGGTTAATGCTGGTGAACCCGATATTCAGCCGGACACAGAGTTATGCTTTTAAAAAGCTTTATTGTGAGGATGAGTAGTGGCAGATGGTGCAGGCAGGCAGGGATGATCAGAAGATCAGAACAGGCGATGTAAACCGAGGAACCACCAGAACAGGCAGAGTGAGCAGCTGGGACTCTTGGAGAAAACAGGCAGAACTGCAGCACGCAGACACAGGCACTTTAACTGAAGAGTCCAGCTGACTGAGCACATAGAAACTGGCAGAGGAAGGGCACATCACAAAAGACGAGACAATCTGGCAGGGATGAATTGGCTGAGGCAGGTATATATAGGCAGGTGAACAGGTGAGCCAAGTTGGCAGTAATTTCTGGCAGCAGGTGGAGCTGATGTGGGCTAATTGACTGGGGACTGAGGAGACTGAGCTGTTTGGATGGTGGCTGTTTCAAGAAACGCCCAGAAAAGTCCAAAACAAAACACACAAAAACTTAAATCATGACACACCTGTTGGGACCGGCTACCTTTGGATTATTTCTGAATTACAGTACTTTGGACACGTTTGTCTTTAACTGTCTGAATTTCTCCCATATATTCATGTTTTACGTTCTGCAGGAAGCACCAGAAGTTCATACGCATCCAAGAAACTTGAACAAATTCCTCCAGAATAGAGGTGACGTATCAGGCACACAATAACAGTATTACCTTTACAATGCTCCTGTTTCACAAAGCTGATAAGAGTTTAACTTGATCCACCTTTGTCACTGTCTGTAATCTGATCAGCTCCTAAGGTTCTTGACCTTTAGCTGTTTGAATAATTAGATCAATTCCTGCTCACATCAGATCTCTCTTTAATGTTTTTATATTCAAAAGTAAAGCTCAAAACTGCATTGCTGTTACCTTTTGTGTAACCTTATACAAATTGAAATTAATTTGTGGGATCAGAAGAGTTGAGTATGTGAGTTACACACTAAAGAAAACGTCTCAACATCTCTTCCAAACCAAACAGCTTTTTGTGTTATGCAGTGTGATGCTGTAGGGGTACAAGGACCACTAATGAAAAACAAAGCTCGTCAAGATTTGAGGTCATCTCAATAGATAATATTTTTGCTCTAATGGACTAAACCCTGTCTCCAAGATGTCAATGCTGTCCCCCACAGAGTGAGATTAATCAGAGACTACCTCAAGAATGTGCGGGTGGAGAGGTTGAAATAGCCTGCCTGCACTCTTGACCTTAACCCCGCTAAACACTTGTGGATTCAGTTTGAGCTGTGCTGTTTGTCCCAGAGTGACCAAAGAAACCATAATGTCTGGATGAAGCATGGGAGGCTACCCAACAGCAATGTGTGACCAAGATGGTGAATAGCATAAGGCAGAGGTGCCAGGCTTTTGAATAAATTAATAAACTGGAAGCACCCAATATCCATTATATGATACCCCCCAGTCAAGTGCTGAGTTTAACCCTCTAGACAACAGAAACACAATATAGTTTCATGAATAATAATAAAAAAAAATCAAATCTAAAATAAATCACTTGTTACTTCTTAATGTGTTGATGCTTGTTTGTTTTTGAGATGTGCCATATAAATAAATTTGTCATTGTAAAACAAGATTAGAGTTTGCCATTAAGATAAATCACTGTATGATTGTATTGATCACATACTATGGGTAGTATATTAGATATGAAATGATAAGTTAAAAACATAATCATTATGGATGGATGGATAGACGGATAGATGGATGTAGCAATGCAAACTAACATTTACTGTATCAGCAATTGTGAGCTGAATGCCCTAAAACAGGGAATTATTCAAGTCTTCCTCTTCTCCGAGAAGAACTCAACACAACAATGCCGCCGGTAAAAGCCTGGAAAGACAAATCATTTCCATTCTGAAGAGAACTGCAACATGGGTGACATCTTTTCTGGGCCCTGAGGGAAAACTCATTTAAGCTGCTACTGAAATATTGCTAGCAATGTGTAAGTAGAGGAGGAAATGACACAGCTGCAGTATGTGGCTGATGAGTCGGGGGGAGGGGGGGACATCATTTAGTGACACATAGGCTGTCTAAATTTAGCCCAGCTGCTTAAAATGCAGTCTTAACATGAAAACAGACACAATCATGTCCTTTTAGTCATATGAGGAAATACGGCAGATTCTTCTTGCTTCTCCTTTTGCGCGTGTGCTGGCAGCAAGTTATGGCTGCAAAAAAAAATCCTAGATTGTCCCTTTAGATAAAAAGCAGCTTACAGTAATATATTCCCTAATCAGGGCCATCACAATGAAGTTAGGTTTGAAGCTGACATTTACAGGAGCAAACTCTTTGGCTGCATTTGATATGAAGGCCCCCTGCCTGGGTGGCATGACCAACAAAAGTCTCCTCACTCTTAATGAAATGTCAAACCAAATGCCAGAGGATTTCACTTAGCGGTTCACTTTTAAAAGACTCAGACAGATCATTTTCAAAAGGAAAGAATAAAATGTTTCTAAAGATTGGTCTTCTGGATCAGCTTCTTTCACAAAACTCTGGAATCCCTACATGGAGGTTTCAGGTCCATATGATCTTTAAATATTTTTTGTTTGTTTGTTTTTCAGGAAAGAAAAAGCAGTTTGCAATAAGATGGTCTGTAAAAGAAAGAGAAATATTTGTGCAAATGTGGTGTTAAAATAATTAGCAGACGAAACAACAAAATCTGATCAAATATTTGACCCTGAGGCTGGAATATAACGGTGGCTAATAAAGCTTGTGCTGAAGCCAATTAGTGTTACTCTAATTCAGTCTTACTTGGAGTCAAATGGCTGCAGGGACCTTTGGAATGAACAAAACTTAAAAAACATTATGGAACAACAATATTAAGAAGTTTGACAGCTGAATATAAAAAATACACTTAAAGAACTGTGGGTAGGTATGGAGGTAGAGGTGGGTTTATTATAAATGGAGATCAAATCCATCTGGCTTTGTAGTGGTTGGTGCATAAATAGGGACTACATTAAAGTTTAAAGCAATTAGACAAAAAATATTCCTTGCATAATTTAAAAAAATGCTTGGGATCAAAGGTTTGTAATTAAAAAGGCAAATACTTTTCATGTATTTTCTTTTATAAAAAGCATTTTAAAGCAGTGATGGTAATACTGAAGTGGCCTTCTGCAATAAGTAATTTTGAAGAGAACAAAAAGATTAAGCTAAAGATAAGAGATCCAGGGATTGCTTTGACTACTCTGAGTAGCACAGATCTTAAAACCAACAACTAAAGAAAGATGACAAATCTCTGTGACAACAAAGGTCCTCTACATGCTGAACAACAAAATTTTAAAACTATATGGACCATCCATCCAAACACCCATGTTCTTCTAAACCTGCTTTGTCCTTGTATCCCTGCAGAGTCCAGGATGCACCATGCATCGTTAGGTAAGGCCTGTCCAGGGTGTAGCTACCATGTCCAGGATCTAACCCCGGAATAGTTACCCATCCATCACAGGGCAACACAAAGCCACACAGGATGAACAACCATTCACACACACACACACACACACACACACACACACACACACACACACACACACACACACACACACACACACACGCACACACACACACACACACACACACACACACACACACACACACACACCTAAGGACACCAACTAATCCTAACAGTCATGTTTTTGAACTTTTGAAATAGGGCTGCTCCTTATTTATTCAGTTAATGATGTTGAGAAGGAATAAACTTTCTTAACTAACTTGAAAAGTTATTTTATTTCAGCAATTTAATTCCATATTTTTATTTTATATTGTTCATTACCCATAGAGAGATATATTTCAACAGTTTATCTTTGTCAGTTTTGATTCATTTGATTAGTTTGTTTACAAATGTTAAGTCGGTCTTTCCAGGCTTGTTCTGTCATTGAAAAACAACTAACAGAACAGCCATGCAAAAACAATTCAACTGTATAGAAAAGCAACACTGATATGAACCACAAGGATACCTTTCCTTGTGGTTCATATCAGTAACTTTTATGGTTTAGGCCAGGAGCATCTGATGTCTGCAAAACAAACAGAATGATTTTCGACCACCAAAATGTGCAGTTCTGCTTAAAAGTTAAGAAAAACTCATCACGACATCAATGATCGAAGTCCTTCTGATCGACATAGGTGTCACAATCTCCAGATATTTGTGTTGGACTGATTTTTTTAAGGCTGCAATAGGTAACTTTGTATATATGTTTGTTTATACAAACATTTGTTAATACTGTCATGATGTCCTGACAATAAAATATGAGACAGATGATCTGTGAAAAAAAAATCAAACTTCTCTGGCTCCTCCCGGTGGTCCTTCTGCCATTTGCAGCAATACGCCGCTCCCGGTCAGAAACAACCAATCAGGGCCAGGAAGAATGTTTGGCTCTGATAGTCCGTTGGCAGTGTCAAACATTAATGTTAACACGCTGCACATGTGCTGCTCACACCCCCTCCCCTGCACAGTGCTACCATCATTCAAGCTCAAGGTTGTTGTGGGCTGCAACTGCACGGCGATATGATGGAGAAAAAGACCGGCTGTGGAAAAAGGGCTGCAGTGCAGCAGAGAGCAAGGGGGAGGGACCTGTAAGGTGTGCTTGTTCAAATTTTCAGGCTAAGTCCACAATTTTCACGAAAACTCCCTACTGATGCTTTAGGTTCCGGGATTGTGCCTTCCTTGGTTTACTTTTGTGGATTTGGTTTGTGGATTCTGTTAGTTCATTCTGTGATGATTTTGGTTATTATACGCTGTTATCCCTCATTAACACGGACCCTGTCATCCCACTGTTTTTCTCTCCGTGGCAAATAGAAGCCATTCTCTTCTAGTCATTCTATTATTCTCCCTCAGTTCTCTGCTCTCATTATTCGCCGGATTACTTGCACCTGTTCTCCTTGCCTTTTCTCCTTACTCCC
Source organism: Fundulus diaphanus (assembly GCA_037039145.1). NCBI lineage: Eukaryota > Metazoa > Chordata > Actinopteri > Cyprinodontiformes > Fundulidae > Fundulus > Fundulus diaphanus. The sequence continues at coordinate 32,067,203 of CM073137.1, forward strand.
TCTGTATTTAAACTTCCTGGTCATCCCCTCTCATTTGCTGGTTCCTCCGTTATTCTTGCCATCAAACTTACTGTTGTTCTGGCTCTCGTTTGTTTCCCTGCTCCATGTTTGTCCTCTGTGTCTTGCCTTTCTTGTTCCAATTTTTTTTATTATTTGGCTCTTCATTAAAATATTGTACCCACTAAGTTGCCCCTGAGCTCCTTTCTGCATTCTGATCCTACAAACAGCATTCAAGCCATGAAAATAGGAACCTTTTCTGTTTACAAAATTTCCCATATTGAGCTTATTTATGAATATTTCAAAGGAAACAATGGATATCTTTTTAATGCTGAGCTCTAAAGACAGATATCTATTTCATCTCAACACACAGTCCAGATTGTTAACAATGAAAATTTGACAAATTAAACTGAAGCCGTGTTTTGCAGACTTGCCCTCTTGACAATGTATGTGCTTTTTATAAGCTTCTCACAGTCCGGAGCTTAATAAAAAAGTGCAATTTAGTGCAGCTGCCACCTTCTATAGACATTAGACAGACGTGCCTGTGCAAATTCTGAGTTTTCCAGGCCATCCCAACAGCAAACAAGCTTAAATCGGAGGCAACCGGACTTTCACTCAGTTCTTTCTGAAAACGTTTCGACACCTACCCAAGAGTCTATGTCAATTCCGGTAGCTCGCACTTGAGCAACCTGTTGACATCAGACAGACCTGTAGTTCAATGTGTCCAACAGGTTAATCTAGAGAGTAAACTGGGGCCACATCTGCTAACTTAACAATGGTGTTATGGTAATTGAGTTAGCCGTTGCTAGTGATGGATGTAACGTATGCCTTAACCAGTTGTTGAAAACATTTCCTGACCACTGGTGTCAGGGGTGTCAGTGCAATTGGCTGGTAGTCACTGAGGCTGGAAATGTGGGGTTTATTGGGCAGGAGCAAGGAACAGAGAGAGGGACTTAGTTTCACCTGATATACAGGTTGACTTAAAAGCTCTGGCTATGATAGAAAACAATAGGAACCCTCCCTGGGAGCTTCTAGCTGGTTTTAAACATTATATGGTGCTTCGTTCAATGAAAAACCAAAGCATTTATTCCTGAAGTAGCTAGTAAGTTCTTCAAAGTCTTCAGCTGATCCAAAATGCTGCAGCAAGAGTTCTGATAAAAATCAACAAAAGGGATCATATTTCTCCAATTTTAGCTTCCCTTCATTGGCTTCCTGTTAAATCAAGAATATAATTTAAAATTCTTCTTCTCACATATAAAGCCCTTAATAATCAAGCTCCATCATATATCAGAGCTAATCTTAAAACTTTCCTTTTTGACAAAGCTTATAACTAGAGTGGCTTATGTTGCCCTGACCTACCTATGGGGATGTGCTTCTATGGGCTTAGGCTACTGGAGGACATCAGGATCTATTTTTCTTACTCTATGGAGTTCTACTGTTCTTCAATTATGCATTGCTTGTCATCATTTCTGCTTATAACTTTTTGTTCTCTCTCTTTTTTTCTTAATAGTAGGTACATCTGGTCTGGCGTTCTGTTATCTGAGACATCATCCAGAGAAGACAGCTCACCCACTATTACCATCTAATGTAGAACAGATTACTGGATCAATGTGTGCTTCTGTGCTTTTTGTCTGTCTTGTTGTGTCTCTGCTCTGTCTTCTGTAACCCCCAGTCGGTCGAGGCAGATGACCGTTCACACTGAGTCTGGTTCTGCCGGAGGTTTTTCCTTCCCGTTAATGGGTGGTTTTTCTTTCCACTGTCGCTTCATGCTTGCTCAGTATGAGGGATTGCTGCAAAGCCATGGACAATGCAGACGACTCTCCCTGTGGCTCTACGCTTATCCAGGAGTGAATGCTGCTTGTCGGAACTTTGAAGCAATCAACTGGTTCCCTTATATAGGAAATTTTTGACCAATCTGTATAATATGATTGATTTTGACTTTGTAAAGTGCCTCGAGATGACATCTTTCATGAATTGACGCTATATAAATAAAATTGAATTGAATTGAATTGAAAATATGAGCCTCCATCTTTCTATGCCAAAACAGCTAACTCAGGGTTGTTTAAGGGTGCAGTAATAAAAATAAATAAACCATAGCAATTGACCACAAAAGTCCTTTATTTTTCTGAACAACATGAGTAATATGTAATATTATATAAACTAATTAAACTGATACAGTTTTACTCAAAATAAAACAGATACCATTTTTGTATACAGTATTAGTAACTGAAACATTAGAACTAATAAGAACACAAAAGATGAGAGTCCAAGGAAAGGTTCAGGTAGATGTTCTATGTTATAGTTTTTATTGGAGAGGGTCCAATTAAATTTGAGCAAATAATAGTAACATAAATGTGAAGGATTTACTGATCCCAGCCTATAATGGGTAAAAATTGTGAAATGCATATTACTGACTGCTAACTAATCGCTTAATGATTCAACAAATAATATAGAAATATAAGAGTCTGCCTGCCCAAAACAAATGCTATTATCAAAATGGCCTCCCAGTCGGCATCGAAAGGCAAACAGCCTTAATTTCTCCTGGATGTTATGAAAACAAGATGGTCTGTAACAGCTGTGACCTGGAACAGAGTGCTACGGCTAACGGCATCACTATCAGGCTCTGGGTGCGAGAGCTACCTGCCATAGTTCACAGACTAACAAACACAAATGTGTAATGAGCAGAAACTGGGGACCCAGTATAAAGTCAGACAACATCAGGTTCCGTAAAAGGCAGTTTACTTTGGAGGTAATGTGCAGGAAGAAGCGAAGCAAGCACCGAGCCAAAAACGGGATGACAGAGTCAGGCAGGAGGATTAGAGGGGATTATAAAATCCAAAATTTGAGAGCAGTCTATAATTAGAGCCGGGAGATCAGAAATCCAAAACAGTCCTAATCAGAATCCGAGGGTAGAGTCAGGGCAGAGATACAGGTCCGGTAACAGGCAGATAAAAACAGAACTGAGAAGGACAAGGCAGGGTCAGAGAATCCAGAGACAGAAAACAGGTAATCAGGTACTACAGGGATTAGGCAGGCTCAGATAATAAGGAGGCAAAATGGGGTCAGATCACAGGTAGGCAGGCAAACAGAAAATGCTGGACTAGACTCACCGAATGGCTCGAAATAATCTGGCAGAGTTGAGTAGGCTGAGGCGGGTATAAGTAAGTAAGTGGACAGGTGACTGGAGTGAAAACTAATTACTGGTAACAGGTGGAACTGATCTAAAGAGGGTGGTGACTGGAAGTGGACTGAACTGATAGGTTAATGACTGGTGACAGAGGAGTGACAGGCAACATAAAGAAACATCTCAAAAGTCCAAGACAAAAACTAAACAAAACTCAAACTATGACAAGATGATTACACTAAAACACACAGGCACACACTCCGCCTTTGCTGTGCTTTTTTTCCCTTACTCTGCTGCTTTCTGTTTTAGCTGTAGTGTCAGAAAGGTCAGATCAGAGACCACAAACTGTTGCTTTATGAATAGAAACAATTAAGCTCAGAACTTTTAATGATGAAACTCGTTCCAGTGAAACAATGAAATAAAAGAAATAATTCTAGTTGTAGCTATAGAAAATTAGGAAAAAATTACTTTAGATCAGAAATTCCCAAGAATATACTTAGATTATTTCTTATGAATAGAAACAATTAAGTTTGTTAATGCGTGAAAGAAATCTTGTCAATGATTTACTTAGCTTTTTCCTTTGTTAATGTAATGTTTGTCTTCTCCTATGTCTGTAATGTTTTTCTGTTCATGTAATAATAACAGATTTTTATTTGTAATGTACTTTACATTCCCAAGAAATCTTAAAGTGCTACAGTTAATAGAAAACGATAATAAAATAAGAAGAGGGTAATTGAAATACACAAGTAAAAGTTTTAAGGCACTTATATGCAAGAAAATTAAAAGCAAAACACAGCAAAGGAGACCAGGAAAACCATTGTGTAAAATGGAATGTTTTAAAATTTGTCAGGGTCTGTAGAACCCTCAGATGTGGAGGCAGATTGTTCCACAGTCATGGGGCGGCGCAGGAAAAGACCCAATCTCCCATGGTGTAGGATTGAGTCCTGGGAATGTGTAAAAGGTCAGTGTTAGAAGAACGAAGAGTGCATAAGGGACAGTAAATGGTGAGAGGGCCTTTTAAATAAAATGGACCATTACCATGCAGGCACTGGAAGGTGCCTGCATGGTAATGGTCCATAGAAGCAGAGAGATTATGTAGATGATCCGGGCAGAGACGGGAAGCCAGTGAAGAGAACGGAGAATGGAGGTAATATGATCATGTTTTCGCACTCTCATCAGGATCATCAGGATGTACAGTACTTTAAATCATCTTGTTTCTTTTTTAAACTTATGTTTATTGGTTTTAACAGGAGAGCAAGAACATGCCACCTCAAATACAGGTACAAAAATATAATCCCTTATACATACCAAATAAAAACAGCAAGCTCAACAACAGATTAATCAGCATAAGAATCCGTTTGTCTTATTACATGACCTTATAATAAATCGTCTTTCCACATATCAAGTCGAATAAACATGACACATGGCTGGGTCATGTTTCTACACATGACCCAGCCATGTGTAGAAATTAGACCAAATTTCCCAAAATTGATCAAGTTTGTTCTTGGTAAATTAGCTGATTCTCTCCAAAGCAAATTAAAAAGTAATCTGCTTAATCCATTGAGAAATACCACATAAGGTCACCTTCTTCCATGAAGATGCAATACATCGTTTATTTTCCAAAAGGCTTAACATGCACATTTTTGGATTCAAAGGAACACCCTTACCAATCATCCTACTAATTACAGTTAGTACAGCCTTCCAAAACGCCAATACCTGAGGAAAACTCCCACATACAATAAAATAAAGAATTACATCTAATGCAAGTGTCTGGGATATTAGGGTTAAAGTGGTGTAGTTTCACTGGAGTGTTATATTGCCTAGTTAGCCATTTAGGCTGTAACAATTTAGAGTTTGTGTTGGCGGATTGAGTTTGAACCAAAGTGCTAGCCTCTGACCACTCCTTTTTCAACAGAGTTTCACCCAAATCTATTTCCCAAACCTGTAGAATATTTGTCGAAGATTCCTTACTTTTGTCAACCAACAAACAGTAAAGAAGGGAGACTTGACCTCTATCATGTATGTATCTCATAGTAATGTCTTCTAAGGTGGACAAAATGGGTAGATCAAGACTGTTTTGCTTCTTGGAGAAAGTGAAACTCCGAACCTGAAGGTATTTATAAAAGTGTTTTGTAGGAATTTCAAGTTTGTTTCTGAGTTCTTCAAATGACATAAATACTTTTCCTGAGTAGATATCAGACACCTTGGCTACACCCTCAACAGACCAAAGCTGAAAACCTGGATCTGCTTTGCTTGGTTGGAAATCACTGTTGCCAAAAATAGGTGAGAACTGGGATATTTGCTGTTTTTCCCCTAAGTAATCCAGTACCCTTTGCCAGATCAATATTGTGTTTTTCAGAAAATGATTTTTAGTTTGCCTAATAAGTATTTTCCTGTTAGATGAGTACATGTATAAGTTTATAGGTATAGAAATCCACTGCGACTCCAGGCCGATCAGTAATGAAATAAAACATAGCTACCATGATCTGGGCTCCCCAGAAATACCACAATAAGTTTGCTAGTTGTAAACCTCCCCTGTCATATGGCAGATAAAACAAGGAAAGCCTTAATCTAGATTGCTGTTTCCCAGTGGATTGTAATTTTGGGCAATCTACTTCTAGTCCTTACACCAAAGATGTTTTTGGATGCAGCTCAGGACTCTTCACAAAGCACTTCTCTGCTAAGATCTTTTGAAGAGCTTATGGGGCCATCTTGTGGCTAGCAGATAATGGTGCACATTTTGGGCTGTGCTGTTTCATAACATTATGAATCATCAAATCACAAATTAAACGCTTTTTTGTTGCATTGGTTTAAACAAGTATTTTTTGAATAATATTTTAAGTAGATTGTCTATCAAATTAGTTTTCTTCAGTTTCTACTAACCTAATGGACCTTGACGGAAACATTTGTGGATATTCTGCACTCTACAGTAGATGCCAAGGAGAAGTTATACAAGTTGGGAAGTTATAGGTCACCACAGCTTTTAATCTTTTGCATAGTTTTTTTAAAGCATATATGATTGGTTAGATTTCCTTTCAAATTTAAAGATGCTTCAGTGTAAAGACATAAATTCAAATTCATTTCAGCACAAACAAGACACAATTTGGCCAAAATTGTGAGATTTGGATAATTCAGTTGCATGACAAATGTTCATTTATTTAGATTTTGTATTTTTTTTGCAACCATCAAATCAGGTTTATTTGTGATTCTTAAGTAAAACAAATAAACCATGTACAAAATTGAATGTATTTAATATCAAAATAACAAGTAATTGTAATTAGCAACATCGATGTTTTAGCTAGGTCAATTTGTTATTAATTTGTCAAATTTCCTTTAAGTTCATCATACGCAACTTTTTGATCAATATGAGTAAAACCTATTCATCTGAAATAAATAACTACAGCTATTAATTTGTAATGTAGTACCTTGGAGCCAAAGCATTGGACAACACAGCTCACAGGGCCTCAGGGGTAATCAAACACCTCCGTTACATTAATCTGTTGATTCAACAGAGGGGGGAAACCAATATTTTTTCATACAGCAGTTTAAATTACTGGGCAGCAACACATTTTATATTTTCATCCACAGGTATAAGAAGCGCATGATATCAACAGAGTAATTGTGGTCAAGTACATCATCAATGGGAGGAGTCTTTGTTTTAAGTCTTCCTTATTTTTTCTGACTCTACATGTGTTAGTAAAATCTAATGTGTTGCTGAGTCTCATCCATGGGACAATTCTTATAGCAGAGTAGAACAGAAATATTATCTAGCTCTAGATTGCTGTTATGGGTTGTAATTTTGGGCAATATATCTACCTTTTTCTCTGTGACTGTCATGGTTTTCAGATGACGAGCTCACATGCAGATACGATCGGGAAGCAAAGCACAGTTTTAAGATGTTTATTTAGGAAACAGGCCGATATAACGGACGGGACTACAGGCAACTTCGGCAGGGTCAGAACGTCACGGCTGGAGAGACTGCAAAGAGAAGAAGAGTAAGTGACTCTGAAAGGTGAACCAGGAGAACTACTAGAAGCTGCGCTGCTTACCATAAAGCTGGGCGGACCTAACCGGGGAGAAGTAGCGCCGAGGGAACTCTGTTATCCTACTCTGTTGGTGTTAGGCGGCTAGTGGCAGAGGGCGGCAGATGTTACTGGTGAGGGATCCAGAGCGAGCCTCCTCGGCAGTGGGTGACAGATGGATTGACCAGAGTGAGAGAAGAACCAGCAGAATCCGGGAGGGGGAATCTCAGGCCCCGCTGGGTAACATCCAGGGAGTATGAGGAGAGCGCCAGAGCAAAATCTGAGCAGGAGGATTCTGCAGTTCTGTTTCTTCGGACAAGACGTCTAGACAGGTGAGTGCATCCAAGCACTAGTGATGTTACGTGATGTGCCGAGGCTTCGAGGCGTGTGTCGAGTAATGGAGGGGGCGTTTCCGTGAAGCGCGTATCGAGGCTTGCTTCATTTAGGGGAGGAGCCGAAAACGATGACGTCTGAAGCCTCGCTGCCCGGCTGTACCACGTGACTGCTTCGGGAAGTGGTTCAGATGTTGGCGCAGCTTCGACAGCTTTAGAAACCCCACAGGCTCCATTCAAAATGTGGGTTGTTGTACGCGAGTTGCGGTCAGTTGAGAGAGTGGATATAGTTTTGATAGTTTGGATAGCAGAGTTTGGATAGTGGTTATTTAGTTTGAGACAGTTAGTTTGGTGTTTGGAGAGTTTAGGAGAGAGATAGATAGATAGGAGATCAGTGCTCTCAACTATCACGCATTGACCGTCACTGACTTCACACGGTCACACGCAAACATGACATTTTTCATGCATAAAAATCCCAACGCCCATCTGGGCAGCGGACGATAAAAACTCTGCCTTCTGCTGAGATGTTTCAGCTTCTTTCACAGCTTGTGGCCATCAGTAATTCCTGTTGCAGTTCATGTTAACAGAGCAGCAGGAAGAGCGATCAGAGTTATGAATAATTTTAGTCTTAACCAGCGGTGAAAGTGAGCCGGTAAGGTCCTGTACTATGTACGCAGGAGGGGAGGGGGCGGGGGGAGAGAGCTGCTGCCAGATATTGCCTTCATTCAGAACCAGTGATGGCTGCACTCTGGATCATAAAACAGTTCTGCTCACCAGATGCAGTTTAAAACGCTACGTCTGGTTATAAGTTGTTTTTATTAATTCTGCATTTTTTAACTACATGCACCGTACTTCTGTGCCTCAGGGCTTCGTAGCGCTGCTGCCTTGCGCTTTTTTCAGGTGCGCAAAATTACGTTACTTGTAATTTGGGTGCGCGCTTTCATTTTAAAGAACTTGTAACATCAGGAGGTTGATCTCAGACCGGTCAGCTCCTATGATCACTGTATAGGAGCCCTTTACAGTTTTTATTTATGCATTTCCCCCCTGTTTATCCCTCGCACGCAGCGCACCATCGGGTAAAATCCTCCCACCTCACCGCCCAGAGCGCACTGAGGAGAGCAATAGAGATTTGTCTGGTCGACTGAGATGATAAACCTGTTGCTGTGAAAGGTGATATAGGTTATAAACTGTTACTGTCTAGAATTGCATTGAGCTGAAAAGAGAGGAGACATCAGCAGCTGGATCGTGCGTAAAGACGCAGCGGGAACCTCTGTGTGCTTCAGTGTTGCTGCTGAGGGGAAACTGTGGGACCGTATAGTACTGGGCTAATCATCGGTCACAGTACCCCAATCTGTACATACTTGCACTTATTTATTTATGCACCCCGGCATCATCTGTGCCATGTGAGCGTGTCTTTTCAAAGGCTGGAGAAGTAGTGTCAAAAAAGAGAAATCATTTGAAACCAAAAACTGGAGAAATTGTTGTTTCTTAATAAAAATGCATGAAATCATCCAAGTTACACAAGCATTAGCCTATTCACTACCCCCTGCCTAGTTCCACAAGCACTTTCATTGTCCTCTGCCTGATTAAGCCCATGCCATTTTTCTAGAGTCACAGAAAAACATTATTACACAACATGCCATATCATGTGACTACTATTTTGGGAATAATTACACACAGACAATACATTCAAACAATGTTTTATTATACACATGTGTATACAAAATTTATGTAGACAAATGATTTCGTCCTACACCTTTTGTGAAGTCATTCCCAAGAGTCATAATAGACATAAATTCAATGCATCACACGTGTTAAGATCCAGCTGGCTGTGATTATACACCTGGCCAGTAGGTGGTTTCGTGTGCACATGAAGCATCAAGAAATGAACCCTTTCTCGAACCAATTGGCTCAAGTGGTTCAATGCCTCATGAGGCTTCATCTCACCATCACTACCAAGCACCAAAAACTGTGACAAAAACAGGGAGATCCAAAATTAGTCAAAGTACAAAGACGAAAAAACTCACAAGCAGGTTTTCAGGAGTTGGGTCAGAGGCCACCCCGTACCACGACTGGTTAAGGCTCTGGCGTCTTCCATCTGTCAGCGCTCTGCTTAAGAAGCCAGAGGAAGCCGCCTGCAACGAGCTGCAGGTGTGGGCCACGCCCCCTCAGCCAACTAGGCACACCTGAGGAGTAGAGTTAGAGCAGAACAGCACAGAGAACCCTGACAGTGACCAGTAATGTTTTTTAAAACACAACAGAACATTTATAGTAAAATTTTTATACTTGAAAATGAAATAAATAAATAAATAAAAGTGAAGCAGAGAAACATATTGTGTTCATTTTCATTAAATTCTATTTGGATAACTTTGGAAAAAGATCTGACTATGAGGAAACTGCTGACTTTATTAAAGTTATTTCATTCACAACTAGGACTACATTGTTCAGATGGGGACTTTCCTGTATTTATAGTAATTACTGGAATCATGTAACAGCATGAAATTATTAGATTTACAAGTACCACACATAATAAAGCTGAGCTGTCATTATTTTTTACATGCTACAGCTGTGAACCATGATGCAAGTTTCTAAAATATAACTTTATTCTAAAAAAAGATGATTAAGGTACCAAGAAGAACTTAATTTTTAGTATATATAAAAAAAACATTTTAAACTTCTAAATGAACATAGGGCAGCTGTGACTATGTCGGAAGAAAATTTTGTCCAAATATTGAGAGTTCAATTACGTTGTTCTCCTTTTACGTGTTGATATTGATGCATGAGAGTTTGTGAGTGCAACTTGGTGAATGAGGCTCTACTGTGAAGCGCTTTGAGTGGTTCGGCATGACTAATTCACAACACGTGTCTGTTTTTAATTTCCACTTACGTTTTCCTCAAGAAAACTGCTTTTAAAATCACAAAAACTGATCCAACATGGCTTGATGATGCCCCAAGCAGGACTGCTTAAGTATTGTGGAATGTATTAACTTTGATCCGTTTCATACACTTTTATGAAGGTTTAACATGTGTTTATATGCTTTAAAATGCTTTTAAGACAGCTGGCAGAAAGCTTCAAAACCGGGCCTGTTGGTAAAAGAATTTGGAATTCTTGGAATTTGCAAGACGGGTTTCTATCTTGCCCAACCTTTTGTTGGTAGCACAAGGTTCGGGGTTGTGGTCAGCGGCTTGCAGGCGATGACCGGAAGAACCAGTACAGTGGGCAGCCATAGAAGCAACCCCATATAGGGTAGAAGTATTGTTAAGGTGTTGAACTGATTGGGCAACAGTGTGTGTCATTCGCTCATGTAACGGTGTGTCATTCGCTCATGTAACTCTGTGAGACCCTCCCCTTTGAAGTTAATAAAAAGAGCCTGCACAAGGAAGACGGCAGAGTTGTTGCTCGCAGGGGTTGGCTGGTGCAACTTCTCTCCTTTTGCAAAGGTAAAACTTCAATTCTGTTTCCTTGGCTAAGTTTTTGTTGCACTCTTAAGTCCTGGACATGACTCAACGGACCCGGGGAAGCAAGCGGCTTCAACAGTATGCAATTCATTTCCAGTGTCCAACATAGAATTAAGATCAAATGTATAAATTACCAAAGTAATTTTAAGAAAACGTGTACACAAAATGGCCTTAGGATTGCGTCTCTGCTATTTGCGGATGACGTGGTTCTATTGGCTTCATCAGGGCGTGATCTACAGCTCTCACTGAAGCGGTTCGCAGCCGAGTGTGAAGAGGCCGGGATGAGAATCAGTGCCTCCAAATCCTAGTACATGGTCTTGAGCCGGAAAAGGGTAGAGTGCCTTCTCTGGGTTGGGGAGGATGTGTTACCCCTAGTGGAGGAGTTCAAGTATCCTGTGGTCTTGTTCACGAATGAGGGGAAGATGGAGCGGGAGATCGACAGGCGGATTGGTGCTGTGTCTGCTGTGGAGCGGGCTCTGTACCGGTCCGTTGTGGTGAAGAGAGAGCTGAGGCAAAAGGCAAAGCTCTCGATTTACCGGTCGATCTACGTTCCTATAGTCATGAGCTTTGGGTCGTGTCCGAAAGAAAGAGATTCCAGATACAAGCGGCTGAAATGAGTTTTCTCCGTAGTGTGTCTGGGCTCTCCCTTAGAGATAGGGTGAGGAGCTCAGTCATCCGGGGAGGACTCAGAGTAGAGCCACTGCTCCTCCACGTCGAGAGGAGCCAGTTGAGGTGGCTCGGGCATCTGGTTAGGATGCCTCCTGGACGCCTCCCTGGTGAGGTGTTCCGGGCACGTCCCACCGGGAGGAGGCCCAGGGGAAGACCCAGGACACGCTGGAGGGACTATGTGTCTCGGCTGACCTGGGAACGCCTTGGGGTTCCCCCGGAGGAGCTGGCCCAAGTGGCTGGGGAGAGGGACGTCTGGGCCTCCCTACTGAAGCTGCTACCCCCGTGACCCGAACCCAGATAAGCGGAAGACAATGTATGGATGGATGTACACAAAATAAAAAACAGAAGGCAACTAGTGCCACTTGAACAGAATTGATTTTCTATACAGAAAAGATAAATTATCTTTCAATAAACAATCTAAATCACAAAGTAATAGCCACAAGCTAAATATTCATATAAATATGCATATATTTTGGACCTGTCAAATTTTATAAAACTATTATTTATATACTATTTATTTCTTTTCAGTAAAATTTACATTTTTATTCTGCACCGCTTCTATGGATGTATTATTTTTCTTTAAATGAACTGTTTTGATGAAAAAGCTACAGCTATGACTGTGTTGCCTTTCAGGCATGAATCTGAATGGACCTTTTGTCAGGGTTCTCTGTGTTGTCCTGCTCTGGTTTTTTCCACAAGTGGTTGTGCTGGCTGAGGGGGCGTGCCCCACACCTGCGGCTCGTTAGAAGCAGCTTCCTCTGGCTTCGTAAGCAGAGCAAAGACAGACGGAAGATGCCAGAGCCTTAAACCAGCTCCCTCCGGATCCCTCGCCAGCTCCATCTGCCGCCCTCCAGCCACTAGCCACCAACACCACCTAGGGTAGGCTCACGGAGTTCCCTCAGCACTCCTTCCCCCGGTTAGGTCTGCCCCAGCTAATGGTAAGCAGCATACCTTCTGGCATATTTCCTGGTTCAAGCCCTTTAGTAATTTCTCTCCTCTCTCCGCAGTCTCTCCCGCTTCGACGTTCAGTCCTCGCCTAGGCTATTTGCAGTCTCGTCCTTGTTGTCTGCACTTTTCTTAAATAAACATCTTAAAACTGTGTTTTGGTCTCCCATTCGTATCTGCATGTGAGCAAGACATCTGAAAACCATGACACCTTTGTTTTGAAGGAGCTCTTATTTTGAAGGGCAGGTTTCACTCTAACGTTCGGAATCTTAGGTTTGTTTTCAGTTAGTACGGCAGTTGGAGGAGGTTAAGTTCACATTTTGCTACATTTCTGTGTTCAACTACCTGAATTTATCACTATAAACGTCACAGAGGCAATGTCATAAGTTGATAATTTCATAATTACATTTATAAGTTTATATGTACTATTTAATTGAAAATGCCATTGATTTATTTGTGGCTAAAAACTTTTTATTTACATAAGGAAAGCATCCGTTACAGAGTTAAACGGTCATTTTTGTATTTGTCTTGTTACAGTTTTCACTCTGACTTGGTACTACGAAGAAAAGAGCCACAGTAAAGAGCAACTAGAGCTTACTACGACTCACGTCTTCATTTATAAGGAAGAGTTTAGCTAGTTGTATAGCGGCAGTTGCTACACTACAGTGAGGACAACACAATGACCGTTGAATGATCCATATTTATAGTGTTATTTATTGCATACAGACTGTTCCAAATTAACCCTAAAACAGACGGGACAATACCAGACTAAGAACAATTCCTCTGCCACAGAGGAGAAACAAAAAGAACACAAGCACATCAGGAAATCACTGCAAGCTTGTGGTTACCCAAAATGGCCTTTGTCAAATCAGCCAACAAAGCTGGCAGAAAAAACAACACAGCTTCAAACACAGAGGAGAGAACAAAGAGACGCAGGAACATTGTCGTTCAATTTGTGACAGGAGTTTCTGAGAAACTCAGGAGAATTTTCTCCTAACACAACATACCAGTAAATTTCAAACATAATAACACTCTCAAACAAAAAGTGGTTAATCCCAAAAGAGACACAAACCACAGCTGAGCGCCGTTGTGTATGGGATCCAATGCAGCGAGGATTGGTCAGACTCCTACACTCCTACAACTAAATAACAGCTACAAAAACACATGGCACAGCACAGGAGGGCCGGCAGCTCAGGGCAAGATTCAGCAGTCCACTTACAGCTCAAGAACAAAGGGCATTCTTTAAACAACAATGACGTCCAGATTTTGGACAGGGAGAACTGATGGTTTGAAAGAAGGGTGAAAGAAGCCATCTTGGTCAAAAGAGAAAAGCCATCGCTAAACAGACGGGGAAGATTGCGCTTCCAACTGTGGAACGTATTAACTGTGATCCGTTTTTTTATTACACATTTATGAAGGTTTAACATGCTTTTAATATGCAATTTATTTGCTTTAAGGCCGCATCTGTTGATCAGAAGAAGAGAATGTGAATAGATTCTTTGTACGAGCAAAAGTATCAGGAGAACGTTTCAAGGCCAGTTCCTAGGCAGTGGGAAAGAACAGCAACTCCGGTTCCCATGCAGAAGATAGTTATTAGGGAGTAAGATAGCGATAAGATGTGTATGCCATTCATTGTGTGACTCTGTATAATCTATGTTCTAACTTTAATAAAAACAAGCCTAAACGGGGGGAGAGACAGAGTTGTTGCCCAGAGTCGGCAGGTGTATCATCTCTCCCTTTGCAAAGGTGAAACTGAATTCTGCGTCCATGGCTGAATTATTATTTTAAAAGTCCTGCACACGAATTAACGAACTCGGGGAAGCGAGACGGCTTCAAAATTTGGGGGCTCGTGCCGGGATTCGGGGTGACAAGCGGAATTGGACTTCAGATTGGGACAAAAGGACAAGGGACACTGGCTGGCCACAACAAAACGAGGTAAGCAGAACCTGTTTTTTATCAAATCTGCATTTTCGGCTTAGAAACATAGTCTAAATTACGTGTCCCAAGTCTCAGTAGTAACAAATCTGCTAAATTAATGCTTTGGAGTGCCTTGGAGCAGTACTGAAAAAGTGTGGTTGAGAATTTAAGAAAAAGGTGTTTCTTGAGCGTGGCAGCTCACTGCGGTTCTCGACGGGGAACCGCATTTTTGCTGGGTTAGAGTCCCGAGAACTTGAGAAATCTCGAATTCTACATAAAAGGTTCAGCGAGATCAGGCAATACACACTGAATGGATGCGGAGATAACAGAGTGACTGTGAAGCTCCGATTACAGACGTAATAAAGTTCTGATATAACATAACAGAACTAAGAACAGAGCAGAAACATAAGTTGTGCGGATAACACAACAAGAAATAAAGTCTTTTGAGTTCTAGAAATTTTTTTAATATAATAAACCGTGACCTGACGTAGAAACAGGGAGACCGGTTTATAAGCCGTGCCGCTGGACAAATACACACCCAGCGAAGACCGGACAGGGAATAAAAGTAAAGATAAAAAAAAAAGAATGAGCTGTTAGCTGAACACACAATCAGCTATGACAGACTTTTTTTAAAAAACAAAAAAAACAGTTTGAATGTTGAGCGCTTGACTGGGGGAGAACGCCAAAATGCGAGCGATCCCCATTTGCTGTGGGTTTTAAGAGACATAACATTGTGCAGTGATATATTATAAGTGAACAATATATACAGACCTGAGGAACCTCTAATCTTACATAAAAGGTTGAGCGAGATCAGGCAATACACACTGAATGGATGCAGAGATAACAGGGTGACTGTGAAGCTCCGATTACAGACGTAATAAAGTTCTGATATAACATAACAGAACTAAGAACAGAGTAAAATATAAGTTGTGCGGATAACACAACGAGAAATAAAGTCTTTTGAGTTCTAGAATTTTTTTTTATAAGAAACCGTGACCTGACGTAGAAACAGGGAGACCGGTTTATAAGCCGTGCCGCTGGACACACACACACACACCCAGCGAAGACCAGACAGGGAATAAAAGTAAAGATTAAAAAAAAGAATGAGCTGTTAGCTGAACACACAATCAGCTATGACAGACTTGAAAAAAAACAAAAAAAAAAACAGTTTGAATGTTGAGCACTTGACTGGGGGAGAACACCAAAACGCGAGCGATCCCCATTTGCTGCGGGGTTTTTAAAGGAGAAGTCCGGTCAAAATCAGAATTCAAACTGCTGAAAGTACTTTAAATATAAAACTACTACATACTGTGCAAAAAAATATACGTTTTTTTAATTAAGAATAATTCTCATTTAATCATGTTTATGTGGAGGAATCCATCTTGGTCAAGAATAGTACTGTCACCTCCCATTTTTTGACGTCACTCGGCGGACCCGCTGTTGAGCAAGTTTCAACGCTCTGTTTGTCACGGCGCACTATTTTCCAAGATGGCGACTGGTGCTCTGTACGAAGCAGAGAGTGATGAAGTATTTAGTGACAGTGATGAGAGTTCCGTGGAGTCATCATCATCTGATAGCGATATGGATGTTTTAGAAGAGTTTCTTGACAGAAACCGGACTTTTGACGGAATCCAGCGTTCCTATTTCCATTGCAAACTCAGTCGGGTCCTACAGTATATAGATATACACGCGCGTGTGTGTGTGTGTGTGTGTGTGCGCGCACGCGCTCCGCGCAGCACGGCTTTGCCGGCGCTGCAGCAGGGCGCGCGCACACACACACACACAGCGGAGGAGAGATCGCGCTGAAGTGACTTAAGTTATATATTTGCCCCCTAGCAAATAGGGCAGGTGGTCATTATTGTATAAGTATTAAAATATAAAAGCATTCCAGCACATGCTGGGGCGGAGGGATACCATGTGGTATCCCTCCGCCCCTCTGGTCGGTAACCATCCCCGTAACTTCTAAATTAAAAATTTAAAAATAACTTACTGAAAATCCTCGCCCTCATGTCATGTTCAAAACATTCTTCTTCGAGATGGTCACTGCATATGACGTGTTTTCTCTCTGGCCAGAAGTTAGATGGCAAATCCGCTCTTCAAGTTGGCAATCCAGCGCCGAGCCCGGTGGCTCATGAATCGGGAAGTTGAAATAAGCTATGTTTTTTCCACTTTTACCAGTTGTGTTGGAACATCCGATGGCCATGCACGTGGGCATTGTTGCTTCAGCAATAGCTCTTGGGAATGTCAGCGGTGAAGTCCTCTGGAAATCCGAAATAATTATTGATGATCGCAGCTGTGTAGAACGGCTCCTATTGACTTTGCATGGAAAGCGGAGAGAAATGCTGTCGCCGCTTCCGCTCTTCCACGTCGTAGGATGTGATGTCAAACGCCCCTTACTGCCCAAATATGGGCAGTAATGTCAGCCCCCATACACAGTGATTCAGACGACAATTTATGTTTTTATTTTCTTATTGATTAAAGATAAGTTCATTAAATAACCACAAACGTATTAGTTTTAGTTATAGCTAATGATACCCTGATTTTTCCTTGTTGACCGGACTTCCCCTTTAAAGGTATACTATGCAACCGGGGTTGATTTTCCAGCGACGCGCCCCCCAGAGGGCGAAAGTAAAAGTGCACTGTCGTAAATATGCTCAGCTGTTCTCCTGGTTTCTCAGTCAAGCCAGGCGTGGTTGTTTTGAGCTTAGCAGACAGGCGAACGCAACGAATCACCATCCTGCTGTTCAAGCAGAGCTACAAGGGAGCGCCCTCCCCTCCTCTCCGTCCCCGCCAGTGGAGTGAGGGGAGCGGGCGTCCCGAAACGACCTCCGCCTGGCTCGGGTCCGCGCGACGCGCTGGCCGTCTGTTTCCGTATGCCGCGCGGCCGCCGGGGTGTCTCGTCTTTCCTCTCTCCCCTCCGTTCCCCCCGACGCCCGGTGCCTCCCGAGCCGCGTCCGAGCGTCGCGCGGTACAGTTTGAGAACACAGATCAGCACACAGATGAGCGGTGAACGTTTAAACCCCGCGGTTCCGTTGCACAGTTTGAGAACACAGATCAGCACACAGATGAGCGGTGAACGTTTAAAACCCGCGGTTCCGTTGCACAGTTTGAGAACACAGATCAGCACACAGATGAGCGGTAAACTTTTAAACCCCGCGGTTCCGTCGCAGTTTGAGATGTATACAAGTACCACGACTGAAAAACTCGTACAGTGTATGCCCGGCTTTAACACAGTGAAAGTATGAACATGCACACAGAGAGAGAGTAACCATTCCAATGTTACTTACAATCGCATCAGCAGAAACGCGAGGTCCGCGTCAGCCTTGCAGTCTTCTTTCTCTTTTAGCTCTCGCCATTCGGAAAAAGCTTTCCCGATGTTCACCCGTGTACGACTCCTCTCTCTTTCCACAGCCCTTTTCCTCTTTCTTGTCTGCTCCGACATGGGCTTTCGCTGTTTTATCGCCGGTTCCGCCATGATAACTGCACAGATATAGCCACTGCGCTAGCAATGAGCATATGTTTCACTGGGGGCGTGTAGCAGTTCTCGCCGTAAAGCAAGACCGACTCTCGCGATCTTGCACGAGATTCTGAGCCTGTGGGCGCGGGCCGAGGGCTCCTGCAATTGCAAGTGCGGTATTTCCCCCACAGACCACCAGGGCGGCCAAGAAAACCTTTGTTCAACCTGAAATGACTCATTTAATCATCCAAAACGGTATGGAACACATTAATTAACTGAAAAATGTTGCATAGTGTGCCTTTAAGAGACATAACATTGTGCAGTCATATAATATATAAGTGAACAATATATACAGATTTCATAATGGAGGGTCAATTTGATAGGGAGACCCACGATGACAGGTGGGGACCCGATGTTTTGTGTAAACCAGCAGCAGAGCAGTTGTTGTTATTGCGACAGGTGGTTGAAACAGCTCAAGGTAAAAAAGGAAAAAAGTCCGGAGTAAAACTACAAACACAGGTGGTTTGAGATGGGGATATTGTGGCAAAGTGTACGCCATTTAATGTCAGAAAATAAGAAAGAAAAGACAGGAGTTTGTGGAGAAAAATCAAGTCATTTAATGTCAGAAAATAAGACCGGAGTTTATGCTGAAAATCCCCCACCCTATGCTGCCCCGCCTCCGTCTCAGTCAGCCAAGGACGGATTACGGACCGGGCCAGTGGGGCCAGCGCCCAGGGGCCCTCTGGGGCCAGGGGCCCCGGGGGGGCCCGAGACCAAAACTGTTTCAACATATACGATACAATAAATTGTTATTTCATAGGGCGTCTGATGAAAACAAGGAAGGAGTGGGGACCCCTGACATTTGGCTACCAAGGGCCCTTTGAGGGCTGGGGTGGCGAGTGTGGGGTACTTCCTACCAGGGCCCTCTGACTAACCACAGGCCCTTAGGGTGCTTTTAGCGGGCTCCACAGCTGCTCCTGCTAGTCAGCCATGGGCCCTGATGAAAGCACCCTCACCCTGGAACGTTGGTAAGAGTGGATGTGGTTGTGGAAGGGCCCTTGCCCTGCTTTTGGGCCCCTTATGAAAATGGATGAGGGGTGGGGGTGGAGGATATTTTCAGCAGGCCCTATAACTACCAGGGCACCTAGCCCTGCTTTTGCCTTATGACAATGGATGGTGTGGTGGGCCTCTGACTGATTTTGAGGGCCCCTACCAGGGTAAGGGTGCTTTTAGCGGGCCCCACATGGATCCCAGCTAGTATGCTTAAAAGAGGTGGACTCTAGCTCGATCCACATGTAGTGTCATCGCTAATGGCGTACCGCGAGGAGCTATTTTTAGAACGTGACGTCATATCACGTGGTACGAGGCAGGGCAAATATGCGTTTTCCTCCACTCTTTCACTGTAGTTACCCTTGGTTTTACTCGGTAAAACGACTGCTTTTTCTAAGTCTAAGACGTCTCCTAACCATGGTTTTTAAACATTGATGTTATAGAACGTGCACCGGCGACTCGAGGTACGCTGATAGGCCGCATATGAAGGATGTTAAAGCCGCAAACGGCGTCGATCGGCCCTGGCAGCCAAGCGCCGCTCCGGCCTATTGGCCACCGCTGCGGTGGGGTGCGTCTGGCGGGGTTTGCGCACCGCTACGGTGCCTGCCGGCCAGCTGACCGCAGATGCTGTCACGCATTTTCCTCGCCCGTCCACCGAGCGATTCCCACAAACGCGTTCAGCAGCGCTCCCCCATGACTCACAAAAAATCTGGTGCAGACCGGTCGATGCAGCGAGGAGATACAGCCGTTGGATAATGATAATGCATTTGGCCACCGGACCGGACTAAATTGCTCGGCGGGCCGGACAATTTATACCGATTCCTGGACGGTGATTACAAACAGAAAAAAAAAACGGCCGCTGACGCCATGAACGCCGAGCAGGAGAAAAACATCGACTTACCTTTCTATCAACTCGGCCCGTTTTCCAGGCTTTCTAAGACCTCGACACTCAAGCCATCGTTTGAGCTGAACGTTGGTGTGTTGTTCCACAGTTCTACCAGTAAAATGGGCGCCTGCACATCCTCTTGTGATAGTTTAACAGCTGAAAAGTTGGTCCTATCGTTGTATCTGTTGCATGTGTAATGGCTGGTTGCTACGTGCGCTCTCACACTGTTTGTCCTACCTTAGCGGCAAGGGGCGTTGCTCATGAGATGGTGACGTCACGTGCGCGGTACGCCATTGTAACTGCACGGATCTCAGCATGGATCTCAGACATGTCGTCAATGACAAGACTTCAAATAACAAATGTGTCACTTGTGATGTGTTAATTGTAAAATGAGACCTGTGTTTTACCATAGTAACAACCGGGGCTAAAAAAGGGGGAGAAAAAAGTGCTCTACCAAGTGCGATGTGTAATAAATTGGAGTAAAGAGAGAGCAACAGTCTTAAACTCTGGCATGAATGCAAAAGTGCAGTTTCATACAGATCCGAATCACAAGCAAATTCTACCCAGTAGCACAATTTTAATTTGGAGACAGATGATGAAACAACAAGTAGTTTTATTGTAGTTGCTGTGGCTGCGTATGTGTGTTTGTAACCCTGATATTATGTTCATTGGAAAACATGTTTTTTTCAGCTTATTCAATGTTTTTTTCCTTATTTCCTCACAATTTGGACCTAACATGTTTCATAAGCCTGCTGTAAAACACTCACACTTAATATGTATTTACAATGATAAAACGTAATTTAATACTGCAATTAACACAGAATTTTTAATATAGCCAACTCAATACCTTCCCTCATATCTGTCTTCCTCTCCATGCCTCTGTCA
This sequence comes from Fundulus diaphanus, assembly GCA_037039145.1. Taxonomy (NCBI): domain Eukaryota; kingdom Metazoa; phylum Chordata; class Actinopteri; order Cyprinodontiformes; family Fundulidae; genus Fundulus; species Fundulus diaphanus. The sequence goes on from CM073137.1 coordinate 32,087,946, forward strand.
CACACATGCACACAGCATGCACTCTGTAACCCCAGTCGGTCGAGGCAGATGACCGTTCATACTGAGCCCGGTTCTGCCGGAGGTTTTTTTTTCCCGTTAATGGGTGGTTTTTCTTCCCACTGTCGCTTCATGCTTGCTCAGTATGAGGGATTGCAGCAAAGCCATGTACAATGCAGACGACTCTCCCTGTGGCTCTACGGTTCCCCAGGAGTGAATGCTGCTTGTCGGGACTTTGATGCAATCAACTGGTTTCCTTATATAGGACATTTTGACCAATCTGTATAATCTGACCCAATCTGTATAATATGATTGAACTTGATTTTGTAAAGTGCCTTGAGATGACATGTTTCATGATTTGGCGCTATATAAATAAAATTGAATTGAATTGAATTGAATGCATTTTTTGTAGTAGATAGTGGCTGCCCCTCCCCCACTCTCTCACTCAGTCTAAACCTTAGGAAGTTGTTAATTTCATTGAACATATTGACAGTGTTTCTGATTGTGCTTAGTTTCAACAATTTAATTCTCTTTGCATTTTTGAATTTACATCATTTGAGATCGTGTGCATATAGCTGCACCTAGTATTTCTGCTAGGTTTCATTGAACTCTGGCTACTCCGTGGCTAGCTACTCCTCTGGCTACTCCGTGGTCGTGGCACATTAAGCAACCAGTGGCTTAATGTGCCACGACCAGGCTAGCTATAATTGTCCAGAAAGACGTAAATCGACAAACCGCTTCAATTTATTCACAATCCACAATAGCATGGTTTGTAAACTTTTTTTGGGGGTGGGGGGGGGGGGGGGGGGGGGCTGGGCAAATTCTTTGCCCAGGGTCCCAGACTACCCTTAATCCGTCCCTGCAGTCAGCGGCGTCCAAACCAGCTGGCAGTAGTTTGTACCCAGTTTTAAGCGTAACTGGGGGGCAATTGGCGGTGTCTGACCCTGCGCAGTCGCCTGCCTCGGACACGTTCTCTTTAAAGAACACGCAAGGTCTATCTTTTTATGATCAACCTTCACAATGTCTAGCTTCATCGAAAGGGGTGCTTATAACCCATTTCAGGGTTCTGGAGGGAGGTTTGGGGGAAGAAGGGGATCTAGAGGACAGGGAATCCAGAGGGGACCGCCTAGGGGACCGGCAGGGAGTGACATCTGCCACTATTGTGAGGAACCAGGCCATTGGGCCAGAGACTGTCCATATAAAAACACTGGCCCAGAGGGTTATGGGCACCATGGACCGCAGCCATTCAGGGGAGGCAGAGGCCGTCCCAACAGGGCTAGAGGAGGCCCTCCCAGGGGCGGTTACAGACCTGCCTTCCAGATGCCAGCCTGGGAGGAGGGCTGGCCTGAGCAGCAGTGACACACCCCACAGGACCCAACAGACAGCAGCACCACGGCAGAACCCCTGCTGTCTGTAACTGTATCAGGAACTGAGGTTCCATTTTTGCTGGACACTGGAGCTACCTGTTCCACCATTAGGGATGCTCCACAATCACAGTTGTCTACAAAAACCACCACAGTGGTCGGGTTCTCGGGGACTAAGCAAGTTCTGCCTTTCACCAAACCCCTCACCATGCAGGTGGGAACACAACGAGTGCAACACAAACTTCTTGTTTCTCCACAAACACCTGTGAACCTCCTCGGAAGGGACATTCTAATCAAAATTGGAGCTACAATTTTGTGCGGACCAAAAGGACTACAGGTCCTGCTGCCTGATGGAACTTATTTACAATGTGGACTGGGCTGCACATTTTTTCATGGACAATACCTGATTGGTCCGTTGCAGGAGCAATTAGCAGACATTTACTGGGTCTTCCTCCATCCCGAAACAACTGCACATCTGGGCATCCTGTCGGTTTTCCAACAGTGGAAACCCTGGATCGCTTCCCTAGCTCCCTATGCTCCTCCCCCTGACCCCCCGCATGTTACTTTATTTTATGATCACAACAATTGTGAATGGTATCAGGACTGTTTTGCATGTGAATTAGAAGGTGAAAATTGGACCATCACCTCCCAAAACATTTATGTAGCACCAGAAGGCATGTAGCGCAGGTGCTGCTTACAGACAAACAGCTACCATGGTTCCAAATAGGTGCAGATGGAACACCACATGTTTCACTATCTTTGCATCCAGGGCATCAGGCCAAAGAGCTGGGAGGGGTGCTAAAAGGATCCCTGGCTCAAACTGATTATCAGCAGACCCACATTCCCCAGGTGTCTTATTCACCATCAACCAAAACATACCGCATTTCCTGCCAGACAACCGACACAGGTCTGTTGGAACATGTGCAGTTGGAAAGACATCATGGGCGTGAAAAAACAGATCACCCTTTAGCGGCAGCAATAATCGAGGACATGCCCCCTTTGTGGGCTTCTGGACCCACGGATGTGGGGCTCATTACATGTCCACCAATAACATTTGATCTTCTCCAGACGCCTCTTGTGTGGGTGCATCAGTATCCACATAAACCACAGGCAGAGGAGGGTATCACAGACACAATTCAGGGTCTTTGGGACTCTGGAGTGCTGGAGTGTTCGCATTCACAGGAGTGGAACACACCTATTCTACCTGTTGAGAAACGCGGTACAGGTAAATGGCGCATGGCACATGATTTAAGGGCAATTAATGACATTTTGGTTACTCCTACTGTACCAGTACCTAACCCATATGTTGCACTTACTAATCTGAATCCTGACCACTGCTGGTTCACCTGCATTGATTTGGCAAATGCATTTTTCTGTCTACCATTAGCAGAAGAGTGTAGGGACATTTTCTCTTTCACCTTTAGAGGTGTCCGTTATCGCTACACCCGTTTGCCACAGGGATTTGCGCTTTCTCCTGGTATTTTTAACCAGGTATTAAAAGAACTTTTGGCAGACTGCCCATTACCACCAGCATCTACTCTGATTCAGTATGTGGATGACCTTCTCATTGCCGCCTCATCAGTGGATGAGTGTTTGGAGGCAACCGGGGCAGTTCTGCTACATTAAGCAAAGAAGGGCTTTAAAGTCAGCAAAAACAAATTGCAATTGTGCAAAAGACAGGTTGAGTTTCTGGGCAGAGTGGTGTCTCAACAGGGGACTGGCATGTCTCCGGCGCATAAGTCTGCAGTCTTGTCTCATCCAAAGCCAGTGACCGTCAAGGAAATGCTTTCATTTCTTGGTCTAACAAACTATAGCAGAACATATGTCCCAGGGTACACAGAGCTCACAGAACCTTTGAGGGCTATGATTAAACAGCAGGGGATGAGAAACCTCAAAGCTCAATTGACATGGACTCTAGAAGCCGAATCGGCTTTTACAGAATTGAAAAACAGACTGGCAACAGCAGCTCACCTTGCAAACCCAGACTATCAAGCGCCATTTTACCTGGATGTTTCTGTAACAGCACACACAGCAAATGGTGTGCTGTTCCAAAAAAAAAAGAGGGAGTACGGCCTGTACTAATGTATGTCAGCGTAATGCTAGATAACATGGAAAAACGACATCATGAGTGCACTAGACATGCTGCAGGAGTAGCTAAGATAGTGCAAAAAACAGCTCATGTGGTGATGGGACACCCACTCAGGGTGTTAACATCACACGGGGTGGTAGCTTATGTGAACTCTCAGGCATTTACACTCTCCCCATTAAGACAGCAAAGGCTGACCAAGGTGCTGGAAGCACCTAACATCATCTTCACACATGAAGTAATAAACATGGCAGACAGAATGACCACAGGAACTCCTCATGTGTGCGCAGAGAGAATAGAAATGCAGGAAAAAATCAGACCTGACTTACAAAGCATCCCACTTGTGGGGGCAAGACACCTATACACAGATGGGTGCTGTTTTAGGCATGACGCGGAGGGGTTAAAGGCAGCATATGCGGTGGTGGAAGAAGAGGATGGAGTTTGGATCACTAGACAGGCAGAAAGGCTGACAGGGACACAGTCGGCCCAGAGGGCAGAGGTGTTGGCAGTAACAGCAGCACTGAGATTGGGAGAAGGGCAAAAGGTTAACATTCATACAGATTCAGCTTATGCTACAGGTGCAGTCCATGTGGAAATGAAACAGTGGATGAGGACAGGTTTCAAAACAGCAGGAAAGAAGCCTATAAAACATGAACAGGAAATGAAAGATCTAGCAGAAGCTCTTCTCCTCCCAGAACAGGTGGCAGTCATAAAGTGCAAAGGACATGACAGCAGTGACACTCAGGTGGCCAGAGGCAACCAGGCAGCAGACCAGGCAGCAAAACAGTGTGCAGGCTACAGTCCTAGATTACAGATGATGTGTGCAGAACCCCAGTGGGAACCACAGCCTCTCCAGAAGAAAAAACAATGTGGAAGGCCAGAGGTGGAAGGCAGGATCAGCAAGGCTTATGGAGAAGCCAAGATCACTGCATGAAAAGTGTGATTTTCGTCACTATGCGGCACTGTAGATTGTCGTGGAAGTTCAGGTTAATGGCTGTTCACGGTAATTTGCAGGCAACACCGAAAACTGCCATGAATTGTCAGAAATTGACGTGGGCCTTGCTTTGCAGTTGTCCCCCCATGACCCTCCTCCTCCTAATTCTAGGGGAGGCTTTAACATGTAAATGAAAATGCTGTGAGCTATACAAATGCAAATCAGGGTTGCAGGGGGAGTTTACCCCACGTCTCGTGTTCAACTCGTCTTCAACTCCTCTTGGATGCGATCCACAACTTTCAGCCAGTCCGCAGACTGACGAGAAGAAACTGCTGATTGCTATCAATGGACTGTCTCATATGAGTCAGTCGGTATTGAAGCAATGCCAAGAGCGTGGAAATGTTCAAGTCAGAAGTTTTGGTTGGGTCATTCATGATAAAGTAAATGAAATGGGGTTTAATGAACTAAAATAAGTCCCATTGTACCTTTCCCAGATACTCCACCATGGGTTTTTAGGGAGGTGGCCACTGATTTGGGATTATTAGAAGAAAAACAAAATAATGACATGGACAAATACAGCACTGCATGAAAAGTGAGATTTTCGTCCCCGTAAACTACCGCAGATCTCCCTCATTTTCGGCAGTTAACGACAATTTGCAACCCGCGCTTGTCGCCGTTTGTCAGTGCCACAAATTGTCGGAACCGGACAATGACGTATGTGGAGAGCGATCAGCTGTACTAATGGCCCTAATTAGCATATGAATGCAGCGAACCCGCACGGCTGGCCAGGTCTGGCTTGAATAACCTACTCAGTATTGGCTGAAACCACTATTTTCAAACAAGTCAAATCGCTCGTGATTGGCAGCAAAACCACACGTGGCCAGGCCAGGCTTGAATGTTCTTACTCGTGATTGGTTGGCATATATATATATTTTTTTATTTTTTTATATATATATTTATATATATTTATTTCTTTATATATTTTTTATATATTTTTTTTATTTATTCATATTATGCTGTATATTCATGTTATCCTACACTAATACACTATTATTAGGCTACCATCAAGGACATGAATGAATTTATACAGGAAATGAACATTTGCCAGGAAGATGTTTATGCAGAGAAAGAGCTTTATTAAAACAAACAACTATATACAACGCAAGGATCTGCCCACACATGCGTATCCAAAAATTACAACTCCGTGAACTGTCCGTTTGCCTCCTCGGGGTTGGAGGTAACTGGCAGCATTCTCTCCGAGGCAGGTCCGATGTGCAGACGCCTACTGTGCGTGGCTCTGTACTTCGGCGTCGCCTCTAACCGGGACTGCAGCTTCACACAGAGTTCAGAGAGATCCAGCCTACGAAATGACGGCGGCCGTACAATCCATCCAGAGACCCCGCCTACGACGCCATCTTCTTCGCCAGACATGAGGTCGACGGTGGCGGACTTCCAGAGTTCCACTTCCTCATCCGCCTGCACACTCTGCCTCGATTCCAGCAGCTGTAAAAAAACAAACAAACAAAAAAAAACAATGAATCAGTACTGTGCGATCATGGGATGCACTGCATATGGACACAACACATCTACAGGGTTTCCCGCAGCGCTATCTTGGCGAGGCGGCCAACACGTGACGTTAACACGCGGTTTTTTGTTGTTTCTTTCGCGCGTGCGTGAATGGCAGGGAAAAAACACATGGATACCCCCCGCTCCGCGAGTCGGTCCGCGCAAAATGTGTCGCCCCCCCTAACTCACCGCCTCGCCTAAGCAAACTCCTGCGGTAAACACTGATCTATCAATGCACCTGAAAAATAGTCACCAAATAAAGTCTTACCCTCTTTCTTCTAGCTCGACTCCGAGCTGAATTCTTGGCAGCTTCAGCTCCTGCGTACCGTCTCATAATACGTCTTACAGGCGGCTGGAAAACGAGTGAATGAGAGTGGTATGAATAAAAATCAAACGCAAGTCACAGTAACAAGGAAGGAGAAAACAGTAAAACAAGTCACTTACACACAATGTCGTCTTTATCAACATCGTGTAAATCTGGACTTGCAGTTATTGCTCCGAGCAAATAGGTCACCGCCTCATTATGAGGCGTGCTTAGTCTGTGAAAACAAAATGTACAGTTATGATCGGTATCTATGTCCTTTTACCGCAGAATGAAAGCATATTCTTTAAATCTTACCCTTGCTCCAGTTCATAGCGCCTGAGGACATGAACACACAGGAGCGGAGCGCTCAGCACGTTTTTTTTTTTTTTTTTTTTTTTCTTCTTCTTCTTCTTCTCTATCATGGCGGATTGCAAGCAACTTTAAGGTGCATACCGCCAACTACTGTTCATGAGTGTGTAGCAACACTGTTTTACATCTATTAAATTCTATTTGTTAATTTTGTATTCTGAAGATAATAAATAATAAATAAATAATGCTTTCCTTAATCTATAAATATCCTTTATATTTCCTTTATTTCCTAATAATCCTTTAAGACTCCATTCTTGGCCTGTCCTTTTATTCCCAACAAGTTTGTAAAATTGTTGAAGTTACATTTTCATCCATACTACTTTTAATTTTCATCCAGTATACTAAACCTAATTTCATTCTTCTGAATTCCAGTGGAGTTTCTCCAGTCTCTACTAAAAGAGACGGTGACGTCTCTGCTCTTGAGACGGTGACGTCACGTGCGCGGTACGCTATTCCCTCACTGCCTTTGCAAGCAATATTCCAAAGACTTTATTCTCCTTGAAGAAATGGACTGGTGTCCTCCGTGGCAACTTCTTACAGTATGTGGGTTGTCCAAAATGTATGACAGTATATATGCTTACTAAAACCTACGAGCTCAGACGCGATGGCACAAAGGTTTGTAAGACTTGTGGTCACATACCATTCTACAATCACCCACAGCTAAAGTCTGCATTAAGGAAGAAACGTGGCTCTGTCTTGCTAAGAAAGGCGAAACCTCCCCCTGCAACACTGATTTGCGTTTGTACAGCTCACAGCATTTTCATTTACATGTTAAAGCCTCCCCTAGAATTAGGAGGAGGGGGGTCATGGGGGGGACAACTGCCATGTCAATTTCTGACAATTCATGGCAGTTTTCGGTGTTGCCTGCAAATTACCGCGAACAGCCGTTAACCTGAAATTCCACGACAATCTACAGTGCCGCATAGTGACGGAAATCACACTTTTCATGCAATGCAGGGTGCAGAGTTATTTAATGGAGAGGTATAGTGAGGATTTAACTATATATACAGATGCATCTAAACTAACTGATAAAAGAATGGGTGTTGCTTATGTCATTCCAAAATTAAACATTAAAGTTGGAAAAAGAATCAGTGATGATGTAGCAGTTTACACAGCGGAATTGATTGCTGTGTGGCTAGCTTTGCTTTGGGTGGAGGTCAATAGGCCAAAGAAGGCAGTAATTGCTTCAGACTCCAGCTCAGCTTTAATCAGTATTAAAACATTTCAGTCAGAATCAAGGCAAGACATTGTGTATGATATACTGCAAGCTGCAAATAATCTAATAAAGTCAGGAATTAATATAACTCTGGTATGGGTACCAGCTCATATAGGAGTAATAGGAAATGAGTTAGCAGATAAAAGTGCTAAGCAAGCAGCTAGATATTCTAATATAGATGTTGAAGTGACCTACAGCAAAGCAGAAATTAAAAGTATGGTCAAAAACATAGTCAAGGGAAAAACGTACGAAACGTCGACTGGGGGTTAAGGGTAAATGGCAAACATTATGGGACGGTGGGCAGACTGGAAGACAGTTCTATAATATTCAGAATAAAATGGGAAAGAGCAGAAATACAAACAGAAGCAAGGAGGAGGAGGATGTATTTTCTAGAATGAGGTATGGACACACACGTCCATAAACTTTGTTTATAATGAAGAAGCATGCTGATGGCAACTGTGAATTCTGGTAGTCCAGAGACTATAGAGCATGTTATTGTACACTGTAATAAATATCAGGAAGAAAGACAAAGACTAGTCTTACAATTACAAGGAGAACAGATGAGGCTGAACCTAGAAGAAATTCTGCAAAGACACACATGGGGAAATGAGTGTAAACTATGTAATTGGCTTCCTGAGGAATACAGGACTAATTAAAAGAATTTAGTATGATCTTTTTGTTTGTTTTGATTGGTTTGTTTCGTTATGTTTGTTTGTTTGTTTATTTTATTTGTTTGCAACCTATTAGGAAAGGTTAGACTCCAGTACCACACTCCAGTCCAGTTGGTGGCGGTAATGCACCATTAAAGTTAGTTGCCAACCGCCATAAAAACCGAAAAAAGAAGAAGAAGTGGACTGTCTCGTCAGCTTAATCAACATACTGCCGGTTAACTCAACTGCAGAATTCGGTAAACTCCAGGTTGCTGTCCATAGAGGACAAGTTGGCGGCTCTGCAGTCGAACAACTGTGCGGGAGAGACTAACTCCAAGAAGAGAAGACGGATGCACAATCCCAAGCTTGCGGTAAGAATATGTTCGGTGACTGCTAGCTAAGCTAAAAGTAGCCTAGCCTAAAACCACAGCTAAGTACTCTTAGCAGCCTAGTAGCCTTGCAAAAGAACAAGCTTTATTAAAGGGGAAGTCCGGTCAACAAGGAAAAATCAGGGTATCATTAGCTATAACTAAAACTAATATGTTCGTGGTTATTTAATTAACTTATCTTTAATCAATAAGAAAATAAAAACATAAATTGTCGTCTGAATCACTGTGTATGGGGGCTGACATTTGATAAGATGGGGTTTTACCGGCTTGCTGTTACATGTCTATTACAAACCCATCTTTCCCAGTTCCGGATTTGGCTATAAGAGGGGAAGCATTGATCAGAGGTAGAACGGTTTAAATACATATTTAATTCATAGAAATTAAATATGGAGACAGAGTACATACCAATTACAAGATGTTGTTCTCACCGCGGTGGATAAGTCTGTCTGTCTGTCTGTCTGTCTGTCTGAAGTAGGTTTTTCCAAGACAATCCTTTTATCAACTTTAAAACTCCTCCTGCATGACTCAGGGGAAGGATGACTGACCCCCTCTCCTTCTGACCACCCCCCTCGGGGGCAATAAAACGGCCTGTTATTCTGCCTAGCAACAGAGAAAAGGCCCCAAGCCTGATAGAGCCCGTCCTGTGATTGTCCCATCGAGCTGTTTAATCTGAGAACTGAGATATTTTCCTCAACAATTCCCTCTGTTTTAATCCTACAGATTAAACCAATAACTAGGTTAAACTAAGTCCATGTTTTGAAACCTTTAAACAAAGTGTAAATAGTAAGATGTAATATTGTAACCCACTGTCCCCTCTGTTGGCGACTTATGAAATCAAATGAAGTTTAAATGTTCCCCTTAAATGTAAAATAACCCAAGTATAAGCTAAAAAGCTACTAAACCTATCCGAATCTCGAACCTACTAGAATTAAGAAAAGTAAGCACCTTTATCCGAGAGGTGCAAGGCTAAGATAAATGTGCAACTACCAGAAACTATTATATGATCTAAATATGACTTTAAGAGTCCTAACCTAGATTAACAAAATGTCTTCTTAGAAATAAAGATAACCCATGAAAGCACTACACTCAGATCAAACCACAGAATAAAAAACAGATTTTCATGCAATGCAAAACCAAGATTCTAACGATACTAATATTGAACACCTTATGAATATGGAACTTATAAGACATATGCAGTGGTTACAAAACTCTCATTTTCTTTTTTTTTCTTTTTTACACAATGCATTCAATTGTTGTCATGATGTCTTGCATCTCGGAGATGTCTTCTTCTCGCCTTTAAAGAAGATGGTGTAAAGAGTCAGTGTTCCGACCGCGGTCTCCACAGAACTGTATGTTAATCTTTATTAAAAACGAAAAACGAAAACAAAACAAAATTCCAGCTGCCCCTCCGTGGGTGGCTTCTGCGAGATAAGTTGTTCCGGTGATCTGTCCTTGAACCCTCTGGTGGCTAGTACACACGGCTCCTGGAGTCTGATGGGCCCCTGACCTCTGGCCCACCACATCTGCCTGTTGATGACCTTAGCTTGTACTCCCATTCAAGGTCGGGGGTCGGTGTACTCCCTTCACATTACTGGACTCTCCTAAGTTTACATCTCCAATACAACCTGAAACTTACACGACAATCTTTTAGATATCAAATGTCGTGTGCTACCTGTAATTCCGGAGGTTGACTTCGGTCCCGAAAAGCTCCTTTCAGTCATATGGAATCATATCCTGTAATGAAATTAACTGAACACTCCCACAAGAAAACACTTCACATCTTTTTCACCCCAATTTCAATGTAGTCTGTGCACAGAACTTTAACCAATTGTGTTTAGAATTCTCCCCATTAATCTGAACCAACCTTCTTGTTGTTTCTTCTCCATCCTATGAGAAACCTATTTTAGAAATGCAATAGTTAATGAGACATTTTATTGCAATTCCTCTTTCCTGACGCTGGGCCTCTGATTGTCCTGCAAAAGACTACCTGCACAAAAACTTTATACCTCCGGTGGGAATCGCCATGTCTGTGGAATCCAAAATTAGTTAATTTAATTTGAAATCAAAGTACATTTTCCTGTAAGAATATCAGAATGTTCTCTGGATTAAAGATTAAAGATTACCATTCAGCACTCCACTCCACACAAAACCTTTCAGCAGTCACCACACCTCACTTCTGTACCATTTACTCAGATGTCTATGCTGTAAAAAAGTTCCTATTTTTTTTTTTCTTATCATTTTATCCAGTTGTTACAAATCCTGATCCAGTTTACTGCAACAGATATACGTGGCTTTGAATCCTTAACAAACCTTCCTGACACACCAATGGTTTTAAAGTAAACTAAATATGCATTAAATTACCCTCTGTTTATCTCTGTTTTATCCATTTTTTGTAGTTTATGTAGTTTTTCTGTTTAATTTAACATTCACTTTATTGTCCTGCTTAAACTGTTTAAGCCTTTTTCCAAGAACCCCCTCATATAATCTATCTATAACAGATACGTGGTGTCTGACACTCCGCTCATTAAATCTAATTTATAGTTCTGTTTTGGGAGTCACTTAACAAACATTCCAGAGAGCCATGGGTAAGGTCTTTTGTGGGGGGTTTCTTTTTGTTTAAACAACCGTTATCTGATTTACAACGCAGTTACATACCTCCGTGGTGTCCTGCACAAGAATCCTTCCTCCGAAGTACTTGTGCCAAGGGTTGATATAAAGTTTAAGATCTGAATAGCTTTACAATATAGTGTTATCATATAAATGTTTATGTCATATCCCTCTGCTTGGAACAAAATTAATTTTGTTACAAAACATTAACAAAGAATAGTATTAGTCATCACAGGGAATCAATTAACTGCAAATAATTATCTGAACTGAAGTATGAAAAACACTGCCCTATATCCTGGATTCAGATCAAAACTTAATGCAATTTCATAATCCCACAGATCTACAAGAAGTCCTCCAAAAAGATCAGTGTACCCATTGAAATAATGATTATTCTAATGTGCTCACAGCAAGTTGATGGTATGAAAATGCTGAACGTTCCAAGGTACTTACATACTGATAAAATATTGGGTTTTACCTGAATAAAACACCTGGTAACGGCAAAGTCTGGTGAAAATCTGATAAGTTTTAGCATGCAACAGTTATATTGTACAATAGAAAAATCTCAATACTTGAGAGCTATTTAAGAAAGAACCTAACAGATCCGTTTAACCTATGTTGTTTAAAAACAGAATGTCCCAAGCAGGACACATCTGTGCTTACCGAGAGGCCCATGTAATAAACCTGTCCCCTCAGGACGTCGCAACCCCCTTGTGGAAATTTATGACATGCAGTTGTTATCTAGAACTCACAGAAACCTAAGTAGAAGTGGAGCACGTGAATGTATTCCCACCCCTGTGGATTGTCTGCCCATAGAAGATATGGAAACATACGCCAGCTGCTGTTAATTATGAGCAATACGGTCCTGGACATAATAGAATTAAAACTCATGTTTAAAAGGAACATATCAGTTATATAGTAAAAAATTTTAAGAGACAGTAGTATATTTTTCAAAACCGCAAACCTGAAGTGTTCGTATCTGCCCAATCGGCTGCCTTAAAAAATGTTTGACCCAACTCCAGTTCCATTTGCCTAGGAGCTCAAACATGGAGACACAGAAAAAATATTAGAAATCACATTCGATAAAATTTGGTCAGAAGAATATTGCTAGAAATAACAGTCTGAATTACCTTAACAAAAAAATGTTTGATACCAGGCTGCGGCACCTGAGATGGACTCGAATTGTCATGTGACAAATCAGGCAAACACGAGATGGAGGTGAGACTTCATATTCAAAGGCTTCCATGCATGGAACTGTACATCTCTTCCCCCAGTGTGGCAGTAGGTCGCTGCAACGTCTCTGCAAGCACCTCAGTGACAAAGTCTCAGTCCACAACTCAGTGTTTGATGAAACAGGTGGCTCCAATGTGCGCAAAAATTCATACAGTCACTTCCCCTGACAGCTTGGAATCTGCGCTGTTGATGAGCGCTGGCCACTTCTCAAGGGTGAGGGAACATTGTTCATGGGTGCGTTATCCCTTTGCTGGGGTACTGACCTTCCGGATGGGAGCTCATGCCAGGATTTCATGCCAGGATTTAGTGATGCGAAACAGTCCCTGGCCCAGTGCCCAGAGAGACCACATTTAAAGCAGATGTCTGTAGATGGTCGAAAAGTTCTGACATGTCCGCCCCGTCTACTCGGTCTCCTGGTCCTGTCTCCATGTCTGCACTGATTGCCACAATGAGATCCGCGTCCATACACAGGAACAGCAAATCTGGAATCAAATACAGAACAGAAAAGCGGAGGAGGTGGCCCCCCTCCATGAATGAAGTTAGACTGTGGTGGAACCGTCAGGGTCTGAGCACCACATGATACACCCGCAGAGACAGTTCTTTGTGTCATCTCCTGCTTTCTCCTGGTCACTTTCCGCCTTGCTTCTAGTAATTGTAATTTAAGTAATTGAAGTTGCAAGTCCTCTAAGTCCTGCTTCAACTTCCTGTCCTCCCTTTGAGCCACATGCAAATAGTCGATCAAACAGGTTTCCCAGCGAGCATACGAACACCCAGGTATATCAGGATTTTGTGTCATAAGCAGGGACACTAAAGAAGGAACCCCATCCAAAATTGCACCTCTAAATAATTCACCCAGATTGGAGCAATTTGTTTTAGGATCCACACCCGTGTGTTTGATCCATGTCTCTGCAGCTTGAGTTATGTAATCTGCAGGACGCTGTCGTGGGTCCCAGTCAAATTTAGGAAGCTCAATTGATGTGGATAAAGGAAAGTGCTGTGTAATTGCAACTTCCAAGGAAGAAATTACTGAAGACAATAAAGTTTCATCAGGCATATGAAACGTTTGAGCAACCTTTTCAATATCCGTTATTACAGGCGCAGACACAGAAAGTCTTAAAATGGCTCTAAACTCACCGAGAGCCAGTTGTGAGCCTTTGGTTAAATTTCGTAATTCAGCCAGCCATGTTCGACCACCAGCACTGATACTGGGGAGTTTATTCACCAGAAGTTGCATGTTACCAAGTGAACAACTAGAAAACTCCTGTGTTCTTAAATAACTGTGTGACAAGGGCATCTGCATTTCGTGGGACTATGAAAATGTGATTACATACAATGAATACTATGGGGACCGTCCTGCAATGATCCCGTAATATGTTCTGAATCTACTAGTTTCTGCCGTTCTGCAATATCAATATCTATAATAAAACAATGCAAACCAATAACATTAGTCATAAATTCCTCAATTTTAGCTGCTTCATTTGAGGATAACTTCAAAACTGACTCATGACTAAATGCAGTGTTAACAAAATCGATCAAATCAACCGCAATATCAGTTTGCACACACTATTAAGGTACAGTTTAACCTTAACTTCTAACTCTGTGTAGTTCTGCTTACTTGTGTTTTCCCAGGCCTGCAAATGAGCAAAAGTTTATAGGGTGGCTATTTCCTGCTCCCTATTAATCAGCTAGAGTTAAGTCTGATGAATTATATTTATTTATTTATCTATTATAACTAGGGCTATCAAACAATGAAAACCATTTAATCACTATTTAATCGCAAATTATATTTCATGTCTGAAAGTATATATATTCATTAGGCATTTTAAAACGCTATTTTGCAATAGATAATGCTAGTTAAAATTACACTCTAACAGAAGGCATTTTCCCTTTTTTGTGTTTTCCCAATTTATAATGCCTCAAACAGATGTTCAATGTTCTGCCAAATTTTTTAACAACTTTTCCAAACTTCTAACCACTTTCTAACTTTTAGACTACAGTTCAAAATAAAAAGTTTTCTCCAAAACTCACCAAACTGCAGGCCGTGGTCCCTCTCCAATGCAACTCACCCAATCAGCTTGCAGCCAATACCTCAAACGTTTTACTGCATTGAAATTCTCCTGCACTTCAACAAACATTATTAATGCATCGACCTATTTTCTAATGATTTCCAAATTCCCCTTAGTCTTTCACCCATATTTTTACTTATCACTTTTACTTAACAAAATTAAACTGCACCCCAGTCACTGCTGTTATCATTTAGGCCCACGCACGCGGAGAAATTCACACCCTCATGAAGACACACACACACACACACACACCCCCACTCTCCGCTGAGTTGCAGGGTACAACCAATCTCTCCTTCTCTCAAAACCATGGATCCCATATTACCGAGACATTCAAAACATCAGACAAGACATAACAAACATAACATTTAAGACAGACAGCCTTGCGCGCGCAGAGGGTCTTCTCCTTTTAATACCCTTCCACTCGACGAAACGTTTCCTTATGTTAAAATCTCCTCGTCTAATCGTCGTGTTCACGAAAAACCCCGTTTTTCGAAAACTAGAAAACAAACTTCTATTTGTTTCCCTGGAGCTCCTTTTTTTAATCTCTTATCTTTCTTTCTCTATTACAAACCTATCCCCTGCTTCTTTATGAGTGTCCCAAGTTCTCAAGAGGTAGCGCACACCTCAGCCATAAAATTACCAGTTTGACAGTCTGGTTGTCGTTGGCCAATCCCCGAACATATCTCTTTTTTTTGTCTATATTTTTATCTTTTTTATTTCGTTTTATTTTATTTTTCGCCTCACCATTTCAAGGCTTCTTGGCATTTAGTTTAATATCCAATTCTGAGTTTTTCTGACGTAAACAAACACATAAATCCCATTCAATCATTTCTCGGTTTCAACATAAATTCCATTCAAACCTAGTTATACCGTTCAGCCTCTGATATTTTGAGAATTGAGTCTCTTAAACCACAGCATCACTTAATTTAGCCTACACATCATTTTGCCAATGGAGAAAAATCTCCTTACTTTTTTTCGGTCGACCGGTGATGCTGCAGAATTAGTCCTCTTTTCGTGTCCAATTTTCAAACAGACCCTCACTCACAGCCAAAATCCGAGGGGTTTCGGCACCATGATAAGATGGGGTTTTACCGGCTTGCTGTTACATGTCTATTACAAACCCATCTTTCCCAGTTCCGGATTTGGCTATAAGAGGGGAAGCATTGATCAGAGGTAGAACGGTTTAAATACATATTTAATTCATAGAAATTAAATATGGAGACAGAGTACATACCAATTACAAGATGTTGTTCTCACCGCGGTGGATAAGTCTGTCTGTCTGTCTGTCTGAAGTAGGTTTTTCCAAGACAATCCTTTTATCAACTTTAAAACTCCTCCTGCATGACTCAGGGGAAGGATGACTGACCCCCTCTCCTTCTGACCACCCCCCTCGGGGGCAATAAAACGGCCTGTTATTCTGCCTAGCAACAGAGAAAAGGCCCCAAGCCTGATAGAGCCCGTCCTGTGATTGTCCCATCGAGCTGTTTAATCTGAGAACTGAGATATTTTCCTCAACACATTAATGCCCATATTTGGGCAGTAAGGGGCGTTTGACATCACATCCTGCGACGTAGAAAAGCGGAAGCGGCGACAGCATTTCTCTCCGCTTTCCATGCAAAGTCAATAGGAGCCGTTCTACACAGCTGCGATCATCAATAATTATTTCGGATTTCCAGAGGACTTCACCGCTGACATTCCCAAGAGCTATTGCTGAAGCAACAATGCCCACGTGCATGGCCATCGGATGTTCCAACACAACTGGTAAAAGTGGAAAAAACATAGCTTATTTCAACTTCCCGATTCATGAGCCACCGGGCTCGGCGCTGGATTGCCAACTTGAAGAGCGGATTTGCCATCTAACTTCTGGCCAGAGAGAAAACACGTCATATGCAGTGACCATCTCGAAGAAGAATGTTTTGAACATGACATGAGGGCGAGGATTTTCAGTAAGTTATTTTAAAATTTTTAATTTAGAAGTTACGGGGATGGTTACCGACCAGAGGGGCGGAGGGATACCACATGGTATCCCTCCGCCCCAGCATGTGCTGGAATGCTTTTATATTTTAATACTTATACAATAATGACCACCTGCCCTATTTGCTAGGGGGCAAATATATAACTTAAGTCACTTCAGCGCGATCTCTCCTCCGCTGTGTGTGTGTGTGTGTGTGTGTGTGTGTGTGTGTGTGTGTGTGTGTGTGTGTGTGTGTGTGCGTGCGCTCTGCTGCAGCGCCGGCAAAGCCGTGCTCCGCCCAGCATGTGCTGAAATGCTTTTATATTTTATTATTTATACAATAATGACCACCTGCCCTATTTACTAGGGGGCAAATATATAACTTAAGTCACTTCAGCGCGATCTCTCCTCCGCTGTGTGTGTGTGTGTGTGTGTGTGTGCGTGCGCTCTGCTGCAGCGCCGGCAAAGCCGTGCTCCGCCCAGCATGTCCTGAAATGCTTTTATATTTTATTATTTATACAATAATGACCACCTGCCCTATTTACTAGGGGGCAAATATATAACTTAAGTCACTTCAGCGCAATCTCTCCTCCGCTGTGTGTGTGCGCGCGCTCTGCTGCAGCGCCGGCAAAGCCGTGCTGCGCGGAGCACGTGCGCACACACACACACACACGCGCGTGTATATATATATATACTGTAGGACCCGACTGAGTTTGCAATGGAAATAGGAAACGCTGGATTCCGTCAAAAGTCCGGTTTCTGTCAAGAAACTCTTCTAAAACATCCATATCGCTATCAGATGATGATGACTCCACGGAACTCTCATCACTGTCACTAAATACTTCATCACTCTCTGCTTCGTACAGAGCACCAGTCGCCATCTTGGAAAATAGTGCGCCGTGACAAACAGAGCGTTGAAACTTGCTCAACAGCGGGTCCGCCGAGTGACGTCAAAAAATGGGAGGTGACAGTACTATTCTTGACCAAGATGGATTCCTCCACATAAACATGATTAAATGAGAATTATTCTTAATTAAAAAAACGTATAATTTTTTGCACAGTATGTAGTAGTTTTATATTTAAAGTACTTTCAGCAATTTGAATTCTGATTTTGACCGGACTTCTCCTTTAAAGTGTATTTTTTTGTCATTTACAGGAAGCAGTACGCCATCTTCACAACTCGGAGACAAATTGCAGGCGCTATGAACCGGACCAAGGCAGTGACCTCTTATTTGCTCGGAGCAATATCTGCAAGTCCAGATTTACACGATGTTGATAAAGACGAAATTGTGTGTAAGTGACTTGTTTTTACTGTTTCTCCTTCCTTGTTTAATGTTACTGTGACTTGCGTTTGATTTTTATTCATACCACTCTCATTTAATTGTTTTCCAGCCGCCTGTAAGACCTATTATGAGACGGTATGCAGGAGCAGATATACGCAGCCAGAAAACTCATTGCGGGCGGAAGCTGCGAAGAGCTCAGCTCGGAGTCGAGCGAGAAGAAAGAGGGTAAGAATTTATTTGGTGACTATTTTTTAGGTGCATTGATAGATGTCTCTCTGAACTCTGTGTGAAGCTGCAGTCCCGGTTACAGTACAGAGCCACACACAGTAGGCGTCTGCACAACGGACCTGCCTCGGAAAGAACGCCGCCAGTTACCTACAACCCCGAGGAGGCAAACGGACAGTTCACAGAGTTGTAGTTTTTGGATAATCCTCGCGTTGTATATAGTTGTGTTTGTTTTAATAAAGCTCTTTCTTTGCATAAATATCTTCCTGGCATTGCTCATTTCCTCTCTCTCTCTCTCTCTCTCTCTCTCTCTCTCTCTCTCTCTCTCTCTCTATATATATATATATATATATATATATATATATATATATATAGTTATTGGTGATCTGCCAACCAATCACGAGTGATTTTACTTTGAAAGTTGTGGTTTCATCCAATACTGAGTCAGGATATTCAAGCCAGGCTAGCCAGGTGTGGTTTTGCTGCCAATCACGAGTGATTTTACTTGTTTGAAAGTAGTGGTTTCATCCAATACTGAGTCAGGATATTCAAGCCAGGCCTGACCAGCCGCGGTTTCGCTGCATTCATATGCTAATTAGGGCCATTAGCACTCTGAAAGCTCTCCACATACGTCATTGTCCGGTTCCGACAATTTGTGGCACTGACAAACGGCAACAAGTGCGGGTTGCAAATTGTCGTCAACTGCTGAAAATGAGGGAGATCTCCGGTCGTTTATGGGGACGAAAATCCCACTTTTCATGCAGTGGATGGTCGCCCAATTTTACCCCCAGGCATGACAACATCTGCACTGGAGGAAGCACATGGGGTGGGACATGCAGGAGTGAGTCAGATGATGAAACATCTAGAAAACTGGTGGCATCCATTTCTGAAACAAATGATGAACCACTTGGTCAATTCATGTGAAATGTGTAAACAGTATAATGTCAGACCAACACTGAAACCAGAACCAGGGAAATTCCCTACAGAACCAGTAGCAGGAAAAGAAATCATTATTGATTACACAGACATGCTGGAAAGAGCAAAAGGCTACAGATATTTGTTGGTGTGTGTGGATGCATTCACTGGCTGGCCAGAAGCATGGCCAACCAGAAAAGAAGACAGCAAAATGGTGGTAAAATGTTTAATCAATCATTACATTCCAAGACATGGTTTTCCCATGATCATTACATTCTGGGGGCGACAACCACCTTTCAGGTCGTTTATGTGACATTATAAAATGTGGCAGTAAAAACAATCATGCGCGTTGGCGCGGCTACAACGTATATCTGTGTGGAACTCCTCTGGTTCAAAAAACATGCTTAAGAGAAAGACCATGTGGTCCTATGGGATGCCAAAGCTTCTGTAGTGGTTGGGACCAGGTGCTTGCCTACTCAGGCCTCTGGAACCCCAGCTGGAAGTATGGTAACATCGGAGAAGCACGCAAAATTAGTCTGATACGGGGTGAGTTTAAAAGGAACGAACAAGCGGGAGTGAACCCTCTGCTCATATCAATTAAAGAATTACACAAAGGTTTGTTTTCTGCAAATACTCATAACGGGGACAAGGTAATGTTCTTAATTTTAGGGGTAGAAATCTCTGGAAAAGATCCTGTGGGACTGATTAAAATTAACCTACAAACTACCAGCTATAATAACGCTGAGGACCACTCCAAAACAGAAAAATGAGAGCAACAGGTAACCACACCAGAGGGGAACATGGTGATTAAGATGGATTACTCTACATTAGAACCGTTAGAAATTATTCAAATGGCGACGGGATATACAGATGACAATCTCTGGCTAAATTGGATGACAGAAACAGCTAGAGAACAAAGTCAAGGTGACTGTGTGGTATATGCTACAGCACGGCCTCATTTAACCACTGAACCTGCTCCCCTGCATCCAGAAGATACGTGGGGTTATAACTGCATGCTGGGTCTGACCCAAAAGACCAATCCGCCTAACTGTACCACGCTAGCCAGTATATTTCCACCTATCCCTAACAACACACAAACTGGACCTTTCACCCCTAGAAACACTAATGGTACCTACACATGTTTCAATTTCACGAATTCAAATCCTAACGTTAATGTAGGAGAAATCCCGACAGATTGGTGTAATGACACCCTGCCAGGAAAGGTAATAGGAGCTTGGGCCAGATCTGAATTGTACTATTATTGTGGTGACCATAGGCTCTTAACCAACATACCCAAAAGAACTGTAGGAGTTTGTGCAATGGTAAGACTAAGGGCGCCTTTAATGCTACTGGGACCTAACATCACTGCAGCACGCATGACAAATCTATTCAGTTAACTCGTAAAAAGAGGAGACACATCATGAAGAGAAGTACTTCTAATTTCAATCTGATGGAAGGATCCCCCACCTACATGGATGCCATAGGCGTCCCCCGAGGGGTCCCCTGATGAATATAAACTAGCAGACCAAGTAGCAGCGGGGTTTGAAAACATACCCTTGATAGCAGACATTTTTCCAATAACTCCCAACAAAAACGTAGATCGTATCACTTACATTCATTATAACGTGCTCAGATTGGCAAACCTCACCAGGGATGCAGTAGAAGGACTGGCTGAGCAGTTGGGACCAACATCCCTGATGGCGGTACAAAATCGCATGGCTTTGGATATGTTACTAGCGGAAAAAGGGGGTATATGTGCAATGTTTGGAGATATGTGTTGCACATTTATCCCCAACAACACAGCGCCTGATGGTTCAGTAACGAAAGCATTAGAAGGATTGCGCACACTCTCAGAAACCATGCACGAGCATTCGGGAATTTCTAATCCGCTTGAGGAGTGGATGACTGGTGTGTTTGGCAAGTGGAAAGGTCTGATTATGTCTCTTTTTATTTCTATTGCAGTATTTGCAGCGATATTGATTACATGTGGTTGTTGTTTAATTCCATGCGTCCGCTCACTGACAGTTCGCCTCATATCCTCCACCATTGAAAAACAGGACCCCAGAGTCATGATGCCTTTGTTAGTCACAGCACCTGAGGAGGAGAACGAGGACACTGGGTTTGGGCTGATGCATGTGTAAGATTTAACTTGTAATCAAGATTATTATTAAACCCCTAGGATGTTAATTATTTTAAGTCAGAGCTGTTATTAGTGAGCTGTAAAAGGGTCAAACGCATTCGGACAAGAGGTTCTGGTCTGAAGACATTGAGATTCAATTCAATTCAATTCAATTTTATTTATATAGCGCCAATTCATGAAACATGTCATCTCAAGGCACTTTACAAAGTTAAGGTCAATCATATTATACAGATTGGGTCAGATTATACAGATTGGTCAAAAATGTTCCTATATAACAAAACCAGTTGATTGCATCAAAGTCCCGACAAGCAGCATTCACTCCTGGAGAAGCGTAGAGCCACAGGGAGAGTCGTCTGCATTGTACATGGCTTTGCTGCAATCCCTCATACTGAGCAAGCATGAAGCGACAGTGGAAAGAAAAAACACCCGTTAGCGGGAAGGAAAAACCTCTAGCAGAACCGGGCTCAGTATGAACGGTCATCTGCCTCGACCGACTGGGGGTTACAGAAGACAGAGCAGAGACACAACAAGACAGACAAAAAGCACAGAAGCACGCATTGATCCAGTAATCTGTTCTACATTAGATGGTAATAGTCGGTGATCTGTCCTCCCTGGATGATTTCACAGTCAACAGAACGTCAGACCAGGTGTACCTACTATGAAGAAAAAAGAGAGAACAAAAAGTTAAAAGCTGAAATGACAACAGTCATTTCAATGTAATGCAATGCAAATCTGGAGAACAGTAGACTGGAGAACAGTAGAAATCAGTAGAGTGAGAAAAATAGGCCCTGATGTCCTCCAGTAGCCAAGCCTATAGCAGCAAAACTATAGAGGTAGCTCAGAGTAACATGAGCCACTCTAGTTATAAGCTTTGTCAAAAAGGAAGGTTTTAAGATTAGTCTTAAAAGTAGACAGGGTGTCTGCTTCACGGACCAAAACTGGGAGTTGGTTCCACAGGAGAGGAGCCTGATAGCTAAAGGATCTGCCTCCCATTCTACTTTTAGAGACTCTAGGAACCACCAGCAGACCTGCAGTCTGAGAGCGAAGTGCTCTGTTAGGAACATACGGGGTAATCAGAGCTCTGATATATGATGGAGCTTGATTATTAAGGGCTTTATACGTTAGAAGAAGAATTTTAAATTCTATTCTTGATTTAACAGGAAGCCAATGAAGGGAAGCTAAAATTGGAGAAATATGATCCCGCTTGTTGATTTTCATCAGAACTCTTGCTGCAGCCTTTTGGATCAGCTGAAGGCTTTGAACTGCATTTTGTGGACTTCCTGATAGTAAAGAATTACAATAGTCCAGCCTTGAAGTAACAAATGCATGGACTAGTTTTTCAGCATCACTCCTGGACAGAATGTTTCTAATTTTGGCGATATTCCGGAGGTGAAAAAAGGAAACTCTGGAAACCTGTTTAATATGGGATTTAAATGACATGTCTTGGTAAAAAATAACACCAAGGTTTTTTACTTTATTACCAGAGGCCAAGTTAATGTCATCCAGATTAAGTGATTGGTTAAGAATTTAATTTTTTGAGGACTCTGGCCCAAAGATTACAACTTCGGTCTTGTCAGAATTTAGATGCAGGAAATTTAAAGTCATCCAGCTTTTGATGTCATCAAGACATGACTGCAGTCGAAGTAATTGATTGGATTCATCAGGATTTATGGATAGATATAGCTGAGTGTCATCAGCATAACAGTGGAAATTAATCCCATGCTGTCTGATAATTTTGCCAATCGGAAGCATATATATAGTAAAGAGAATTGGTCCAAGGACTGAACCCTGTGGTACTCCACAGGTGACCCTAGAGTTTGAGGAAGATTTATTATTAACATGAACAAACTGGAATCTGTCCGACAGATAAGATTTAAACCAGCCAAATGCTTTCCCCTTAATCCCTACAGTATGTTCAAGTCTTTGTAGGAGAATATTGTGATCAACTGTATCAAATGCAGCACTAAGATCTAACAGGACAAGTACAGACACAAGTCCATTATCTGAGGCCATGAGAATATCATTAGTGACCTTCACCAGAGCCGTTTCAGTGCTATGATGAGCTCTGAAGCCTGACTGAAACTCCTCAAGTAGGTCATTGCTTTGTAAATGTTCACAAAGTTGATTAGCAACTACTTTCTCAAGAATTTTAGATAAGAACAGAAGATTAGATATAGGTCTGTAGTTTACTAGCTCATCTTGATCAAGAGAAGGTTTCTTAAGTAAAGGTTTAATAACAGCTACTTTAAAAACCTGTGGTACATATCCATTTACTAAGGATAGATTAATCATGTCTAAAATAGGACCACTGATCAAAGGGAATACCACCTTAAACAACTTGGTTGGGATTGGGTCTAACATACAGGTAGAAGGTTTAGATGAAGCTAAGATTTTAGATAGCTCAGAAAGCTCTACTGCTTCTAAACAGTTCAGACACAGCGCAGGTTCTAAAGATTCCTCCAATGCTGCCTTACTTACTGGGGATGAGGTAATCATGTTTGGGAGGATGCCAATTATTTTATTTTTAATGGCATCAATTTTATTTATGAAGAATCCCATAAAATAATTACTAATAAGAGCTAAGGGAATGGATGGATCAACAGAGCTGCAGCTCTGAGTAAGTTTGGCAACTGTACTTAAGAGAAATCTAGGATTATTTTTATTCTCTTCAATTAATGATGAAAAATATGCTGCTCTAACTCTGCGAAGGGTCTTGTTATACAACAATAGACTGTCCCTCCAGATTAAGTAGGATAAGGATCCTAATATGAAGGATTTTCTTTTGCTTTTATCCAACTCATCTAATATACATATAGATATGTTTTGAAGAGCGATTATTTAAAAAAAAGAGTGTTTTTCTTTTACTACTTATTGTCATTACAGTATAATCAAATATTTACCGAATGAGTCATAACTAGCAAATGCGGGGTTTTCAAATGCAATAGTTTATGGGTGAACTCTTAAAAGAGTTCAAAAGGGGAAATTGTGGAACGTATTAACTTTGATCCGTTTTTTTATTACACATTTATGAAGGTTTAACATGCTTTTAATATGCAATTTATTTGCTTTAAGGCCGCATCTGTTGATCAGAAGAGAATGTGAATAGATTCTTTGTACGAGCAAAAGTATCAGGAGAATGTTTCAAGGCCAGTTCCTAGGCAGTGGGAAAGAACAGCAACTCCGGTTCCCATGCAGAAGATAGTTATTAGGGAGTAAGATAGCGATAAGATGTGTATGCCATTCATTGTGTGACTCTGTATAATCTATGTTCTAATTTTAATAAAAACAAGCCTAAACGGGGGGAGAGAGAGTTGTTGCCCGGAGTCGGCAGGTGTATCATCTCTCCCTTTGCAAAGGTGAAACTGAATTCTGCGTCCATGGCTGAATTATTATTTTAAAAGTCCTGCACACGAATTAACGAACTCGGGGAATCGAGACGGCTTCAACACAACTCCGCAGTGTTTACAGCTCGGTCCTCCAACTCATTCATAAGAGATTACATCAGCAGTCTAGTCATGATTTAGGCATGTACTCCACTCACACCCAGCAATAGCTTCTAGAAACCCAGGACAGTGAGCGGTGGGTCATTGATTTGCATCTGACTTAGAATGTGACTAGGAGGATGGGCCTCCATGTCCTTAAAAACAGCAGTGCACCAACTACTGGTCACTCAAGTGCGAGCCACCAGATTTGACAAAGACGTTTTCAGAAAGAACTGAACGAAAGTCCGGTTGCCTCCGATTTAAGCCTTTTTGCTGTTGCGATGACCCGCATAACTGAAAATTTGCACAGGCAAGGAGTAAGGAGACATCTAGACTTGGTTTTTGCCAAGACTTAATGAGAGAAAGAATGATTAAGGATTAATTATTTCCCGTTATTCGCTGTATAATGAATGTATAAGCATTTTCCAGGATTGTCAGATGAATATCAGCCCAAACAGCTGATATCAGGAGAATAGTTTTAGGAAGCTAAGCTAAGGAACTATGTACATACAAAAGAACACAAAGACCCAACAAAATGGTTGATTATCAGAATAATTCAGTGAATCCTGGTTCACTGCAGATCTGACTTAAAGAACATGGAATGGAGTTAAATTAGCTTAACTAATTTAGAACATCATTATAGAATGATGTTTATCTGAATTAACACTATATTTCAATCAACAAATCCTCTCTACCAGGCTAGCGAAACAACTAAAACTACTAAACAAAATTATGATTAAAGAAACTAAGAAACTATGTATCCACAAAAGAACAAAAAGCCAAATAAAACTGGTTGAAAACAATCTTCATAAGAATGATTCAGTGAATTTAAGGTTTACTGCAGATCCATGTAAGAGAACCAAAGTTCATCTCAAAGAACATGGAATGAGGTTAAATTAGCTTAAGTATTTTAGAACTACATTTCATATGTGTTCACAATGCAACTCCAAGTTAGATAAAACATTATTTGAGGAAACAACATTTTAAAGAATGATTTACTAAATAAAAATCAATAACCTTTAGGACACTTGATTTTTACTAATGGAATTATTTCTCCGGGAAATAATTAAAACTAGCTTTCCGACTAGCTTCTTAAATTGGAAACTTAAGAAGCTAGAGGGCGCTGTAGCGAACAACTGGCCGAAAATGTCGGGTCACGTGGACATTTGCTTGATGAGTTAATCTAAAATTAAACAAAATACCATTAAATCTCCATTAATGTTCTCTATTAATGCTTTACTATCACTCATAGCGTTATCGAACAATGGCGGAGCGAAACGTAGCATTATGTTTAAAACAAGCCATACTCACATTTACTAGGGTCACTACAAAATTATCAGGGAAGCTAATAGCGGCTAATGCTAGCGGACATCTGGAGTTCATTTAAAAAGACTTATAAACTAGATTTTGTTGTAATGAGTGCACCAGAAAACAAACATTGATACCCAAATGGTGTACAAACCCTTATGGAAATAAACTTTGTCAAATCCTTAACATAACCCAAAACACATCACTGTAGCTTTGATTCAAGAACGCTAGTGGACAGCCTAGCCTGTTACATCCGGTCAATCTAAATCAAATCAGTCAGTAAAGACATGTAAAGCAAACCATTTTAACTTTCCCAACAACAGATTCTGTCTTTAAAGTGAGCCAATAGCTTCTGTAACTAAAAACCTGAATAAAATCCGATAACAAACAGGAAGTTATGTTTTGTTAACTTCAGCATAGAGATAATCTGTAGTGTCAGCAGACATCTTGACTTGAGAATACACCATTTCCTGCTGCCCTCTGTCCTTTCCTGATCCACTGGAAGCTTCAGGTCTCCTCTGAAGGAAGTTTACTTCACTATATTGAAGTTCTTCCTCTCTTTCATTGGCTGGTATTTGAACAGCAGCATCCTCCTCCGTTTGAATCTATGGAAACAAGTCTGTTATTATTGTTTAAAGACGCACGTTTAAAGCATGTTTAAAGACGTATGTTTTCACTAATGTACAGGTGAAACTTGGTACAATGCTGCACACAAAGTTGAACATGTCCCCACCTGAGTCTGTTGCAGAGTTGGGCATTTTGACCTCAAGCACCTGGAAAACATTAGAGAGCTGTCAGAATATTTCTGCTGAGCTTTAATAGAAATCAACAAGGCTCAGACTGAGAGTCAAAGCTGATCTGGAACAAACAGAGGATGGAGATAAAATCCATTTGGTGGAGACTGATGATGAATATTTGACATTCTTTTTCAACAATAAACACTAAGGGCCTGATTTTAAAAAGGTTTGTGCATATTAAAACAGGTATAAAGTGATTAGTGTCTACAGAGCCGATCGTCAAACCAGTAGCAAAGCAATTAGCGTCTATAAAATGATTGGAACAGTGGAAACAAACTTTTTGCGTAAGTGTCTTTATGAATATGCAGATCACATGCTAACGACCAAACCACACAAATTTATGGGAGGTTATATGCTAATGTAAATACGTAATACCCACAAAGCGATTTTCCAAAGCTAAAACTGAGAGCTGCTGCAGTTTTTGCCTCTATATTTAGTACCTCTGAAAGGCAAGTGCAAACTCGCATGCAAAAATGCCTGCGGTCCTTGTGGACAGAAAGGAGGCATTGGTATAATGACAGAAGAAGGACAAAGAGTCTCTCTGCATGTGAACATACTTGGGCTGTTAGAATAACAAGATTATAATCATTTTTGTGGGGAAAAGGCAAAAAAAAATACCAAACCTGATCCTAAACATTGTGGCATGCTTAAATAAACAAAGCTGAATATTAACCGCCTCCTAAGAACAGCCTGTAGGCTGTGAAGATGGAAAAAAGAACATTTTACCATGCTGGACTAACTGGAGTTGCTGAGAGGAGGAGGGAGGAGGAGGGGAGGGCACTATGCAGGTCTGACCGAGTGCTTGCCGCTTGTGTATGTGTGTGTGTTATTCTGGGATGTGTGGTCATTCTAGAGCAGCGGGTCCACAAGTTATCCATACTTCCTCTCTTATTGTTTCAATACAAACTCTGTAACTTCCATTCATCCATTTTCTCTACCCGCTTATCCGTGCAGGGAAGCTGGTTTCTATCTCCAGCAGTCAATGGGGGAGAGGTGGGGTAAACAATGGACAGACCTATTTATGTTATTATTTTTCTTTTAAATATGTATTATCGTTATTACCTCCAACGACTGGAGGTTTCCGTCTACAGGAGTTTGAGAAGCTCTGCTCAGCTGTCGCATTTGACATGACCAACGTCACTGATACACGAACCAGTAGAATAATGACAAAAAGGGATAAATCTGATTTGTCAGCTGTAATTTTCTTGTTAAAGTGAGACATAAAATCATTTTTTTTTCTGTTTTGCATTTTTTCTTTAGGGATTTTTCACAGCTCTAGTGGCTCACTTTTTAACACAGTAGGCTGACAGAAAGGGGGGTGGAAGAGGGGAAGAGACATTCGGCTAAGGACCGTGAGTTGGAGTCAAACCCGGGTCGACCACGTCGAGGACTAAGGCCTCTGTACATGGGACGCGTTACCTGCTGCGCCACCAGCGCGCCCGTTTTTTCTTTATTCTAAAGAATAATTATTATTGTCTCTAAGACAAAGTTTAACAGCAGAAATTCTCTATTCATTAACAATGGTTCTGTGCATCCTGGGTGTTTGGAGTGATTATGTGAAGGATTTGAGCCTCCTCTTTCTTTGACAGCTGCTCCTCCAAGCAGTAGACGCAGTTTACTCATTTAAAGGAGAAGTCCGGTCAACAAGGAAAAATCAGTGGATGATTAGGTATACCTAAAACTGATACGTCCATGGTGATTTAATGAATTTAGCGTTAATCAATAAGAAAATAAAAGCATAAATTGTCGTCTCGATCACTCAGTCTGGGGGCGGCCATTATTGCCCAAATATGGGCATCACATCCTGTGACGTAATGTTGCGGTAAGGCACTGCGCTCTACAAGATAATTCAATAGGAACTGCTGTACACAGCTGCGATCAACAACAATTTCCAAGAATGTCTTCAAGATGACACGAGAGCGAGGATTTTCTGTAGGTTTTTCTTTTTTATAATGTAGAACTTGCCGGGACATTTGTTTACCCGACCAGAGGGGCGGAGTGATACGACACACTTGGAAAGAATGCTCAGTGCTGCAAAGCCCACTTATTTTATGCGACTTTGGTCTTCTTTTTTCTAAAGTCTCTTGTAAATTTCATGAGTTGCGGGTTGCAGTTTTTTGGGCTTGTTTCTGAAAGTGAAGTCGCTTTTTGGGCTCTAAACTAAGTGACGATGAAACATCCCTCATCCTCATAACACACTGGACCTCATCCTAACAGGAGCAGAGTTTTATGCCATTTCATGACGTGACAGACCACATTTCCCATGATGCAATATGATAAAAATGGCCACCGACTCCCATCATGCAACAAGGTCAAAATGGCCACCAGCCTCAGCAACGAGATAACGTTGCTATGAGACCATATAAAAAGAGCCCGCAAGCTCCGTTCTACCTTCTTCACCGGCGTCACGCCAACTGGGAAGACACATACAGCTGTTTCATCCGTTGGGATCCATACCCCACGTGGCACGTGTTTCGATTTCTCGCTGGACCGAGAACTTCCGAAGCAAACTCGTTCCTGCTTGCCCATGCAGGAGGTCGACTTTAAAAAGTACTTTGAATTCACTTCGATCAGAGACTGAGAGCCGCTTATCTCCCAGTGATCGTCAAGGAACCACATTTTTGTTTTGGCCAAACAAAACATCGAAGAGTCCAGAGACTTCGGGGTTCCCCTTTCCCTTGCCGCCTGACGGACCTGTGCTCGCCGAAGCGCTCCAGGACACCCGCGGATTCAGAGCTGGGACATCCCCCTGAGACAACACAAGTAAAACGGGATTTCCCCCTTTTATTTCTCTTTTCACCCATAAGGTGATATATTTTGTGCCTGGGCAGAACCTGTTAGGAATTAGTTTAATGCTTAATTACTCCGAGACAGAGTTTGTTTTAACTGCTGGATATTTCTGATGTATGGGCATGCATTTTTGTAAGTGATTCTGCTGTGTTTGGTTGGTTACATCTTGGCTCTGCCGTGAGCCAATCTTCACTTTTTCCCCTTCTCATTCTTATCTTCAGTTCAATCTCTTTGTCTGCAATTTCTCAGTTCGCGCACTTTCTTTTAAATCTTTCCTCAGGAGGAGGAGAGACCACCTCCCGGTCAAAGCCCGCATGCACTAGGTGCGTGCGCTAAAGACGTCATTAAGACCTCCCCCTCACGCATCACGCAAGGTCGTAGGTTATATGTCGTCATAGTTGCCCTCTTGGGAAGGTACAGAGTAGCTAAGCAGTTAGCTAGCTTGTTGTGAAATACAGAAGCGTCCATCTAGTTTCTCAAGGCTATTTTGTCTTTCAATGCTGCTACGTCTTGAATGTGATGGTTAAACAACTGTGAGTTGAACTAAGAATTGCTACCTCTTATTTTAATCCATTTTTGACTCGATTATTTTCATTTATTTTCTTTTGCATGTTTATTTTAGTAGTGAGTTGAGTTTCCTAGGTTATTGAATTAGAATAATTACTGTAACAGGGAATTGTTTTGGTTTAACAAATAATAACGTGTGGAATAGTAATTGTTCATGTTTATTTTGATCCAGAGTTGCATGGTCTTTCAGAGTACAGAATTAGCTCTTTTTGAGTTAACATCTGAAATCAACTGAGACATTTTCATTGGTTTGTGGTAAAGGAGTAAGGATTAAACTCTAATTGCAGTTATAATTTGAGTTATCAACGCTTGCTGGATAAATCTCATCAGTCGGAAACCGATCAGATCACCCTGTTCCAGCATAAATAAGGTCATAACAGCTAATTAATAAATGCATTATTGGTATTAATCATTACAAGCATATAGCCCTGGGATCACAACCATTTGAACTATATGTGTTATAGCTACCATTTGAGTTTGAATGACCTATTATTAAAATTATAATAGCAAATTATAATTAATAATAATAATCATAATCAAACAAGTTTCTGGCATAACAAGAGTAAAAGGCAGAAGGAGCCACTCTGCCTGTATTTTCTGCAGTTTACGGCTGCAATAACTGATGATAACTACTGAAAGTAGATATCAAGATGTGTTTTATACTCATCTTATAACATTGCAGAACCCAACCCATAAACCATACTTTAATGTTGTCTTTTTACGTCTCTAAAATGTAAAATTAGTATTACTTTAAATTTAAATGCTTAATACCATGTCTATCTTTGTTTAAGAGGTTAAAAAAATATTTCGGCATTGGACATTGGGACTTGCTCGACAGCCGATCCCGCAACCTGACGTCACAAACTGGGAGGTGGCAGTACTGTTCTTCACCAAGATGGATGCCTCCATAAAAGCATATTCAAATGGAAATTACTCTTAATTAAAAATCTTATCATTTATTGAACAATATGTAATAATTTTATATTTAAAATACTTTCAGCAGTTTGAATTCTGATTTTGACTGGACTTCTCCTTTAAATAGGGTGGATCAAATCTGTATTGTACTTCTTACCCACTGTGGACGCAATCTTTGAAGATTAGGTTCAACGCGCTAACTTTTGCTCTCACAGTTTTCTTTCTGTCAATGCAATTTAGTGGTCATTATTTGGAATCTTTGAAAATCAGGCCCTAAGTGGTGAACCCCTCATTTTGAATCACTTTCTCTTTACACATCATACAAGGTGATCTGCTGAGGTCACGAGCCATGTGAGCTTTCAGCTTGTATAACTGTGATTCAGGAATAATATATATTTGGTGATTTACCTTTCCTTAAAAGTGAAAAGCAAGGCCATCAAAACACAACAGGTACACGAGAAAAAACTCTACACTACAAGAGCCAGATGTTAAAACCAAGGCGCTTTTTGCTATAAGGTGACAAAACCAATGAGCACCCTGAGATATTACAAATTCATAATTTATTTGAAATTTGATTCAATGTTTTTGTTTTATAACAATAATAGGTTTAGATAAATTATTTCTGATACTCACCAAACACAAACAACAATCAGGCTTATGAGCACTATGCTTCCTACTAAAATGGCATCCCTGTAGACAGAGTCTGTTGGATCTCAGTAAAAGAATAGAATATTTAAATATTAAAAAGAGAAAGATCTTGTGAAAAAAATTACTTACTAAAATTGGTAAACTTACAAGAGTTACCTTTGTTAATAAGAAGGATCAGTGATGATCTCTGATGACCCAGATCATTTGTAGCCTCACAGTAATACTCTCGTCCCTCAGTAGCATTGAAGCTGTAAACCTGCCCCACAGATACATTAATGGCTCCATGTTTGCTGTTCCTGAACCAGGTGAAGCTGGCAGGAGGCTTGGCTCTGCTGGAGCAGCTCAGCTCCACCCAGCTACCTGCTGACACCAAACCTGACGGACTGATGGATGCTGAGGTGTCTTTAGGAGCATCTGAGGAAAATGGGACACACATTAACTTTACTGATCAGAAACAGCTGAACCATGACGTGCTGACAGGATCGCTTACATGAAACACTGAGAGTCACTTCTATCTCTGCTGTCTTGTTTCCTCCATTCACAGGATATGTGGCAGAACAGCTGATGTTGTATCCATCATGTGTGTCTGACAGAGTGATGGTCTCCTGGATTTTAGTAAAGGTTCCCTCTGTGTTTTTCTCTGTTTGTCTGTGAGAGTCTTGTTGGAGATTCCAGGTGAGTTCAGGAGGTGAGTGTGGACAGGGAGTCAAAGCTGAGCAGCTGATAGTGACAGACTGATGCTCCTTCAGATCAACAGGGATGTTAATGCTGGGACTCCAAGGAGAATCTGGGGTTTCACATAAGACACATAATTTCAGAGTGAACAAGTCTGAATTTATTTACACACACACACACACACACACACACACACACACACACACACACACACACACACACACACACACACACACACACACATATCTATATACATATATATTTTTCTGACAAATGTATCTAATTCTAATCTGATTAATATTATATGTGTAGCAGCCCCACATGGTGTTTTTTTTTTAGCAAAAGCTTAGAGTAAACTTGCTAATGATGCTTGCACATTTTGCACAGGCTGTAAAACCAATGTTCTGACATTTTGAACCTGTAAAAATGATAAGGAAAATGGAAACTCATTCAAAATGTAAAATCTTCAACAGAGCAGTATACCTTTTAATGTATTGTATGTTAAAATAAAAATGATTTTACCTTTAACTGCTATTTTGACAGGATCAGCGCAAGCTGTTGCTCTGTAGTTCCCGTTCTCAACTCTGAAGAAGTATTTGTCTGTAAAACTTGTGTTTAAATCAGGAAACAGAGTGGTGCAGTTTTTCTCTGTCAGGTTTCCAATAATATTCAGTGAAAAGGTGTTAACTGACCCACTGCTATTGAAAATAACAACGTTTGGAACAGACGAAAAATGTAAACTATCTTTCATCCACACTCCGTTGATAGTTTTTTTACTGTCATAATTGGGATTAACTGTATTAAAGCTGCATGGGATTTCCAAACAAGATCCACTAAGAGCTCTAATGTTATTTGGTGCAGTGATGTTGAGTGCTGGTGTTTTTGTACCGCAATGAGCCAAAACACCTGTAAAAACAGACAAATGGTGATGTTAGGAAATCAGCCAGGCAAGACAAAATCAGACTTCTCTGAAATGTGAGACACTGCAGACTCCCTCACTTAAGAAACTGCCCCCATCACAGCGCGGTGCCTACACTATTATGTACCAACCTCCCCCGGATTTATTTTCCCCTTTGCCTGTGGACTGTGAAGGCGTCCACACCGGAGAGACCGGCAAAGATGGGTGTTTTCCAGAATCACAGCTAAGTACATCTTGCTTTTCAGCATCGGAACCTAACCAGCTGACTGCCATGGAAACAGGCTGCTTGTAACCTTTCTTCAGCTTATGCAGGAAAAAAGCTGATCTGAAAATCGCCCCTTCAAGCTGTGCAGGTAGCCTAAGGCCATGCAAGAAGAGGTCCCCATGGTCGATTGGCCAAGCCCAGCCCAGTCCATCGGAACCCGCGTAATTGCATTCCAGGCCGGGATTCACAAGGAGTTACTCTCTGAGCTAGCCACTTGCTTGCTGCCCCGAGCCAGTTTCACGCTGGTCCAACTTCTTCCAACCGGACGGCCCAAACTCAACCACACTGACAAAGGCAGAGGTTTGGCAGGGATATGAGCAAGGAAAGTTTTAAAAGGTTTACTTTTAATGTGTTTCACTGTGTTTTAAGGTTTGACCGAAGTACCCTGGATCGAAAAGGCTAAGCCACTCGCTAGGGTTCTTGAAACAATACTTTGTGTTTTGGGTGTTTCTTTGGTTATGAAACACTTTAGCTCCATAATGGTTTTATACACTAATAGGAGATCAATGTTTGTGTGCTCCGCTCTGCTCATTACGACAAAACATGGTTTAAAAATCTTTCTAGGTGAGCGCTGAGCTCCCGCTAGCATTATCACTATTAGCTTCCCGGATGATTTACTGCTACAACCTAGTAAATGTAACGCCGTTTAAACCTAAAGCTGGTTTTCGTTTAGCTCCACCATCATTTAATAGTGCTATGAGCATTAGTGGAACATTAATGTTGATTTAAAAGTGATTCGTGTAACTTTAGGATTAACTCATCAAGGTAACGTAAAAACAGCCAGGATGTACTCCGACACACATCATTTCCGATCGATCGTCCGCTACAGCGCCCCCTAGTTTCCTAAGTTAGCAATTGGAGTCTTAATTACTTCTTTGAGAAATATTTACGGTTAAACATGTTTTTTGTTATAAATAGCAAAGTCACATTAGATGGCCTGCATGACGATGTCATATTATTACGGCGTTCGTACTTATGTTGTTCAAAGAAAATGCTGTTGTTAGCATATAAAAGGAAGAGGAATAAAAATACATCCGTGTGCGTTTCCAGATGGAAGAGAAAATGGCGGTCTGTTGTTTGTGTTCTCCGTGAATGCTAACCACTAGAGAGTGTGACCTGACCAGTTTGGTGATTTCTACTACAAAAGACTGTGAAAATGTTTAACGTTATGGGCCCAGTCAAGCAAGCCAGAAGTGGTTTAGACCTTTATTCGACGAAAATTGAGAGCTCCGAGAAACCAGGTTCCCTTGCGCACATGGAGTTACGAGGCCTTGAAAAAGTTATTCTGGAGGAGCCAAAGATTGACGAGAAAGACAAAGCAGCCCTTGTCAAGGATGAAACAAAGAACGGAGAAGCATACGCAGAACTTATGCAATGCTTGGACAACAAGAGTTTATGACTGATAATGAGAGACGCAAAATGCAATGTAAGAAAACCACTAGAAAAGACAATGTGATGAAAACCAGCTGGGCATCGAGGTCACTGGGAAGAAGAAGAGGAAAGAAAATGGACCTGGCTGATATTGAGTGTTACATATGCAGTAAAAAGGGGCTTATGGCCAGGACATTTGGGACTCCGGTGAGTCCCAAATGAGAAGAGAAGAATGGAAATGGGACACCCCACAGCGAGAAAGGGGGCACGGTTGAGGACAAAGACGGGACCATGTAAAGAAAGCAGATGAGGAAACAGCAGAGCCCACACCTTTTTGCCTCTTCAAAATGACTGACTGTTTTTACACAAGAGAAGTTCTCATCCATTTATTCCATATGTGTGGCAAGTTTGCGGTTAAAAGAATCCCAGTGCCCAAATCATCCTTTGAACTATTGTCCTAATATCAGCCATTTGGGCTGATATTCACTGCGCAATACAGAACAGGCCGAGAGTTATTCAATAACATTAAATAACTTCAAAACATGCGTAATGGCATAACAGTGAACATAATTTGGAGAAAACTCTGCTCGCAGAGAAACTTCATGATCCACAAACTCCAGTTCAGCTGCAGCATGTTACACATGGAGCCTTTAAACAATATCAGGATCTAATGTTTCTGACTAGAAATGATTCATGGGACATCTCTGAATGAAAGGAAGTGCACAAACAGCTCACCTGGAAGAAAGAGGACACTCAGTAACATGTTGACTGCCAACACGCTCTCAGACAGAGCTGCCATCAGACTCTGGTCGTCATTCCTCTCTAGATAGAAGATCTGGTAGCTTTTTGTTTTCACTGGTTTTAAAGAAATAACGTCTCTAAATAAAGCAGCACATATTTACAGTAACCAGAAATGAACGCAATCAAAGCCAAAGTTGCCATCTAGTAAAAAAAAATAAGAAATAAAAAATAAGAATGATTAATATCTGAAAATATCTACAAAATGAAATAACTTAATACATTTTTTAAACGTTTAAACACATAAAACCCCAAACAATTAAATTTCTAATTTGTATGCATGTATACAGTGTAATGTTAAAAAGCTTAACTACAAAAACCTGTAAGATTAACTTACCAATTAATTTCCAGCTGAAACAGTTTAGTTTTAAAACTGGTTAATTTTAGTTAGTCTGCAGCGGATCAAACCACCTCCTGCTCTGCTTTACAGGAAATGTGGTGGTATAGCTGCAAGACTTGTTGTTACAACTGGTCTGTTCTCTTAGACCACATGAAACAGGAAATCACTTTTTACTCACCGCTCATTTTAACATCATAATGTTATCATATAAAGATTGATTTTAAACTCATGATAATCTACTTTAAGATGAACAGATGTTCTCTTCTTATTGTAATTCTAAAATGCTGGAGGTGTTTCTGTACATCTCTTCAGACATCCGTTTAAAATCCAAATCTCTTTGTTTTTACTAAAGCTTTCAGCAGCCATCGGTATGAGAAGCCTGCTCAACCACATTATCACTGTCCTATTTTTACAGCAGGTTTTTCTCAACTTTTTCAGCTCCTCTCAGTCTACATCTCATCACTTCCTTAAACACAACAACACTGGTCAAGAGTTGGAACATTATGAATAACGAGCACTTTGTTCACGTATTCGTTGAATTTCCTTTATTATTTATGGATAATGTACGTATAGATTATTAATATTAAATAATGCAAAACACTTAAATACCAGAGTCCCCAGTTTAAAGACACAAAACATTAAGATGCTAAACCAATGCGAGATTGTTTATTAGTTGAGTTTTCCATTCTTTCATTTTGTAGTTTTCTATCATCTAAGCTTTCTCTCTGTTATCTCCAATAAAATTCATCATTTGATTAAATTCAGTCTGTACAAAAAGAACATTTGTTCTTGTTTTAAACCATAGCACAGTGGCAACAGCAGTGGCAACGCAAGCTGCAGAATGATTCCAAAAAAAGTAAAAAACAAAGCAACTGGACTTGTTTTCCGTAGTTGAAGACGTTTCGCTTCCTCTCCAGGAAGCTTTCTCAATTCAAAAAGTCTGGAGTAATGTGGAGTACCAAGCTTTATACTACTGCCCAAACAAAGGTCTTGTAATGGCTTAGATAACATGCAAATTCAACAGAAACAGGTCCACCCCTTTAGTAATGGGCAGTCGTTAAAGCCATTAAGCCAGCAGATTGAAACGAAACTGGTCCACTTCTCTGTAACGGGGAGTCGTTAGGGTTGTTATTGGCCTGATTTACAGGACCAATGTTTTGATCACCTGCATGAGGGAGAGAATTGAGGTGATGATTGGCCGGAATTAATCCTATAGCTGTATTGTAAGTTTTTGAGAGTTGGAACCTAAGGCCTCCTCCTCTGTTTAAGGTTGTTTTTTCTCTCTTAACGTAGATGGCTTCCTTCACACCCCTTTCAAACCATCTGTCTTCTTTGTCCAAAATGTGGACATTTTGGTCCTCAAAAGAGTGTCCTTTGTCCTTAAGGTGTAGGTGGACAGCCGAGTCTTGACCTGAGGAGGTAGCTTCCTCCTTCCTGGAGAGGAAGCGAAAGGTCTTCAACTACGGAAAACAAGTCCAGTTGCTTTGTTTTTTACTTTTTTTGGAATGACCATGACCTGGATGACTGAGAATCTTCACCACCAAGCTGCAGAATGGGACAAGAAATAGGAAAATCTGGTCAGCACAATATACAAACCTATCCAATCTAGGAGGAACATTCTGAGATATTAGAACAATGATTATAAACTAATAAACTAATCACATTGTAGTTTTCACACTTTACGCAAAGAAACAGCAAAACATTTTCCAGTAAGTCAACTCTTCACACCATCTTCACGTCAGTGTGATTGACTCATTTGTTTTCCAAATCAATCTTTATGACTGATTAAATATGTAGATGCCTACAAAATAGTTGGAACAAAAATATTTATTCCATTAAATATCTGACAGATATTTGGAAAAGAAAATAACTATTTTGTAACTTTTTGCATCACAGGGATTATTTTTCTTTTCTTTTTAACTTTCTGCCAACAAACAATTTAGTGAATTACTTGAAAACTAATCAGACAAATATGAACAACACAACTTTACTATGCTGCATAACAAGTGTCATTTATTCTACTATTCATTTCAGACACATATCCTTACTGTGTGGTACTTAGGCTACAGTTCCATGGCATTGAATGTAGATAACAGGCTTTCCAAGATTATTTCTTTTCAAGTATCTTCCTAACAGTTTCTGTCAGGATCAACCAGGGATAAAAAAAAAAGGTTATTGCGCAAATTTCCCTGCTTTAACATACTGTGCCTTTAAGAGAGCCGCAGTTGCGCACTATTGTTCTTTCGTTTCAGTTCGCAGTAGTAGGAGTGCTTCAGACTTTTATGATTCTGTTACTGTTGTGCATAAATGCACCTGTAATTTTTCCAATTTGTGTTCATTTCTTCACAATAGTTCTGTGGGCATATATCATTCATGAAAACAATTCAGTGAGGGAAATACATATTCCTCAGCTAGGTTTAGTTGCCCTTGCCTCTTTCCATCCGCCATTACACACAGCGGCAGTAGTTATAAAATCCTGGCATCATTGATTGGTGATTTGGCGCCCCCCTCTGGACATTTAGTGCAAGGATACTGCAATTTTGTATTTTCAATAGTGTGCAAATAGAATTATCTGGAATTTATTGTATTATTGTTTGTTTTTTGTACTCTAATGTAGCATTATTGCTGATAGTAGTCATTCTAATTTTGTTTATTTTTTGTTCTTTGTAGAAAACCACATAAATAGACACTTAAACCCATTTCCAGCCAGATATATCTGGCCCAAGCTAATTATTGTGCCCTTACTGTGGAGTAAATTAAAGACCCTTTCTGAAGTCTCTGGATCTGCTGCAATCTTTCTGACCAAACAATTAGGCCAGTCTAATGTAAACCATGCAGACGTATAGCATTATTCAACAGTTATAAATAAATAAACATTAATTTTAATGTCTTTTTTAGACATGCATCAAATTAAGATACATGTTTTTCAATGATAATGGGCTAGGATATGGAAGGAGGTTAAGTTGCATCAGTGGTCAAACCATTAAAAAGCATAAGTTTGTTGGTCAAGAACTCCACCTAAAGGTTAAAAGATAAAATGGAACTTGTTAAAAATTAAAACAAACACTTCACACACCCTGAATCGGCATGGAATAGTAGGTACAAAAAATGTATAATGGAATATGGGAAATCAATAACTAAAATTATTAAAGCCAGCACAAAATACAGCACAAGCAGAGCTACAGACGTTTGTGAAAATATATTACTGACATATTGTTGAAACCACTTTTAGGCTGTAAAACAGCAAAAGGAAACAAAATACAAAACCAGAAAATCCCAATGAGGGAGCAAATCAGTTCATCAATAACACTAAATACACACCAATTCTAAACAAAATATAAGATATAGATTTTTTCTAGTGATATTAAGATTACATTTATGCCTCCCATTCCACATTAATCCAATAATTAATGTAGTGCTCATTAGATATTGGATTTTTTAAACACAATTTTAAAATGATTTACCTCTGCAATGTTAAATAGAATCCATCCATGACTCGCTTAATCCCTCATGGGGTCACGGTTAAATAGAATCAATTTTGTTAAGTAGAGTGCATCTTGCAGCACTTTTTCAGTCATGCTGACCACTCAAAGCCATTCACAGTCAAGCTTCATTCACCCAGTTGCACTCAGACTCTCACACAGCAATAGGCAGATTGGTACAAAATTTGGGATTACATAAATGCTTTGCTCAGGGGCACATGTAAAAGGAGAATGCTGGATTTGAATCTACCAACTTTTGGGTAACAAGACGACTAATCTTCTCACAGAGTTACAGTTTCCCCAGGTTCAAATTTGTTCATAGACAGAACATCATCAAGTTCTTCTTGGTTCCTTATTTAGAACACCTTAAAGGTGCCATGACATCACCGTATAATCGATTTCATGTAGTTGACATGAAATTGATTATACATATGTAAATTCTCCAAAGAATTTCATTAAAAAAATAACCTCAGCTTGTTTTGTCAGGCCAAATGTCCCTCCTCAGTAGACGGGTTGGTTGTGTTAATATGAAGCACTACCAAGTTGACTTCACTCTGATTGGCTAAAACATAATTGGAAAAGCAGTCAAACACGCATCATGGTTCAACTGTATCAGTAAAAAAACGACATTTTGTAGTAATTGTAAACCTAAATATTGCATGTAGCTACAGGGTCCCAGTAATTCCTGTAATTGCAAGAAAGTCCTCGTTTGAACAAGTCAGGGACTTTCTTGTATT
This sequence comes from Fundulus diaphanus, assembly GCA_037039145.1. Taxonomy (NCBI): domain Eukaryota; kingdom Metazoa; phylum Chordata; class Actinopteri; order Cyprinodontiformes; family Fundulidae; genus Fundulus; species Fundulus diaphanus. The sequence continues at coordinate 32,128,335 of CM073137.1, forward strand.
TACAGTAATTACCAGAGAGCGAATTCTTTTAATAAAGTCGGCACTTTGCTCATAGTCAGATCTTTTTCCAGAGTTCTTCTTAAAGAATTTAACAAAAATGAAACACAATACATGATTTTAAGCTGCACATTTTATTGTATTGTGTTTTTGCCTTTTCAGTTATCAAAATTTGATTTTAAAACTTCTGTTGTATTTAACAAAACACTTATTGAACACTCAGAAAAAAGGGAAAGTAGATAGATTGCCCAAAATTGCAATCCATTTGGAAACAGCAATCTAGAGTTGGAAAATATTTTGTTGTACTCTGCTATATGAATTGTCCTAATGATGGGGCTCAGCAAAGTATTAAGTTGCGTTCACACCGAGCGCAAACAAGGCACATTTTACACATTGATTGCCTGCCATGGGTCGCTTGGCATTTCACCTCTCTCTCGTAAACAATTTGCGCCAACAAATTGTTCATCCAGTTCACTTCACTGTGTCATGAAATAGGAGGAGCATCTATCTGCTCTCCAGTTCCTCTTCTCTTTAGAACTCACCATGGACGACCTCGATTTTACCGAGTGAGCCATGTGTGATGGAGGGGTTTCATTACCCCTCAGGTCCTGTGAGTTGTGCTCTGCAAAGCTTTTGCTCCAAGGTCCATTGCAAAAATAATAACTGTAGTTATTTATTTTAAAGAAATAGGTTTTACTCATCATGAATCATAAAGTCATATATTATAAACTTCAAGAAAATGTTACAAATTTATAACAAATTCACCTAGCTAAAACTTGGCTATTACTAATTGCAATCACTTTATCTTTTTTGATTATATTCCATGCATTTCATTTTGTACATGGTTTATTTGTTTTAGGTATGAAAGAGCTACAAATCAACCTGATGGCTGCATGAAAATTGCAAAAGTTTAATTAATGAAAATTTGTCATGCAACTAAATTATCCAAATCCCACAATTTAAACCTGCTGAAATGAATTTGCATTTATGTCTTTACACTGAAACATCTTTAAATTTGAAACGAAATCTAAATCATCATATATGTTTAAAATAGTTTACAAAAGAGCAAAAGCTGTGGTAACCTACGTATAACTTCCCAACTTGTATAATGTCTCTTTGGCTTCTAGAGGGCAGAAGACCTATAAATGGTTCAGAGTCCGTTACGTTAGTCATGGATACCGAAGAAAAACATTTTGTGACATGAGCCACATCAAAATTTAATTAAAAAAATACTTGTTTAAACCAATGCTGCAAATAAGTGTTTTCATTTAGTTAAATCTAGAACGTTAGAAAGCAGCACAGCCCAAATGTGTACCATCATCTGGTCTCCCAAATATGGCATCATAAGCTCTTTAAAAGCTCTGAGCAGATAAGTGCTTTGTGATGAGTCGTAGGTTGCCTTCAAAATGTTCCGATTACAGCTCTTGGAGGGGAGGCCTCCTCATATGATGTCTGAAGAAGGAATGTGTCGTCATGGCGACGTTATCTCTTTTCCCATAATGTGTTAATGTGTTGGCGTCTTTGAGCTGGGGAGAGCTGTTCCATTACAAACTCCACACAGCATATATCCAATTAGACTAGCTTTAGCTTTTAGCCAAAGATTACACACATTAAAAAAAACATTTTAAGTTTAATAAACAGCTCAGTGCAGTAGTCTAGTCTAGCTTTTATCATCTGAAGCCTGTTATTAAAGTCAAGGATTTTTTTTCCTCTTGATGCCATTGAGAGAGTTTTTTATGCTTTATCACCTCTAGACTGCACTAATGCAACTTCCTCTGTATCAGTGGTTCCAAACCCTGGTTCTCAAGTACCTCTGTCCTGGATGCTTTAGATGTCTCCTTGCTGCCACACATCTGACTTAAATGAATGGATGATTTAGAGGCTTCTGTAACACTTGATGGATGAAAAGGAGGTCATGCAATCATTTGAATCAGGTGAGCTGGAACAAAGACACATCTATAACACCCAGGACAGGTTTACTTGAGGACCAGGGTTGGGAACCACTGTTCTATAGTGGGGTTGACCAGTCTCTTCTTCACAGGCTTCACCTGGTTCAAAATTCAGCTGTCCGCCTGCTAAATGAGAAAAAAACATGAACATATCACCCTGAGATTTTATTCCCTCCACTGGCTGCCTGTTTCTTTTAGAACTGTTTCAGATTTCACTTTTACATATTAAATGTCTCAGCGGACTGGCACCTTTACCTTACTGAGCTTTTTATCCACACATCCCCATTAGAACGTCAGGATATCAAGACCAGAAGCTACAACTCCCTGGCTCTGGAAAAGCCTCTTTGCTTCTTCTTTGCCTTTTATTGTTGATTTTATAGCTTCTGTTGTTAAACTTTTTTATCGATTATTGCTGTTTGTTTTGCTGTTTTTTAATATTTTTTTATTCATGCACTTTGATCACTTTTAAACAAAATAAATGATGATGACAAGGATGTTGTTCAGTTTATTATATGCATCAGTGTGAAACAAATCTGAAGTCTGACAGTTTGAATGTTTTTTTTTCTCTTTTTTAAAGACGCACTGGTACAACATCTGTTATGTAATTTAATTAAAAATGATTTTAAACAGGGCTGCTGTCTAATGCAATTGTAACTATTTTGACATAGGTTCTTTAAATATTGGGGCATTTACCCCCAATATTTCAAGAACCTAAGAACACCCCTGGCCTTAACTCTTATTTAAGCGTCTTCAGCACTACCTCTGCCTAAATTGACAGATAAGCTCCAACAGAACCAATTTACAGCTTAGACCTCCTGGGTCTCAAACTGTCATAAAGACTAGGGCTCCTCACAAATCTCTGTTAAGATTTGAAGAGCTTATGGTTCCATCTTGTGGCTACCAGATGATGGTGCATATTTTGGGCTGTGCCGTTTTCTAACATTTATGTCACAACAACAAATTTGGCTGGACGATAAATCCTCCAAAAAAGTATCATGATAAACCACAATATTGGAGACCTTTTTCAACTAATATGATAATAGCATAATAACGCAAGTATATCCTCTCGACATAACGGCTCAGATAGATTAAGTGGGTGGCCTCCGTCATTTGACTTGAATACAAAAAACTCCCACACTGCAGTAGCCGCATTCGGCTTTGCCACTAATTCCATTTTCTTTTAAAACCAGCTTTTTTCTGGGTCTCTCACAAGGCTCTCATGCTTAACCTTGAGCATGACACAACCTCCTACCTGACACAAAATTTAATTCTCCCTACAGTGAGGAAACGAGAAGGGAGGGGTGAGTAATACTGTGACCTTTTGTTATCCAATCTCATCGAGAGAAAAGGGAAACACAAGGGGATAATTTGCATACACAAGTATAGACTGGCAACCTGCCAGGCTCCAGGGTGTACCCCCCCTCTCGCCCATTGACAGCTGGAGATAGGCACCAGCACCCCTCGCAACCCCAGTAGGGATCAGCGTGTTGGACAATGGATGGATGGAAGTTATGAAGCTTATTTTAATTAATCATGGAATTAAAATTCATTGTGAGATTAATTGATTTATTGATTATCATGACAGCCCTACTAACATTATAGATGTTAAAATCACAAGTTAAAACACCTTTTTTGCTGCACTGCTACTTTAACACAGTTTTGATGTGGATTGTGTTTCAAAATCTTTTTCTTCAGTATCCATCCATGACTACCTAATGGACTTTGATTGAACTATTTGTGGATATTCTGCATTCAAGCAGCAAAAGAGAAGTTATACAAATTTGGCAATTATAGGAGTTGTGCAATTTAACCTTTTTGATTATTATTAATAATTATAATTGGATATTATAATCGATAATGCTATTCTAATCAAAGGAAAGCTGCAACAAAAAAAGTTTCAAATGGTTATGAGTAGGACGCCTCCTGGACGCCTCCCTGGTGAGGTGTTCTGGGCACGTCCCACCGGGAGGAGGCCCAGGGGAAGACCCAGGACACGCTGGAGGGACTATGTTTCTGGGCTGGCCTGGGAACGCCTTGGGATTCCCCCGGAGGAGCTGGCCCAAGTGGCCGGGGAGAGGGACGTCTGGGCCTCCCTACTGAAGCTGCTACACCCGCGACCCAACCCCAGATAAGTGGAAGAGGATGGATGGATGGATATATATAAACAGACTAAGAGTAGTAAAAATACAAGAGTTACCTTTGTTAATAAGAAGGATCGATGATGATCTCTGATGACCCAGATCATTTGTAGCCACACAGTAATACTCTCCTCCCTCAGTAACATTGAAGCTGTAAAAATGCCCTGTAGCTACTTTTCTGGCTCCCTCTCTGTTGTTCCTGAACCAGGTGAAGCTGCTGATGGGAGGCTTGGCTCTGCTGGAGCAGCTCAGCTCCACCCAGCTACCTGCTGACACCAAACCTGATGGACTGATGGATGCTGAGGTGTTTCTAGGAGCATCTGAGGAAAATGGGACACACATTAACTTTACTGATCAGAAACAGCTGAACCATGACGTGCTGACAGGATCACTTACATGAAACACTGAGAGTCACTTCTGTCTCTGCTGTCTTGTTTCCTCCATTCACAGGATATGTGGCAGAACAGCTGATGTTGTATCCATCATGTGTGTCTGACAGAGTGATGGTCTCCTGGATTTTAGTTGTAAAGGTTCCCTCTGTGTTTTTCTCTGTTTGTCTGTGAGAGTCTTGTTGGAGACTCCAGGTGAGTTCAGGAGGTGAGTGTGGACAGGGAGTCAAAGCTGAGCAGCTGATAGTGACAGACTGATGCTCCTTCAGATCAACAGGGATGTTAATGCTGGGACTCCAAGGAGAATCTGGGGTTTCACATAAGACACATACATTTAGAGTGAACAAGTCTGAATGTATTTTAGTTTGTGTGTTTGCCTGTTCTCCTTGTGTATGCTTTGGTTCCTCCGTCTTCCAACAGTCTAAAAACATGACTGTTCGGTTTAAATTGCCCGTAGTTGTAGTGTGTGTGCATGGTTGCCTCTATGCTGGTACACCCTGCCTATATAAATAGATAGATAGATAGATAGATAGATAGATAGATAGATAGATAGATAGATAGATAGATAGATAGATAGATAGATAGATAGATAGATAGATAGATAGATAGATAGATAGATAGATAGATAGATAGATAGATAGATAGATAGATAGATAGATAGAATGCATATTTTTAATCAGATTTATTTAACTCTAGTCTGATAATAATATATATGTAGCAGCCACACATGAGGGTTTTTAGCCAATGACTTTTATCAGAAGCTGCTCTGACATCTTGGCATTCTGTAAAAATCCCAATCCCAATATTTTTAATACAAAAATGTTAATAATTCAACAGAGCAGCTTAGCTATAAATCTGTTGGTATATTAAAAGAAAAATTATCTTACCTTTAACTGCTATGTGAAGAATATCAGCACAAGCTGTTGCCTTGTAGTCCCCCTTCTCAACTCTGAAGAAGTATCTGGCTGTAAAACTTGTGTTTAGATTAGGAAACAGAGTTGTGCAGTTTCTCTCTCTCAGGTCTCCAATAATTCCAATCGATAGCTGTTAACTGACCCACTGCTGTTGAAAATAGCTAAATTTGAATGATGTTTTGACCACACACCATTGACCTTTCTTTCATTGTCATATTTGGGATCCTCTGTATTAAAGATACATGGGATTTGCAGACAAGATCCACTCAGAGCTTCAATGTTATTCGGTGCAGTGATTGTGAGGCCTGGTTTTATATCACCACAAAGAGCCAAAGCACCTGTAAAACCAAACAAATGAACAAAGTGTGGAGCAAAATGTGATTAACAAACTCCAGTTCAGCTGCAGCATGTTACACATGGAGCCTTTAAACAATATCAAGATCTAATGTTTCAGACTAGAAATGATTCATGGGACGTCTCTGAATGAAAGGAAGTGAACAACCAGCTCACCTGGAAGAAAGAAGACACTCAGTAACATGTTGACTGCCAACACGCTCTCAGACAGAGCTGCCATCAGACTGTGACCGTCATTCACCTCTAGACAAGCAGAAAATCCCATATCTTTTTATTTTCACTGGTTTTAAAGACAGAATGTCTCAAACTATAGCAGTGCTTTTTTACAGTAATCAAAAATTAAGACACTAAAACCAGAAGCAGCCATCTAGTAAAAAGATGTTCAAAATAATGCTTAAGAATGTTTAATATCTCAAAACATCTGCGGAATAATTCATTTCAAAGTAATTTTAAAATAAAAATTTCTTTTTGAAATCTTAATTACATGAAACTCCAAAGATGTATATAATATAATGTTAAAAGGTTTACCAAAAAAACCTGTAAGATTAACTTAACAATTAATTTCCAGCTGAAACAGTTTAGTTTTAAAAATGGTTAATTTTAGTTAGTCTGCAGCAGATCAAACCGCCTCCTTCTCTGCTTTACAGGACATGTGGTGGTATAGCTGCAAGACTTGTTACAACTGGCCTGTTCTCTTAGACCACATGAAACAGGAAATCACTTTTACCACCCCTCATTTTAACATCACAATGCAATGGCGGATACAGGCGGGGGCGCGGGGGGCTTGCGCACCCCCTTTTGGAGACCAAAATAATTTTTTTTAGAGCGGACGGGCATTGGGCGGAAGCTGTACTTTTTTTTTTTTTTACCTCGGAGTGGCCATTGCTCTGTTAGTACCATAGTATGGTTAGTACTATCTTTGATGTGCCAATCAAACAATTCAACTAATCAAATCAACGACTGAAGACAAGATGCTAGCCAATTACAGCTGGAGAGGGGCGGGTCGCTTGATCATACAAAATAGCTTTCAGAGAAGCCGGCGTGGCTCGGCTGTGGTCACCGTCTGTGTTGGTAGAGCGGGATGGATATTCGGTCTGATTACTAAATAATTACAAGAAGAGACAAAGAAGCAAGCGAGAGCGAGTTGGAAGCAGCGCTATTAATTTCTGTTTGAAACGTCAGCATTGAAGTCAACAGTGGAGTAAACATTGATGCTAGGAGGGTTAGCTATAAAGCTAGCAGCACAAGGAACAGCACTCAGGAGTAAAACACAGCAAAATTGAAGAAACTTGGGTTACTTCAGGTAGCAGGGAACTCTGCTGCCCCAGCTGCTGTAATTACAGAACCTCTTCTAGTATGATCTTTTACTTCAGTCAGTGTTCAGCCTGACACCATTGCTCATGTTTATGTATGCTAATGTTTGAATTTTGACTCAAGACAGCTCTACAGGTTGGCCTATCTCACTGTTAGTTTCCATTCCAAACCAGCATAAAACCTGCCCAACTAAAAAGAAAAAAACAAGCCCAAATCTCAAACTCTCCCATGTTAAAAGCGCAGAAGTATGAAACACATGAGAACATGCCGCAATGTACACAAAATGTACAATCAGTCAACCAAATAACACAAGATCACTTTAACAATCATGATATATCAACTGGAAAAATAAATATCAATAGCTTCCCAACATGAGTAATAAATCTACCTTAATATAAACTTAATTTATCTTATAGAGCTCAATCAAACATTTCTCTTTCACACAGCCATGAAATATTTTTAAGTTGATCAGTAGAACTCAACTCCTCTTGGGGCATTTACATTGACTAATACAATTTCATAGTGACACTTGATTAACCATTGTTCTTTTCTTGTTTTATTATAACAATTAATATTAATCATTATAACTATTATTCATTGATGATGTCAGATTCGACTCATTTAAAAATAAATTGACCAGTAAAATGAGTTCAATGAGATGGCATTTTATTAAAAGGGTTTTAGTTTTCTTCCAGACATAGACAACTATTTTGATATATATTTTGTTAGTAATTCTTTCTAAAAGCCCAACAAACATGAGAAACTTCCCAAATTTTTACAACCTGCCCATAAGCTATTTTAGTTCCAGCTCATTGTGTTCAAAAGAAGCCTAATTGGGTGGAAACCTGCCTAATTTGGTAACACTGAATACACTATTTATTTTTGTTAGATTTTTGGATTTTATTGAGAGTTTGTTTCTTAGCATTGTAGTAGTAGTCACAGAGCCACTGTTCAGCCTGAAGCATATAAAATGCTTTTTTTTTTTTAAGTGTGCTCCCTTGAAAAATGTAATGCCCCCCTGTAATTTGTTTCTGCAGCCGGGTCTGTCCGAGCATGAATTTGAATTGCTCACAGCTCAGATCTTGCGTTATTACAACGTGACGCAATTAAAACTATTTCCAAGCAACTTGCATATGATGAACGATGAGAGTGAGAAAGAGATCTTTACATCATATAAAGATGATCTACCATCAGGATCAACATTCAAGCAGGAAATGAAGTTGTGGCACAAAAAGTGGTCATCATCAGTGGAAAAACCCAGCTCTCTCCCTGAAATTCTAAGGATAATAAATATGAAGTGCTACCCAAACATTCTGCTTCTGTGGAATGTGCTAACTCGGGCCTTAAAGCAGTGAAAACTTTGCTGAGGTCGACTATGGGACAAGAAAGGTTTGTGGCTTTGCTACTTATGTATGTCCACAAGGACATTCATTTAGACATCAACAAAATCATAGACATATTTGCCCAGAAGCATCCTAGAGGGTTGACATTTGTAAACCCATTATCATCGTCATCATAAAGTTGAAGGTGTTGTAGAAGAGAACAATATTCTTTGTCAAGTCTTACTGTTCTATTATAGGCTTATGGCTTAACTTCACCATACTTGTTCATTGGTTTAACTTACTTTAAAGTTTTTTTTCTCTCAACATAGTTTATCTCGTTGAAATATATTCAAAACGCCTTTATCACTTGAACCATAACAAACTGTTCTAAGTCCTTGGGTCTTTTTAAGTCATTTTTTTCTTAATATAGTTTATCTGGATGAAATAGATTGTTAAAATACATGTATATTAAAAAAATCCTTCATCACTTGAACCATACCAAACTATTCTTAAGTTCTTGGGTCTTTTTATTTCATTTTACTAAATAAATATAATTTCTGGAAATAAAAAAAATCTTTGTTTGATTAATTGTTGATAAGGATAATTTTTTAAGGATAATTTTTTCTTCAAACTACTTTTTAACCTTGTGCATGCTGTAAAAACCAATAAATGTTTCAATTACAATAATGTAATCTTGCTAATTCCACTTATTTTCATCCATTAAAGTGATTATCAATTTAAAAAAAACCCTTAGATGAATAATTAGGGTAGTGTGAAAGAGTAAAGATGGCATTCTTTGGTCTTTTAGCCTCACATTGTCTTGACGTGACTCTTAGGTGCGCACCCCCCTTTGAAAAATCCTGGATCCGCCTCTGCAATGTCATCATATAGAGGTTACTTTTAACCTCATGATGATCTTCTTTCAGACGAACAAATGTTCTCTTCTTAATGCAATTCTAAAATGCTGAAGGTGTTTCAGGGGTTTTGTACATCTTTCCAGAAGTCTGTTTAAAATCCAAATCTCTCTTTTATTGACAAAAACCTGCAGCAGCCATCAGAATGAGAAACCTGCTGAACCACAAGTTTTTCTAAGCTTTTTCAGCTCCTCTCAGTCTACATCTTATCACTTCCCTAAAACACACTGACACTGGTTAAAAGTTGGGACGTTATAAATAACGAGCACTTTGTTCAAGTATGCACTGAAATTCCATGACTACTTTATGTCTTGTACTGTTAAAACTTGTTTTGATTTAAATCATATTTCTTAATCTTTTTAACATTTCAAAAACACAAAAACTCAATTTAATTTTATTATCTTTAAAAAATGTCTTCCTTTTAGTTTGCGTCATTGTTCATCTAACTAATATTATCATCTTTTTTGATACTTTTGTGATGTCCAGATTCCTATAATGCAAAAGACAAATTTAATTGAAATGTACAATTGCAATGACAATGAGCAATGAGCTGATTCAATACTAGTTTTAGAGACGCCTTAGGCGGATATCTGAGAATTTGCACAGGCATTTAGACTTTTTCTAGCAGAAAGACTTCAAAAGATCAGGACTTTCTGATCACTTGTTCCCGTACTTCTATGTAAAAGAGTAGAAAAAAACTCCCTAATTATTATTCTGGTATTTAGCAAACATAATATTTTTAAGAATCTTAACTGGAGAGCATGCGCAAATGTCAAATAACTCCTTTTATTTCGAAACAGCCTCCCTGCGGCCACAAGCAACCCTCGACAATTTTCGGCTGTCGTGCCGATTTGCGCCGTTGCCAGGTAACCATTGCATTAAAACGTGTCCTCTGCTGAATTAAATGATTCTCTCTCCGGCCATTTATGGGTGAGTCGGTATTTCTCAAAACGTGTCGGGCTTTTAAAACTGTAGTCTTTAGATTTAAATACTGTGTTGTGAATGCAGACATGTTCATGTTTGTTACCGCCACAAGAGGGCGTCAATGAACCAGGACAAAATGGCGGAGCTGAACACAGAGACAGCATGTCACGTTGTGGACTGATGTCCAGTTCACAGATCTTCTCGCCTCGTCAGAGCAATTATTACGTTTGCGAGGCACAACAGATAAAGTGATTTCTTGAGATTAGCTTTTAAATATGCTGTTATGTTAAATCAAACTAAATCCCCAAATGTTTTTGATTGCAGTAACATCAATATTATTCTTCCTCCTGGTTTTGGAAATATTTTTATTATTATCATATCAATAACAATGTTCAGCATATCTATACAATTTCTTTTGAATGACTTCAGTGGAAGAATAAACAATAAAACTATGTTTTTTTCCCCAACAAATGTTAGAACCTAGATGTTAGAAGAAAAAATCAAACGCTGAAGAGATTGTCCTAGTGTGACAATATCCACTGCAAAAGTTTCCAACTAAATAAAGCTTATGAAACTTTGCATTTAAAAACCTGGCCTTGTGAGTTATTAGCTTGAGTAAATCTACTGCTCCTTTTCCCCTAGAAACCTTTAATTCACAGAAAGAGGAGGCACAGAATGGCCGTCAGGACGCTCTGCCGCAGGTAGCAGCAAAAATTATTCAGAGGGCCTGGAGAAGATATGTGGTATGTTCCACAGTCTTTGTGGGGAACAAATTTGCCTGTGTACATATTTGATAAAGTTTCCATGCTTGTTTAACTTTTTCATTTTCACTCCTTTTTTTTTTTTTTGCTGCAATTAGAGCTGCATGTTTTTGTATCACCTCTACCAGCTATGCACATCTGGACACTAAAAATGTTGCTTATGAAAGATCTCAAGCGCAGTCAGATTGAAATATAAAAAGCAGTGGTTCCCAAGTCCAATACTCGAGAGCCACTATCATGCAACTACGACAGTGGCTCAAAACCGCTTAAGAGAATGCTGATGAGGGAATCCAGCCATTTCATTCAGGTGTGTTGGATAAAGGATACATCTAAAATTTACAGGATAGTAGCTTGCAAGGACTGGAGTTGGTCCTTCCTGATCTAAACCATTACCGTTTGTAGCTCTAGCTCGATGTTTACAGTTGTTTCCCGACCGTAGGGTGAGCCACTCTTCCTGTCTCAGGTCTTCTGCAGCCTCTAACACATTTACTTCCGGTAATGGCCTACTTTTTGGTGCATTAATCTTCCCATCCATTCTGACCAACCTGCCCATGTGTACTAACTTTCAAAATATCTTACAACATGATGCTGCCGCCACCATGTATCACTATGGAGAAGGTGTGTTCAAGGTGAAAATGTTCAGTTATGGTCTCATCTTGCCAGAGCAACTTCTCCACAATGGATTTTTTTGTTTGTTTTTTGGACAACTCTTACAAAAAAAGACAGATTTTTGCACCGCTAACAGTTATCCTGTCAACCAGTTGTCCCATCTGAGTTTTGGGTCTCTCGATCTTCTCTAGAATTACCATAACTTCCTGAGGAAATTTGTTGTACTGTTTTTTTGGGGGGGAAATCAGTTTAAAGGGGGCTGAATGAAGAGGCATCTTACATTTTTCAGGTATCTGTTTGTAAAACATTTTGAAAACCATTTAATCATGTTCCTTTCATTTCAGAATTGTTTGCAACTTTGTGGTGTTCTTTCACATACATTTTCCAATAATGTAATGATTTATGTGACTGTAACATGACAAAATATCGAGGAAAAAAACCAAGAGGCACAAATACTTTTTCAATATGTTGTGTTAAATTAACACTGCAGTGCAAAGAGGTCTTCAGGCACATCCAGAAGTTGATCCACCACTGCAATCAACAGGATCCACAGACAATCCTCCGAACTGTCAATCCTCGAGAGGTAACACAAAATAAATAGAGCTTGGTGAAATAAACATATTTTAATTAAGCACATTATAAAAATACAGCTGCTTTACAGGCGGAGCTGCTAGATGCTGCTGCAGGGGTATTTATCCGGTTTCGACTTGGGGGGGTAAGGTAGTAAGAAGAAAAAAATAAAAACTCCACAAATTTGTAAAGAAATTATCATATTTGACACACTTGTTCATTTTAGACTTTTTGCCTTTTATTCAGGTCACTTTTCCTCCCAAGGTCTATTACAAGATCTTCACCTATCGGCCCATTGTGGATCTATGCTCAAGCAGCCCGAGGGACTACTATCAGCTCGGGCTTAAGAAGCTGTTGGTACAGAAGAGTGATCCAGCCCCGAAGCGGACCGAGGAATCGGGTTGGTATAAGCGTGTAGAGAACAACAACTGGAGGCTGTTCTGTTGCAAGGTGAGGAAAAAAAATACACAATTTTGTGATGATCAGAGAAAACTCCACTTTTAGCTTCCTTTAGCAGATAGAATAGTGTGTTTATGTGCCTCACTGCTCTCACAGGCGGTCGGCAGCAATGAACCCATAGAGATGGGTGTCAACAAAAAAATAGACTTTCATCCTTCCAGGATGCAGCGGAAACAGGATGTGAGCAAATGGAAGAAAAGGAAGAAGATCGAGTGGCTGAAGCAGATGTGAGTTTTAGTTGTAAAAACAAAGTGAATCCTCTTTGAAGTCTATGGTTTTATGTCAGTGCATAATGGCAATTATGGTCTTTACTGGGTTCCAAGGGGGTTTTCCATCTACATTCAAGTGTGCAATAATGCACACAACAAATTCTACATTTTCCATTTGTCACTCAATAATAGAGGCAAACAGGAAAAGCCATGTGTGAAAAACTAAGAACACCCTTGCTGCTTTTACAGGATTTATTTTTATTTTGTTTTTCAGTTTATTTATTTCATTCAAAAATAACTTTCAAATTCACGCACACAACAATGCACACACTCCCAAATCAATGCATCTTGAATGAAGATATTTAGACAGGACAATAGCAGCCATGTAATATTAATTAAATCATGTTGATAAATTAACAGCTAATGTGATTTTCTGATGTAAAAGGACAGGAGTTTTGGCATTTTCCAGGTCTGAACCATACAGGTATGTGCTTACGCCAATGCCAAGCAGGAAATATACAAGTAACATCTTTGGAGAAGCAATTCTGTCTGCTGTCCATCAGACTGGGAAGGGTTATAAGGCCAAATAATCTCTAAATAATTTTAAGTTCAGCCAACTTGAAAGTGAAGAACCTTATTGACAACATACTGACAGTGAAGACTGCTGGCAATCTCTGTGATGTGTGTACCAGCAAATTATACCCAGCAGTCAGACCGGGGCAGTCGCCTGAGAAAATGTAAGTCACCTAAGGGCTCCATCTCAGACTCTTTATGCCTCAGTTAGCATGTTGAATGTTAAACTTTGTGACAAGGCAATCAGAAAAGAACATTTTTGAACATGTAGTTGGATATCCTCCAAGACATCTAGCTTCTTCTTGACGTTCAGATCATCTCTGGCTGCTGCTCTTCATTTATGCTTCTGCATGCAGTTCAACAGATCCTTCTTTCTAAATCTGCTCCTAGGTATTTTAACCTTATAGCTTTAAAGACTGGCATGTCTGGTGAACAGTTTTCACTGTTGCTGCTTGTTCCAGACCTCCGTCTGTCATTGCTCATAGTTTGGCATCATTAGTCCAATGTCTGTGTTGGTCTGAATTTTCAAGATATATTCTTGGTAGATGATTTTAAAGGAACAGTAAGTAATAATGACACCTAGTGATTAAAATTTGAACAAAACATACACCATGCCTTTCACAGAGACCCCCCTCCCCATTTACTCAATGGTCTGTTGTTGCACTGAATTTTTACTTCTACAGGATAGGTATATGAGGTTGTATTTTGTTAGCTGCTATTTTGCCAAAATAAAATACCAAATATTGCGCTCTGTTTTTGGAACCCTCGGAACTCTCATATAATTGGCTCAGAAACCAGGAAGTGAGCACTCTGAACCAAAGTAGTTCCTGACCATACCTCTGTTTGGAAGGAAAAAAGGTTGACTAAGACATTGTTGATGGAGAAGACCGATTGTTTATAGGGAATGTTACTTCCATCTTAGGTAACAAATGAGAATGGTTTACATAATTTTGACAGTAAATATCTTACCTATAGCTCCTTTAGTTGGGACTGGTTTACATCAATGCCACAAGATTGTCACCAGCATGCTATATAATTACTCCACAATGGGGGTTTTCACAACTGATATAAGTAATCATGGCATAGTTGTTGCAGTTACAGGCACCAAAATTCTACCTTTTAAGCCTAATTTTGCCTTGGACTACTTAAAAAAAATAGTTTTAATCATTTTATTGACAAACATATTCTGTTTCATTAGCTGAGAGTTAAGGGTCAAGTGAGTTCATCAGTGAATTAGCAAGTCTCTTGCACAAGGGATATCAGCTTTGGGCAGCCACAAGGAAGTCTGATTCTGAAGTTGATTGGTTACATTACCGTCAATTATGAAACCAGTGTAACCCCTGCTATCTGATGCGGTCTCTGGTGTACAGTACCTTACTTCCTCTGTGAATTACCCCCTCAACAGGAACACTTTTTTCATTTTCACATGTGTCTATCAGTCAAGTTTCTAAGGCCCTAAAGGGTCTTCTTGATCCTAATAACTCTGTGGAGACCAATAACCTTTGTCCTTACTTTTTACATTTAGCAGTATATTTTTAAATCTTTCTTTGCAAGCTAATGTAATTCCAGTTATGTAGAAGGCTGCTTTTCGTCTCCCCCCACAGAAACCTGGGGATTCCAGTGTTACAAAATGTAATCCCATTTCAAAACTTTATATTTTAGCCAAGGTTTTTTAAAAAACAGGTTAATTATCAGCTTACAGCATATTTGCGTGCAGCCAACACCTTGTCATGTCATCAATCTGGTTTCAGGAAACACTACAGCATACAGTTACAGCCAACATGAAAGTTGTGATGACATTGTTCAAGCCTTGGATGCCGTTAACTATTGTGCTTCCAGTTTCATTAATTTGTCTAAGGCATTTGACCATGTTGGTCATACCATCCTTTGTCAGATGGCTGGCATGTTTATCAGATGATGCTGTGTCTTGCTTTTTCTAATTATTTGTCAAATCATAGACATTGTGTATAACACAGTGCTCTGTCATCAGAATACTTAAATATCGTGGAACATTTATATAAAAGTGTCAGTGAAAATGTTACATATTGTAAACATTTTCATGCTGCTAAGACTGTGGTTTACTGCCATGAAAAAAGTGTTACTGCTGTGGTTAGGTGTCTGCGGTCTGCTTCTCACTTTCTTCAATGAGACTTGATTCATCTGAGACAAGTTCTAAATGCTAATAAGAAAAAGGTCATGCTGTCTGCTAACAAAACAGCTCCACAAACTCCTTTTCCACAAAAATAATAATCGTTCCATCATTAAATAGTTCCTTTTCCATAAAATAATAATAATAATCACTGAAAAATACACAGTATTATTTAATACAAGATGTATTTTGTGTCAGCCAAAGCTAAATATCTATAAGCACATGGATCCAAACATGTGTGGGTGTTTGTGAGTGTGCGATTGTATATGTAAGGTTTCTCCATGAAACCTCCATAGTGCTCCATAGTGTTTGTGAGGAACTAGAGCGTGCACTGGCGCAAACCCCTGCGACATAACCACCAGGACCCAAGCCTCCAAGGCCCCACCAGGACTCCTGCCTAAGGGCAGCACACCCCATGAACCCCAAGCCCCTGAGCCCACCCCAGACTCACCCATGAGCAGCACAGCTATCAGGCTAGTAACCGACATCCGCTGGCACAGAGCCCCCAAGAATATTGCATGCAGCCACCAGAAGCCTGGATCTAGGTTTAACAATGTCCTGTATAATTTAGACAATGATTTTGAGGGGTTGAAATCGAGGGACTGTAAAACACTCGATGGCATTTGTAAACCAACTTTATTCAGCCTAAATTAATTTCTTATTACAGATTTAATTTCTTAGTTTTGTCAGTGTTTTAAGAAATCTCCCAATATACAGTTGAAAATTAATTTTAGAAAACTGTTGCAGTTTTCTAAAATCTACATGTTTGTATACAGGGCTGTAGTCTAACATAGGTACGTGTGCATGTTTCTCATCTTCCTGCTACATAAAGGTACAGGGAGGGCCGCCTGCAGGCTCCTTCAGATCAGGCTCACATGACGACTCTGGGTGGGAGCTCAGCTCAGGAAGTGATGGAGGCCAATGAAGAGAAAGGAGACGATGAAATACTGGATTGGGACCTGGATGAGCTGTTGAGCTGGACTAACAGTCTCAACTTTGAGGAGTGAGATCTTCAAGCAGTTCTTTGATATGTTAATTTTTATACTATTTTGTAATACTTAGGTCTCTTTTACACCAGGATTGACCAGGGTATTTGATTTGATTTGAATGATGAAAAACATCCCATCTTCATTTGGTTTGGTCCACTTTTACTCAGCACTCCTGAAAGAGGTCCAGACTGTCCGGGCGGCATCACACAGTTCCAGCTGCTACTCATTTAGTGCACTGTTACAAGAAGCTACCCCAGTCAGGTAGCACGTTGCTCTGTGTACATGAGACAAGTTCATAAATACAGAAAAAGAAAGTCTGGAGGGAGAGATCTATTGAGATTACACAGGGGTAGAGCGAGATATCACAGGGATTTTTGTTTGTAAATGATATGTCACAAACTCCCTTTGGTTCACTTTCTCTCTTTGGTTCACTAACTGGTTAAAGCCAGGCATACACTGTACGATATTTTCAACAGTTGTACTCAGATACAGCTCAAACTGTACGATGAAACCACGGGGTTTAAAAGTTCACTGCTCACGATATCTGTTCTTACACTGTACGGTGCAACGCTCTGATGCGAACTAAGTGCTCACAATGTACGTCTGAAAACCACACGTCGGACTCAGCCCCGTAGGGAGATGGCGCTGCTCGGACTCGTCTACCCGGAAGCCAAATGTAAACAGTAGAAGAAGAAAAAGACGGAAGTGTCAATGCTCAATGTTAAATATGAGGCTCACTAGAGCAAAATACACTGCCTTGGCAATTCTACAAGTTGCTCCTCCGTAGTTTGACTCCTTGTCACACGTACCGCCGCCATGCTTCTCTCCACTTCTGTGTTTTCGTCTGAGAACAAGAAGAAGAATTCCCTTGTTTGCACATGTGCAGTGCAGAAGGTTGGGGGAAATCGGCTCGTAGACGCTCGTAACTCTGCTTCAACAGCAGGATGCACTCATGATCACCTCACGAGGGACGACTGAATTTCAAACATGTTTGATTTTCATCCGACCGTCCGATTCCTGATCGAGAGGTGGTCTTGAGAGGCGAATCGCCTCTCGTTACCCCCTATATACTACACGATGCAAGACGCACGATCAAGCTGAAACTCGTACAGTGTATGCCCAGCTTAATTTTCTTTCTCACTGTAAAGCCAATAAGGTTCACTTACAAGCGAGCCAGGATGTTACATTTTGTTAAGGAGTAATATGCTTTGCATAGGGGTCAGACTAAGATTGATTCATAGATTTTAATAATATGTGTAACCACAGCATTAAACTCCCATATTAGAGAGACGGGGGCACCCTCCTTGAGCCAGGTTTGGGGTGAGCTTGCCAGCAGGCACCAGGTGACTGACTTTTGGTTCCTGGGGCTCCACCTGTCTTAGCCCGAAGGAGCTATAGGATGCCCCCTCTATGTAGACCCACAACCTGCACAAAGAACATCAGGATCGGGGGCAATGCAAGTTGTGTGGCAAGCAAGGGTGAGTTCTTGAGGTGCCAGTCCCTGGTGGCATAGGTTGGCTTTAGGGATGAGGAATGTCATGTGGGTAAGCAGCCACAGCTGTTGTGTGTTGATGGAAGCCACCAAGCTGAAGAAGAAGGTCTTAAGGGCTTAGTTGTCCTTTAGGACTCCTGAAGCAGCTGACTAGTGCTGGGTGGCCAGAAGGACCACAGCTTCTTTGTTTGTGGAAGCTTAAATTCAGACACAGGAAGAATTCAGGGAGGATATAGAGAAAGACGTTCAGTTGACCTCAAGGAAGCTCCGTTTGGCGACTCAGAAAAGGGAAACCAGCACCATCCAGATGTACGCTTTGGGGGGGGGGGGGGGGGGGGGACTGCTGGAATGAGGTGTCTGGAAAGAGCACTTGAGGATGTACTCAATTTGGTCACCGTGTCCTCCGCGGAGGAGGGAAAGTCTGAAGAATTGGGAGAATGAAGTTCCATCACTGTGGCTGAGGTCACATATGTAGTTAAAACGCTCTCCAGCAGCAGGGCTCCAGGTGGGAATGAGATTCAGCATTGACATGCCTCTTCAATGTTGCATGGAGCACCGCTTTAGTTGCAGACTGGAGTGATGGTCCCATTTTTTAGGATGGAGAACCAGAGTGTGTATTCCAGTTACTGAGGGATCACACTTCTAAGCCACTTCGGAAAGCTTACACTGGGGTGTTGGAGTGGAGGCTTCGTCTTATTGTTGGACTTTTGATCCAGAAGGAGCAATATAGCTTTTATACTGGTAGTAGAAGAGTCGACCAGATCTTTACCATCACAGAATTGCTGTGAGGTTCATGGGAGTAAGCTTCTCCGGTCTATGTGTTTTGTGCATCTGGCTTACAACCAATCCCCGAGGTATTTTGTGGGAGATGCTGAGGGAGTGTGGGTGGGGTATTTGGGTGGCTTTTAAGGGCCATAAGGTCTTTGTATGCTTGTTTGGTCCACACCAGATTTCAGACAACCTTTCAAACCCAACCAAATGAAAAGGACTACCGAGGGAAACAAACACTTAAATTAAACCCAACAGCTCTGGTGTAAAAGCTCCTTAGTATTAAGTTTTGCTTTAATATTTTTGCCAATGCAGGTACATTGAGGAGTGGCAACAACTGGGCTGCAGTCACACATCTGAGCTAGAAAAAGGTTAAAGTGTCTTTTTACAAATACCTTTTTATCCCGCTGCTTTTTTTCGTCGAAATTCAGTTTTACCTACCATATAGTATGCATGTTTTGGTAGAAGAAATTTATGGTCAAATATGATAACATTAGTTTTAGGACTAATTGCTGTATTTTCCCCTCAAAATATACTTTCAATGGTTAGAATACAAACTTTCACTTATTTTAACTCCATTCTTCCTTCTTTCTCAATGTTTCCTTTTTCTCCAAACAGATCGTCTATTATGTACGCCGATATACATGACTTGAGACCTGAAGGAAGTTAGGTCAAACAGAATAAAATCAACAGTGGTAAAATTGTGGCTGTTTTAACTGAATTATATATTTAAAAAATCACATTGGGTATTTATTTATAAGTTATTACCATCTGTGTTTTAAATCCACCAATCACTGTAGGAATATGTTTTATCATTAGATTTATAGTGTATGTAGAAAAAACTACAGAAAAAAACATATATATGTGTGTGCGTCAGTGACGTGCGGTAGGGTTCATAGCTGGTGAGGCACTGACGTCATCAGAGTCAGATTTACAAATATATACACTCTACAGAGTAGAGACTCATTGCAAAGTGCTGAAGGAGACTGATTGCACCAAATAAATTCACCAAGAGACATGGAAAGAATATAGATTTTTTAATGAGAAAAACAAAAATAAATTGTCATTTGATTGGTAACAGTTTATGAGTTATGACGGATTTCTGCATTTGTAACCACTTCAAAGACTATAACCCACATTACGCACATTTCATTACAAAAACAAATATGAATAATTAGCACTGTCTTACCTCTACTAATAAATTAAGTCCATGTGGCGCTCATTCTGCACAAAAATATCGGTCATTTTCCGGTAAAAGTTCTCTTTATCTTTCTTCAATTTTAAAAGTCTCTCAGTCTCAATGGTACGGACCCCGGGAGAGCTCACTTTAAGTGATATTTTTTTTCAGGTCGTGATAATTTGTGAGCACGTTTCCTTTAATTGAGTCCTCGAATTAATAAAACGTGAGCACGTTTTCAAAATGAACTCTATAATATGACCTAAATCGTCATACTCACGACGGCGGAGACAGTTCGCCCTCAGCATCCTTTTTAATGTGCTTAAACTCATAACCATCCCATGCTGGGTGGCTAGAGTTCTCAATATTTCCTTATACGCCATGCCCAAACCATGGTATATCCTGACCAGATCCATCTCAAAGGCTACAAAATGGAAATGTAAGCTATTCGACCAGTTTCCACTATCTCCTGGATTGTTGACTATAGCCTTTTTGTGCACACAATTTATTCGAGCACACGTTTTAATTATTCGTGGGTGCGTTTTGGTAGATCGAGATCTCGAAAATACTATAACGTGCTCATGTTTACATGTGTCAAAACAATATTGAGTGCACGTTTTACATATTGTGGCCACGTTTAAGTAGATCGTGCACACAATGTTCTACACTCACCGGCCACTTTATTAGGTACACCTGTCCAACTGCTCGTTAACACTTAATTTCTAAGCAGCCAATCACATGGCGGCAACTCAGTGCATTTAGGCATGTAGACATGGTCAAGAGAATCTCCTGCAGTTCAAACCGAGCATCAGTATGGGGAAGAAAGGTGATTTGAGTGACTTTGAACGTGGCATGATTGTTGGTGCCAGAAGGGCTGGTCTGAGTATTTCAGAAACTGCTAATCTACTGGGATTTTCACGCACAACCATCTCTAGGGTTTACAGAGAATGGTCCGAAAAAGACAAAACATCCAGTGAGCGGCAGTTCTGTGGACAGAAATGCCTTGTTGATGCCAGAGGTCAGAGGAGAATGGCCAGACTGGTTCGAGCTGATAGAAGGGCAACAGTGACTCAAATAACCACCCGTTACAACCAAGGTGGGCAGAAGAGCATCTCTGAACGCACAGTACGTCGAACTTTGAGGCAGATGGGCTACAGCAGCAGAAGACCACATCGGGTGCCACTCCTTTCAGCTAAGAACAGGAAACTGAGGCTACAATTTGCACAAGCTCATCGAAATTGGACAATAGAAGATTGGAAAAACGTTGCCTGGTCTGATGAGTCTCGATTTCTGCTGCGACAGTCGGATGGTAGGGTCAGAATTTGGCGTCTACAACATGAAAGCATGGATCCATCCTGCCTTGTATCAACGGTTCAGGCTGGTGGTGGTGGTGTCATGGTGTGGGGAATATTTTCTTGGCACTCTTTGGGCCCCTTGGTACCAATTGAGCATCGTTGCAACGCCACAGCCTACCTGAGTATTGTTGCTGACCATGTCCATCCCTTTATGACCACAATGTACCCAACCCATGATGGCTACTTTCAGCAGGATAATGCGCCATGTCATAAAGCTGGAATCATCTCAGACTGGTTTCTTGAACATGACAATGAGTTCGCTGTACTCAAATGGCCTCCACAGTCACCAGATCTCAATCCAATAGAGCATCTTTGGGATGTGGTGGAACGGGAGATTCGCATCATGGATGTGCAGCCGACAAATCTGCGGCAACTGTGTGATGCCATCATGTCAATATGGACCAAACTCCCTGAGGAATGCTTCCAGCACCTTGTTGAATCTATGCCACAAAGAATTGAGGCAGTTCTGAAGGCAAAGGGGGGTCCAACCCGTTACTAGCATGGGGTACCTAATAAAGTGGCCAGTGAGTGTATAACCATGTTCACTAAATTGTGCTCCCGTTTTAATAAATTGTGCCCTCGTTTTAGTATGTCGTGTGCTCGTTTGAGTAAATAGTGCACTCGTTTAATAAATTGTGCCCTCGTTTTACTATGCTTAAAATGAGAGCTCAATTTAGTAAAATGAGCTCACACTATAGTAAAACGAGAGCACAATATAGTAAATTGTGCACACGATTTAGTAAAACGAGCGTACGATTTAGTAAAACGAGTGCACAATTTAGTTAAACGAGAGCACAATTTAGTAAAACGAGCCCACAATGTAGTAAAACGAGCGCACATTCTCTCAACATGCAAAACATTTTGCGATGACCCCTCTAGGGCTCCGTACAATGGAGCTCACTGCCAGGGAGGAAAGCCTTCCTCGATCAGTCCTGTTCCGGCTGTATGTTTTGAGTCTTTTTAGTGATTACTTGTTCAGCATAACTCGCTGTCACATTAGTTTTGGGATCACGAGCGGTGCCCCTTGAGCACCCCCTGCCTAGAGGCCAAGGAACTGCCGGCCTCACCTACAACCCGTTCTTTGCCGCGTATGATCGCCCAGCAGCACGAAAACATGTTACCCGCACACAGTATGATGACCAAAACACAATTCGTAATACACATACATTAAATTATGGAAAATCAGGTCATAACTGTTTGAACAATTGAATTTATGATTTAGAGAAAGGATGATGCATTCACAGAATGGAAGCCAGCACAGTTAACATGGGGTTGCGCAATCCCAGGGGAGGCCAAGCTCGCTGCGGCCTCACCGGCTTTGCTATCAAGCGCCACCAAGGATTTACATGAAAAATAGCGAGAAGTCTGCGATTTTGAAGAAAATATGATCAAAATTGATGAAATTAGATGACAATTTAATAGCATAATATAAATAGTGATTCATTCAGTAATTTTACAAATTACTGAATGAATCTATTTATATAATGTTATCATCATTTTATATTTTCTTTCTTTCCATGATGACAGGTGAGGCCTGGCCTCACTTGCCTCCCCTGACTGCACGTCACTGGTGTGTGTGTATATGGGTGTGCACAAATCTGCTCTCCATTAAAGCGGTGTACGTCCACTTAATGTTTGTGCTTCAGACCTTTCACCTTTAACCCACTAGGGATAGCCTTAAAGGGTGAAGCGTGTACATAATGTAACCTGTGAGCATAGGTGCAGCCCTTTAAGCATGGTTCTCCCTGGTTCCCGAATGGTTAAAACATGCTATTTGGGAGCCAATGGCCCATGCTCAACATAATTTAAACTTAGTGTAACTGTGGTGGGACCGCCTAAGCAGGTGGGTATGGACAAACATTTTTCAGACATAAATGTTTGTTGGGAAAATGCATGAAAGGTGCTTTTGGAGCTATTCCACATTTTTTTCTAATTTAGTTTTTTTATATCAATGTTAACTTACAAGTGCAAAAAATGACAATGAAATATACTGAAAACAGTGTTTAGGCTGAAAATGAAAGAGATATGCACATTGTTATACAATGATGTCTTGTGTTTCTGAGGAAACTCAGACCGCGTCAACATACATTGCCTGGCCAAAAATATAAAAGTCGCCTGGATTTAACTAAGCAAATAGGTGTAAGCCTCTCATTGGATAATTACTGTATGGGCAGTTATGTTTCAGCTGGCAACAACTGGTGCAATGAGTTGCTTCTCGTTTCTCAAACAACCATGTCGAACGACATATCCTGCGGAAAAGATGTAGGTCTGTTTCAGAAGGGTCAAATCATTGGCATGCATAAAGCAGAGAAAACATCTAAGGAGATTGCAGAAACTGCCAAAATTGGGTCCAACACATTATTAAAAACTGAAAGGATAGTGGGGACCCATCGTCTTTGAGGAATAAATGTTGCTGGAAAAAATCCTGAATGATCGTGATCGCTGATTGCTTAAACGTTGGGTGAAATCAAATCGAAGAAAAACAACAGTAGAACTCTGGGCTATGTTTAGTAGTGGAAGTAAGAGCATTTCCACACACATAATGTGAGGGCAACTCAAGGGATTGGGACCAAACAGCTGTGTAGCCTTAAGAAAACGACTAATCGGTGAGGTTAACTGGAAAAAAGGCTTAAATTTACAAGGGAGCATAAAGATTGGACTCTGGAGCAATGATTTGGTCAGACGAGTCCAGATTTACCCTGTTCCAGAGTGATGGGAACATCAGGGTAAGAAGAGAGGCAGGTGAAGGGATGCACCCATCATTCCTAATGCCTACTGTACAAGTCTGTGGGGGCAGTGCTATGACCTGGGGTTGCTGCAGTTGGCCCAACACAGGAAAAAGCCTGAAGACAGCATATCAAAGCTTGGGTCTGAGGAGGCTATAGCAAAAATGTATTTTAAATGTTATGAAGTAATTATCATACCTCATATTTTCTGTGAAACATGATAGTTTAGAGCAGTGTTTAGTAAAAATGTTGTGATGCTTTGTTTTTCCAGGCAGCTTGTCTTCTCTGTTAGTCACCTTGTTTTCTGGAACTTATTTCAACAACTAAAACTGAAGGGCCTTTCTTAAATCTGATGAGTACTTTTTAAGGTTACAATATGAGCAAAATGAAAGAAATGTAAACGAAAAAGAGGGGGCACCCGGATTTGAACCGGGGACCTCTTGATCTGCAGTCAAATGCTCTACCACTGAGCTATACCCCCATGAAAATATGAAGCCGAGTTGTGTATTTTTATCGTCAGTGGTGAAACGCGTGTAACGGGATTGGTGAGCAGAGTTTGGTGAGAGGATCACAGACAGACAGATAACTCGGTATTTCAAACAACCGAGGTATGTGTAAAAGTGCCATCACATCAGCCCCTGTCTTGTGCTCAGAGCAATAAGACGCTGCTTATGCTACACGGAGCGGCTCGTAGAGGCGGAGTTTGCACCGGATGTGTCGTCTTTAATGCCCGACGCAAGCGGATGTACGAGCTTCTCAAAAGGAAAGTATAAGGAACGGAGACACAATGGTACTGTAGCATGTTTATATCATATTTTTATCTTTCTGTTTGAAACACATTCAGAACTACCGAGTTATTTTTATTAGTTCTAGATATTTCAGTGTTCTCCTGTCGGTGTAGCGTTTTGTGTGGTCCTGTTCAGGAACTGACTCGTGAATTTGATTAGTCACTCGAGCTAATGCTAAAGTAGCGCTTATGTTAGCATCTTGGGTTTTCCTGGATTTTGTCACTTAGAGTCGCTTCTGGTTGTTTGAATCCGGCTTATCGTGAGCAGATATGAAGGCTGGTGTTTTTTCGTGTGCCACAGAACAGCCGCGGACTCCGATCTCAGCTCAAAGACAGTGTGCCTGTGGCAGGACTGTGTCCACAGGGGGCCTATGGGGTGCAGGACTCTCTGCGGAGCGGGTAAGAAACGCAGAGATCGAGCACTAGCTCTCTGAAATACCACACGGTGTGTGCGTTTATGTCAATGATACGGCATCTGCAGACGAGCTGCCATGTTTAGTAAAGCTGATGGTTGTTATCATTGTATATTGTGTTCCCTTTCACTGTCACAGCTTCACAAGTATAAAGAATGAGCTTCTTCCAAGCCACCCACTGGAGCTGTCCGAAAAGAATGTAAGTTTGTGTCCTTCATTGTCATCTTCATGTCTCACATCCCTCATAGATGGATTTCATGCCTGTTCATGTGTAGTAAACATATTTTCAAGTGAATATATTTTTTAAAGTGAGTATTTAGGTTAGTGAGGGGAAAATACATTTTCAGTGATACCCAATTATCTATGTCACATTTATTATTAAAAACGTTGTGACAAATTTATACAGCGTTTATTGGATTTTTAACATCCCTGTTCTTTTTTTTTTTTTTTTTTTTTCTGGATTTTTTTTGGAAGCCAGCTGTTGCTGCTTCGAAATGACAAATGCGTGTTAGCTTAGGTGATTCAGGCGTTCATTAACAGCTGGATTATGTTCATCCTTCCAGCAGCTGTTGGAGTCATACTTGGTAGAGCCAGAACGTTAATCAGGGTTGCCTTTGAAAGACAGATGTGCGCTTCATGAAAATCACGGTATAAAACAGGAGCATCCAAATCTATACTTTATCATTTAGATCAGTGCTTCTCAAACACTGTATAAGGAGTATCACCACCTCAGTTCATCCAAAGTTTTCCTCATACTGACAGATGTTTATAAACCTGCTGTTCAACAGGACCTTGATTTTTATTTTTTTGTGTTTTCTCACAAAGTCGCAAAAAAGCAAACCTAATTTCTATCTATTGCTGCTGCTTGATGGGTTCAATGATATGGTGTAATTATCTATTAATAATTTTTTGTTTTAAATTTAAAAAGTTTGAAGTGGGAATAATTAACAAAGGGGAGAAGATGGAGGTTTCTGACCAACCCCAACCTGTAAATCCACTATGGCTGCCTTGCATGTGAAACTTGGTCATATTTAAATAGAATGAGGTGTATTCGCCTTTCTGGTGATTGGTTTGTCATTTACTCTCTCTCACACGTAGTATTTACTGTACGACATCTTTATTTGGACTTGTAGCTGAGGCGGTCATTCAAAATGCTGAGAAATACTTCATTGCTTTTTGAACTTAGATCTAGAACGTAGTTAGCTAGCTTGGTTTTGGCTGTTCCACTTCCAGAGAAAAATGGAACATGTCGCACATAGCTACCAGCTCTTCCTTTGTCCCTGTCGTCCTGTACATCAGATTGTTTGTATTTACTTTGCATAGACTTTAACTGTTCCATCTTAGTGCTTCTCAATGCAACACGTGTTCCACCAGGGGTACTTGTACTACCATTTTAAGAAATCTGAATAGAGTTAATATTGTTCTTAAACAATTGCAATAATTCGTGTTTTTTTTTATGTGTCAGGGAGTCATAATAGAGTATGTGGTTGCCTGCAGTCTGCTTACTGCGGTTTTTCTCTGTCCCGTGCAGTTCCGGCTCAACCAGGACAAGATGAATTTCTCTACGCTCAGAAACATCCAGGGTCTTCACGCTCCGCTCAAGTTGCAGATGGAGTACAGGGCAGCCAGACAGGTAGGGGCAACCACACCCTGGACAGCCCATTCCCTTTCACCTCCCTCCTCCTCTTCAGTTGTAGTTGTCTCGGTCCTAAAGCAAGGTGCTTCTGTGTTCCAGATCCAGCGTCTGCCCTTCTTACCAAGCTCCAACTTGGCTCTCGACACCCTGCGAGGGAGTGATGAGTCTATCGGCTTCGAGGATATCCTCTGTGGTGAGAGCCATAGCCTCTCTTTTTGGCTGGCTTCAGCTATGATTACATGAGCAGAAATTACAGTTAACCTCATGAAGACTTTACTCTGAAAAAGATTGTTCATCTCTAAACAAATTGTTGTATCAAACAATGAATCCAGGACATGTGCTGATTTTTTTATTTATTGTGGTTCAGAATCGTCCACGTTGACCACCAGTCTGTGCTTGTTTCTCTCCAGATCCGACCCAGAGTGAAGTGATAGGGGAGCCTCACACGATGGTCGAATACAAACTTGGATTGCTGTGAAAGCTGCTGGACATGGAAAATACACACAAGCACACTCGTGTTTTGGTTGCTTTCTCCAGATGCATTTGATAATCCATTCCAGAACAGAGGTTATCCGCTCGGCTGCTGCAGAGCTGCACTGTGGTGATGTAAATTAAACAGGGAGCGAGTTATAGCAGTCACACAAACTGGTTTTCATGGCTCCTTTTTTGTTGTTTGAATTTGGTTAATATTGCTAATAAATGACATTATTCCTCTTGATATGGTTTCATTCCTCCAACTTTAAAACCCTTTGGCACCAATCATTTATCTAAAACTCAATGTAGTCTGTCAAATGAAACTAATCAGGTTTTCCCTGAAAAAACGTTATCTGATCATAAACCATGACATAGAATTTGAACATATTTGCACAGCTATAGGTAATCTGTAGACAATAAAGGATAAAATGACAGAATTTAATCAGATTTCTCTGTTGATTACAGAAGATGCAATATAGAATAAAAAAAAAATCCTTTATAGATCCTCAGTGGCGACATCCAGGTGTGCCAGTTGGAAGCGTGAAGAAACACAAAAAGGTAAAGTTGAAGGGAGACACACAGGTAGCATCTTTCATCTTTTCTCCAGCAGGGGATGGGAAGCTATTCCAAGTTGATGGAGAGATGGATGGAACTAAGCACAAGAAAACCCTGCAAGAACACTACTGGAGACTGAGGTGGAGGATCCCCTTCCCGGAGAACAATGGCCCTAAGCAGCCAGAGGAACAGTCGAATTGTTTAGATCCAAATAGTTTTGCATCTTTATGTGGCCCAATCGAAGTCCAGACCTAAATTTCATTGAGCATCTGCCACAATGCCGGCACTCTCCTTCAGTTTCAGCAAATTCAGTCTCAAGATGTGTAAAGCTGTCAAAGACATGCGCCACAACAATACAAATGTACACCATTTTTTTAATTTATATATTTTTAATTCATGGAAAATTTGAAGGTGTAATATGTTGTCAATCAAGTTAATGAATAAATGAAGGCAGAAAATGTAAGAATTTAATTTTTGATACAACATTGAAAAATAATGTCATGGTCGTGCATTCCTAGAATTTGTTTCACTCCAAGCACGTTTAGCTTTCTTTGGCTTTCAGCTGCTGTCAGTCTGAAAAGAAAACTGGGTCTGGCAGTTTTCAAAGGCAAGAAGCCTTTAGAAAAGTATAAAACCAACTACAAATAAAACTCTAAATATTTTTCTTTTGTCAAATTACCAGTTTGTCCCACCGATTCATGCTGAAGTTTAAAATAATTAACTCAAACCTGTTAGCATTGAAAATCCCCACACCAACTGACAGTGTACTGATGAACCAGATTTATAAAAACAAACTGATTACTGACTTAAGCTTAATTCAGTTTATTTATAAAGTGCCAATTTACTACATATATCTCAAGGGACTTTACAGAAAATGTGAATTAAATTGAATCACTCAGACAGACTTCCAATTGATACTAGTTATCAAACAATACAGCCAAGTTCAGCTTATAAGTCAGAATTATTAAAATGTTTTCTCTCTAAGGAAACCAAGCAGATTGTGTTGAGTCATTGACAGTTGCTGGCATTGTGTCATTGTCTTTGCAGCAATCTCTCATACTAAGCATGCATGTGGCAACACTGGAAAGAAAAACTCCCCTTTGACAGGAATAAACCACCAGCAGAACCAGGCTCAGGGTGAACGGCCATCTGCTACAACCAACTGGGGGTTTGAGAAGACAGAGCAGAGACACAACGAACACAGAAGGACCGACTAAGGAGTACTTTCTATGATAAAGAAAAATAAAAAAAAGTTAATGGCAGTAATAGCTTCTTTCGTGGCTTCAGCTAGGTGAAAAACAGCCAAGCAGATATGGTGTGAGCAAGTTTTCAAGTCTATAGAATGGAAAAGATCACAGAGTTAGTCAAAATTAAATCTTAGGCAATAGTTTTGTTTAGGAGCGAGACAGGATTAAACATTGAAAGTCAGGGCCAAGCACGTCATCTGTAGTTGGAAAACATTAATTTATTAGCAGCAGTTGTTCAGTCGATGCCCCCCTCCAGGACAGTGTCACATATAAACAGTGGCAGCCCCCTTGTAGCTACTAAGAAGTGAAAAGGCAGAGAAAATAAAGATTTTACAGGGAGCCAATGAAGGGAAGCTAAAATAGGATCTCCTTCAATTTCATCTGAACTTGCTGCAGCATTTGGGATCAGCGGAAGGCTTTTGACAGCATTTAGTAAAGAATACTACTAGAAAGTGAATATGGCTGTTTTTTTCCTGTGATGCTTAGGCTGCACACATTTCTTGGTTTAAACTCCACCGCTGTTCGCATTATAAACTCAAAGTAATTTTTTTCAGACAGTGGTGCAACCTTTTATGTATCAATGTACTGTCAAAGATGCAGCCTTTAACTGATCAACCTGTCCACAGGTAGGTATAATAGGCGTCATAAAAGGCAACACATCGGCTCTTATTTATCAGAAAGGTAAAAGGCTAGTCATAACCGGCGGTGAGGGAGGGGAGAGAAGAAACGTAGAAGTTCTGTTACTCACTGTAGCAATCAATTTAAACCTCACCACCTTCGGACCAACCAAGAATCAATTGCTCACCACATCGTTAATATAGAGTCCACATCATAGTCTGCTTTCACTTACGGTTTTAGTATATTTTATTGTGGTTATAGCATATTATTAAAGGTTCTTTACACGTATAGCTAACTGATAATCTTTAAACGGATGTCAAAAATGTCTAATGGTTAAAACAAAGCGATTTTAACGAGGTTAAGCCTGTCCTGGTGTTGCATGGCATGCTGGGAATACTGCACGTACAAACGCAGGACGTCCGTCCTTAGAAACCACACGTCCGCGAATCCGCCACATTGTGAGTGGCACGTTCGTTTAGGAAAACTTGGGTGAATTTTTTTTCCTATAAAAAAATAAGGTCAGTAAAGTTTAGGTTCAACTGATCGTTTTCATATACACACCGCATGTGTCTTTTAGTAATAATAATACTCGTGCGGGCTGGCTGGCCAGGGTCCCCCATCTTATTAATTTATTTGTTTATCTATTTTTATTTATTTATTTATATAATATTATTATTATTACTATTATTATTATTATTATTATTTTTTTTGGGGGGGGGGGGGGGGTTAAAGCCACTAGGCTTGGTGGGTGGGCTGGGGGAGGTGGAGGTGTTGGTCCTGGTGGGTGGTTGGCTGGCGGGCCCTGCGGCCTCTCCACGGCCCCCGGGCTATGGTGGTACCGCTGGAGGGGCCCCTTTCTCCGGGTGGGGCTTTCGGGGAGCGGGGGTGCCTATTGGAGTCAGTAGGGGAGCTGGCTCCCTGGGTTGGCTCCCCAGTCCTTTGCTCCCCATCCCCGGACTCCTCCCTCTGCCTGCTCCATCACGCCGCCACACATGTAGGTCCTTGGGGAGGGGGCATTACTGGAGGTTGCCACTTTCTGGTGACGTCCCTCTCCCCAATTTTATCATGCATTTTAAACACTTTCACTTCAAACATTTTCACAACGCACATTCATGTAGGCCACGATATGGGGGGGTGGGGGGAAGACGTCTGGGGGGGGCTTATGTTGTGTGAGCCTCGCCTCAGACGGCTCCCTTCACCCCCTCTCGCATTTAGACATTGAGGGTTCTGGGTAGTTGCTTGGAGGGGGGGGGCGCTGGCACCAGCTTCCTTCCGGAGGGGGGGGTGGGCTGTGCCGTGCACCCCCTTCGGTGCTCCCAGTTTTAAACACACCTGAGATCAACATGCAACAACACAACATCTGAGCGGACGTAGGGAGGATCGGGGGTCTTTTGCACACCCCCGATCTCCGATCGCGGCACGGAGTCTGGGGCCTGGAGGAGGTGCGGGCCACTGGGTCCGGGGTCTTGGCGGGGGGCTGCTGCGGGTAGCCAGCGGCTTGCCGGGTCTGGGGCTGACGCCTCTGCTCTCCTCAGGAAGGGATGGGGGGCAGGGGTGGCTAGGGTAAGGTCGGGGTGGGAGTTTTTTTTTTAGGTATATAGTGGGTGAGGGGGGGTTCTGGTCGGGTGGCCTGTACGGGTCGTGTTGGCCCCCCCTCTTTGGGGCCCCTGCCCGGCCATGGGCCCCCAGGGCAGCCAGCCACGCCTCAGCGTGGCTGGCTGCCTGGCTGCCTGGCTGCCTGGCTGCCTGGCTGCCGGCGGAGCCCACGGGCTGGACCCCGCGGCTCTTGGGGGCGTCGGCATTGCAGTGGCTGGGGGATTTCCTCGGGGTCGTCTCTCCTCTTTCATCGGGGGGGGGGGGTTGCAGATTTCCTGTGATGGCCCCTCTCGGGCGCACTGCTTTGGGGGCCCCTTTGGGAGTCCGGGGTTATGGGTCCCCTGACCCCTGCCTCTGTGCTCCGGGAAGGCGGGTCTTTGGTTCTCCACAACCACTATCGAGCTATTTCCTTCTGTATAATTTTCACCTAAACTAGTGCACTCTCACAAACTCCCACAGGTGCTGTGTCCCAGGTATTAAATGTTCACTTATATACAGAAAGCCTATAATTTATTTATTTATTTTCTTTCACTTTCTTTTTTCAGGTATCACTTTACACATCCATCCATCCATCCATCCATTTTCCAAACCGCTTTATCCCTCATGGGGTCGCGGGGGTTGCTGGTGCCTATATCCAGCGCACTTTACACATGTCAGCTTAAATAATAATACATATGATTTAGCAATGGCATCAAGGTGTTACTACATTGTATCTGTTGCTTTATGTCTGTTGGTTGTGCTGTTCTTTTTGCGTCTCTTTCCAGGTGATGGAGCAGACGGAGAACGTTTTATCATTCTTTCCCTTTTATCTCTTCTTTCTTTCACCTCTTCTCTTTCTTTTTTTTTCTCTTCTTGTTCTTCCTTTACTCTCCCACTTTCCCATTGTAGTGTCCATGTAATTTGAAATTCTCCCTGCAGGAATCACAATAAAGCTATTTACATGCACAAATCAAGCGGAGCATTATGGCGAAAGCTGTTTGCTCCACTTGTGAAAGCAAAATCTGTCGAGCTCTATTTGGCATTAAGACATCAATTCTTATTGCCACATTGCTAGACAGGACACTGGGAGAAAAAAAAAAGAAAAAAAAAAAAGTAATAATAATATTCATCTACGTATTTGTCCAAAAAGACACATAGCCTTCACTCAGACAAAATGTTTCTCAATTTAGGTTTACAAACTTATTCCATCATGTTTAATAATTAACAATGACATCTAAGTGAGAGATTTTTATTACTTTTATGGAAGTCAGGAGGAGTTTATGTACAATAACATTACACTGCATTTAAGCAATTTGGAAAAGCCCAAATGATGATGATGATGATAGTAGAATAGGAACATCCATAAAATAAATACGAGAGAGAGAGTCAACCTATGTTTTTGCGGAAGGAACATAAAGGGGACACATCATGTCTAAATCTGTTAATTAATCCATTACTGGTATAATATCCATGTAAGATTTTAATATGTATTTCTTTAACCTTATTGGGGACAAAAACATCTATTAAATTCAGTCCAGACATTATTTTTGATGTCAGAAAAGATCACTCTCCAATGACTTTGCAAGCTTTGTAATGTTCAAATGTGCAACATATGAGCTAAATGGCGCCACATATATGTATTTAACTGTTTAAACCACACTGCTTTCTTAAAAAAGTGAAGTCCCTGGCTATGGACTATTGTTAGATTTGGTGGATAAAGGCAAAAGCTTACAAGCCTGCAGACTCCCTACTAACTTTGATGCTCAGGGGTAGCAGTATCATGTTTGTGTGTGTGTTTGCTGCAGGAGGGACCGATATACAAAACAGATGGCATAATGGGGAAAGAACATTATAAGTGTGTACTGAAACGCTCTCAGCCACCAGCCAGGACGGTTAGCTTGGGCGCAAATCAGTCTTCATACTAGAGAATGACTCAAATCAAACTGTACATTTCCTAATTTGAAAGAAGAAAAAGTGAATGACAAAAAATATATTGTTTTCTGTTGTATTTTATTCTATCATTCTGGCATTTAGCAAAACAGAAAAAATGGGCAAAATCTAAGTGACACAAGGACCAAGGTGACAGGAAAAGCTTAGTCTTTTGAATGTGAGACAGCGATGGAAAGCACACATGAAAATTACTGGTTTCAGCTGTCAGTCTGTCCCTATCTATAACTAGCTACAGATTAGCGTTTAGCCACAAGATGGCAGTATTGATCCACACCAGGCTGTTGAACGTCTCAGCTCCATTCTAACACATTTTCTGATTTAGTCAATTTACTGTAAATAAGTCCAGTGCTTATTAGGTCTTTAAGCTAAAACAGCTTTTTCAGGTTCTTGACAGAGAGATGAGCAACATCTGATCCGCTCTGTGGTTCATCCTGTACCATTTAGAGATGCTGTTCGCTCGCATTAGGTTGCCAGAAACTAATATAGAAATGTTTTAGGAACAGAGGATAGCCAGACTTTATGGCAGGTAAATGTGATGCAATGTCTGAAGCCATGCTAGAGGTGGCCAGAATAGTGTGTTTGTCATACAATCAGAAGGAAAATGGTTTCTACTGCAGGATAGTATAACACATTTACAATCAAAAGCGTAAAAAAGTCATATAACTCAGAGTAGTGTTGTAACTTCATCAGTTTTTACTGTGGAAAGAGTTGTCATTTTAACAAGAAAAGTCACATGGAGTGATTCGGAGTCCTCTCTGCTATTTTACCAGTAATTTTAACCAGGTCACCGAGTCTGGTTTCATTTCACTTACAGGTAGTGAAAATACCACATTTAAGATTAGAATATTCTTACAGAGAAAAAAAAAGAAAAGAAAATATGGGCTTCATGAAGAATTTGTATAATATCTGCTTAAAGATGGTCATTTTCAAAAGGAACTTTTAATCTGACAAACGAGCCTCATCGGTACGCATATTCTGACTTATTGAACATGGCTGTATTTTATTGTTGGTCATGTGGCAGACGAACACAATGTAAAGAGCATGAGGATGTTCAAAAAATTTACAAATAAAAATCTGAAATGAGGTGTTTACGTCTTTATTCACCCACCCCTGATTCTATGTAGAACAATCTTTAGTTGCAATTAAAGCAAATAGTACTTTGGGGAATGTATCGACCACGTTTTTGCACATCCAACGACTGAAATGCTGCCCACTCTTCTTTAAGAACAGAAAGCATATATTTTTCAGTTTTGGCACCAGACTCCCAATTGGATTTAAGTTTGGACGTTGAATAGACCTTTCAAATATAATCATAAGCTTCAATCTAAGCCATTCCCTTGTAGCTCTAGCTGTATGTTTAAGCTCTCTGTCCTGCTGGAAGGTGAAACCCAACTCTTTGGCAGCCTCCAACAGGTTTTGTCCTGTATTCAGCTTCATCCATCTTCCTGTCATCACTAACTATGCTCCCTGTCTCTGTTGAAGAATAGAGTGCCCACAGTGTAATTCAGCCACCACCTTGTTTCACAGTGAGGATGGTGTGTTTCGGGTAAGTTGAGCCACAAGGTTCAGTTTCTTTTTTTGTTAGTTTTTGTAATCTGACAGAAGCACCTTCTTCCTTATATTTTTTGTCACTTACAGAGCTCAGAAAATTGTTTTATGAGCCAAACCTGCTTTAAACTTCCCCATGACTTGATCCCCTATCTGTCTGCTGTATTCTTTATTCTTCTTGATGCTATTTCTTTACTATTGTTCACTAATAGACCTCTGAGGATTTCACAGAACATTACAATGGTTTGATTTTTGAAAGCAATTACACTAAATTTTATTTAGTCGAATCAATCCACAGGAGGGTGAATAGAAATGTTTGGCACTCTTTCATATTTTTCTTTGTAAAGAAAAGAGAATATCATACAATTATCCTTCTCCTTCACAATTGTTCTCTACGGTGAGTCGGTCTATCACAAAAATCCACAATGAGATACATCGAAGTTTGTGGTTGAAACATGAGAAAGTATGGAACAGTTAAAGGGGCAGATCCTTTTTTTAAATCATAATTTTATCTCAATAAGGTGCGCTTTCAGCTCAATCAAAGGAGTATAAAACTTCTTGAAGAGAGCAATTTAACAAAACTAGGCAAAGTTGCCTGATCCCAGTCAGCTATGAAACAAGAAAAATAAATAATTTATTTTTACTGAAGGCATCAAAGTATCAAAATACAAAACGGAAAGTAATGGTTATGCAATTGAACACATTATATGTAGAACAAGTCAAATAAACAAATAGGGAGAAATAGTAGGCTGTGTTGATGATATAATCTAGAGAGAGGAGCTTCTGCCTGAACTCCTGCAGCTTCATTTTCAAACTGTCCTCCCACACACCTCCTAACATCAGTGTTTAAAAGTGCTCACTTGGCAAGACCCAGATGTAGGTCAGTGTCTTTTACACTAGAAATATGGAGCTAAAGTTTCCTGCTCACTCAGTGTTTTGTCATGCACCCTGTTGCCACACTTTCCGGCTTTTTTCCTGTTGAACATTTAAAGTGTGAGAAAAGCAGAAATAAAAGTTTTCTGAGTTGTCGTGAAAATAGGATTATTTTCATCCACCATGTTCTGCTTATCTCATCTGAGATCAAATCGTGGAGGCAACAGGCCTATGATGGCAGCCCAGACATCTCATTGGGGAACATCTTGGACTCTCACCCCAGTGAGATGATTAGACACTCACGAAATATGTCAAATAAAATTTTTAACTCTGGCAAAAATGAATAGTTTTGCCTGGTCCGAGATGTTTGGAACTATGTATCTTGATGAAGCCAACCAACATGTCTTGGATAACCTCAGATAAACAGTGATTTAGCTCACTGTAACAAAAAAATAGCCGTAAAAGATAAGAGTTTGGCAAAAATAGACACGTGTTCAGACTTTATTCTGTTTCAATCATATATCTAAATTTGGTCTAACTACATTTTTTCCACTGATATCCTCTGTGCTTTACTGTTGCCTTGGACATTTTTACCATAGGTGACTCAAGTCTTGACTTTTTAGGAATAGTGAATATAGCTATTTTGAGGACAGATAAAACATCTGAGGAACCAGTTGACTTCTTTAAGGATTTGTCGCTATATCATTCTACCAGTGAGCCACAAATATCTTAGGATATCTTTGGCTGTAATTACAACAATACACAGGAATTGGAGGAAAACTATTCTGGAAATCCTGCATGCAACACCTCTGTTTTGAATATTTGTTCTGTTGTTACAGCTGCTAAAATCATGCTGAATGGCAAGTGCAGCTCATTCAATACAACTTTCAAGACATTTTGTTGTAGCTTTGGAACAGTATCACAGATGCGTCCTGCAAGCTGAAGGAGTCCCACAGCATGCTGGCAGGACTATTTCAGTACTATGTTCACTGCTACGGAGGGTTGTTAAGTCCAAAAGAGATGTATGCTTTCTGTAGTTGGGTCGGATCGAGGCTATTTCACATTCACACAACAAGTGAACCGCACCAGAGCCCGCTTGGATGCGGACTGAGACCACATCAATAAATGGGTCCCGGTCTGATTGTTCGGTCTGGACCACAGTTTACTTGAATGTATTCACACCTGCACAAAAGGTCTAGACCAAGGGGAGAAACAAACTCTGGTTCACTTAAAGTAGAAAAGACGTGTCAGGTATGAAAACACCCTTAGAAATTTGGTTAAGGTGTGTAGGATCTTTGACACATCCAAAAGCTGAAAGACACAGTTGCTATTCTGCCGGGTGTTATCAGGGATTATTCTCTGCACATGCGAGCCTGCAGCTCCACGGCTCTTCAATCAGATCATCTCATTCACCTGTTTCCTGTCCTTTAGAAGCCCACTGCAGGCATCGCCAGATTGTCAAAAACCTTTTGCCTGTAGATGTCCAGTGTTCTTTTCTTGTCTGCCTGTCCTGTTAGGGCCACGTCAGTTTGGATTTCTCTGCCTTGCCCTGCCCTTGTCGGACTTCTACCAAGGTTCTGATATCTGGACCAAAACCTTGATTCTGCTTTATGAAAAACGATCTCTGTCTAGCCTCCAGATTTGTGTGCCTTGTTCTGACAGCCTGTGCATGACCCCCACCTGTTCCCTAGATTTTGGATCAAACCTCTGACTGAATCTGATGCTGATTCAGTGATTAAAGCCAATTCTTTCCACTCTCAAGCAGCCGCCTGTTGTGACATCGCCATCCGTTCAGCAGCTGCTTGCTGGCTTCCCCAAGGAACTAAGGTTTCACTGAGCAGACTAAGAACCCTGCCTGGCTTCTTAGAGGGTTAGTGGCTTTCTTCTGAGTCTTCTTGGATTCACAGATTCCTCAGTAGCCACTAGCCTATTGTCTCTCTCTGCAGTGATTCCTGTTTGTGCCCCCAGCAGATTCCAGTCTCCCAGCAGTCTCTCCTTTAAAATAAATCTGTTCAAATGCTCTCTAAGTCTGGCTGGGATCTCCTGTCTGCCTCATTACACACTGGGCCTTAAAGACTGAAGTTTGAGATCCACGGAGTCTGTGATCCATGGTTTAATCCCTTAGAATAGGAGACATTTGACTTATGTATGTCATGTGTGTACCATTGTGTTTTAACCATGCAGATTTATTCTCCACACCTCCTTTCATTCCATGATGTTCTTAATTTGACTGGTGATTTTGGAATGGCCAGAAGAAGTTTTTGCAGGTTTGTGAGACAACTGTGTCGCAAAAGGAGCTTGTGTTTGTGTAGTATGAAGCAGGAAGAAGCATAGGGACTAGGAGAAAACTAAGAAGGAAGGTTCAGGTAATACTAGGCTTCTGGATCTGCAGCTAGTTAGAAGCTGTCAAAGCAAAGCAAACAGGTTTGGGAGCAATCCAGGAGGGCAGAAGTGGCTTCTGTTGAAGCCAGGAGTTGATGAGCTAAAATGCTGCTGATCTGTGGGAATCTCCTTGCCCACTGAGAAGAAAAATCAGCCATTAAGAGGATGGGGGGGGGGGGGTTGTAGGAGAAAGACCAGAGAGGGCATCACTCATGATTAATACAAGCTCTGATATACCAAACAACCCCGGGATGTGCCACTGCTGCTCTCCCAAAATGTATTAGGATGTATACTTTACTTATTTTTTCACGTTAAACTTAACATCAAACCATATGATCCCTTAACATCCACAGCCACCTACAATCCAATCCAAATGAAGCATTTTAGGTTGTGAGGTATGCCGAGCATGAATTCTGAAGTTCAATTTATTGACAGGAAGCTAGAAGCCATTTCCCACCAGTGCAGCCCATTACAGGGTGCTTCATCATTCCTCTGCTGGTGTTCCCTCTGCTTTGATCTGACACAGTTTAAACTGTATCAAGTTCAGCTCATGAGCGCATCTATTCAGAGGAACTCATTGGTCAGTGATAGTTTTAATGGGCCCAGAGCTCACAGCTGTGGGTGATATGTTATGTCATGGAGCTGTGAGACACCTTTAAAGGTCTCAGGTTGCAGTGCTTCAGATCCAGTATACAGGTGATTAACAGATATGTGCTGTGATCATCCAGGAGGAGCTCATTTGATATCACCCTAAGTATACCTCTCTGAGGACCAAATGGATCCATACGGTGTGTACTAACAGTAACATGATAGCACAGTGAGAGCAGTTATAGTCAAATATATGGATGGCTAGAAGAAACCTTAAACATTAGGTGAGTCAGATCATTCTTTATGAATTCCCTGTAAGACCCATTAGAAAGACTACATTTGATTATTCTTGAGGAGAAAAGACTGTAAAGACAATAATGATGTCAGAGTGAGTTGCATTAAAATAGGTGACTGATAAGGAGAAAGGTTGTAGGAAGAAACTGAATATGTTGTAGAAGGAACTGTCACAAAGACTGAATTAGTCGGTAAAGAGCCAACAAGTAATCACAAAGACAAAGTTTTACAGAAGCCACATTTAATCAATAAAATCACTCTCTTTATTGTACATAAGCCTCTAAACTCTCCAGAGATCTGTTCAGAAACCCGGCAATGTAATTCATTCCAAGATAAAGGAACTCATGAGATTGCTTCTACTATCTCCCTACTGAAAAACAGCTCTCTGTTCCCGGAAGAGCCCAAGGTCGGGTTCAGAGCCAGTGACTGATGGAGAGCAGTGTGTAGGTGAACCCACAGTGAACTTGAGTTTTCAGCACTTCCGATTTCTCTTAAAAGTAAAACAAGACACATGACACCAATTGTACAATTTACCTATTTACCTTAATGGTATACATCACAGCTGCTGCTCATGTAGTGTCACCAACTTCTAGCCTTCTGAATATTTCACACACAATCTTTTGAGTCCAAAACGTAGTCACATGACAATGGATGTTTTATACCGACCATGCATCCATGGGAGAGTTTCAAACCTGTTTTGAGAATCAGTTGGTTGTTTTTTTATATATATAATCAAGTCATTCTATAACCTTAGGGACATTTGACTTTAAAGGTGTACAAGGAAGAAATTATTGCTCTCTAAAAATAAATTGCTTTAAAATAGGTCTTTGTGCAGATGATTCTAAATTTAAATTATTTGGACATTATAGAAAAGAACATGTTTGGGTTGAAATTAATATAGCATTCCAGGAACTAACGGAGAATAAAGCTGAAAGTGTC
Source organism: Fundulus diaphanus (assembly GCA_037039145.1). Taxonomy (NCBI): domain Eukaryota; kingdom Metazoa; phylum Chordata; class Actinopteri; order Cyprinodontiformes; family Fundulidae; genus Fundulus; species Fundulus diaphanus. The sequence continues at coordinate 32,168,266 of CM073137.1, forward strand.
CTGATATGTGAATGCTTTATTTTGGCAGGACTGGACCAGCACACCGACCTAGAACCCACCTTAAAGTCTACCACGTATCAGTGAGTGCGTAAAGATAATATGAAACCATCCGTACAAAAATTTAAGCAAATACGTAACTGGAACCTTTAACGTAACAATGAAACGACATACCAGTAAGTCCACCAAGGACTAGCCAAGAATTAAGAAATAGACAATTCTGGACCGACTCAAATGCTAGATCTTGATCTTTTTGAGATGCTTTGGGGAGACTTTAATCAGGCAGTACATGGAAGAAACCCCTGAAAGGGAGAGAGGCAAACTTTCGTCAGGCTGAAGTCAGAGACTGATAGATGGCTAAAAGATGTGTCTCACTGAAGGTATTTTGACTAAATGTGGACACACTAGTTATTAGGAGGTGGAGTGTCGTTTTCCAATTAGATTACACATTTGTTTATTTCTTTATTTTAATGAGATAAAACGAGATTCATTTTTGGTGTTTACCTGTTATTAACTCACTTTCTTATGCCTTGTACACATGTCGCCGGGTCTTTATAAAAACAAATCTCTCCCACATTATTTTAAAAATAAGCTTTCATAAACACAAGATTGTTTTTAGAATAAATTTCATCCACACCAACCCGTTGTTTAAAACATGCCAGAGGCATTGGGGGCAGTGTACTGCTAAGCTAAAACCTGTCAGCCTGTCAGAATCCTTCAAAATAATGGCGATGTTGAACGGCATTGAGCTGCAGTGTTGGAGGAGAGAATTGATGTAAAACAACTGAACTCCAAGCATCCTTTCTTCTTTGCACCTCAACATACTGGACCAGCAAGGTTTGTAAAAACAAACACGCCATGTATGCTTTTATTTTGAAGTCTGGATACAAGATGAAGACAGGAAATGTGGTGTGGTTGCCGAGGTAACGTCAGTTGGAAATAAAGGCCGTTTCTCAATTCACGAGACTGTTCTCGTCAAGTCCGGTCTTGGCGAGAACACAGGAAGATCGGACTAGAACGCGAGCACGCAGCACGTATCTGTATTGGAACAGAAGCGTACTCGTGACGTCATGAGACGCACAGTTCTTTAGCATTTATTTAACATTCAAAATTATTTATACACTACACCACAATAAATCCTATTGAAATTTTTTTAAAACAAAATTTTTAATTTCTAAAAAGCCTAAAAATTATCTAAAAAATTATAGAACTGTGTGTATAAAACCAGCAGTGGCGGGATTTTCTTTGTTGGGAGTTGTACTGATTGTAGTTGCAGCGTCGATTAAATCTTTTAAAGAAATCATAACTTTGTAGAAACAAAATGAGCAATACGAGCGATATTGCTGTTGCTTTGGTCGTTGGTCAGCTTTACCAGCAGGCTGAAGAGGAGGTGGCGCAGTTGAGGAGGCAAATGCGAACCAGGAGGAGATTGATGCGCCAGAGGAGGCTCAGAAGGCAGGCTTTGCTCGCCCATCTGTGCCAACTGGTAGGCATTTTAAGATTGACAGCCTGTTTCCTACTTTTATCTTTAAAAAAACATTGAGGATGGTATTAAACATGTGATCAGGTTGAAATTGTGACTATTTCTCTATAAATAAAAACATCATTTTAACATTAGTAACAGTAAGGCAGTAGGGTTAAGCTAGTTCATTTGCACCTACTGAGCTTTACAGCATTGAATATTAAGAAAGGATGAGTCATTTCTATGTCTGCCCACCTTTACAGTGATTAATCTTTAAATTATGTGCAGTAAGTTCAGCTCATTCTTTAAGTGAAATGGTAAAAATACCAGAGAAGGGAAGCGATTTGTTACATTTACTATATATGACTAGTTTTACAACACTATACATTTTACTTTTTATTTCTTGAGAACTATATTAATCTGCATGTTAAGCAGGTATAGTTTTATGCTGTGAAAAGGTGAGAACTAAAAAAAACAATTATGGTAACATTTGGCATTTTTTATTTACAGGAAGAAACAGCAACAAAATATGTGAGGATAAACACCTCGGTACCAATCCTCCAAATATTTTTTAATGAAAGGGACCTGAGACCAGCCTTCAGGCTAAACAGGGCCACCATCGTCCTCCTCCTTCAGCTGCTGCCCATCCAGAAGGCCCATGGATGGCCACAGGAGATAGAGGTGCTGGTGACCCTTTACTGGCTGACCTGTGGTGCATCCTATAGGGAAACAGCTGACATCTTTGGGATGCCCCTGTCCACTGTGTGCCGGGTGGTGCACAGAGTTGTCAACTCCCTGATGGGCATCATTCCAAAAATTATTTTCCTGCCAAAACAACAAGATTTGGAGGGAGTGGGGGCTGGTTTTGCCCGCCTTGCCGGGAACGAGGCCCTTAGAGCAGCAGTCGGTGCCATCAATGGGTGCCATGTCCGAATTGTTCCACCTGCAGAGCCACAAAAGAGATGTTATATAAACAGAAAACTCTTCCCCTCAATAATCCTGCAGGGTGTGTGTGACGCAAGTGGAAAGTTTTTGGACGTTTACATTAACAATGTCGGCTCTGTCCACGACTCACTAGTACTGCGGCGCTCGCTGTTGTACAAAAATGCTTTATACCCACCTGAGGGCTTTTTTCTACTCGGCGATGGCGGGTACCCATGCCTCCGGTACCCGATCACCCTCCTGACGCCCTATCGCCCGCCAGTTGCCAGTAAGATCTCTTACCTTCTTGTCCATAAATAGTGCCAACAATGACACACAATTGATAAAAAGATTATATTAATTGGATAAAACATTAATACATATTAGCATATTACCTAAATTAAAAGTTCATTTTATATTTGGTACAGGCCAAGTGGAGGCACGCTACAACAGGCACCACGCCAAGGCGAGAAACATCGTTGAGCGTGCCTTTGGTGGTCTGAAGACACGTGGCGATCGATCTTCTTAAGGGCGCTGGAGGTCCGCCCGACGTTTGCCCCCAAAGTTATCGCCGCCTGCTGCTTCCTCCACAATATTTGCATCGAGGCAGGTGACCAGGTTGACGTGGAGGAGGAGGAGGTTGACCCAGATGAGGACGGCCATCCAGCGGCTGAAGACAGGGAACTGTCTGGTAGCTGCCTCCGAGCCAGACTGGCAGGACAGCTTTCTTGTCCAGCAGAGCTGGCTGAATATTTAAGTGAACATGACTACATCTGACCTAACCTAGGTCAGATGTAGTCATGTTCACATGCTGGTTCATTTCATTTTCCCCCCCCCCACTACATGTAAAAATATGTAAAATAATCAGTAAATTCATTTCAATTCCAACTATTTAATTGTATGTTTGTAGGCGTTCTCTATTTGTATATGTTAATAGACGTTATTTCTTTGTTTTTAAACCATATGTTAGTAACTGTTAATAATTTGTTGAACATGTTCAACTTTGATTCTGTTCCAAAGTTAAATCATTTGTATAAAATAAATGTCTGTGTTTTTTTGAATATACTGTTACTATTGTTTTCTTTCTCTCTTTCTCCTCTCAATTCTTTGTGTCCTCACTCAGAAGAAAATCACTAAGATAGGAAAAACATTTATAGATTTTATTTATAACTTTTCTACAAGTTTTTCAAAAAGGGCCAAATATTTATTGGCCCTTTCAGTAGCCTCCCTCTCTCTGGCTTCTTCTCTAACCAAGGCTGCCCTCTCTCTCTCCTCATCCTTCTCAGCCTGCTCCTTCAAGAAGTCAAGCAGGACCTCACTGCTTCTCTTCCTGGCCTGCCTCCCTGTCCTTTCTGCTGTTGGGGAGGGGGTAGAGGCTGAGGTCGTGACCACCCCACCGGCAGTGGCAGACGAGCTGCTGGCCACAACCACGGGAGGACTGATATTGTGCTGCCCCTGGAGTGCAGCATCAAGCAGTTCATACCACTGCCAGGTAGCAGCAGTCACACCACCAACCTCAACCCCCTGCCCAGTAGGTGGGTCTCGGAGCTCCTGAAAAATGGTTTATCATTTTAGTTAATCTGCACAATATCCTTCAACACTGTGTTTTCTGTGGTAATACCAGAAATGTGGTGTGAATAATACATAATGTGAGCTAATATTATGCAGGGAGTTTTGTTATTTTACCTTATACTTCTGGACTAAATTACTTCTGCACTAAGGACAGCAGAGGGGATCATCGGGGCTCCTCTTCCCGACATAGAAAGACATTTCATCTCAGCGCTGCGTGTCCCGAGCCCGTAACATCATCAGGGACCTCTCACACCCCCACCGTGGACTGTTCTCCATGCTGTCCTTCTGGGAAGAGGTTCCGCAGCATCCGCTGCAGGTCCACCAGGTTCTGCAAAAGCTTTTTCTCTGTTGCCATCAGACTGTTGAACTGCTGAACTATAAACTATAAACTCTGCACAACATTCGCATATTTGCACATTTGCATCACTGCATCTCTATCCAGCATTACAAATGCTGCCAAACTCTTAGTTTCCAAATGCATTCTTGCACAAATGCCCTTTGCACAATCAATTCTGCACATACAAATGGTTTTAAAAATACTCACCTGTACACTGTGATTTTCTCCTGCATTGTTTACATTTCAATTGTCTACTTTTAAATCACTGCTGCACCTTATACTGTAATTTAATTTACTGCAATTTACAAGCTGTATGCAACGAAATTTTGTTCTGTACGCACTCTGTGCATACAAAATGACAAATAAAGTTGTCTAAGTCTAAATTGTGCCACTTCTTCTTGGCCTGATTTGCTGTGACCTCCAGGCCAGAGGCTCTCACAAAATCACTAGTTGAATAAAAAACAGGTTTAGTGTCACAAGAGCTGAAGATGGACATTTAGGCAGAGATAAATCAAAACTACTCACTCCCATCCGGTTTTGGAGAAGTTCCTCTTGCCGGTAAATAAGCCCTCATTGGCAATAGGCCAGTTTATGAGGGCCTGGGTTTCTTCTGTGGTCCCTGTTTAAAATATAAATGTCAATTATGTATTACTTTACATAGACATTTATTTTGGATAAATAAGTTCAAGAATGTTCCAGGCATTGTCATGAGAAGGATGTCTGTTTAAAGTTCCAGATGGGTAATCGTGATGAATGCGTGTTCAGCCTTAGTACCTTACAAATAATAAGGAAAAAGAGGAAAATGAATATAAATAAAATAAATCAAGGAAAAAAAACAACATGAGCAACATGGAACATGCCAACTTGGAATTAAACAGTTTCATGGGTTAAGATATAAAGTGACAATTTTAACTGGAAGGCGTTTTAATAGCAACAAGAGCCAAAACTAATAGGAAACCATGTCTGTACAAGACTTTATAACCATCACTGCACCCAACAAATACAATACATTGTTTACATCCCTGTTGTTATTTGAATAGTTTTTCAATTTCTTGTAAATTGTCTGCTGTTTTTATTCACAAACATACACAGACTTGTAGATTTTTTATATTAGCCTGCTCATTTGTAAATTTCTATGAATCTAAATATGCATTTTTTTTTATAACTGCACAGTATTTATTTTCTTAGAGTGTAAATTTGCCCTTCCTCTAAATATTCTTATTCTTACTTTCTGTTTTCAGGTTTTTACCTTTGTATGAATCTTTATGCTACAACTTGGCTGTCACTTTGCTGCTGGGACACCAGAATTTCACCTCCAAGGGACAATAAATGATATTTCTATTCTATTCTATTCTAAAGATCAGCGATGCCTGACAATAAAGCCAAAAAAGCAGGGCTATAGAACATAACAGAGCTGATTAAGAAACACCTTAAACTATGATATTCTTGTTTAAAATCATCAAAAAAAAAATTTTTTTTTTTTTTTTAGATATTTTAAGACTTGTTTATAACCCACAAACTGCATTGACAAGAGTGGCAAGAAATGATTTCTTCGAAAGATTAAAACAGATGTACCCCAAGGATTAGGTTTTGGTCTACTTCATATAAGTTAATATAATAATGATTTGCCACATTTGTGTCCTGGTTCAGGTCTCCACATGTATGTTGTTGACACAGTTTTATATGTAGCTGATCAGCATATATCACAGTATTTGTTTCAATACAACTGTCTCTATTTGGAGTGTGCTGCAGCAAGGTTTAAAAAGTCTCACATTATATGCATAAAACAAACAAACTGTAAATTAGTTTTTTTCTCTAAAATTTAGGCCACATCCACACGCAGCCAAAAAAAGCTGAATTATGATATCCGCCCAGAAAAATTTCAGTGTCCGCCTGAAGCCGGACAAGTTGTACTATGCATTGTAATACCAGTGCTTCCCATACATAGACTTTACTTGGGCGGCCTGCCCTGATAAATTGAGACCCGCCCAGGAAGGTAAAAACCTGCCGTCACAAAGGTTTGCATCATGCAGCGACTAGCATCAGCAGCCATCTTCATGCTCCTACAACAGAGTAAAGCTGGTGTTTCAGAGTTAAGTAAATTTTTTCCCATGTTGTAGTAATCCAGTTGGCAGCCCCTGACAAATTTTTTAGGGGGGGGGGGGGGCAATTATTATGATGAATGCTAAGATTATCCGTTTAATTAGTAAAATACCAATAAAGTATTACTAAGACTTAGAAAGGCAAAATAAACTCCTTTCCCTCTCTTTTTTTCATGTGGTTTAGGGAGGGCGGTGCACTGTTGCCCACTATGGGCCGGCTGCTCCTGCTGTAATCTATAAGTTTTCAATAAAGTAGCTAGTTGTTGGGACCCATCATTTCCGTGATGCAGAAAACACGGACAAAATCACATAATATGCCATAAAGAGTAGAACCCCAAATCTACCAAACGAACTGAGCACTGCGGGGGCCAAATAAAGGATGCCTCCCCCAGACCTGCAGACATATCAGTCCAGGCATGCAAGCTCTTGTTTTTATGACCGTGGTCATCCAGAAATCTGCGAAGACAATGAACATGTTTCTTCACTTATTATTTAACCCTAACCAAAATGCTAAAGCAGCCTGTCAAAGACTAAGAACACACAATGATTTAATGAAACCACAGGGGCTCTTCATCGTCTACCATTTCTCACAATGCTACTTTAGTTCATTAAGGTTTGAGAATATTGATTAAAGCACAATCCTCTTAAGAACCATTCACAGTATTTCAGTCAGGTTGAGGTCTGTACTGGATCAGGTCATTTCATTTGATTCTTTTTTTTCAGCCGCTGTGTTTGCTTTGTATCCTTAAACCTTTATTTAACGAGATAAAGGACTCTTTCACGTCATCATCCTGTTGCATGGTGAGATTTAGCACTGACTTTAAAGATGGACAAATAATATTTTACTTTAGAATATATATGCAGATATACAGAAGAATCCATGGTCATCTCAGTCCAAAATAAGTCTAAATCATAACAACTTCACCACCGTGCTTGTCAAGCAGCATAAGGTGTTTACATCAGTGTGCTAGCTCAGGTTTTATGCCAACAATGGAATCGTACCTTATGAACAGATATCTTGATGCTATTCATCTTGGTGCATTCTGGCAGTATCTAAAGCAACAACACAACATCCATATGAAGGTTAACATATACTTTTATATGATTATTTTTTAATTTTCAAAGATTTATTATAGAATACTGCTTAGAGTATTTAAATCACACCTGTGTAATACAGCCTCCTGCCCTACTTCTACAAACTATTTCCCTCCAGCAAACCCAAACGAAGCTGCTGTCTTGATGACAGGATGATATTTGGAGTGATCAAGTAGTGATTGTCTGCTGACTCATCCCACCAGGAGCTCAAAAAGAGGCCAGTGAGTCATTGGCAGAAAAGGTTATCTCAAATGAAGCTTTTGCTACAACAAGACATTCAGCAAATAGAGGAGAAGAGAAGAAAATAGAATAGAAGACCTTTAATCTAAACTCTTGTGTCTCTTTAAACAATAGAGCATGTTTTTTGTTATTCTTTTTTTATTCTTTCTTATTTAGTGTAGAGCTTTTGAAGAGACATGAAACCACATGCATACTTAGGATGATGGATGATATGTTGCATGATTAACTATAATCCTGCTATAACTAATGCTGACTTGAGTAGTAGGCAAAAGTCCATTCTTATCGCCACAGACTAATGCTGGTCAGGAACAATTTAAGGCTTGAAATTAAATTAGCATTTCAGTAAAGAATTGTAAATTCAACAAAAGGTCCTGCCCCTACCACTGTAAAGCAGAATAGACGATAAACATTGTCCCTTTGTACTATCGTAACCAAATGGGTTTGATATTTGCTCTCATTAGTTCTCATTAGTTTACGACATCACTTTCATGATGGTGTTACTTGATTATAGTGAATTTCTAAGAACTAAACCATTTGGCAAAGTGTGGAAATACCCCTATTTATCGATTCCCCAAAGGGACTACAATCTACTTCACTTTCTTGCAGTCTGTCTTTTATGTTTATCTGCAGCCGCACATCTGATTGGTTTTTATTGTCTCTGTTTCTTCTTAGGATGTGGTCACGTCTGACTGGGCCCTTTACCTTTAAAACGATTAAAAGGCATAAAAATCGGTTAGACCAGCAATCTTTTTACTTCTATGAAACATTTATGGTTATTGTTTTAATTTTTTGTTGCCCTGCAGCAGCCAAACAGGGAAATGTGAAGGGAATAAAAGAAAAGTGTGACAAGATAACGTGAACCTGACTGATTTATTTGCTCCATGCTGCTGTGACAGACATCAGGTTTATGTTGTATGTAATTAAATGACAGTTCTTCTTTTTGAGTTGTGTGGGACGGAATAAAATCATACTTTTCCAGGCAGTATTGCATTAAAAGGTCATTTCAACATATTCAGCTAATGAAAATATTGGGCCTCTGCTTTCAGTTAAAAATAAGATGTAAATGTACAGGGCCAGTAAAGTGAAGACTCCAGCAACACTTGAAGTTGTGGAGGAAAAATATTTGCTGACCAACGTGTTTCGGCTTGCGGCCTTCATCAGAGTCATTCTTTGACTCTCTCCATGCACCTCGGGAGTCGGGGAATTTGTGCCAGAAACTTTTGTATCTCAATGTACAGGGCCAACCACACTTATTTGCACCTCTGACAAAAATTTGTAAAGAAAGTATATATAGAAAACCCTGATCATCATAAACTTATGTGAAGGACCAAAATACTTGAAGCTAGGTTAAAGCAGCAATGTGTAACTTTTAGCCACTAGGGGCACTAGACTGTAACTTCCAGGTTTAGTGCCCCTGAAGGCCACTGGCACCACTGCACTGTTGCAAAGAAGTCTCTTTCTGTGTTTTGGAATCCGCTAGCAGACCCCTTTGGACCAGCAGATTGAGAAAACAGGGAGTTACTTATACAGACAAGGCCACATTCACCCCTCTAGATTATACTCAGAGTCTCCCATTGAAACTGGGAGAGGGAGAGGATGAGGAACAGGGGTAAGGAAGGGGGCGCTCCAGGAGGCGTGGAAGAGAAGGACAGGGCAGTCCACGACCCAATCATCTGATTATGAAAGGCTGCAAGAACTTCAGCAGAGGAGAGGAGATGACATGCAGGTTTGTGAACTATATTTACTGTATTTAGTAATAATGAAGATGGGCAAACCTTGACTCAAGGATGAGAAAAGTAGAAGCATGTAAAGTTAGCTCATGCGTTTAATGGGAGCTCAGACTGTCGTAAAGCTGCACTCTAGGTCACATGACACATTCAGAGCTGGATTCAACCCTCTCAAGTTACACAGGCGAGTTTTTAAGGGAAGCCTGCACTGAGCATCCCGACACGCCAAGTGCTGTATATTGACCTGAAAAATAATTTAATATACCTCAAATTAAGCTAATACTTGGGTCAACATTTACACAGTGGTGCTGCTTTAAGAGGATATTTAATGATGAAAAAGCTGACAACTCATAACACGGGAACTCTAACAGGGTGGCATCAGAAAAACCCTGGAAACAACAGGTTGTGGCTAGTGTCACACATCCACTACACAAAAGCATGATGTATAACACGAGGATCTAACTTGAGACTGAAGGAACCAGGAGGTGTATATGCGAGTGATCACTGAACAAAGAACAGCTGAGATTAATTACTTTTGAAGAGTTGAAGCAGTTGTGGAGCAGAAAGCTTGAGGCAACGGAGGAAGGCTGGCTATGACTGAATAAACATGAAAGGGAAATCATAACTAAACAGAACGAGGCAAAGCACAAAAATAAACTGAAACATAAATCACAAGAATACACACAAATAAAGGAGAGAAAAATCCAAAACTCATTAGTGAGAAAAGAGAGGGGAAAAAAACTGGAACTGTGCAAGCAAAAGGGGCCTGGGGAGGAGGGACAAACAAACCCAAAAAAATGTTGGTGACCCAGGCGGCGTTCTGACAAAGCACGAAGTTCAGGAGCGTGCTTTGATGTCACTAAAGCCAACAAGGAGTCTGTGGAGGGCAACCTGGAGGCAACTTGGTCCAACAAAAAAGCTCTGTTAGTCGTACAACACTCAACTTATGACTTCACTGAATGAGGTTGATTAAAGTTCATATGAGTGTCACATTGTCTGTGACGGGCTGCATGCTGCGGAGTGAGCAATCTGCAGATCTGCTGATATTTTAATGTTCAGAGAGACAAAGTACACTTTGTCATATTCTTATGTGCAAACATTCATGGAAGACAGAGTTATGTTGGATTATTATAGTAATACTTAATCTGACAAAAAGTACAGGAACATCGTGCTTTATAGAAGAGCATCAAGGAGCCTCAGCAGTAACAGGAAGCTCTATTTTATCCTTCCAAGTTTGCAGCCTATATCTTCCATTAAGTAGATATTGGATTTGGAAATGCCCACAGCCTTTTAGAACACGTTGACTCAAAGTAGGAATATTGATAGTCCAGAAACTACACTAAAAGAGAGTTGTTACAGTTGGCAATGCTAACAGTGCTGAGCACTAACACTTGTCAAAAACACCAATTGCTTTTAATTCCTCCCAAACACTGAAAGCAATGTCATTACCAATTTGTGACATTTGGCAGAGAGGCTAGTTAAATTATAGTTACCAAATAATGTTGCTTCTGGATGTAGCAACAATGTTTGTCCCTAAAAACGTGCACAGTTGACAGCAGCTGTGTTTTTTGAAGTCTGTAGTGCGTCCTGATCTGTCCCTCTCTACAGTCTGAAGTTCAGATTTAGCAGCTCTGCAGTTGAATGTGACTTCAAACATTTAAGAATCATTCTGACACTTATAATACAATTAATATTCTAGAACTATATATTTGACTGGGATGTGTGGGCAAAGACTGCAGCAGTGGTACATGGTATATATTCATATTTGGTTTATTTACGTTAACACAACACAATGATCAAAAATGTCACTTAAAGTTTAAATAATGGCTTTATGGCCTGAAATATTTTGGATCAGAACCTAGTTCAACTGAATCAGAGCAAGCTGTTCCGATTAAAACTGTATTTTTCTATTATGTCTTTCCTCAACCCTTCCTTCAGCAAAAAACTGCAGGTAATTGGTCTCTCTCTAACAAATAGATGCCTCATGAATAAGTTTTACTGATTCATATAAAAGTTATGAAAGTGAACGGTGTCTGGAGAAAAAATGTCAATGTATTGGAGAGGGCACTACAAGGTGTCTGAGTTTACATGAGTCATTGTCCTGAAAAGCAATCACTCCATCGCAAGCAGGAAAGCAGAGGTTAAGAGAACGACTGATACTTCAAATAAACTCTAAAAACAAATGAGGGGGACCTTAATTTTGTATCTAAAAAACAGTTTCCCAACATCCAAAGGCAAAGGTTGGACTCTAATCCCGGTCTGACTAAAAAGCTGCTTCTGCAGCGAGGCATTTTCTTTTTTGCTCTAGAACTTTTTCCAATTCCCTGCAGAGCTGCTGCCTGTGTTTTTTTTATTTTATTTTAAGGAGCAAAGTCTTAAATCTCATCAAATCTTTTGGGAGGAGATTATGAGTAACACTTGGGGGTTGACAGCTGATCCATGAACCGCCTGGGGCAAAGATGCCAGCATATCTGCAATCTGTGTTATAAGGACAAACACGGCTCAGTGTCTGACCTGATTTCACTGCGGCGTTTGAGCCGAACACTGAAACTCGCTCTGTCCCAAAGCACCATCCACTTTTTAAATAAACCTTACTTAGCATTTTGACAGAATAAGGAAACTAATGCTAATCTTCCCTGTATTGAAAAGCAGGTATTCTTTTCATTCCACTTAAAAATTTGGGAATTCGTGTTGATCTATTGCATAATAGCCCAATGAAATAGATTCAAGTTTGTGGTTCTAATATAACAAAATAAGGAAAAATGTGAAAGGGTGTGAATACTTTTGCATGGTAGTGTTGGTATCCTGTACGCTCAATTCACATGGATATTCATACAAAACAATCACTTTAGCTTGATTGGTACCTGGGAGACATAAGTCATAAAAAAAACACTCTAAGGTGCCATGCTGAGTGAGAAGAAGACAGAAATCCATCTTGCACCTTGCAGTTTGTTCACCTTTTTCCATTTTAAAACATCTTTAGAGAATGGAAAACACAGATATGGTGAAAAGGAAAATTCCCAAAATAGGGCTTTTGCTGCTGCCATTCAGAAGGATGACAGACATCTGTTTGCAACTTGGAGACAAGAGATGTGTCTAGTAATTGAATTCCCATCAGACATGCTTAATGCGCTGGCTGTCAGCATGTCAAGAGGTTGTCATCGTCATGTCTTCCAAAACTTTAATTATGTCTGATAATGTGCCCACACAGATTTGCCCACAAATATTGAAGGCACATTCATATGTAAATGTACAAATTTAAAATCCAGTTATTTTTTGCTTCTCATGGCAGTTCCAACCATAAACACCCATCTTCTGCTGTGGTGGTCCTTATTCAGGGATGAGTTTGACGTCTGATGGTGACAGTGTCATCCAACTTCCTGGTGATTCACGGCGGAGCCATAAATGGAAAAATCCCTGTTTGGCTTTGCCTTTTTTGAAGCTCACATAGCATTACAGCATTTAAACAGGTTTTTGTCTTGTAAGGCAAGGAAAACTTTTTTTGTCTTTTGTGTGTTTACTAGAATTCTGCAACAGTGCCTGAACTAAGAAAATAAGGTTGTTCCACTGCCTGCTGTTTGTATTCTAAAGGCATTGGCAGTAAAACAGATTGGTGAAGCAGGAAACAGCTGGATTTCAAAGGAATCCCCCCCCCCCCAAAAAAAAGGCACATTGAAGAAAGCCACAGACATCTCAATACCTTACAAATGTAACTTGATGAATTTTGCCACATCTCAAACACAAACCTCAAAATACTACATTAAAATTGTATGTGATAGACCAACAACAAAGATAGAAGTATGGATAGTTTTTCCTACAAATAAAGATCTGAAAATTATTTAAAATGTCTATAACAGCTTTACATGTGTCGAGGCTTCCCAGTCCTGTTCAGTGATGTTCCCACAGAAATCTCTGAGGTAGTGGTGGCTGTAGGACGAATGATGCATGGGGTAAGTCCCTCCTTCTGCTGCCCCAACCAGTCAAAATGCAGGAAATTGTCTAAGTTCTGGGGCAGGATAAATTATAACATGCTCCTGCCCCAAACAGATAAGATAGTCTTCCTATCTGCAGCAGAAAGCAGGGGACACCTCAAGTCTCCGCTAGGTGCGGAGCCCATCCCCCCAGGTCCTGCCCTCCTCCACTTCGTTGGCAGGCGCCTTGGCCCTCTGGTGCATTGGTGGGCTTCGGGTTTGGGGCGGGTTCCCGGGCGTGCGCCGGCCTACTCCCGGCGGCTTCTTCGCGGGGCCTGGCCCCCCGGGGGGGCGGCCGGGGCCCCCGTCGCGGGGGCGGGGCGCCCCTGGGGCCTCTGGCCCCCAGGGCCCATGGCCGGGACCACTTCAGCGGGGCGGGCTGCCGGCGGAGCCCACGGGCTCGTCCCCGCGGCTCTTGGGGGCATCGGCATTGCGGTGGCGGGGGGATTTCCTCGGGGTCGTCTCTACTCTTTCCTTGGGGGGGGGGGGGGGTTGCAGATATCCTGTGTCGGCCCCTCCTGGGCGCCCTGCTTTGGGGACCCCTTTGGGAGTCCGGGATTATGGGTCCCCTGACTCCTGCCTCTGTGCTCGGGGAAGGCGGGTCTTTGGTTCTCCACAACCACTATCAAGCTATTTCCTTCTGGATAATTTTCAACTAAACTAGTGCACTCGCACAAACTCCCACAGGTGCTGGGTCCCAGGTATTAAATGTTCACTTATATACAGTAAGCTTATAATTTATTTATGTTCTTTCACTTTCTTTTTTCAAGTATCACATTACACATGTCAGCTTACATAATAATATATATGATTTAGCAATGGCATCTAGGTGTTATTCGATTGTATCTGTTACTTTATGTCTGTTGGTTGTGCTGTTCTTTTTGCATCTCTCTTTCCAGACGGAGAAGGTTTTATCATTCTCTCCCTTTTATCTCTTCTTTCTTTCACCTCTACTGTTTTTTTTTCTCTCTCACTTCTTGTTCTTCCTTTACTCTCCCATTGTAATGTCCATATAATTTGAAAGTCTCCCTGCAGGAATCACAATAAAGCTATTTACAAGCATAAATCAAGTGGAGCACTATGGCGAAAGCTGTTCGCGCCACTTGTAAAAGCAAAATCTGTCGAGCTCTATCTGGCATTGAGACATCAATTCCTATTGCCACATTGCTAGACAGGACACTGGAAAAAAAAAAAAAAAAAACAAAAAACAAAACATGACGAAGTCCATGTGACAATATTTTATTAAAATTTATAAAAACTAAAAAAAAAAAAAAAAAAAAAAAAAGAAAGCAGGGGACACCAACTCTACACTGATTGCACATACAATAAAACTTTTTTTACAGATTTAATTTTTTTGGATTTTATTTCTCTTTTTCAGATTGAGTTTTACGCATTTTTTTTATCAAATTGCATTTACAAATCGCATTCTCTTCAGTTCTGAGGTTAGGCTTTCCTCTGGAGTGAGAAGCGAAGATGCATTTCTACTGGTTCCGCATGGACGCTAGCAACGGATTTCTTATTGGTCAATGTGTGCATCAAGAGCGAAAAGTGAAGTAAAACGTAATTTGAAAAGAATGCAATTTATAAAACTCAAAAAAAGAAATTAAAAAATTAATTTTGAAAATATATCTGCATAAATAATTTGAAAAACTAATTTTTAAAACTTTTTTGGGAAAAAAAAAATAAGAAAATATCTAAGAAAACAGGAAAGTTAATCTAAAACCTTTTTTGATCAAGAGGTTTTTCAAAGTTTAATTTCTGGATTGCATTTTTTTCTTCAAATTTCCATTTACAAATGTTTTTTTTTTTATTTCCATTTAGAAAATTAGTTTTTTGCTTGCAACAATAATGGAACAAAATTGACTCCATACAGAACAACTGTATTTATTCTCAGATTAACGCAAACACTAAATAGATGAGTTTAACTGAATTATCAAAAGATTATCAAAAAAAATTCTTTATTGTCATTGTAAAACTCTGGCATTATGCTATGAAATTGTTTTCGGTGTCCCCCTTTACATTTCCAGACAGTAGATCTTAAAAAATATTGCACACCAACTTGCCCTTAGAGTACCTGTAAAAATTATAAATTGATAAATAATATATTAAATATAAACTGGGGATTGAGACAAAAAACACTGATCTGCAATGTA
The DNA here is from genome assembly GCA_037039145.1 of Fundulus diaphanus. Classification (NCBI taxonomy): domain Eukaryota; kingdom Metazoa; phylum Chordata; class Actinopteri; order Cyprinodontiformes; family Fundulidae; genus Fundulus; species Fundulus diaphanus. Next base: position 32,183,843 of record CM073137.1, read on the forward strand.
CAGTATTGGCATATTTCATCTTGTAGACTCAGTGTTTAGGGGTCTTATAGACCATGGGTAGAAGCTGTTTTTGAAGCAGTTTGTTCTACTTTTTAAAACCCTGAACCTCCTGCCAGAGCACAGAAGGTTAAAGAGTCTCTGACCAGGCTGGGAGGGATCAGATAGGATTTTCTTAGCCCTGGAGAGACAGTGAGACCTGGCAACATCCTCTAGTGAGGACAGGGCGCAGCCGATAATTTTTTTTAGCTTTCTTTAGTACTCCCTGCTGGGCCTTCCTGTCTGCTGCAGTGTAACCAGTGTACACTGTAATGCAGTGCATCAATATACTCTCAGTGGAGGATTGGTAGAAGGTGAGTAACAGTGTGACATCCAGACGGTTTCCCTTCAGTCATCTGAGGAAATGGAGCCTCTGTTGTGCCTTTTTAGGCACTGCTGATGTGTTGGTTGAGCATCTGACGCAACAGCAAGGTGGACCCTAGATACCTGATGGAGGAGTCTCTCTCTACACAGCTCCCATTAAAATTAAGTGGAGTAGTTATTAAGTGAATAACTTAATAACTAAGTAAATTAAGTGGTATCTACTCTGTCTCCTGTAGTTCAGCACCATCACTTTGGTTTTGCTGATGTTCAGCTTCAACTTGTTGCCTCAGCACCATGCAGTTAGTCTCTGGACCTCCATCCTGTACTCTGTTTCATCTCCATCAATAATGCGTCCCACCACCATCAAGTCATCTGCAAACGTGACAATGATGTTGAATGGGCGGGAAGAGAAACTGTCATACATCTGTCTGTCTAAGCACTTTATGACTACGGGAAACGATCTTGAAGAAAGCTGGAAGCAGGACCCTGGTAGAATGACCACGATTTTGCCTGTTTTGGAATCGCCATTGAGATGTACCAGTGAGACTTTAAAGGCAGACAGACAAACAATGGCCCACTAGCCCAAAACAAATGCTTTTATCAGAATCTGGCCTCCCCGTCGGCCTTGAAAAGCAAACAACCTTAATTTTCCCCTGGATGTTATGTAAAAATACATTCTGTGACATCTGTTACCTGGAACAGAGGGCTACTGAACTGCCTGATAACATCATCACAATCAGACTCTGGATGTGAGTAGCCTGACTTGGTCATACTCAATTCTAGTCAGAATTTGAGTCTGATACTGCTCCATAGAGCTGTGATTATGGGGCGTGTGTCGAACGAACCAGGAAAAAAAAATTCCTCTGCACTCAATTGGATAGACCTACAACCAATAAGAGCAACGGAGTGTGCGCCGTATGTTAAGCGACGCATACCTACTATGTTTACAACATGGGATTCATATCACGACATTGCGAGTTATTTACTAAGTCAGACAGTCAGATGATCTCTTACCATTTGTAAGTTAGATGAACTTCGTCCACAACGATACCCATAACGTTGGCTTGAAAAACATCGGAGCCTAGCATGTCCCTCCACTTGTTGTTCAGCAGCCAGGATTCCGGGCTTCCGAAAAGGAGCTGGCAACGACCGCTGGCTATATCCACCTCGTCGTTCACGCCGAGTTGCATCGCCGTGATGCCTATTTCAGTTGCATCTTTCACGAAACGAATTCAACCCAAGCGCGCTTTGGTGACGTTGTTGATTACGTTACTGTTGATCATCTGTCCATCATCGCATAAAGCCCGCCCTGACAATTTGATTCGCCCGCCAGATATTGGGCGAGCATACTCGCGCTAGTATTGAGTAATGCCAGACCGAACTTCCCGACCAAAAACATTGTGGGCGGGACTAAGTTCGGAATGGCACCCAGGCTAGGATGTGAGTGCTATCTGCCACAGTTCACAGTCTAAGACACACACATGCACATGACTACTTTATAACACACAGGAACACACACATCACCTCTACTGTACTTTCTTCCCTTACTCTGCTGCTTTCTGTTTTAGCTGTAGTGTCAGAAGGGTCAGATTAGAAACCTCAAGCTTTAGGTTTATGAATATAAACAATTAAGCTTAGAATATTTAGTGATGAAGCCCTTACCAGTGAAAGAACGAAACAAAAGAAGTTATTGGAAAAGTTGGACAAAATTACTTTAGATCAGGAATCCCAAACAATATACTTAGCTTATTTCTTACTATGAATAGAAACAAAGTATTTTTGTATGTTTGTTAACGTATTAAAGAAGTCTAGTCAAGGCTTTGCTTAGCTTATTCCTTTGTATGTAACATTTGTCTTTTCCTATGTCTAATGTTTTTCTGTTCATGTACAGCACTTTGAATCATCTTGTTACTGAAAATTACTAAATAAATAAACTTGCCTTGCCTTGTCTTACTGAGGTCAGTGCAACTCGTCTGTAGTCTGTAAGGTTAAATTTTTAAAAGTCTGGCTGCTTCAATGGAGAGAATCACCAAGGAGGAGAATTGTCTTGGACCGGTCTGGCTCGATGTTTTTTGGTCTTCTCAATGCGGAGAAAACAAATGAAATATGAAAATAAAAGGCATGAAAAACAGGGAAAGGATGTTTTAATTGCACATTTATGGTCAATTATAAAAACTAATATTTCACAGATTTTCATGATCTATTTTAGGCAGACTGTGGATTGTCAGCATGTATATTGCAATAAAAAGAGAGACAGCAATGTTCATGCACCAACTGCCTGGCCAGCCAGGTAAAGTTCCATAGGAAATTAATGGAGAGGAAGCGACACCGCTCCCCATGTGTCTTATTTCGTTGCATTTAATGGCACATATTCTAGCTACTTTTTGGCCCTGTATTTATTTTATTGAGTCATTTATTTATTTCTGTATGTATTCTGAGTTTTGACAGGATTGGTCCTCCATACATAAACAGTGTTCTGGGATGACTGCACATCTATAACAACATCCATAATCTCACTTTTGTTCTTAAAATCACTGAAAAGTTCACCTGCAGCTTCAATGAACACATCTTTAACAATATTGCCATCTTTGAAAGCCTTTTTATGCTTGACATTGACGTGGCTGACCTGTTACATTGCAATAGTTGCCACCTTACTCTTGGTGTTGGGGTGGGATGAAAACTTACTGCTTCACTAAATGTTTTTTTCAGCTCCTGTCCTTTCTGGGTTTGTGGAGCACTTTTGCAGGGAAATCCATATCATGGTGATTGTGGATTGTCTTAAAATGTCTCTCCAAGTTAGCCTTTTTTGGCAATGCCACACACGCACTACATATAAGACAAGTAGTCTTCAAGTTAGAAAGAAACTAAGAAGTAGTCCTCATCCCATTCTGAATGAAAAAAAGGTTTTTAAGAATTTTTTTCCTTTCCGCCATTTTGGAACACTGATAACGCAGCGACAAGCTGCTTAACCGACTGCTTAATTGACTGCTATCACTGCCGCTCATAACCACATAACATTTTGCATGACCGTTTAGCTAAGCGGTCACCTACCTGTTTCATCCTCAGTTTGACAGTGGCCAATAGAACAACTCTGTTTTTGTATTTTGTTCTCCTCAATGATACATTTGAGTGGAACAGTAGGTTGGGACAGTGTAGACATAGGAATAATGCTGAGGTAAAAAATATCTCATGACTTGTACACAATGTTCCCCCTAATTTTTCATGTGTCTGAGCAAACACACAAACTCCCTGAGCGATCACTTGACCTCTGTGAGCAACATCGTGCACACTGAGGCTACATTACCGCTGTCCGAAACCTGAGATTATATCAAGCTACATGGCTTACTAAAAGAATCAAGTTACAGCAATGATTTCTGTTAGATTACTTAGTTTAGATAAAACTGATTTAGCCAGATTACATGAAAAAGACAAGAATCTTGTCATATTTACATTTCAGAGTAGGGGTCCTGATAAGGAACAATTTAGAGATGGGCATATCTTTCAGAATTCCAATTTTATTGCCATTAAATTATTTACATTTTCTGCAGTGAGATTTAGCACCAGCATGTAGTGCTGCGTGCAGCCTCTCTTCTGTCAGTCTGCTCCAGGGCAGCTGTTGCTACTAACATAGCTCACCACCGTCAGGGTGTGAATGGGTGAATGACTGACCAGTGTAAAACGCTTTGGGGTCTTCAGATGATTTATTTAAATATTCTCAGCCACACATCGCTTTTCTAACACAACAAGGGAACGTTCTCAGTTCTGAACAATTTCTTTGTGCTGCTCTTTGTTTTTATGCCAACGGCAGCTTTTTAATAACGTAGGAGATGCAGAAAATCTTTCAGAGGCAGCTGTATGTCGTACTGTCAGGATTGTTACTGTTGCACTCAGTTATAGTTTAAAGGTGTTCCATAGTCAGAGACCCACAAGATTAATAACAGAACTTTACAGAATGAAAGCAATAATTTATTCTGTGTCACATTTTGGCAATTCCAGCTCTACTTTTCTATCTTTATCTTTATCTTTATCTTTTCATCTTTACTTTAACTGGAATTATACATATAGCCTATATGATTAATATAAAGTGAGGTTGTCACAAGACAGTTAATGTCAACTCATTTGTAGAAGGATGGGTGAACAATGCTTGCAAAAAGATGAACATATCAGTCATTCAATTACTCACACCATCTATCATTACTTGCATTTGTTCAATATAGCCAATTAATGCTTTAGTTGAGGATTTTTAAACATAAAAATCTTTTAACTTAACCTTACTTGATTAAACTGTATTTTCATACTTGGTCATCATTTGCTGCCCCGTCCTTTCAATGCCTTTCCTAATCAATGCGCCCCCCCAAAACGCCTCCTTTTTGTGTTGAATGAGTCAAGTGTGAGAAAATAGCTTTAATTTTCCATCAAATAATTCTCACAGCATTCTCTGCCACCAACTTGCTCTTTCTGCAGCACCAGCATCGTTTCTTATGGTTTAATATTCTCCATATACCTTCTTTAAAGATTTCTAATTCCACTTGTGGGAAATGCGCACTTCGAAGCTTCTTATTCCTGCCGTTGCCATGGTGAATCAGGTTAACTGCGATCCATTGATCAGGGCTTTTTTCATGCTCCTGCTCGCGTTCAACTCATGGTTGATCGGACACTGTGTTTAGTTACCTGACTGATATCGGCTGTTCTAAAACTGGAAACGCTGAGTATGACAGAGTGAGGTAGAACTACTAAGAGCAGCATTTTCTACTTCGGGTGGACCGGCCATTTTTTCTTTAACGGAGTCCAGAACAAAGACACACAGCGCAACCTGCCCAACTAATAAAGACGTCTGCTCCACCCACCAATCAGCGGTGCGCTCAGATCAGCACCTAGCGCTCACAGAGCGAGACCGTGGAAAACCGTCTCACCAGAGTTGCAAAATTGTACAAAATAACTTGGTTTATTATTATTTATTTTTATACAGTTTAGCTTGGATTTTATTTTCTGCGCAGCATAAATTTGCTGTGTGCACTGAAGCCAGATGCTGTGCGCGATTGCGCACTCGCGCAGCTTAGAGGGAACACTGCTTGTACACCATTTCTGGTGAATAAAGATTGCCAGGCCACCATGTTTTTACTTCCCTGAGCTGTTGGTCCTGTTGAAACGATGCATGTAGCAGCTTATTTGCTGCATAGCAGTCTAGGATCTTAACCTGACAACAGCCAGCTGCATGTCGTTCCGCCTAGCTCCACTCACATACATCTGGGACTCCGCCATAGGGATTGCCTTTACAGAAGGCTGGGCCTTATCAAAAATTCTTGCATATGATTGGATAAGCCACTTGTCTGTCATCTTTATTGACGTGCTATTTCAACCACTCACATCGAAGCTAACCCGTGACGCTAATGATAGCGACGCAGGAAAAAAAATAAAAAAAAATAATGTGTTTGCGGCTCTAGTGGCACGCGTTTTATTGACAGTGAGCTGACAGGAAGAGGGGGGAAGACAGGCGGCAAAGCGCCGCGGGTCGGAGTCGATTCCGGGCCGACCACGTTGAGGACTAAAGGCCTCCTAACATAGTTAGCGCTAACCGCTAACCGCTCCGGGGCGCTTCCGCGTCGGCACGTCCGCTGGTCCCGGAAAACAAAACTTGCCAAATCCGGTCGAGAGAAGGGCGAAAACATCGTGTCCACCAACAAAAGCCTTCAGAGGCGTTCTCTGATGTTCTTTTAATGAAACAATATTAGGTAGATTGGACAACACGGAAGAAATAGCAGCATCGACTAGCCGCCATTGCTATCAAAACAGTCTCACGTCATGGTCGCGTCTCCACTACGTCACATCTATGAAACTCCAGCCCTGCGTCCTGATTGGCCAGACCATAAATTTGGTTGGAGAAATCACTTGCTACCGGCGGTGTCCCAGATGTATGTGAGTGGAGCTAGGCGGAGCAACATACAGCTGGCTGTTGTCAGGTTACTAGGATCTAGCTGTTTCTTAAAATAAGGAAACAGCTATATTTGTCTTTTTTTGTGAACAAAGGATCTGGCATCCAATACAAAGAAGCTTGGTAAAGTGGGTCTGTGTGGCTGCTTTTTCAACCCATTTAGACGGCCCCTTCTACATCCCCACTTGTTTCCGCTCTTTCAGCATCTGTATTGCTTATCTGGCCCGACAACAATCCAAGGCGATGGCAGTAGCTGCTTTATGTAGGGCGGAATGCTGTGGGAACTAAGAAAAGCTGCGAACAAGCTCTGCATAACGGAACAGTTTCACACCACCCAGGGGAGTAGAAAACGGTCTGCTGTCTACAGACCTCAGACTGCAGTGATTGACATATCAAAAATTCAATAAATTAAGGTTTCAAGCACGCTAATACTAAGGATGTATATATGCTGCTGTTTTACAATATTGTTAAAGATTAAGCGCTTAAAAAGACACACAGTAAAACGTACCTTTTCCACCGGGTCTGCTCGCACAAGACTTAGTTGGCTGTTTACTCCCCCTGTTGGTTTGGAGCACTCCCATTATGCTGAGCTGGTTTGCAGCTTTTCTTAACTTGCAGTTGTTTTTGCTACTTGCAGAATTTTGTCTTTGCATGTGCTTTGGGTGTTTGTGTGTCAGCATCATTTGTGTTTGGAGTACTTTTTGTGTTTGCAGAGAATTCATGTATTTGTAGTGTGTTTGCACCTCTCAGCCACTGTAAAAGTCAAATATCTGGAAGAGGCCAGTGATGAGAAAATCTGCATTACTTAATTTGGTTACAAATGAAAAAAAACCTCAGTTGATACAAACTAAAATTCACATGACATTTAATGACTATGGTCCGCAATACTACCATGATTGCGCTATACCTAACTAACGGACTAATAATGAAATTCAAGGTGCTTGTTTTGCCAGAGTTTCTGGACAGTCTGCCCAGATTCCAACACATGATTAATTAGCATTGAGAAAGCTGGTTTAATGTTCGAAAAACACTTTGATCAACATATGTGTAACTATAACATTTGTTTTCTAAGGGACCATCCAACTGGGCTACAAAGAGTCTTCAGTGAATCTCCCTTTGTTGAGGATCTTTGCATTGCAATATGTTTGCTGGGTGCAAGGCTAATGTTAGCTTGCTTCCTCACTGTCTTGATGTAAGCTGAATATAATGCAGCTCACAAAATGTTTTCTGTGCTGTTCTGATTAATCATGTGTGAAAAACTTAGAGAAAAGGTTATTCTTTTGTCTCATTACTTTAGCAATACGCTTTAGAAGTTGTAACTATTAATTGCTTATTTTATTTTTTTATCTTTTATGCAAATGGCGATGGATTTCTCTTTTACAGTTGTGGCAAAGATTTCTAACCTTGCAATCCAGATTTATAATGTGTAGCATTTTTCGTTCTGCACATTATCAATCTGGGACTGCAGCCATCGAATCCATTCCGGGAAAGGAGGGACATTCAGCAGCACTTTCTGAGCTGATTAGACGAAGCAACACCTAGTGCCCACCTACCAGAGGTTGGTTTTAGCCAATCACGGTATCAAATGAAAATGCAAGTGGCAGACGCCATGAGAAACCACAACACGGTAAGCTAGTAACGGGATTTATTGCTGTTCTTCTTTCAAAGATCATATTGTGGATTCTGGTATTTCCTGCCTTAAACCGTGATACTGCAGATTTATTGGCCCGAAGTGTTTTTGGCTTGGCCTCGAACTATTGAGACATACTGAGAGAATTCAGCTTGCAGACAAAGTTAAAAGAGGTGATCAACGCATAAGATTCCATGTACAATTCATGCTGTTTAATATTTAAAGGCATACTATGCAACATTTTTCAGTTAATTAATGTGTTCCATACCGTTTTGGATGATTAAATGAGTCATTTCAGGTTGAACAAAGGTTTTCTTGGCCGCCCTGGTGGTCTGTGGGGGAAATACCGCACTTGCAATTGCAGGAGCCCTCGGCCCGCACCCACAGGCTCAGAGTCTCGTGTAAGATCGCGAGAGTCGGTCTTGCTTTACGGCGAGAACTGCTACACGCCCCCAGTGTTTGTTGCTAGCGCAGTGGCGATATCTGTGCAGTTATCATGGCGGAACCAGCGATAAAACAGCGAAAGCCCATGTCGGAGCAGGCAAGAAAGAGGAAAAGGGCTCTGGACAGAAAGAGGAGTCGTACACGGGTGAAAATCGGGCAAGCTTTTTCCGAATGGCGAGAGCTAAAAGAAAGAGAAGGCTGCAAGGCTGATGCGGACCTCGCGTTTCTGCTGATGCGATTGTAAGTAACATTGTAGGGTTTCCCTCACGCTACCGCCTCCCAACATTCCAAAAAAAAAAAAAAAACTAACTCGATATGCGCGCAAAGCTTGCTCCGCCGGTCGCGCAAAGCTTGTCTCCCCCCCGCCTCCCCCCCCCCACCCCCCCGCGCTCCGCTCCGCCGGACATCGGCATTGGAATGGTTTCTCTCTCTCTGTGTGCATGTTCATACTTTCACTGTGTTAGTCATTGTTTGTACTGCCGTTTTTTCGACTTTTCTATTCGTTGCGTTCACCTGTCTGCTAAGCTCAAAACAACCACGCCTGGCTTGACGGAGAAACCAGTACAACAGCTGAGCATCTTTACGACAGTGCACTTTTACTTTCGCCCTCTGGGGGGAGCCTCGCTGGAAAATCAACCCCGGTTGCATAGTATACCTTTAAGACTTCATAAAATGCTTCAAGTGAGACGAATTCAAATCTTTTCAGCTCAGTTTGTTAAGTGTGCCATCCAGAGGGGCCGGCAAAACTGAAACCTCATTTCCCCAATGCAGTCAGGACCCTGGAAACAAACAAGTGATAGGTGGTGTAGAAACACAATGCATAGTGACTCTTGGTTATTTGAAGAAAATAGGATAAACTTCACAGCTGAAGCTTAGCTGAGTGTGCTCCAAAAATAAGTTGTGGACTAAGTCTGGATTGACTTGCCATTTGATTAAGACCTAAATCAAAACTGGAACTGTGAGAATCCCTGGTCTAGCCCGTAACAACAAAACAAATGAAAGTTTGTGGGTTTAACATGACAAAGTTTGAAAAAATTTAAGGAACACAAATTGTTTTGCAACGCAATGTATTGTATAGTTCAGGACTGGAGAGGGATTTGTTATCTCTTCCTGAGGCATGTGCTTGTATTTGGTTAAATTGGCCCACCAAGGTGTTAATTTGTGTTTTACCCCTCACCCAAAAACATCTGATTTCACCCCTGACAGGGCTTTTGGGTCATGCATTAATACCATGAATCATCTTTACTGTGCACTACTTCAGGTGTCAGGCAAAAAAAAAGGTATTTGTGAGAGAGCTTTTTTGTTGAGACTCACAAGAGCTCCAAATGTGATTACATACTCACATTGTTACCAAGCTGAGGATAGAATGGCAGCAAAGAGAATAATGAGAGGCCTGATGCAGCACTGCAGTCTTTCTGGCTATGGGCTGATGGACCCATGAACTCATTGCATTACTGAAAGAGGGATGGAGGAGAAGCGCACTATGCAGCCCTCACCCCACACTGACACACACTTACGATACTAGTGGAAAAGTATCCCACAAACACAAATTAGCCTACCTGCCAGTACCAATAGCAGCTCCTGTACGTCACATTTATATGAAAGGTTAAACTGAAACAAATGGTGGATGGTGCCTGGCGCTGATGCTTGGCAAGGAGTGCAGGCTCTATTTCACAGGGGCATCCCAGGACAGAGGTGACCGCAGTCAAGTGGTGGTTTGACACAGTGTGTGTGCTTGAAATTAAAGAGCTTCACTGTACCAAAGGCACATGTTTAATGCTTGCTTGCAGATACACTCATTTTCCATGGAGGCCTAGGTTAATTTGACAATTTAATTTAACTGTCTTGTCTTCATCATGTGGCTGAAAGGAACTCAATTGCTGCTAATAACTCACAAATCAGGCAGGTTATCATGACATTTCCTTTTTCTGGATTGCAAATGTTTTCTTAAAACAGGAAGGAACCAGACAAAACTAAGAGAAAAACAAAAAATGTTATGCTTTTGAACTATTTACAGGTACAGCTAAAAAAATTTCTATCAATAAAAGTTACATTTTTTGTCACCCATTTTAAAAAGTGAAACGCATCCATCCAACCATACGTAGTTTTCCGCTTATCCGAGATCAGGTCGTGGTGACAACAGGTCCAGGTGAGAAACCCAGACATCTATCTCCCCCACTGTATGAAACACATACAGTGAAATACTTATTTCTTGTAATTTTGATGAGTATGGTTTACATATGTTGAAAGACTAAAATTCTCATTGTTAAAAAAGCTGGTTGTTCTCAGAGTGCTGTATCCAAGCATGTTCATAGAAGGTTGGTTGGGTGGGTGGAAGAAAAAAAAGGTGGACCAGCAATAGGAACAATTACAGGACTCTGGAGAAAATCAGCATGTGAATCTGTGAATGAAAAGGTGAATGGCTGAATGTAGTGTAACTCGCTTTTGAGTCCTCAGGTCTTGATAAAGTGTTGGACAAGTACAGGGCGTTTACCATTTTATTTATCAATATCTTTCTATTTGCGGTGAAACAATTGTGCGGCACATCTCCTTTAAGGAAGATTCCATCTTTAAATAAAAACACATAGTTGAAAGTCTTGTGTCAGAATCAAAGTTTTCGTATCTTGGACTCACTGACTGAAGAACTCTCAGATATATTTATCATGCCCTTCTGGAGTATACCTTGTTATATTTTGAGGTATACTTTGGATTTATTTATTTTTAGCTATTGTACTCTTTTCATTGCTAACTTCTCTACCAGAGTATGAAACTGCTTCCCCCTGTGATAGACTGCTAGCCTGTCCAAACTGTACCTAGGCAATAGCGCCCCTGTGACCCTGGCAGGGAATAATGACATAAATAATGGATGGATGGTCTTTCCCAATAAGTTACTCTCAGCGCCATAACCTCCACGAGCTTCAGCTCAAGCTCCTAAAAGGGCATTATTAGAATTTTTTTTTTGAATGTCGAATGTTTTAGGAAAATTCTTTCTTTAAAATCCTATTCCAATATTTGTATTTTTTATTTTTTATTTATTTATTTAATATTTACTTTATTGCCCCGCAATGGTGAAGTTATTGTCCTGAATTTCCCCCTCGTGGGACAATAAAGGAATTCTTATCTTATCTTATATTATTTATTCAGGTGTTACTGAGAAACAGAACACCGAGCTCCTACTTTAGTCTGATCAATTTCCCTAAAGGTCTTTTGAAGTTTGCTTTTCTAGTGATCCTATGAGCAGTTCTCATTATACTAGAAATGGTCCCCCTGCTGTGTAAAATACTGCTATCTTAAAAGATCTTTCTGCTTTATAAGCATGACTTTAACTTTATTTTCAGTACTAAGCTGCTTTTACTGGTAAAAAAAAATGATTAGTTTTAGGTTCCTGGGGATTGCGCATGCTTCAGTAACTCACCATTTGGTGTTGTTCATTTAGTCTATACATTATGTTCCTTCCTCCTTGTTTCTTGTCATTCTGTTTATTATGGTTTTAGCTAGTTTAGTTTTATTTCTGTTAGATCCTTATTTTCCTGCCTACCTGTCTTCTGTCTTTAGTTCAGTTAGCAGTGACTTTATTTTTTCATAGTATGTTCATTCACTGTGGTTTCGTATTCTTGTTTGGTTCTGTTTCCCTCCTTGTCTTCTATCATATTATTGCTCTCCCTCACCTCATCACCGTCAAGTCTCTCACCTGTTGCTAATTGCCTTCACCTGCCTTTTCTCTGGTTCCTCCTCCAACTAAACTGCCAGTTTCCTGTCCCTCTTTGTCGGATGCTCCGTTATGCTCCCCTTGCTTCTTGTTCTTGTCTTTGCCTACCTGCCAGGCAAAGTAACTTCTTACATGTTAAACATGCGCCTGCTGTTTAGCTGTTCCACGAAGGTTTGATTGAAGGTTATTAGGTGTTACAGAGACAATCGGAAAAGCATTATTGTCCAAAGCTTCAAGCCGAAAACGATATTTCTCCGTTAAAAAGCACTGCAGGAAAACCTTTGCAAATTATTTATTTTACATAAATAAGGAAAAATTCCAATACATAAAGTGTCCAGTGGGTTTAGAGTGATTTGCCACCTGTGTCCACAATTTAAGGTTGTTGAAATGTTATCAGAAGGTGATTGGCTGATTTAAACTTTATAACATTTATTAGGCTGCAATTTGCACAGTCTGGAAGCCTTTTCTTTTTTTTTTGCTTTGTTTTTTGTTTTGAACAGCGCAGACATTAAAATTCTTTAAAAAAGATCCTGCTACAGCAGAGTCATCTTTTATTTACCATGTTTTTGCTTTAATTTAAATTTAACAGTAAGTAAGAATATAAACACTCAGTTAACTTTACTCAAGCAGGCTTGGATGCCCCGGATGAAATTGTACTTGTATAGCGCTTTCACTAGTCCGACGACCCCAAAGCGCTTTGCACTACAATCAGTCATTCACCCATTCACACCCTGACGGTGGTGAGCTATGTTAGTAGCCACAGCTGCCCTGGGGTAGACTGACAGAGGCGAGGCTGCCATACATCAGTACCACCAGCGGGCAATTCAGGTGAAGTATCATATTCAAGGAAACAACGACTGAGACGGTCAGAGCGGGGGATTGAACCGGCAACCCGTCAATTGCAGGATGAACTCCCTAACCCCTGAAATCCCAGGGGATGGGGCAGTCCAAAAGCCAACCTGAAAAAAGAGAAACAGAAAACCAGGTACACACCAACATTCACACGTTCCCACCCTAGTGCCTCCACACACTAGGGTGTGTGGGTACATTCTTACCCACACACAAAAAAAACATCATCAGGATGGCGGAGATACTTATAAAGACAAAATAAAAAGTACTTAGATTTATTAAGACATTTTAAATCAGCTGGTGTGACTCTTTTTCTGTGTAGATTTGTACTTTAAACATAAAAAGTAAAGTATAAACTGAAAACGTGGGAATAATAGTGGCATCAGTGATTTTGTTTTGGGTATATCTTTTTCTTACTGTTGAATAAATGTTCTCAGAGCACAAGGTTGGACTCTTCCAAAGGTTTTTGCAGGAGATTTTTCTATTGATATGAAACAAATTTCTATCAATAACTTTACACACTATTGTACTACAAATTGTGAATGGTGCTGAATCTGAGACAAAAGAAAAGACATTGTGCTATTCTCCTTTAAATCTAACTAACATGACTGAAAAATATACGTAGATTTTTACTCTGTTGGTCAAACTCCTTCTACTCCTATGTTTGGTGTTTTAAATCATCTATAAATTTCATTAAACTAGGATTAACAGCTGAAACTGTAGCCATGATTTAAGTCTGCAAATAAAATGCTCCCTTGGACCTCGTTAGTGCTAAAGAAGAAAGATTGCTCACTTAAACGTGTTTAGAAGTTAAACCTTCTGCACCTTCTTCGGATTTATTTTGGTACTTCTCGCACATTGGCTCACTCTGTTCTACCTTTTACTTTAGCCCTTTGACTCAAAATGTTTTTATTGACGTCTCTGATGAGGTAATTACACATTTCAATAAAGGTCATGGTGACAACAGACATGAATCACGGAAGCTGTAAGCATTAGGAGATCTACCTCCCTCTCTCTCCCACTTCCTCAATACAAACCTTTTGTCAGCAGTCTCTGCACTGGGGTTTATCTTGACAGGATAAATCATCATATATAAAAGTTTGTTCATTTAATAGATGGTGATAGTATGCAGTGTACCAGGTGGCTTTTACATGAGGACGAGTAACCAGGAAAAGCAAGGCTGGTGTTAATAAGGACATCCATTCTATCAAAACCTTGTACTGTTTCTGAAACAGAAGGATAGATATGTTTTGCACAGAAGTTCATGTGTCCTTTACAAACTAATGTTTTCATGCAGTATCCATCATGCAATAAAGAGGTCTCAGATTTTATGTGCAGGGCTGAAAAGTAACTATTGTGCCATTATTCAGACCCCTTTAGCTGTTTATCACATCACAACCCCAAACTTTTTAAACGTTTGGTCAATTCAAAGTCTGCACTTGCAAAAACACCTTAGATAGAACCAGAAGTAGGCTAAAAGATCTCAAAAACCAAAATATTTTGCCCCAATGTAATTGAAGAACGAGAGAAACAAATTGATATTATTGATCAAGAAAGGGTTACAAAGCCCTTTCATAAAATGTTTGGCTTTGTGTCTTTTTGTGCCTTTGTCTTCATCATTTCCCTAATTTTTCTGTAATGCCAGAGATTGAGAACCCAAAATCCAGTCAGACACATTGACAAATAGGTTATTTTGAAGGAGGTGGAGAAGTATGGAGCTGATGTGAGTCTTATCGTTCTTGAGGTCCTTAGGGAATTGGGCTTAGAGCTTAGAAAATGTCATCCAGATAAATGTATATGTAGTGCCTCACCATATCATGTAGAGCATGACATGCTTGAGTTCTCCCTAGCAATAGCATTCTCCAAACCAAGACGTCACTCCTGTTTTCGCAACTGGTCCATCGTTGCCAGATTATTGTGTAATGCCAGCGACAGAGCACCTGAAAATTTAGCCAAACACAGGGAGTGTTTCAAAAAGTTATCAAAATAAACTTGCTTGTGGGAAACTACCAGGGGCACTCTCAGGAACCACTGTGGGGCGGAGTTAATGGTTGAGTATTTAGGATGTGATAGAAAACTCAGGAACAAAGCCACTAACATTATCAGGATCTGGGTGGAGATAACGGATCTGATCTGAGATTCCTGGGGCTCTGTTTGGATCCAGATAGTGACATGGAGAGGAGCAGAGACCTGCATGTAGTTCCTGATGAATCTATGGTTGAAGGAAGCCGTCTGTACCGACTAAAATGATGTAGTATTCCCTTAAGCAGGTTGCTCACACTCAAATACCCTCCAAAGTGAAATAAAAATATTTTTTCAATAAAAGTTTTCCAAAAATCCTCCACAGAGATTTAAAGAATTACTCATTGGCGGCTATTGCCTTAAAATTAGTCTAAGTCAATAATTGGGTCAAAGGGGCGTTATATTTCACATAGATTCATGTTGGTTTGGGTAGTTTTTTCTCCCTTAATTAGGTAATTTGAAAAGGGGGTTTTCTATTTAGATATATCTTATATTAAATATATAGCAAAATTTCAATATTTTAGGTAGAAATAACTAAAAAATAATTATGTGAAGAACTAAAGATAATATTACAGATGGACTATGG
Organism: Fundulus diaphanus; assembly: GCA_037039145.1. Classification (NCBI taxonomy): domain Eukaryota; kingdom Metazoa; phylum Chordata; class Actinopteri; order Cyprinodontiformes; family Fundulidae; genus Fundulus; species Fundulus diaphanus. The sequence goes on from CM073137.1 coordinate 32,199,375, forward strand.
TATGATGTCACACCGCAGCTCTCTGCACTGTTCTCCAGTCTCTTGTTTACATAGCCGGGCCAGACCGTGCGTGTACATGTGCACACGTGCCAATCAGGGCTTAGCCCCTCCCTCCCCTAAAATACCACCATCAGAGCAGCGCAGTGTTGGAGCAACATGGCAGAGAGCACCCCAGCAGATTAAAATGTTCTCTTGCTAAAAGTATTATAAAGTTAGGAGTTACTTCTTCACTTGAAATGTTCCTCTGAATACTATGTACAAATATGTGATGTGTGAGAAGGGGAAGGAGGGGCTGAGTTTTATTTCGGTCCACAGACAATGCTCAAGCGCCACCTAATGGTGAAATATTTCTTATTGCTCCTTTAAGTATGACATAAAAGCAAAGACATGGAAATCTGTGAGGGGGAGAGTACATTTTTTTAGGGCTATTTAAGCAGCCTCGCACAGCACATCAAGGGAAGTTTTTCCCGTTTTCCTTGTGAAATATCTCAACTTGATTTTCTCCAGGTTTTGCCTTTAATTATGATCCTTCCATCTTTACATCCGCTCTGACCATACTTCCTGTCTCTGCTGGAAAAAAGAATCCCCCACAGCATGATGCTGCCACCATCATATGTCATGGTGTGGATTGCATGCTCATGGGTGATGTGCTGTATTCCCTTACTGCTGCGTTTAACAACTTATAACATATAATATCTAGGTCAAAAAGGTTCTTTTTGATTAAACCTTCTTTGCTGTGTTTGCAATGTCACAATTTATCTTCAGTGAAAATAATACAAACTCTGGAAAACACAAGTATGTATAGACTATGCATCTACGTGTACATCATCGTTGAAATAGTTACCACTTCCTAATTTTGTTTGAAAAGGCTGACTTGGCAACTTTTTTACCATAAAAGAAAAAATAAAGAAAAGGGAAGTTTGACCCAGACTTAAGTTTTCAAAATGTACTTTTTTAACAAAAGTAAAGGTCAGTGAAACTGTGAGATTATTGACTTTTTACAGTGGGAATGCTGAACAGACTGAGGCCAGAGAGACGCACTTAACAAAAAAAATAAAAATCTGACTAAGCTAAGCTTCTAACTGTGTGGGCCTGCAGAAAACTGGCTTAGAAACGACCCAGAGGCCTCGAAGAGTGTGTGTTTATGGGCAGCTTTAGAGCCAGAATGTGAACAGAATAACAACTCAACACCCACAGCTTGCCAAGGGGGGACAAACAAAAACCAAACCTGTGAAGTGGACAAAGAAGGAAACAGGGAGAGCAAGCTTATTGCAAACTTGACACCAGCAGAGCACTGCAGCAAAGACAGAGTTAGAAGCAGAAACAGCATTGATCCAAAGAAGAGGGACAAATCTTTAAGTCTAGCTGTGCAGTACTGATCGGAGAAAGACGATCAACAATTTCCCGGAAGTTCATTAGTTTCCTGCAGGGGAGATGTGGTTGATGTGAACAATCACTTAGCTGTGAAGGAGCCTTGTCTGAAGTTTTTTTGTTAGAGGACAACCAGCTTTTGTCTACTGACATGGATTATAGTATTATTGTATTGCCATAACTCTGTTATGGCAATACAATAAGCAGTTGTGTAAATGATCTTGACAAATTTGTCAGAGAACTTTTAGAATTAGAAAAACACCTTACTTTTCAAAGGTATTCATACACTTTGAACTTGTTCACGTTTTATTTTTCATTTTTATTTTATACATCAGTGACATTTACACATTAACATACATACATCATTTATACATTTATTTTATACATCAGTGACATTTATACATTAATATACATACATCATTTATACATTTATTTTATACAACAGTGACATCAGTGACATGTTATCGTTGCTGACAACACCAATTTCTTTTAGAAAATGTGACACACCTTTTGGATGTCTTTAAAACAGATTTAAGAAGGATAAAAATATAGTTGAATAGAAATAAATTATTGATGAATGTCAAAACACTAACTATTTGATATTTAGTAATAGAGGTATTTTCAATGATATATTGATGGATGTTGATGGTGTTGAGATTAAGTGTGATTAATGTTTGTTAAATCGTATACTAATTCCATTTCTATTTTGCAAAAAGAACTGTAAGAATAATAAGTAGACTACAGTACAGAGATCCAACAAATGCACCATTCCTAAATTTAAGATTGATGACATTTCATGACTCAAATTTTGCAAGTTATGTTTAAAACATGTATTGACATTTAGTAGTACATTTGCAAAAAATGATTTATTAAAAGAAGTTGTAACTATAATTTAAGAAATCAGAGATTTATTAAAAAATATTAAAATAAGAACTAGTCTGATGGAAAGTTGCATTTCTGTTTATGGAATTAATCTGTGGAATAATCTATTTATGTCATGGTTCTGCCCTGCTTTCCATGTTGTTTATTGGGCCAGCTGGCTTTGTGTCACCCTCTGCTCTGCTCATTAATGTGAGCAGCTACATCTGTGGCAGCTCTTTACTTTCATCCCTCCCACCTGTGCTACTGCCTTTATATACAGATCTTCAGCAGTCACTCTGCCAGACAATTTGACAGTCTCAGTTGTGAATAGATGCCCAGTAGTTTTAGTTTTTGCCTGTTCCTGGAACAAGTTTCTTGTCTCTGGATTTCCCTGTCTCACTGAGCCCTCGCTTAGACACATCATCAGCTTCTGTTCTCTGGACACAACCAGGACTCTTTCTTGACCACAATTCTAGCCCAGCTCTTCGGACGTGTCTGCCATCTTCGGCTAGCCTTCACTGTGTATGACCCAAGTGAGCCTAACTCACAGACCATGTCTCTAGCAGCAGACCTTTCTGGCTGTTATCTCCTGCTTTCAGCAGTCAGCCAATTGTCCTGTTCTTTTGACTGCAGACTTGCCAGCCTGCACCAGTTTCTGTTTATCCATTAATAAACATTTTAAAATGTAATACTGTGTCCAGTATAACCCAGCAGGAAACTTATTTTTCTCTCTCTCCTTTTATTCATATTAATGCACTTGCGCTCTTTTATTTTGAAAAGAAAAATATTTATTTTGAAAAGAGGAAATGTGATTCTTTGTAAAATTACTTCCGGTTTCATGACCTGCTGCACTTTGAAAATTTATATGGAAGGCCATAGACATGCTGTGCTGAACTTTGTGGGCCATCTTGTTGATGGGAGCACAAGCTAGAGTGACCGTGTGGCTGTCTGGTGAGTTTTAAAGCAGAAAAGTATTGTAAACAAGAAATTGCACTTCCAGAAGCTAATTTGGAATTTTTGCTATGTTAAATTGATGGGAGCACGAACTAAAGAGGCTGTGTGGCTGTCTATTGCGTGTTCATGCAGAAACCTCATCTTGGTCAGTTAAGACCATGTGCTTGCTGAAGAAGCAATGCTAGCGTGATGCTAAAATTAGCATTTTGCTAGGGCTAAATCGTGGGTGGATTTTTTTTTTTTTTGTTAAAATCCCTAGAAATGTAATTTCTGTTAAACTGTGGTTTTACCAAATTATATTTAAGTTAAAAATAATATGCATTATTGTATGCATTATTATTCCTTGCATTATTCTATTTTTATTAGGTGAATGTGATGTTTGTTGATGTTAAATGTAAGTTACCTTTTCATGGGTTTGGAGAAAATTGAAAGTAGTTCATTAGTAATGATCAACCCAGTAGCTCAGATAGGGTTTTACTGATACAAAGGATGACGATAAAGGAGAGTATTAGAGCTAGAAAGATTGCGTGCTCCTTGGTAAGGTGATGATTTAATTGTATTTCATGTTATGATTTTGAAAATCTTAAGAGGATTCAACAATTAATTGGTTAATTGGTTAAAAAGAATTTCATTTATTTGTTTTTGGGTTAAAAATAATTTGATGTACTAAAATAAATATTTTGAGTTAAAAAAAGAACATGCATGTAAAACATTACTGTGATAATGTAAGGAATAAAGATAGAAAATTAGCTATAGCTACAAGAATTGATAGGAAAATGGGTTCTATTTAGCTGAATGCAATTATATCATTATTGTGTGCAGGCTAGTTTTTTATTGTTTGCTGATTAAAAAGCTGGATCCGATTGCTGGATTGGATCCTTGGATTCTCTCTGGAAGGAGATGGTGAGCCTGTGCCCCGAGCAGAACTAAATCTTAATTGAAGAACCCCATTCTTCTCACTGATGTGAACCTCGCTGTGGTAACAACATGAACAACTGAACAAAAAAGGAACTGAACTTGAAACCACATTTTGACTTGACTAAAGACTAAAAAGGACACACTGAAATATTGAGCTCAATAGGATCAGGGGTTTTGATTTTGACATGTCGGATTGTTGTTATTATTGTTGTTCTTGTTAAACTGCATTCTATTTTAGAATTCTTTTCCTGCAAAGTAATTTGTTTATTTCCTGCCTCCAGCCACATCACTTTGATTCTTTATGTAATCCTGCCGAACCTAGCAGCTGGTCTATAACTTGATTTATCCTAAATTATACGCTGAGTCAGGGGTTACAAAAGCGTTCTCTGATTTTCTGGAATTACAGTCTAAACAAACGAAAGATGGTGGATAATTTTTTAAAGAAATGAGTCAAACATGTTTTGCTGTCAAGATTATGACATCTTGCAACACAAACACTTCCACTAGTGTTGCAACGAGAAGAGAGGTGTGGATGGAGGGGAGAAGGGGTGTAGGTGCGTGTTTGATCGGTTTTCCAAATACGGTTTTAGACAATCAGAGTGAAGTCCAATTGTTAGAGCTGCATATTATTACCTTACCCAACTCTTTTACTGAGGAGGGACATTTGGCCTTACAAAACAAGCCGACATTATTTTTTGAATGAAATTCTTTTGAGAATTTATATATGTAGCAATATCAACTACATGAAATTATTTATGGAGTGATGTCATGCCACCTTTAAACAACTTATCAGGTCAATATACAGCACTTGGCGCATACCAATACTCCATGTGGGCTGCCCTTCTCAAATACCCGCCTATGTAACTTGAGAGTGTTGGGTCACTCAGGGCTCATGTGACCTAGAGCGGCACTCAAGGTCACATTTTAGGTTACTCAGACTGCCGTAACAACAAAATAAAACAAATATGACACTTACCTGATTAGACACATTTTTGGTTCTCTGATGTGGGATTTAATCTGGAGGGGTGAATGTTGGCCTTGTCTTTTCTTGTCTTTAACTTGATAACTTCTCAGTCTGCTGGTCCATAGTGGTCTGCTATCAGAGTCCAAAAATTGGAGGGAGACTGTTTAGTTTTGTGACTGTTCAGCGTTCCCAGTAGCCTTCAAGGGTACTAAACCTGAAAGTTGAAGGTCTAGTGCCCCTAGTGGCTGAAAGTTACACAGTGCTGCTTTAAAGGTATATAGTACCGTAATATAGCCAAAAAAATGTTTGATCATGATAAAATACGGTTGCATACACCAAGCCTCCATCTTGATAGTGTTTTGATCTGAAAAATAATTGCCTCTCAGGTGTGATTAACAAATATATACAGACGTGGCAACATCTAGCGACAGTATCGCAGAACTATCATAATTTCAGCTGGCTTGATTTATAAAAAGAAATTGTAAATGATGTCGGATTGAGCCTGATGTATCATCACAAGTGATGGCCCTGTGACCTCAAAAACTTTGTCAAGATGTTTGGATACTTTCACATTTACACAGTTAAGATGCAGGAACTCAAAGACTTTTGTGAATTTGTTGATATTGAAAACACCACATTGCTTGGAACCAGCAGAACCTGTTGGCTCTCACTGGGACCTGCTGTGGAACGGGTCCTGAAGCTATATCCAGTACTTCAGTCATACTTCAGGTCCCAGGACAAGGCACCTAAGTCCTCAAGTTCCTTGAAGACCAAGTGCGTGAAGCCTGAATGTGGTTTCTACACAACCAACTATACTTTTTGATGACACTATTAAAAATGGAAAAAGAGAAGCGTACTGTAGTGGACTCTGCATTGCACCTGTGTACACTACAGGAAAAACCTGGAGAGGAAGGCTGCCCTCTACATGGGCTTAAAAGTGAGAGGTTAAACATATTTAAAATGTACTGTGTTGTAAAAACAAATAGGCTCTAGTATGATTCTTAATGAATTATTATTGCCATTTTTCTGGTAAATAGTATTCTGGCTATCCAAGAGCGCCATCAAGTGGAGGAATTTAAAAAAGGCGTCCACCCATTCTATGAAGGTTGCATCTCATATCTGCAGGAGTGGGGCTCTTCATTGACTGACGTGAAGTGCCTCTCCTGGACCCTGCTACAACATTCATCAGATTGGGATAAGGTTGAGACCTGCCTGAGGTATGTCTCCTCAAAACTGCCGCATGTCAACACCAATGAAATGAAACTCTTGGACAAAGTTTCGTCTGTGAAAATTTACACATCTGACAAGATTGAACAGTGGGACAGAGAGACTAAACCTGCAGATGAACGCTGGGTTGAAATGTTCACACATTTCAAGCAGAGAAGTGTTCCATTAAAAAATGTAGCCATCGTCTGACAATTTGCCATGTGCCTACGTGGCACCAACGCCTCTGTGAAACGCATTCTTTCTATTATGAACATTGCTTGGACCAATGAGAGAAATCGTTTGGGACTGGACACTTTGAAGGCACTGCTCATTACTCGGGTGAACTTTCATGACAGTTGCTCTGAATTTCATGCCAGGCTTGTTGACAGTCCTACTCTTCTAAAAAAGATACACTCAAGCATGAAATAAACTTAAAGCCAGGGTGGATTACTTATAAAAAACAGTATTGTTATTTTTGTGCAATATTTTTATGTTTTAAAACGACTTGAGGTCAGTTAAATGTTGTTTTTACTGTTTGCAAAAAGGGCCACATTTAATATTGCCCAAACATGTTTCAAAAATACAGTCGGGATTTGTATCATATTACATAAGAATGTTATACTTAACATTTGGATTTAGATGTTCAAATATTACCTCTGCAGCTGCTGCACTTTGTTCAATAAAAAGCTGTTATTAAAAGTCACTGGTGTGGATATGTCATCCTTTCATTTTTGGTAAAATTTTAGTTTTTAGTTTTGAAAATCTGGTCACCCTGTCAATGTTGATTTTAATAGTGTTTTGTGTAACTTTAGGCAAGGCAAATTTATTTATATAGCACAATTCAGTACAGAGACAATGCAAAGTGCTTTACATGATTAAAATATAGGAATAAAAGCAAGTAGGGATAGAATGTAGAAACAAAAAAAGAACATTTAAAAACAGTAAAACAGTTTAACTTGAACATTCAAAGGCAATTTTAAACACGTGTTTTTAATCTCGAATTAAAGGAACTCAGGCTTTCCGCACTTTTACAGTTTTCTGGAAGTTTGTTCCAGATAAGTGGAGCATAAGAACTAAATGCTGCTTCTCCGTGTTTGGTTTGTGTTCTAGGTATACAGAGTAGGCTGGAGCCAGAGGACCTGAGTGGTCTGGATGGTTTATACGCTGATAACAAGTCTGTGATGTATTTAGGTGCTAAGCCATTTAGGGATTTATAGACTAACAGAAGTATTTTAAAGTCTATTCTCTGAGATACAGGGAGCCAGTGTAAGGACTTTAGAACTGGGGTTATGTGCTCTACTTTCTTAGTCTTAGTGAGGACGCGGGCAGCAGCGTTCTGGATTAGCTGCAGCTGTCTGATCCACTTTTTAGGCAGACCTGTGAAAACACTGTTGCAGTAATCAATTCTACCAAAAATAAACGCATGGATTAATTTGTCCAGATCCTGCTGAGACATTAGTCCTTTAATCCTGGAAATGTTCCTCAGGTGATAGAAAGCTGACCTTGTAATTGTCTTTAGATGCTTTTGAAGGTTCAGGTCTGAGTCCATCACTACACCCAGGTTTCGGGCCTGATTAGTGGTTTTTAGCTGAAGCGACTGAAGCTGTTTGCTAACTTTTGATCTCTCCTCTATTGGTCCAAAAATTATTACTTCTGTTTTGTTTTTATTCAACTGAAGAAAATTTTGGCACATCCAGGCATTGATTTCTTCTAGGCATTTACTCAGTGTTTGAACTGGTTTATAGTCACCTGGTGACATGGTGATGTAAAGCTGTGTGTCGTCTGCATAGTTATGGTAGCTGATGCTGTTATTTTTTATTATCTGAGCTAGAGGGAGCATGTAGATATTGAAGAGGAGGGGACCCAGGATGGACCCTTGGGGAACCCCACATGTGATTTTTGTCGTCTGGGATGTAAAGTTACCTACTGACACAAAAAAGTCCCTGTCCTTTAAGTAGGATTTAAACCAGTGGAGGGCTGTACCAGAGAGGCCGACCCAGTTCTCCAGGCACTCTAACAGAATGGAGTGATCGACAGTATCAAATGCTGCACTGAGGTCCAATAGTACCAGCACGGTGGTTCTTCCACAGTCTGTATTTATATGGATGTCATTAAACACCTTGATAAGGGCGGTCTCTGTACTGTGGTGAGCACGGAAGCCAGACTGTATTGCCCAGTCTAGCCCATCAAGCTAGTGACCGATCGCTACAGCGCCTTCTAGCGTCCTGGAGAAATAATTGCATTAATAAAATCAAGTGCCTTAATGGTTAATTGTCATGGTTTAAGTTTTGTCTGGTTTCTTTCTTGTTATTTTGCAGTTCTCTCAGCTCTCCCTCGCTCAGCTTTTAGTCACACCTCTGGACACCAATTAGTCTTTATTCCCGTCACCTGTCAGGCTGCAATTACCCCTGATCTGTTGCCACCTGTGTTCACCTCTTTATAAGACTCACCTCATTCTGTTCTCGTCGCCGGTCCATAGCGTTCACTCCCACTCCGTCTCTGCCAGAATTCTTGTCAGCTCAGTTTTTGTTACAGTCAGCCAGAAGACTTACTTCAGCTTTGTTTTTGTTCCAGTCAGCCAATAGACTTTCCGTCAGCTTTGTTTTTGTTCCAGTCAGCCAATAGACTTGTCGTCAGCTTTGTTTTTGTTCCAGTCTCTGCCTAGATCCAGCTCAGGGGTCCGTTCTTCGTACGTCGCTAACTCAGTTAGCAGGATTTCATTGTTGATTATTTGGCATGATCTTGGATCGTTTGGTTCTTCGAAAGACATCCTGCACTTGTTGTCATAGCAACATGTGCGCCAGCTTAAACCTGCTCGAGAGCAGGCTTATTTCATGTAAACAAGATTAGATCACGGCTGTATAAGCGGAGGAGATAGGGAAGTCTGCCGTAGCCATGTCCATTTTTACGACTGCAACCTGTTGCGGAAGGTGCAAGAATAATTTGCAGAGTTTTTCGAATTAATCGCGTATTGCGCAATAGACAGGATCCTTGAGCGCAGCGCGACAGTAGAGAGATTTTCTTGGTGGCTGTTATAAACAGACAAACACATCATTTAACAGTGGCTTTTAAAGAGGAAAAAGTGGTGTTGGAGCCATAAATCTAAAATACTTAAGTTATTTGTATGATGGTTTGCTTTTTATTTTTATCCTATTCAGTAAGAAGATTTGTTCGGGCCATTTTATTGTGAAGTTTAGTTTACTTTGAAAGGCTTGCTTCCTGTCGAGCCGTATATTGTATTAGAAAAAACTATGGATGGATTATCTAGCCACGGAGCAATACAGTTTTGCCGTGTAAACTGTAGATGACTTGGAAAAGGAAAATTTTCATTTTTTATGGATAAAGATTTTTTTTTGTTAAAATTCCCAGTTTGCACATGTCCTTTACTTCCCGTGTCTAAGGAATGACACTGAAATTTGGATCTCTTGACATAACAAGTGCTTTTTTAAAATAAAGTATAATAATTAAAGGCTACCATTTTGTAGAATATTCTTGTATTTCACTTTTACTTGTCCCCATGTTCTAGTGGGTCCCGTGGAGGCTCTGACATAAAAGAACAAAGTAAATATGAGATTATTAAAATGCAAAAATTCATACTGTAGAAAGGGATAGAAACATCTACCATGGACAGTATTTACGCATTAATTTGTCTGCTGCTTTTTGCCAGCCCTCTCTCCTGGCTTTAACAGATTTTGAGATGTTTTAATTAATGACTCAAATTCGGCATAACCTTCCAAGCTCTTGTTCTGCTTGGGAGAAAAACTGTGGGCGTTCTTTGGCCATGCTGAACAGCCAATAGCAGCGTTGCTGATCAATGTTTCTACTATCGATACATTTCCCCTTTTAAACAAACGCATGAACGCGCAGTTGTCTCAGATAACTCAATCCAGCGATACTAATCCTAAACAACAGGTGTGTTCGAAGAACCCAATTAGCCGGATCATGATTAGCCGGATGAAATCATCTTGGATGTGTCATTTGATCTTGGATGTTTTAAGCAACGTACGAAGAACGGACCCCAGCTCTGTTCCCACTCCTGTTCTCAACTCCTGGTGAGCTGTTCTGGTCTCAAGTCCACGGCTCAGATGTTCTGGTCTCAAGTCCACGGCTCAGATGTTCTGGTCTCAAGTCCACGGCTCTGATGTTCTGGTCTCAAGTCCTCAGCTCAGATGGTCCATCCTGGTCGCTAGTCTTCGGCTCCAGAGTTCCTCTCGGTCAGTCTCTCTACACGCCTCCTGCCGGCCAGCTTCTGCACCCTACACCTCCGTCTGTTGAAAGACTCTGGGTTCATCATCATCCATCTTCCACACCATTCAATAAACTCACTCCTAAGAACTAGCTCTGTGTGTGCGTGCTGTGTCCGGGTTCATCCTAGAAAAATATCATGACATTAATGATTTTTTTTTTTTTTTTCTGAGCAAATCACTCTTTAAAATGTTATTCCTTCTAATAATAACTTAAAGTGAAATTGTGTGCAGGGTTTACTGTTAAAAGAACACCAGTGCTCGAATCTTTCCTTTCAACTATTGTCCTAAAATCAGCTGTTATTCACTGGACAATACCTAACAGAGTTACTTATTAAACCTTAAATAACTTAAAACCGTGCATAGTGGCACAACAACCATAAAGAGTTTTATTTTAAGAATGTTGATTTGCATAATTCTTTGTGCATTTTTAATGCACAAAGGCATGTAGAATGCAGTTGAAACATAAATGTGTTCTCAAGCAACAATGACTATTGACTCTTAAGTGCAGCTATGGTATTTTTTTTTTAAAGATGAAAAATGGGACAAAATATTCCTGCTTGACTAAACTTGTATTTTGTAACTCAGTTCTTTGCCACACTTTCGAGTGTTATTCCTGTAAATAGATCTTTCATTTGAGGAAAATAGATGAACACAGCATGTCTTTTTACAAAATATGAATACCAGTTGAGAAGTTGTGCAATTGTGTTCCCTGCTCGTGACAAAAGTTCTTTCAGCAAACCCACTTCACAGGCATCCTTGGATACCAGCTCTATTTGAAGGACAAAGAACAGCAGTGAGCCAAGGGTAGGAAACATGTACCCATCTCCTGTTGTGGTCCAAAATGCTGGTCCTTGTCAAGTTACTTGTTAACTCGCTCAGAATAATGCCATCTTAGAAATGTTCTTTTTATTTTTTTTTAGCCCTTTTTATTGTATTCAGAACTGATATCCTTCCACTGTTGGTGAATGACTTGTTGGTAATTATCTGTCTTAACCCCACTTGTTTCTGGGGTGTGTGGGAAAGAGAATAAGACTAAATTAATTTATCTAAACAAGTTCTTGCCCTTAAAGTTATTCTCCACATGTCCTTGAGATGCAACCTGGAGTGTGACTTAAAGACTTCTTCCCTCCACCTCCTCTCCTCTCATCATGTCTTTCTCTTTCCAGTCCTCTCTCCTCCTCCCACTACTTCTGTGTCCGGAGGGTGTCTCTCCATGCTCTGATTGGTTTTATTGGCTGTGGTTCAGATGCGGAGGATGCCAGCATAGCTCTCAATGTCATGCTTGATAAAGATGGATCAGCGCATACCATTAGGCAAAACAGTTATCTCTTTTCCATCTCATTTAGAAGTCTGAATTCAGCCAGAAAAACATTACTGAGAGCAGATCAAAGATGATTTAGGTTTCAGAAATGGGCAATGGAAGGATGTCCTTTCATAACGCTAATAATTGGTAAGTGTATGACATCTCATAACTGGTTGTATTTTAAACCTACAGCAGAAAATTATTTCTTAGAAATAGTCAAACACACGTCTAATGTACTCTTAATAATTTAAAAGCATAGAAAGCTAAGAAACGTGTGCTACGTCAATATGACATTAAATAATATTTTTACTTACATTCTTTGTTCTTGGCTGTGGAGTTGATGGTGCAGATAATAGTGATGTTACATGTAATTCTAGACAATTTCTTCAGTTAATTCCCCCAGTGTTTGAAATGGACCATCCAGTTTATAGAATGGGATGCAGAGTGGTGTAGCTCATAGCATTTTTGCTTAGCAGCAAGAAAGTCCTGGGTTCAAATCCTGCCCAGGGGTCTTTGCATGGAGATTCCATGTTTCCCTAAATTAGATTGATCTCTTTTGATTGAATGCCAGATGTTACACTTGGATTTAACTAACCACCGCTTATCAAGTGGCTAATAAGATCTCTAGAATCTCTAGAAGTGTGGTGGTTGCAGCATTATACTTTATAGCTCCACAGCGGGGAGGGTTAAATCATTGAGAATAGAAACGAAACTTTCACACAGGATGTTAGCTTTTTTACCATCTATCAAAATCCTAGGGGTGGAAGTTACCTTTTTTAACTGTAAATAGTATACCCTTTTATGTTACTACCAAGCAAAACACAGTTATATGTAGTCTACTGTTCTACTTATAGAAAAGCTGGCCTCCATTTGGGAAAGTTTACCCATTAGAATCCTTTTAAAAGAGAAGGGTAGAAATAAGCCTTTTTTTTTCTTTTTTTAGTGCTGCTGCAATGTAGATTGTCAATAAAAACTCAGCGAGCCAGTGTGGAGAATAGCTTTTGCCACCCACTTACGTTTGGAGGGAACACAGTTACAATAAACACCTATTTAAAGACCACAGTCTACAGAATGGGGCCACTTCTATACAATACGCTAAAGAACAGCATGTCGAAATGAGGAAATTTGTTATTACGAACCACAAATTTGAATGGAAGCTGTAGCCTTCCATAATAATTGTGAGGAAGATGACTGTTAATAAAACATTTTATTCTGCTTCAGGATGTACTGATGTGATAGAATCAAGTTAGCGTGTTGACTCACTACTCTAAATTAGGAAGAAATCACATTCTCCATGAGGATAAAAATGCATCTGTGACCATAGCAACCTACTTCAAAATGGTGAGTGGCGGCAAGGCCCGCTGTCTTTTCCTCTTCTCTGGGCATTCGTGGTGATTTGTGGGGTAATTACCACACTGCTAGAGGAGAACGAGCACTTGAGCTCGACAAGTTGGAGTCCCGTCTAACGAGTGACATTCTCCTGCTGTCTGCGGGCAAGCACGCTCCCCCGTGATGATTTAGAAATTACTCCGCACATTATGTTTCAGTTGAAGCTGCGATAGTTAAAAGAAATGTCATGGTGAGAGATTTTTAGAAATGCCTCCGTCAAGGTTCCAAAGCAATTAACTTAGGATGAGGTCTGCGGATTTGGTTTAGTGGTGTCCTGTTAAATGACACAATTTAAGTCAAGTTTTAGCTGTTCGACGGGTGGCCTTACATTCGACTACACAATACTTTGCTATGCAGGGGAGATCATTGTCGGCTGTAAACTAAAACCCAAAAATCACACCTTCAACACTGTTCTTGACAGTTGAGGTGAGAAGCTTGATTCAATGTCTTTGGTTGTTGCCAAACACGTGGTTGTCCATCATGGCCAAAAACCTCTACTTTGGTCCCATCTATTCAAAAAGCAGTGCTCCAAAGGTTTTGTGCCGTTGCAACCTTTGAAACCTTAAATTAGCTGTCTTTTATTTAGATAGAGGATGATCACAACCCTTCCAAACAAGTGATGTTTATTTAGTCCTTAATTGTGCTGTCAAAAAAGCTAGCATTTAAATGTAGCCTATGTGGTCTGAGTTTCATCTATTGAGTTTTTTCAGATTTCTCTCAGCAGTGCTTGACTTCGGGGGGGGGGGGGGGGGGCTCTGGTAAATAATCAGTCTTGTATGATGTTTTCCTTACAGTGCCTTCTACTTATCTAAGGCAATAACATGCCAGGTATTTCTAGGGGGTAATTTCCCACTGGAAGAGATATGTAATCTCAGGCATGAGTTCTGGGTCTGTCCTGGAGTTTCCTATTGTTCTAACCCATTCAATATACTCCCTTCAGTGAGGAGGAGCAGTGGCTCTACTTTGAGCTCCACCTGGATGAGAGGTATTCTTTCCCACTCTCCAAGGCTGAGCCTTTCCACCTAATGGAAGAAGCACATTTCACTCACTTGCATTCAGGATCTCTTTCTTTTGGTCGTTATCCTTATTTTATGACCATAGGTGATGGCTGAACCACAAATGAATTGGTAATGCGCTATGCTCTATGACCACAAGATACATACTCCAGTCTGTCCAGTCTTTCAGCCACAATAATTTATTCAACATTTTCCAAAAATCAGAGTCCAGAAAAGAAAGATCTGCTAAAAATGCCTCTTTGAAATCGAATGAAATCAAAAGCTTTCCTCAATATAAAAGGTTGTTGACATCAAGCCCTGATACGAGCAAGAGGTTTTATCAACTCAAGCGTTTTGAACCACACTGAATTCCTGTCAGTTCTTCCCGCAACTGTAAATATTTAATGCAGAAACATATGGCTGTCATGAGAGGAGGTCAGCCCTAGAGGGAGACCTGTGGCTACGTCCTGTTGGCTATACATCTGCCCCTCCTTCATCAGCATGAAGAAAGTGGAGAAAGGGACAAGAGGTTCATATACAACTGACCGAGGGAGCTGTCAGAACAATTCAGTCATATACCTGTGTCAATATTTAAAGGGACAATTAACACATTAATTTGATACAGAATGATAAGTTAATTCATATGTCTCTTTTAACGTCCCACTTTTTAGGATGTTTGAGCTACTAAAATAATTTATAGAATTGCTTTATCAATTTGTTTTTACTTGTAAGCAAGATGTTAGAATTCAAACCAAAAGAACTGTACAATAAAAGGTCTAACAATATAATTACCCACAAAATAGGAGACATACAGCTGTAAAAATGTAACAGTTAAACTTTTAAAAGTGTAACTAAAAGGTCTTCAAGTTTCAATTCTCACTGAATGCACAGGCACTCCTACTTACTTCCACATGTCTTATACTATTGTTGGGCCTCCTCTTGGCCAGTTGTTGCAGCATGGCAACGGTTAGCGTGGCTTATCTTCCTAATGCACCCTCCTCTGCAGAGGCCATAAATTAGTCTGAAATATGGAGCAGGCTGCCGCTGCCAACCTCATCTGCAAAGTGAGTGAAGTGAAGCAGAACGAGGTAGCCCGAGATGCAGCGTCAGGCTGTTCTCCATAAAGGAAATCTGGAGCGCTCGCTGCAGCCGGCTCCACTTTTTCCTTACTCAGAAATGAGATATTACGCTCTGTCATCTCGGAGTACTTGCTATTTTCCTCCACAGCTTCAAATGCAGCCGGCTCCAGTTGGAGATAAAACCCTAGTGATTGTCCTCTTTTTGGAAAGCAGACATTAATTATAATTCCTGTAAGAAATAGAATATATTGGGTTTTCATTGTTGTGGAACGAGAAAAGATAAGGAGCTCAATTTTGAATTTTCTTGTCTTTGTGTTGCGGAAAGCATGAACAACTCTTACAAGTGGAGTCTGAATGGGAAATGTCACTTAAAGCAGACTTGCCTTTCCTAATTCTGATTGTAATTTAATTTCTCTAACCTTCTGTGCAGTCACAGAAATTGAAAAAAAATTATATCACAGGAGGAATAATTTTACTCAACCAAAATATTGCCTTTTCTGTCTTTCTATTATGTTTCCAAATTGGTTCTTTGTTTGCTCTGATTGGAGTGTAAATTGGAGAGTAAATCTTATGATTGATTCCAACTCAACAGTGGTTATTTTTACTGTTTCATCACCAATGATATTTCATCACCAATGATGATTAACGTTCAAGAAAACTAAATTCAATCCATGACCACCCAGAGCCAGCAAGCAGGATATTTTGAAACCAAGTAAAAGAAGATGCCTGAGGTTGTGCTCTGTAATTTTTAGGATTGGTGGATGTTTGTAGAATGAAAAAAAAAAAAAGTAGGCAAATCAGTGTTTCAATGAGGCTGGACAACAGGGCTCTTAGCCAAGCATGAATTGAGCTGACCTCCCAGATCTCCAACACATTTTTTCCCCTGCAAACGTTCAACGAAAGGTTGAAATGATGGATTATTTACATGCAGTTTGTAAGTAAGAATGTTGTTTACTTGTTTTCAAATACTTCATTGCACTCTATCTGAATCCACAGGATGTGCTAGCACACTGGCAGCTAAAATCCTTCTATCCAAGCATAACATCTGTGTGACTGCTGTGAAACCTACATTCAGATGCTGTGGTGAATATCTGAGCTAAAGCCTGACGTGATGAGATTACTGGAGACAACCATCATTCATCGACCCTTACATCAGTTGGTTACCACGGAGACTGAATTAGGGTGAAGACTATTATTGCTGACCAAAGAATCAAACTTATTCCTTAGACAACTTCCTGCCTGCTCCTCTCCAGAGTGCTGTCTGATTCCTCACTTGTGTAAGAAGATTGCTTCATCAATGTCATCCGGACAAGAGGAATGAAAAGTCTTTTCGTTCTAGGTTTTTTTTCTATAGGAAATTATCATGAATTCCACATTTGTGTTGGTGTTAAAGAGTTTACTCACAGATAATGTATCATGATATGGCTGGTCACAGTGAAACTCTTTTAATCACCTTATCCATAGATCCCTGTATTTTACTACAACATGATACTACATTCCTGACACAGTTGATTCTGGGAATTATTTGAATGGCTGGCGGTTTTGTTTCCTTCATCCCTGGCACCTTCACAACTCAGCGTTCCAGCAGCTGCTGCTTCTTTCCCAAGTATCAACATTAGTAACTCATCAAGTAATGTTGCAGTTTGCTTTATGTTTTGGAGTAAGAATTGTTGCTTCTACAAACCTGGGGTCATCTGGACAAAGTAGACAGCACTGTTGATAACTCCAGTGCGTTTCCCACAATTTTAACATTGTCAGAAACTGCAGACAAACAAAGATGGACACCTGGTCAATCACCTGCATTAACAGATTCCTCCAAAACCTATTCCAGTTTGAAAGACTAAAAGGTCGTGTTTCTATCCAGTTAGGTCTGCAGGATGGGAGCACCGTGGGCATGGTCGTGTCACCACTCTTTTCACCTCTGACTTGTACTGGAAGTCTGAGGTGTATAGAGTCCTGTCATTTGCAGAAATACTCCAATGATTCAGCAGCTGTAAGGTGAGTCAGCAGTAAGTAAGAGGCTGAGTACAGAGACCGGTTGGACCCTTTTGTGCAACAGTGTGGGAACAATCATCTCATCTTAAAAGGAAACAGAATAATTAAGATAATTGTGGACTTCAGGAGGTGGAAGAAAAGGACACATTTTTTTTTTAAATATTGGAGGAAGTACTGAAGATGGCAGATAAGTATACTTCAGTTTTCCTTTGGATAACAGAGTGGACTGCAGACACAACAGTAGTGGTTTCAACAAGGACAGAGACAGAGAAAGCTTATGTCCTTCAGTGTTTACAGCAAGAGTTGGCAGATCATTTACAAATCAGTTTTAGATTTGGAGGATGGGATGATAGCTGAACAAATTAGAAAAAGGTGAGAGATGCTTTCTCTGTTTTGAGGACTGTTTAGGAGCCTCTAGAGATGATTGCACAAAGAAAGCTCTTTATAGGAAAACTACAGGGGATACCTCTGAGCTTCCTCTTCAAAACGCAGCAACAAAAGAGCAAAGTGGCTTTAGTCAGTGGCTTCTTCAGATTTAGGATTAATAAAGTATTATTAAACTGAATTGAATTGCCTTTCTGTGTGGAGTTTGCATAGTGCCCTCGTGCATGCATGGGTTCCCTCTGGGTGATCCCTCCCATAGACCAAGAATGTTAGATAAATAGGTCTGTCTTAAATGCAAGTATGAATGCTGGACTGTATAGACTGGCATGCTGTCTTACCCCTTTCCTGCCCAATAACACCTCCCCTTCCCCAAACTAAACTGACTGTATTCTGTAGTGGTTGCTATGTGTATGTGTGTGTATGTATGTATATATATATATATATATATATATATATATATATATATATATATAATACACACAGTAGGACATGATTACCTTTCATAAAAGCTTTGTATGCAACCAAAGTGAGTTACTGACATATACATTTAAAATAGTCAAATAACGTGGCTATACACCTATAGGCCCTGTTTCTCTCCTAGACATAACTATTTACTGAGCTTTTACTGTGACTTATAGTATGTGCTTTCTTTCTTTCTGTTGACCTGAAAACTGGCTCAGGGCTTATCTGCTTAGCTGTGTTTCTTGCTAGATGAAGCCACTAATGTGGCTATGCTGCTTTCACATTTTTCTCACTCAGAAAGTAGTCCTGGATTAGTGCTATTGTTCTCTTTTTGTGTGTCTACTGTTTTCTCAAACCCCCAGTTGGACCTGGCAGATATCCATTCACACTGAGCCTGTTTCTGCTGTATGGTTACTCCTGTTAAAGGGGACTTTTTCCACTCCACTGTCGCTACATACATGCTCGGTATAAGGCACTGCTGCAAAGCCAAAAGGCACAATGCAGGCGATTGTCCACTGTGGCTACATGCTCATCCAAGACGAGTGAGTGCTGCAAGTCAGTGACTCAATGCAATCTGCAGGGTTTCCTTAGAAAGAACACATTTTAACTAATCTGTCTGTATGATTTGATAGAGTTGACTTTGTAAAGTGCCTTGAGATGACGTGCTGTGTCTTGGTTCTGTAAAAACTAAACAGAATCCAATTGAACTGGTTCACTCCTGACCATCCAGTCTCACAGTACTCAGCAATACCTGTTCAACATCTGCAACAGTCAATCGATGGAATATAACAGAAAGGTATTTTGTCTTGAAATATTTTTTTAAAATACATCTTTGTATGCTACTCTTCCTGGCTAATTTGTGGTTAAATGTGTGTCTTCTGTTTTTTAACCTTTGTAAAGCACTTTGTGTTACACATCACTGCATAAACAGTCCTTTATAAGTAAAACTTCAAATACTGATTGATGTATGCAGCAAAGGAAGCAACAGTTTAAAAGTGTCATCAGGTTGAGCTGTTCACCATCAGTGAGTATGTTATTAATTCCAGCCACAAATCACAGGATGCTGACTTTTATACAATATACCTTGCAGAATCCTGTGTTTTAGGATTTTCTTTTAACAATCATTGTATTTTTATTTTTTTTCCCAGGCAGAGCTAATGAGTCCCACTAAGATGGACATACATCTTCAGTGGACCTTAACAGGAAGACTGCAGGCTTAGAAAGTGATGCATTACCTTTTTAGAACAGCAAGTCAAACCTTGTTGAACAACAAGCTGACAGGACGAACATGTCAGCTGTCTCAGTCAGACCCATCACATCCCCTCCTTAATTAACAGTGTCCACCGAGATTTTCCCTTTTGAAAAGCTTGTTTCAGCAGTCCCTCCCCTTGTGCATCTGAATGCTCCCTGCTTACCGTCTGCTGCAGACACACTTAAGATAATGAATAGCTAGAGTAGGCCAGCATTCTTTATTGGAGCGCTGTAAAAGGCCACGCTGTCTGGATCCACCAGGCAGCATAAGAATAATCTGTCCGGCAGCATCTGGCTGGGTTGTACGAGTCTGTAGATTTAATTGAATTCACTTTAAATATGTGCTCATCTCATCGTTTCATGTGGCTGTGAAAGATATGTCAAAGGCTACTTCTGCAGAGACAGGATGTCTCCATACACATTTAAAAAAAATCTTTTCCCTGATTCTCATTCTTGGAACTTAAAATATGATGCAACAATGCCCTGGAAAAGGAAATAAAATAATTTTTTTTCATAAAACTAGGATAGATAATGGTCAACCTGAGTCACATTGGGGGCTTGGAGGGGCCACAAAAAAATGACAAAACCATTGCCAATTGGGATTTGTTTGTTTGTTTTCCACTGGTGAAATGGTGTTGGCAACAAGTTAGTTTTTTTTTTTTTTTAAACGTTGGACGACACAAAACTGCCAGATACTGAAAAACTGAAAACTGTTTTTGATTGTTTCTCTAGGTCTCTAGGTTTCTCTAGTGTCTCTAGGATTTGTTACTGCAGGGTTTAAAATGATCTGATATTACAGATTGAATTAGAAACATTTCTATTGCATCAATATTCAACCACCAAAATATATGTTGTTAAAATTTTTTTAGACCCACCTTGTACAGAAATTACAGCTGCATGTCTTTTGGGGTAAGAGTCCTATCCTCGCAGCATCATGCTGTCACCACCATGTTTTACTGTGGAGACAGTTTAGTCTTTATGTGAAATATACATTTTTCACCACATGTGCATGTAGGTCAAAACCTTCTCTTTGGATCTCCAATGAACACAGCACCTGTTGTTCACATGATCGAAAACTTGTGACAAACCGAATACAGGAGTTTTCATGGTTTCTTTAAATAATGTCTTTTTTCTCTCTGCTCCTCTATAAATGATGCTATTGGTAGAGGTCATGGCCAAATGTTGCCCTGTCAACCGATACACCAACCTGAGCTGTTCATATCTGCAGCTCCCATAGAGTAACCATTGGCCAGTTGGCTGCTTCTTTGAACTATGGTCTCCCTACCTGGCTTGTTTATGTGGATGTCCATATCCTGGTAGATGGTTAGCCATGCTGTACTTTTTCTATTTTCAGATGTTAGATAGAACAGTGCTTTGTGAGATGTTTTTTATTTTTCATATTTAAAATATTCCTTCAACTTTACAGTTGACAAAAGGATTTAACATTGACTCAATTACTAAATAAATCTTTCACAAAAGCAACCCAATGCTGTTTAAATGAATAAGCCTACTTGCTCCATCTCCCTTCCTTATTTAATTCACACCATGTGTCTGCAACTTAAAAATTGGTTAAACAATGTAACAATGCCAAACAGTTTTCCTCATATTGTCAGTGGATCGGCACTGTTATAGCAAATCCAGACAAAAATATATGCAAGACTATCTAAACTGGGCCCAACAAAAGCCTGAAGTGGGTCAGGGGATATTTAGAGACCAGAACGCCTGGGGAGCGAAGAAGGAAAGAATCAGAGGGATTTAAGGAGCTGTTTGTTTAATCACCATTTGTAACTGAGGCAGTAAGGATAGTAGTGCTGGGTAGCATATTTTATCACTCTTTTCAGCATTATAGAGTTTGCTTTTGCGAAGCAATCCAGACCAAAAGGGCAAAGCTTTGTAAAATGCTAAAGATACTTTTGAGGTCACCAACTTACTGTAAGCAATTTACATGATGAGCTCCCTGGATATTTGGTATTACCAAGCTTTTTTCTTTTCCTTTCTGGACCTGCACTGCATTGATTTATTCTCTGTAAACACAAGCTAACTAAACAACTCTTACAGTACCAATACATTCTGACCCATTCTACTTGTAGTTACTGAGAAACAGAGCGAATATATAGTCTGTGCAATAACCCGACTCAGTCTTTTAACAGAACCCCATGTGACTGACAAGTTCTTCAGCCTGGGAAAGGTTGGACTAGCCCAGAGTGCTTCCATCTGGAGAGGCAGCCACTCTGTGGGGACTTCCTGCTGCCGTTTTTCAAAATCTCCGTGGGGTCCCTGGCCTCAGTCAATGCTGTATTAGATTGAGCACGGCATGGTCCTCTCGCTCTTGCCGCAGAGCTGGATTGGCAGGCGCTGGTGAAATGGGGATGGACTGGGTTTCTCTGATGGCATCAGGGGGGAGGGATGGTTTCCCTTTCTTGGTGTGGTGTTGTTTGTGTGGGTGCTCGGGCCACATCCTTGAGCATTGGGCTCACCTCTTGTTGCTTATGGCTCCTGAGGATTATATCAGGCTTCCCCTGCCTGGTGGTGGGCGGTCTTACTGTCGGGGTTTGGTGCAAGCCCTCGGCCACCTGGGAGACTTCCTCAGATTTTCTCTGTGTGACAGGAGATGGCTGTGTGCCTGGGTCTGGGGAGCTTAGTGCCTTACGTCTCACCCTGTGCTTCCTTGGCCTGGGGGCTGCCACTCCTGTGCTTCTTTGATCACCAACCATTGTGAGGGGTGTATGGCTGCACTGTGGTGATAACTCCCAGGTGCTGTGTGTTTCAGGCCTATTACCATTTTTGCCACTCACTCACATACACCCACCCAACAAAAGCACTTTTACTCTTCATGTATGCTAACCCACCCACACATTGTTTTCATCCGAGTGACAGCCTAGATAAAGACACTGTCTCTGACAAATAAGTTTTTTACAGCGGACTTGAAGGTAATAGTTTAAGCAGTTTGTGTGCAGGATGAGTAGGGTCTGCAGAAATGTTAGCTGCCATTTTCATTGGGGTCATTGCAGTGTGGGGGGATGAGCTCATGTAGCTCGGTGGTGTTCAAGGACTTCAAAGCTGTAGAAGAGCTAAGAACCTGCTTTTTACCTTTTTACCTTTGTCAGCTTTCTTCTTGCTTTCTTGTACAGGGTCCTGCCCCCTCTGTAATTATTTGGTCTGACGCAGCCTCTTCCACAAAGGAAACCATGGTTTAATTTGATTGTATGTGCGAAAGGTTTCAGTCTGCACTCACATTCCCTTACAAATACTGATGTGTGATGTCACATTATCAGCAAATGCATTCAGTATGGTAGATGAAGCTTCAAAAACACTCCAATCTGTTTAGTCAAAGCAGGCCTGTAACACCTTCTTTGGTTCATCCCAGCAGTGCTAACCACAGGCTTAAAAGTATTTTGTTTTTGCCTGTAAATTGGAATGAGATTAGCCAGCAGTTAACAGAGAGTCCTGCACAGGGAAATACACGTTTTGCTTCTTTAAAGACTGTGGACAGTGGTCCAGAATGTTTTAACCCCGGTAGAACATTTTAAATGCTGCTTGTATTGTAGAAGTTCATTTGATACATTTGTGCTGTTAAAACTCCAAGAACAATGAGAAGAGAAGCTGTGTATTTTTTTTTCTGCTTCTGTTATCTACTCAGCGAGCTCCAGGCAGACCAAACAGTGACAAACTACTTATGATAGCAAGGTAAATAAATCGATTTCCAGTTTGTAAAACATGACTCCAGGTGAGGACAACATGTCTTCTGAAACACTGTAAATTAAATGGTAATTGGGTTGAACCTATATAGTGCTTTTCTGTCTAGTCACACAGACCACTCAAAGCACTTTAAACTAGAACCACATTCATCCTATTGCACTCACCAACACATTCATATGCCTTTACGGAGATCAGTAGGCAACTTAGGGTTTAGTGCCTATCCCAGGGGCAAAGTAATGTGACAAGAGGAAGCTGGAATCAAATGCAAGACCTTCCTATTGTAAGATGACTAATCTACCCACTGAGCCACGGTCACCCCACTGTGACATCAGAACACCAACCTTCATAAAGCAGATGAAGGAGTGGAGACATTTGCACATCTCCCTTGTTCTTTAAAACGGGTACCAGCAGAGTTGTGGCAATTACAAAGGAATAAAGTTGAGTCATACAATGAAGTTATAGAAAAGAGCAGTGGAAGCTAGACTTATAGCTCCCAGGTCCAAAGTAAGAGACCGTGAGCAACAGTATGGTTTCACATCAAGAAAAAAATACTACAGGTGAGAACACCACAGCAGGTAGGCAGGTTGTAATGGAGGATAGTCAGCAGTGTGTAGTAGTTGGTCCAGGAGGTTAGTGAGCAGGTGTGTAGGGAAGCTGGCGGTCAGTGTGGAAGTTGATAATTTCTCTTGGTCGTTGCAGGTGAAAGGACAAGTGGAGGACATTGGAAGGTGGACAGGCAGGCGAATTTCCAGTGCGTAAACAAGGTAGGTTCACCCCAGTGTTTGTGGTGGTGGTGACTCCAGTGAAGGCAGAAGGGGTTACAGAAATGCAGCATGTAAGGTTCACTTGGATTACCCCAGAGACATCAAGGAAGGATCTGAATAGGATCCGGAATAGTCAGCTACCTGGAAAACCAAGGCCCTGGTTCCATCAGCTCCTGTCAGTGCTGGCCTGGTGAACCGTAAGTCCACAGTGAAGAAAACATTCATTCATAAGGATTTCTTTACTTCTGAAGGATTTTACTTCCTCTGTGTGACAGCTATCTAGTTTAATTTCTTTTTTGAGCTTTTGCATCCTGATTGTGTTTGTCTTAACTCTCCAGGAGAACTAAGGACTATTTTCTGGAGTTTGTACAATTGTAAAAAAAAAACAAAAAAAAAAACACAGCTTTTTTCACCATCTTCTTTGTCCAGATTTGAACTGAACTTATTTGAGCTTCCCTACTCTAACCCATTGTTATGATCTGTGATCTATCGATCACCCAAATATAACAGGCAACCTTTTAAAGGACCTTTTGGAATTATCAGCAGAAATCATAAAAAATATGATTGAGTCCTTATTTTTTGGAGATTTTAACGTGCAAATGTATTGTCCTTATAATCTGGCGGTTGGGGACTTTTTCGGTCTAATTTCCATCCATTTTCTAACACGCCTATCCCTTGTGAGGTCGCGAGGGGTGCTGGTGCCTATCTCCAGCTGTCAATGGGTGAGAGGCGGGGTACAACCTGGACAGGTCGGCAGTCTATCTGAAGGCCTCAGGTTCCCCTGCTGATGTTGTTTCTCCTCGGCTGTTTGAAGAGGTTATCTATCTTCTTGGTCCATCTGTTCTGGCTGTTATTTTCAACAGTCTGGCCTCAGGTCTGGTTCCGAAAAAGTTCAAAAAGGCAAAAGCTCAAACACTGATCAGAAAAAAAAATGGTGTGGATCCCACTTTACATCAAACTTTAGACCTATTTCAAAGTTTCCCATCTTCTCTAAGATTTTGGAGAAAATTGTTCACAACTAATTGCAAGCCTTTCTGGAGGAACGTGAGGTGCTTGAAGTTTTTCAGTCTCAATAGCAATTGTCAAATATTATAGCACATAATAGCACATCTGCATTGTTGATGTTTTTCAATTACATTATCATAGCTATAGATTCAGGGAATCATATAATTCTAGCTGTTTTTGACACAGTGGACCATACCATTTGGATATACCACTAATAACATTGTGTAGGCATTTGGGATACTGCACAGGTTAGGTTCAGATTGTACCTGGCTGAGATAACTTTTTTTTGGTGGACCTTAAATAATCGCCAACCCTCTTCTGTTCCATTATTCTTTGGGGTCCCGCATGCAGGACTTGAATCTTGGACCTCTGCTACTTCTCCTCTATCTCTTCCCCTTGGGTCCATTTTCAGAAAGCATTAGGTTACTTTTCATTGCAATGTAGATGATACTCAGGTTTATGTGCCCCTAAAACAGGAATATGACTACCGTATGCAAGGCTTAAATGAATGTCTTGAGGAAATAAAAGCTTGGATGGCTATTACCTTAAAATTCCTGCAAAAGTAATACTGACTTGATGATTTTAGTCCAAATGACACCGGTGGATTTTTTTTTCTTGTGTTGATGTTGACTGTCTCGCAGATGACAGAAAGCCTACTGTCACAAACCTTGGTTTTAAAATGGGTAGTAATTTAAGATTGGATGGGCAGATCAGAGCAGTAGTGAAATCCAACTTTTTTCACCTGAAGCAACTGGCCAAAATAAAGAGCATCTTGTTGAAAGACAACTTCAAAACTGTAATCAATGTTTTTGCTTCAACTTGGCTGGATGATTGTAATTCTTTGGTACCTTGGAGATAGTAAGTGATCCTTATTGCACTTTCAGTTAGTGCAAAACACAGCTGCACAGCTTGTAACTGGAACACGAAGAAGAGAGCATATTACTGTATTCTCACTGCACTGCTTGCCTTTCCATTTTAAAATAAAATTTTAAACTCAAGTATTTGTTTTTAAGAATTTGAATGGTCTTGCCCATCCCTGCTTCTCTGAGCTAATGAACCTGCTCTCCCCTACTTAGTCACTCAGATCAGCTGACCAGCTGTTGCAGGAGACGTGAAATACACGGAGGAAACTTGGGAGAGATAAATAAAATAAATAATTCTCTTTATAGTTCCACAGAGGGGAAAATTTGTCTCTGAGTTAAAGCCATCCCTTAGGGAGCAGTGTGCTGCCAACAATGAGGGAGCACAGGGAGCAATCTGTGGTCAAGGGTTTTGCTCAGGGACCCAGAATGACATACTTACCGCTAACCTTTAGGGCCTCTTCAAGACGTAAACACCCAGCTCTCTAATCACTAGGCCACCACTTCCATAGATTGGGCTTTCGCTGTCACAACTCCCACATTACAGAATGGTTTGCCACTACAAATTAGAAAAGCCTCTTTACTAGTAATTTTTAAATTAAGACCCACCTCTTTTATTTGGCTTTTGACTTTATATAAGTTTGTAATTTTATTTTTATTTTCTTCCTGCCTATGTCAAACTTTCTTGTTGCTACTTTTACTTAGGTTTTATTTATATTCTTAATCAGTTCATTGTTTTAGATTCTAATGTTTTGTGCATTACAGCGGGCAAAAGAGAGCGATTGTAGCATGGCCAGGGGGCTTTATGCAGTGGCCCCCCTGCTGTGAGAACAGTCACATGGGAGGGGTGACTGCAACAGTCCCTTACATTTATTTTGGCCTTAGATCAACCTTATCGTCTGGACTTGCGTTATGTTCCTGTTGGCTGATTTCACAACAAGTGAAAATAAAGAAAAACAAAAGAAAAATATTTGGCCATTCCCACAGGGAACTGCATAGTACTGCTGCATTCTCCAGTTAACTAAATTAAAATTCTTAGTTTAAGCTACTGGTTGAGAGACCACAACTGCATGACACAGAGTAAAAAAATATGTTAGAATTTCACTTTAGAAATCAATGGGCAAATAGGAAGGTTTTTGAGCATCTGTAAAAAAAAAACATCTTAATGAATATGGTTGGAAATTGGATGTCTAGGTGCACAAGGGTTAACCACAAAGCCCAGATGAGTGTACTACACCACATTTTAGTTTCATACATACCTACAGTTCAACATGTGTAAAAATTCTAGAAGTGCTGTTTAACAGATCTTCAAGCCATCCTCTATGTCTGTCTGACTATGCATTATATACAACAATGATAATTGGTGGACAATAACATTTGGCCCTTCAGGGAAAAACATAGAACATTGTCAGCAGTTCTCAAAATAAGTATCTGCTCTATCCACATATGTCATTTCTGAGCATTCTGAAAGTGCCATACTGAGTGATATACAACCTCTATTAGAGAACATGTTTCCTTAATGTTTCAACGCATAGGACTGGGCAAAATACACAATCATCATTTTGTGTTACTAATAGTATTGCGACACTAAAACAAATAGCAAATCTTACTAGTTTTCTGGCTTGCAACTGCAGTGCATTCATGTCTGGTTATGCTCAGTTTTGAGTCAAACTTTCATGATAAACCAAACACCGCACAATTTTCCCTTAACAAGTTTTAACTGCAAAGGTAACATACACATGTCAAAGGAACACACATTTAAACAAAACTGAAACTGGCATGTAAAAGCACTTATTCCTAAAAAGTGGAATTTAAGGAATAACGAGACAGGGAGGCTAGCGTTTCTGCTCAATATCCCTAAATTTGGTAATCTTTCTAAAAATGTAAAAGCTGTAGATTTCTGTATTTTAATAACAAAAGCATCTTGATGGAGGAAGCTGTCTGTTTCATGAAGAAATTTAACATTTCTACTTGACAAGTATTTTGCTCTGTTCATGTGAGCAACGGAAGTCAAGAGATGCGTTGGGAATTGACTCCTGAATTTGACTGTCTAAGGGTGTTATTGCCAGCCAGGACACCGAAAGGAATTACAAAAAAATAAAAAAAAATAAAAAATTAAACAGTATGTATGAAGAGACAGTAATGTAAACACATTGGCAGAAATTGCCAAACCAAAAAACCAAAAAGCCAAACGTGTGGGAAGATAGCTGATGGCTTCTTGACATTTAATCGAATAGGTGGAGCAAAGAGCCGGCTTCCAGGAACCAGCTATTAAAGGAATCACTTTACAATGGCTAAGCTAATTTCAAGTACAGCATGTGTTGCATAGTATGTTGACTGAGTAAGCTCTAGATTTGCCTGTTTTGCCTTTCTCTCGTCGGACCCCTTTTCAGCTTTCTGTTTTCTGGACATGACCTGGACTGTCTCACAGTCACAAACCTTGCCTAACCCAACTGATCTGTATGACCCAAGTTTGTCTCATGGGCCAGTCAACAGACTCAGTCATTTCTACCTCTCATCTTAGTAGTCAGCAGCCTGCACTGTCAGATCCAGCTCAATTTAGCTGATGATATACCTGCATGCACCTGGTTCTCTTTATTCAATAATAAACCTTTTAAAATGCAACACCGTGTCCGGCAGCTCTGGTGAAAGGCAGCTAATGATATACTCATGGCCTTAGATAATGGACTTGTGTCTGTACTTGTCCTGCTAGATCTCAGTACTGCATTTGATCCATCCATCCATCCATTTTCTGACACGCTTATCCCTGTTGGGGTCGCAAGGGGTGCTGGTGCCTATATCCAGCTGTCAATGGGCGAGAGGCGGTGTACACCCTGGACAGGTCACCAGTTTATCGCAAGGCAACACAGACAGGACAAACAACCATTCACGCACACACTCGCACCTAAGGACAATTTAGAGAGACCATGTTTTTGGACTGTGGGAGGAAGCCAGAGTACCCGGAGAGAACCCACGCATGCACAGGGAGAACATGCAAACTCCATGCAGAAAGACCCAGGATCTTCTTGATGCAAGGCAGTAGTGCTACCCACTGCGTCACCGTGCAGCCTGCATTTGATACAGTTGGTCACAATATTCTCCTAGAAAGACTTGAATGAATTAGGCTGGTTTAAATTCTATCTGTCTGACAGTTTCCAATTTGTTCAAGTTAATATTCAAACTTCAGGGTCACTTGTGGAGTACCACTGGGTTCAGTCCTTGGGTCAATTCTCTTTACTATACACACACACACATATATATATATATATATATATATATATATATATATATATATATATATATATATATATATATATATATATATATATATATATATATGCTTCTGATTGGTAAAATTATCAGACAGCATGGGATTAATTTCCACTGTTATGCTGATGAAACTCAGCTATATTTATGAATGAATCCTGACAAATCCAATCATTTACTTTGACTACAGCTGTGTTTTGATGACATCAAAACCTGGATGACTTTAAGTTTTCTGCTTTTAAATTCAAGGCAGAATTTGTCATCTTTAGACCAGAGTCCTAAAAAATAAACTTATTAATCAATCACTTAATCTGGGTGGCATTAGATTTGCCTCTGGTAATAAAGTAAAAAAAAAAAATCTTGGTGTTATTTTGGTCCAGGGCATGTCATTTAAATCCCATATTAAACAGGTTTCTTGGTTTCCTTTTTTCACCTCCAGAATATTTGCAAAACTATAAATATTCTGTCCAGGAGTGACTAACTTCGCTCTCAGACTGTAGGTCTACTGGTGGTTCCCAGAGTCTCTAAAAGTAGAATGGTAGGCAGATGTTTTAGTCATCTGTTACCGGTGGAAGCAACTCCCATTTTAGTCTGCAAACACACCGCTACTTTAAGGGCTAGGCTTAAAGCTTACTTTTTGACAAAGCTACAGTCAGAGTGGCTTAGGTTACCCTGAGCTATATCTGTAGTTATGCTGCTGTAGGCTCAGGCTGCAGGAGGACTATTTTTCTCACTATGCTGAGTTCTCCTACTGTTCTCCAATTTTGCATTGTTTGTTGGTATTTCAACTTTGAACCTTATTTTCTCTCTGTATTTTTTATCTTCATAATAGGTACATCTGATCTGGCATTCTGTTAACTGTGACACCATCCAAGGGGGCAGATCATCTGCTGTTACTCTATAATATAGAAAGGAATCCTAGATCAATGTGTGCTTCTGTGCTTTTTTTGTGTCCCTGCTCTGTCTTCTCAAACCCCCAGTCGGCCGTGGCAGATGGCCGTTCACATTAAGCCTAGTTCTGCTGGAGGTTTCTTCCTGTTAAAGTGGAGTTTTCCTCTCCACTGTTGCTTCATGCATGCTCAATGAGAGGGATTGCTGCAAAGCCATCAACAATGCAGATGACTGTCCATTGTGGCTCCATCTTTCAGGAGGAATCAATGCTGCTATTCAATGACTTGAAGCAATCTACTGCGTTTCCTCAGATATGAAACTTTTTGACCAATCTGTCTCTATGATTTGATTGAATTTAACTTTGTAAAGTACCTTGAGAGGGCATGTGTTGTGAATTGGTGTTATATAAATTACATTTTATTGAACATGTTTCCTAGATGTTCTGCTCGATTTGAACTGTTTTTCTTTCCACCCACTTGAGCCCAGCTAATACCCACACAAGGTGCCCATCTGGTTTTTCTGGAGTTGTATTTAGTCAGTTGAAATGGGTCCCGTATGAGAAGCTTGTTGTGAAACCAGAC
Organism: Fundulus diaphanus; assembly: GCA_037039145.1. Taxonomy (NCBI): domain Eukaryota; kingdom Metazoa; phylum Chordata; class Actinopteri; order Cyprinodontiformes; family Fundulidae; genus Fundulus; species Fundulus diaphanus. The sequence goes on from CM073137.1 coordinate 32,229,821, forward strand.
CCACATATTACCCGCCATCTAGCACCATACACGTGTGCTGGAAATTTCAAAACAGCAGAATTAAAATATTCAGATGAGTGTTTTCAGTAATCACCTCCAGTTTTCTTTGGTAGCTTCATGTCCTGTTTGTGTCACAGATGCCTCCCTGTTGGCTTAGTTAAGTTTCTGTAAGCAGGTCAGGTAATGACACACACTGCCAAGGCAAGAGGCTGCAGGCGCGCATGGATGTACGCGTGCACACACGCACACAAAATAAAACACTTGCATGCTTAGACACGCAGGAATGTCGTCACATAAACACACAAATGCAGGCTGGCATTTACGTGCACAAACACACACAGGGTCATTTCTCGCTCTGGCGCTCCTCCACTCGCCCAAACACACACACATGCTGAGAAAGAGGCCAGATGGAATCACAGTGTGGGACGTTGGCCTTTCACACTCTGGAGACTTCACTTCTCTGTTTCTTGTCCTTCACCAACCGTTTTTGTCTCTTTTTCTCCATCCAACTTACCCACTTCAACCTTTATGAAAAATATTCTCTTCTCAGTTTCACTATTTCCTTATTCTAATACAGCATCTGATTTTTGGATAATGTAGTTGCATAAATCTCATTATGTCTGGTATGTTTAATTCAAAATCAAGCCATTTCTTTCCTAAGAGCCATTTTCACTTTAAATTATTTTACTGGGAAAGAGTAGCCATTGGTTTCCTTGAGGTTTAATCAGCAGACATACTTTAGCTCTGACTGCAGTCTTCTTTAATCAAATAGAAGACCTGAGAAAAGAAGAAATGCCTAGCTCTTCAGCCCTTTGGGGTCCATGTGCCGTAAATATTGATCTCAACTTCAATGCAATTACAATAATGGAGAAAAAAACCGTACAGCCTCTGCCAAGACGTTCTTGGCTTTATGTGCAGTGTATGGAATAAAGATAGTACTGAAAGCTTGCAAGCAGGCGACTTTTGATTTGAAGAGGTTGGATATCTTACTAAAATAAGAGCTTAAATTGGATAAAGTCCATTATACATCATTGATTAATATCATGAGGGATTAATGTTATGTTTTTAAGTGACAAAGACCGGATCTTGAAAGAAAAACAAAATTAAATGTATGAACAATTGAATAACTAAACCAAAAAACCCACCAAATATGCTAAGCAATTTTTTTTCATATATTTGTTGAGCTACTCCATCTTTAACCAACATTCTCTCAGGAAGAAAGTGTAATAATCGCACACGTTTTATATCTCAGCTGACTTTTTAAATGATATTTAAACTCTTTTTAAGGAAACTTGGAAATATTGCTAATTTATTCTCATCATTATAAATTTGCTGTGACAGCGTTTAGAATAGTTTCAGGCTAGGCAAGTTATTTAAATAGCACCCTTCATACAGGCACATCAATGTGTTTTATACGAAATCAAATGAAAAATATTAGATAAAATCTTTTAAAAATGCAAACTTTACATTGGCTGCTGCTCCTAAAGCAATAATCCAGTGTTTACCAGAAAGTTGGATAAATGATCATGCTAGCTTGACATTTTCACTAGAAAAGCTTTTCACTAAATACCATTTATGGGTTGATGAATAAAAAATCGTTGTAGAGCTTTAACTGAGAAAGACAAAAAATAGTAGACCAGACCTGTTGGAGCTCATTCAAAACGGGATGTCCCAATCAAGACCTTATCTTAATTCAGATTTTGTATCCACTATTCAAAATAGTGGATAAAATGTTTTTGTCAGATACTGCATTCAAGTTTATAAAATAAATGCATTTTCTGCGCTTGAGTGCGACATAATAACATGTAAACTTTACTCTTTATACAGTAATTGTGTGCCACTTAACTCACTCACCATTAACAGCCTTGGCACCACAGTATTTATATTTCTTGACAGCAATAGAGATTTGTTCCATTAGTTTCTTCAGGTCAGCTTTAATATGTTGCTACAAAACATAAATTGCTCAGATAGGATAGCTAAAATCAAGTTCTTACATATTTCACATCACCTATAACACTCCCAGTTTTTTTTTCCATTCTAAACATATCTCTTACTGACAACTTCAGACTATCTATAAACTCTGTATTTTCTCCTTCTGACTATTTTTTTAATGCAGAGCTAGGCTTACATGAACATGTTTAGTCTGTTTTGACATGAATCAATGACATCTTGGAAGGTAACATGTTTCAATCCATGTTTTCCTGTGGGGCTGAAATGCACTGAAAATGTTATTTAGCTTCTCTTAGCTAACTAAGATCTTTGCTTTGAGCGTCATACAATTTAATGATGAATATTTCAGCTGCTTTTGGTGCTAATTTCTGTTCGCTGTTATAAAATGGGAAAATTTAATGGATCAAAGAAAAAAATGAGATGATCAAAAGAAGAATTAATTAATTGGATGGTAGGAGTAACCAAGAGTACCCAAAGAGAAACTAAACATGAATGGAGAGAATATAATAACCATGCATAGAAATACGCTTGTGGGGTTATGAAACTAGGTCTTTCTTTTAATGAAAGATAGACATTGGTTTTGATATTTCAAATTCTAATATCTTATCAAAAGAATAGCTGTGTGTTACTTATTACTTTCAGTGATATCACATAAAAGTGATTTACCTGACCTGGGTAATGCTTATTTTCAGTTTATGGGCATTTTAACTGAGAGGAATAGTCTGACCTTACAGGTTTCATGAGGAATTATCAAACAAACATATGTTTCACTTCCAGTTGATCCATTTTTATTTTCTTTCCTATTCTGTGCCATTCTACATCAACACTCGCTTGGTTAAAGGGTAATCCATACCGGAAGAACCACAGTGTGCAACATCAATAGACCCATGCTAGCTTTGTAATAGAAAAGATGTAAAAAGTGATCTTGGATCCTGCACCTTGCAGCACGGGGGATTCTTTCCTTGATGTGCCTTTTTTGGCTGCTGATGTGTTGTACCCTCAAGATTGGACACCCCATCTTTGATTTTATAGCCTGTGTGGGAAATTCCAATAAACATGGGAAACAGTGGTGCAGGAACTAGGGGTCTGTCCTGTAACCAGTGAGTTGCTGGTTCAAACTCCTGATCCATCTGTCTCAGTTTTGTGTCCTTGGGCAAGACACTTCACCAGTGGTCAGAAGTTCCAGTGGTCAGAGGGTCCAGTGGTGCCGATTGTACGGCAGCCTCGCTTCTGTCTGTCTGCCCCAGGGCAGCTGTGGCTACAATGTAGCTCACCACCATCTGTGAGTAAATGACTGTGGCTCAATTTGAATACCCTTGTAGAGCAAAGACTCAAAGCGGAAGTGCATCAGCGGTCGCCATGATAAGTACTGTCCGAATAGTGCAGCCAGTAAGGAAGGAGGTAGGAAAAGTAGCCTGTATGCTCTGTCTCGCAGCTAGTTTTGCCTTGGAACCCCACAACGTCCTTTACCGGTGCTAAGAACACTTAAGGTATCCCACAATCCTTTGTGTGACATGACGTATCGCCACAGCCCCCTCAAGGAAATCAATGAAAATGTCAAGAGAGAAGAGAGCGAGCACTTTGTAATTCATTTTCGGAAGACTGTAGGCTAGCATGTGCGTTTCTGTCACGTAATGATGTCGAAGTTAAAGTCTGTCCGAATTCAGCACAGCAGAATGAAGCTCCTTTCCTATCCACGATAGAGTTCTTATTGTTGACCCCGTGGAAGGTCAAGGAACAGGAACTAGGGATAGAAGCTAGAAGCTATTATTAAGGGTATGAATGTATTGTGATGCGCTTTTGGGTCCTTAAGGTGCGTTCACATCGAACGCGCAAGTGTCTGCTTATGTACAGGTGCGATGAAAAGTGAGGAAAAAGGCGCAGCCAGAGTGACACAAAACCTAAGATGGATATGAAGCGACAGTGGCTTCAGTTGAAAAATCTGAACGTTTGTGTCGCATCGTGAAAACCAATCAGGAACTGGATGTGGGTGTGACGTAGGATGAAGGACTGCAGTGTAGACAAGGCTGTTTTCATTCAACATGGAAGACAAGCTGATAGTCGCAGTCCGCTGTCGGCCTAAATCATATGACTCATCCAGTTATTACTAACGAGACAAATTCAGAAAGGAGAAGAGTGAGTGAGGAGACTGTAGTGGCAGTTAAGCATCGTTAGATGGCACCATCGTACTACTATATGTCTGCTTATCACCCGCTTTGCAATTGCTGTTGCCCACCATGTGAATTTCCTGCGATACGTCAGACAAGCGACAGCACGCAAAGCTGGCGACGTTTTCGCCAAAAACACACCTTTAGATAAAGTATTGTGAAAGTGCAGCCCATTTACCATTTGTTGGTAATACGGGAAGCTACTTGAGGACAAATCAAGTGAAGTTTCAAGAATAATATGTGCCTCAAAGATAATGTGTCAGAAATCAACTTACTTCTGTTACTTCACCATTTCTTCTGTGAAATATATATATATATATATATATATATATATATATATATATATATATATATATATATAGATATATATCTATATCTATATATATATATTAGGGCTGGGCAATGATTAAAATATTTAATCGCGATTAATCGCATAATTTGCCTGATTAATCATGATTAATCGCATTGTATTTACAAACTCCAAGAATGAATTCAAAAGTAGTGTAAAGAGCACTTTTATTTTAATGTTCTGGTGCCATATGAACAAAAGTGTTGTAACATTTGTAGCACTTATCAGTAACACATATTTAGTGTAAAGCTCAACTTAAACATGTAAAACAAAAAATAGCAATAATAATAAATTAAAGCTTATTGCCACTGACAGGGAATTCTCTTTATGGGAAAAAAATCTACCAAAAACAGGCAATTTCTGAGGTAACAGCAGGGAGCAGCATTACCATTTTATGTTCAATACCAAAGTTTAACTTGGCAGTGGTTACAACTAACTTGTTTCTGTCATATTCGATGCTGGAAGAACTTTAAACTGAAATGCTTGCTAACTCGATATGCTTGCATGGTTATTTGACGTTAACACGCGGTTTTTTGTTGTTGCTTTGTCGCGTGCATATAGTGAATGGCAGGGAAAAACAGGCAAAAACACATGGATACTTTGAAACGAGAAGCGACTTCACCGACAGCGTTGATGCAGACCCCGCTCCGCTCCGCACAAAACTTGTTCCGTTCGCCAACTCACCGCCTCGCCTAAGCAAATTCCTGCGGGAAACACCGCCTTCCGCATGTCGGCTTTGTTTTTTTCCGGCCAGCACCTTTCTTCCTCTTTGAATCCGAGGCTTGGCTGACAGCGAGGTTATTGGCGCATTATCGCCACCTACTGTTCTGATTCAAACCCCTACACCGCAGCAACAGACCTTCACAAAATAAAAGCATGTGAGCAACATGCGTTAACCCGCGTTAAAGTAAATATCGCCGTTAATAGTCTAATGAATTAACGCAAAATTAACGTGTTAACTTGCCCAGCCCTAATAAATATATATATATATATATATATATATATATATATATATATATATATATATATATATATATATATATATATATATATATATATATATATTCTCTTACAATGCTATGTTACAAGATTTGCAATACAATAAACAGCTTTTCAGAAATTGCTACTGTGTACACTGAGTTTAAGGCAACAATCAAACTTTAAAAAGCAATATCTCGAGGGCCAGAGTGACCCAATCCCAACAGGCATATCATGAAACAGTCAGTATAAGACATCTTGATGGCAAGCTGCAGATGGCACACCCTCCATAGGCTAAATTCACGAAGGTCCTGACGAGCCATCCAGTTATGTTTTACAGCTTAGGATAGAGTCTCTAAACACCTGACACTTGAATCTTGGTTACCTAAAACATGAATTTTGGTTATGACTTTGAGATCAAGATAAAGTGACAGCAAGGATACATAATTTGTTAGAACCATTTGTTCCATTAGTAGTTAAATACATGCTTCAGATGAAGCTGACAAAACAAGGTCTAGCTCAAAAATCATTCCACAAATTGGGCAGCCTTTTTGGTCTGCCACAAAAACACAGATATCTCATTTCAGTCTGAAGCAAAGCAGTGGACAGAAGATTTCTTGTGACCATTGGAACTATAGGTGGCAAGATTGGCCAAGATAAATGGGATTGAAATCAGAATCAGGGTCGTACTCTTGTATCAGGAGTACCTTCTGCACATACAGTATTTTCAAAACCATTATAATTCTGTCTTCTCTGTACCTAGGGGCCCAAATGAGTCCACGGAGAGTACCAGCAATAGAGAAAAGGATTGAATAGCTTTCAATACTGAAAGCTGCAAAGACCATAACGAAGTAGAGCGCAGGGCACCTTATGTGGAGACAGATATGTGGCATGTATATATGCTGTGATATAAGATATGCCAGTAAGTGGGGAAAAAAGAGAGCGGGCAATCTAACTTGGCTAAAATTGTTTCCAGCTTTATAAGAAAAAAGGAAATACCATTCCAGCAGAGGGATCCTCTGCATGTGGGTTCAACATTATTGCCATTGTTCATGTCTGCTGACTTTTAAGCTGAAACACCTGCTCAACAAGGCCCTGCTGAGCTGAAACTTAGTCATACTGGCTCATTATTGAAAACATTTTTTAACAGTTCAGCAGTCATCTAAGGACAGTTGTCATGTAAAGGCCTTTGCTAACCTACTCGGACCATTAGCGCATATTTTAGGTACGTGGAAAATGTTCCACGCAATAAAACATGGGTCCAGTTGAAGGACATGATCACAGAATTAGATTGAAGTGACAATGTGTTTCAGTAAGAATACGCAAAAACTTGGTTGCTTAATAAATGCTCTTTTTCTTTGTAGATATGCAAATGAAAGTACACTTTTAATACTTCAACACATTTAAAGAAGAAATTGTGTCTTTGTATCATTTCAGGAATTAGGGTTTGTTTGGAATCAACATTGAAATTTAGACTACTAACAACGGTTATTGTTGATGTTGATGTTAACCAAAATCTCCTCACACAAGGCAAGACGGGGAACACTGACATCAGCTTAAGATTCCTTAAGTTCTCCTTGGTCTTGCAGGAGCATAAAAATGTGGTTATTACAACCTATATTTGAAATTTTTAACTTTAATCTGAGAGGAAAAAGAAATGGCAGATGAACAACATTCAGAACAGCCTTGATCCATCAGCTTTCACCAACCAAGCCACCACTGTAAAACTGGAAAAAAGGTGTCAGATGCAGGTTGTTCATCTCTCACAGAACCAACTTTCATCCCTGCTTATGTGACTCCCCCGTATCCATCATTCTCAATTTGAGAGTAATCAGGTTGTGTTCAGACAGCAGTTCTGTCTGCCTAGGAGTCACTCAGAGATTGACAGGCTGTCAGTTCTGGTGCAGGCTTTGGATTTCTGGTGGTTTTGGATGTCTAGAGGATCAGTCCTCTCTCTGACTCAGTCAGAAAAAACTTCTAATGGATTATAAGGTTTGGTCTCAGCTCAGCTTTTCAACAACATGGATTTCCTGGTAAGGGGCCCTAATGAGGAACCGATCAACCAGTCAGAGCTGGACTTGGGGTAATGTGGGAACTAGAAAGCTATGGATAAGTGGATTCTTACTATGTTATGTGAAACACCTTCTTTAGACAAAGTAAGATTCAGAAATGCCAAGACTATCTCATGACCGGGGCTGCTTTCACATTGCAAAGTTTCAAAGATGTAATCATTCCATGGAAAAACAAACAGCATTGACAATAAATGTCTGACACATTAACAATATGACTCAGACTCAATATGTATGTCATGAAAAACTGTAAACTATTTGAATTTCTTAATGAGGAAAAGTGAAATTAGTTATGAGAAATACAAGCCTTCAGAAATCTTTGAGCATCAATTAACAAAGTTAAATGCTCCTCTTGATTTTAGACCTTAGAACCATAATTACATATACAAGACTATTTTCGTCAGAGACACACAGAGAAAAACAGTTTTTCTAGGTGAAAATTAAATCTGAGGTGTTGGTCGGTTTAAACTAGGCCAATATGATTAGGAATGAATGATTGATTTATTTCAGATAATCCAGTGAAATTAGAAATGTAACACATCCAAACATTATGTATATATAATAATATACATAATTATATTAATAAGATGTATGTAATTATATTATAAGTATAATTTATTGATTATGCCTGAAAAGGGATGTGAAGAAGTAAAACCTATTTAATCGTACCCCTTCTCACTCCTACAGTCCTTAACACCAAAAACCTTTCTGATTCCTACTTATGAGTGCATACTATTCAAAGTCCATGTTAATGTACAGTATATTTATTTTTTTATTTATTTAAACATAGATATACATATTCACATGTGCCTACGCACATCTACATTCAGACACTTATTATACAGCCCATAGCCCACATGACCAAAATCATTGCAGTAATATGTACACATCCCATGTGCAGTGGCTAAGCATGCCCATTGGTGTTCACTGACCTTCTTCCACCTCATATCTTAAGAAAACCAGTTTGAGCCTTTTCCTAAACAGCGTCATGCTTGGACATTGCTTAAATTCAATATAGTTTGTTCCAGACCTTCACACCCCTTATTGAAATGTTTGTTCGACCACATAAGATTTTGAAATGTAGGTTATCCCAGTAATTATACCCTCCATCTCTCTCAACAAAACGTTTTTGTATGTTGTCTGGTACCTGTTTTTTTTTCTAGCTTTATACATTAACTCAGAGGATTGAAAGTCTATCTGGTCTGATTATAAGGTGCATAGCTTTGAAATTCTATGTCATCTATTGAAATCTTTTTGGAAAATTAAAAATTTCATTAAAAAATATAATGTATGTCTTTTAGAATCAACAAAAAACAAAAAAAGGCACATTTGGATGTATCACTAAAATTACTCTTTCAAATCTTCAAACCTTCTGGGAAAAAGTAAACTGATTTTCTATAGTCTTCACTGGATCTTATTCTTGGTTTATGATTTGTCAACAGGAGCTCTCCGCTTTGTAGTGCTATCTTGGAAAGACACTGATTTGTCAGTCTGAACCCATAACTCTTACAAACATTTGAACCCTGTGTAGATTGGGGAATAAAGATACTGTATTCTGAAGCTAACAGGGAAAGAATAAAATACCTCTTACCAGTGGAAGCTGTGTGTGCACTGCCTATATGTGAAATTCAAAAACCTTGAACATATTGTACTGTTTTAATCAGCACAATATGTTCAAGATTAAAAGACTCCACGCACGCACAGTGTTCAGTATAAAATATCTCCACCCTGACCATGAAGAAAAATCCTAGAACATTCCTTGTAAAGAACTGAGTTGTTCATAGAATCAAACGCATGCACTTTTTGTCCTGTACAAGGCCGGATGCTAAGTACAGATACAGATCTTAATCAAACCAAGCTGAAAGGCTTTGAACCACGCTCAGGGGTACTCCAGTTTTTGAGGGGATCAACAAAATTTCAGCTTAGTTCACCTCAAAGTTGTCCTGAAAATAGAAGTTTAGAGCCACAAAAAACAACAAACGTTTTTACACGTTCAAGTAAGTACTGCACTGGTATTTTTCTTGTTGCTTTGTATATGTGCATACATAGTGATCGATAATTAGCAAAAATGTTTCTGTATCTTTAAAGTCTTTGTAACTATATCCAGCAGTGAAGAATCAAACACATCTCACTGACACACTACTGGAGATAGCTGATAATGTGTCACTCCAAGCTTGAAATGGATGATTAAAGTACATGTTAAGCAGATCAGGGATAAAGTCATGAAGAAGTTTAAAGCTGGGTCAGGTTATCCAACAATAACACAAGCTTTGAACATTTCATGGAGGACTTATGAATCCATCATCTCAAAATGGCAAGACTATGGCTTCATTAACTGTGAACCTACAAAGACATGGTCATACACCTAAAGTAATGGGCCAGAAAAGCAGAGCATTAATCAGAGAAGCAGCCAGTAGGGCCAAGGTAACCATTGGCAGAGCATAAAACAATGAATATAGTTTGTTTTAGTTGTGAAAAGCACCCTTCTGGTTTGCTGTCGGTAGAGCTGATCTCTCAAGAAATCAATTCAATTCAGTTTCTAGGACCGATCCACACAACAAATGTCATCCCAAGGCACTCAAATACATAATATACAGAATTCTCCACAAAACTCCAACCTTCAAACTATAATTTACTGCATAAAAAGTCACTGGCATCATGCAAACACATTACAAAATCAAACTTAAAAAAACTTCAAAAAGTCAGTAAAGCTCAAAGGTTTCTGTGAGCGGATATCAATACAATTCATTATGTTGGATGGGCATATGATATTGCGTCATATTGATTGCAGAGTTGTTGATTGAATTTAATGAAAATCACATTGTGACAGACTTTGTGATATTGGTAAACGTTGTATCGTCATCCAAACAATTCGATAAACATTGTATAACAATTTACACCCCTATCAGTTACTACTCTTCTTGAGGGATGAGCTATTGTCGTCCCCTTGGATAATGGTAGGGGAAATGCTGGTATGCCACCATTGGCCATGTGGGCTTAGACCTGGGCAGCAGATGGGTACAGACATTTCAGATTGGATGAGAAAAGGATTCATTATAGCTTGTGAGAAAACAATAACAGGATGTTTCGCCAATCTGTTTATTTTAAACTAGATACATGACTAACAGTCATTATTCTTAAAAATCCTACTCCCTAACAAAGCAACAAGTATGCATTATTAAAGAGCAAAAAGAAAGGAAAAAAGCAAGGTTTTCAAGCTTGTGCATTTGTATCAATTTGGACAGCATGATATATTTCAGTTGATAATGTTCAAAATGAATATTTTATGTATGCTATTTGAGTCAACTAAAACATTAAATTACATGACATCTTCCCTATCAAAAATATCTTCTAAAGGACTTATCCCTTTATGTCTAAAAAAGTAAGACCTCTTTCCTCTTGCAAGACATCTGAATAGTTCCAGTTGATATATATACTGGGTGCGATTTGCTGGGGGGGTGGGGGGGATTTACCTCCCCTCTGTTTGTGATGTCCCCCCCTCTGATCATTCATGTTTTATCCCTGGGGGGGATGCATTCCTCCCCCCTCTGATCTGAATAAGTAATATTATCAGGGGTTAAAGTTCTCCGTCGCTGCGACGGATTTCCGTCATTTGGAAAATGAGCGCAAAATGTTCCGTCTAGACTTTTTATACAAGATTTTAAACAGAAGCTGCGCTCAACCAATGAAATCTGGCAAAACTAGGGCATTAGCCAATCAGAAGGAGAGAAGAGCGGGTATTTGCAAAGCGGAGATCTGCCAGTCTGAGGTTTATCGGTGTTCAATCATTTTAACTTTTGGAAGAACATCTCAAACTGACCACAGATGGTATGAATGAAAGTAGTGGTGGTCAAAAGTTTTCGTTAGATTTATGCGAACCACCAGGTCAGAAAGTTCAGCGGATAGAACAGCTGACAACAACTTCCCTCGGTAAGTGTGTCTGTCGCTGCTCTTGCAGTTAATTGATGAGTTATTTCCACCTGTGGCCATGTCGCCTGTCGGTGTTTATTCCCTTGCTTCCAGTAATTTAGCTGATAAACGCAGCAACTAACCAGGGATCTCCCCATGATTCACTGTTATGTTTTATTTAAAACTGAAAGAGTAACGCTCTAGCTCGGCTAATTTAGCACAACACGTTTTTTTTTTTAAGAAGAAGAAGGGTCGGAATGTGAAACAATGTCCTGGTTTGACTGGGTCTGATTCGGAAAAAGTAAAAAAAAAATCATAAATATTATTCCACCTGCACTTTTCTGTAACAAAGAAGGCAGAGCTGCAGTCAGAGCGGCTGTCAGTCAATATGCAGCAGTGTCCACCTCATGAGCAGCTGAACCAGGACACTCGTTAAATAAAATGACAAGGATTTTGATGCATACGGATTATTAAGGAAACTACGTCAAAAATAAAACAAATAAACTGCAGCTACAACATGGACTGGAGAACGGGTTCTAACTGTGTGAGACCAGAGGAAGGCGATTCTCAGAGAGTTTTTATTTGTTATTTTTACACGGAGTGGAGCGCGATGTGAAGCGACACTGTAGAAGCGAGTCGCACCAGAAACATGTGAAAAAGCCTCCTGCTGAACTATGGACTCATTTTACTCCAACCCAAAAACACCTGCCAGACAGACAATACCTTAAACAATATTTAACTTAACGCAGAAGTTTAATAACATTTTTCTAATGAAAAATGTTAATTTTTAAAAGCAAGTTACGTTTTTTTCTGATAAACTTTAAGCAATTTTACTAAACTTTTTAAAAATGTAACCTCCCATCCATGGATTTTCTATACCTGCATTTCCGTACAGGTGTTACGTCATGCCGTATCTGATTGGAAAACACGGCTTGACGTAACACAGGCTCATGGAGGAGCTGTTGACCATCTCCAGCAGTCAATGAGCGAGAGGTGGGGACACAGAGTCCATCCTGGACATGTCACTGGGCTAAAATATAACCGTTTTTATAAACTTCAAAAAAGTTAATGCCTTTTTATAAACTCATGAGTTGTGATAATTAATTGGTGAGCTGTCCATGGCTGTTGTTGGCCTTGTATGATCATAGGATTGATTTATATTGAATGTGACAGTGGAGTTAATGTACAGGTGTGAAGAAGAAGATAATGATGCAAGCTGCTGTCTTTTGAATTAGCTGCAGTTTATGGAGGGTTTTGAAATTGTAAAGGGGAAAGGTGAGTGGACTGTGGACCAGTTTGGCAAAAGTGCGAAGGAAGAACTTGCTTGATGCTGCAAATATGAAAGTTAACCAGGTGATGTTATGGATGTGGAAAGTGAAGGAGATTATGGAGAGGGCTGTCCAGGATGAGTCCAAGGCTCTGAAGCTGGAAGGTGGGAGAGATACAGGAATTGTCAATGGAACTGTCAGATTTGGTTAAAGTGGACTTTGCACAATAAGCAAATGAGGTTACTAAGGTGGCATGATGTCCACGGCCCCGGGAATATATGGGCTGACTAGAAAAACATTTCAGTCAAATTGATTATTTTTGCTTTAACCCCTGAATATTATGGATTTTTCAAAATTTATATTAATACATGTCTTGTGTCCTTAAGATTTGTAAATTTAATTTTTTATTTGTTTTTAAAGAGTATTATTACGTTTTCTGCTCAAAGCGGTTAAAGTAAACTAATACCCACTCCCGAGTCCCGACAGTAGATGGCGCAAGTTTAAAAACAATAGTCTAACCTTCTGGATCTAGCTAGCTACCTGAAAGAGCACCTGCTAGCTAACCATTATTAATCAAACTTTTATTCATTAATAAAACTTTTGAAATGATCCCCCCCTATGTTTTTTTTGCAAGTTGCACACTGTATATATAAATATATATATACACAGTAGATAGTTTACTATATAGTGTTTGTTTAATGCCTATTCATAGCTTATCTGATGAATTTTGTAACATCTTTTGTAATTTAAAATAGTTTTTTGGGAGTTTTAAGTGTCGTATAATTTTAGACATAGGCACACATGTTAGGACAAGCTGGGATAGACAACATATGAATAGATGGAAGGATGGATGGATGGATATTTTCTCTGAAGGAGATTAACTTCTATATTTGAGGAAAGAGCAATACATCATCAGCATATATACAGATTTAATGGGCTATGTTTCAGTACCGTGAATAATTTTGGTTTGATGTATTACAGCTGCCAATGATCAAATGGGTATAGTAAATAGAGTGTAGTTTATCTCTAAGATTGATGTTAACATACTTCAATCTGAGCTATACAATATTCTGAACTGTGACAGGAAAGTTTGTCCAAATCTAAGTTTATGTTCGGTAGCAAATAGAAATGTTCTATTCCCCCTCTCAAAAGCCTTTTCTACAGCTTCTTTTGCACCAATTACACTGTTTTTATTTTGGGTATTAGGAGATTAATTAAATCTGTCTTCTTGTTGTCATGGTTTAGTTTTGGTCTGGCTTTTTTCCCCTGTTAATTTTCAGTTTCTCCTCCTCTTACTCAGCTCACCCTCCACTCCTCAGCAATCAGTCACACCTGTTAGGCACTAATTAGTCTGAATTCACTCCACCTGCCAGCCTCCCTACATAAGCCTCCCTCAGTCTTCTCTTCCCCACCGGCTCATCTTCAGTCTCTACCTACACCACGCTTGTCTAGTCCTGTTCTCATCAGTCTCCACTCACTCCACGTCTGTCAGCCTGGTTTGCTCTCTGCTAGCTGCTGGATTTCTTGCCACCTCTGTGCTTCAAGTAAGGTCTCTGCTGGCTGCTGGGTTTCCTACCTCCTCTGTGCCTCAAGTAAAGCCTCTGCTAGCTGCTGGATTTACTACAGCCCTTGGATCTCGGGGGCTGTCCATGCTGGATTGGCTGCAGCCCCTGGATCTCAAGAACTGTCCCTGCTGCCCTGCTGGATTTACTGCTACCTCTGTGCTCCAGGTTTGCTCTCTGTTTTGTCACTAGATTGCCTGCTACCCCTGTGCCCCAGGTTTGCTCTCTCTTTTGTCACTGGATTGCCTCCTACCCTGTGCTCCAGCAGTCCTACACCCCAAGAACGGTCTCGCTCTGCACCTCTGGTCTGACAGCAGCCCAGCATCTCCAAGAACTCTCTCAAGTTTCTTCCAGTCAGCCTGCTTCTGCACCCATCATCTCCAGTCCGGTTACTAACTCTGGTCATCATCATCCTACTCATTACCTTTCAATAAACTGCAATAGAACAAACTCTGTGTGTGCGTGCTCTGTCCGGGTTCACGTAGACAAATCATGACACTTGTATTATCAATAAAATACCGATTTCAATAAATTAAAGGTATAGAGGAAAGTTTTTCCGGAAATGTGGACAAGAAACCCCCAAATCACTTTTTGAATAACTGTGCATGCCCAAGACTATCTACCTGCTCTTCCACTCCTCAGGGGGATTATGTGAAAGAAAATCTCCCAAATACAATCTAGTCTTATTTCTTTCTTCTAAGGCCTTCCTCTTCTTCTTATAAACTTGTAAGACAGTTTCCTTCTTGCGACTCACAGCCATTTTCAAAGTATACGGTGAGAGCAGAGGAGCTACAATGAACGGCTGAAACAGAAGCTCACTGGATACATGTATACTATAAGTGCGGATGCATAGCAAAAGGAAACTTGCAAGGAGCGAGCACACACCTTGGCGTTAGCTGAGCAAGTCACAATGACTGGCAAGTGGAACAACACATAGATAAGGTGATGCACCAGGTACTGGAAGCTAACAATAGAATGTCCCCTATACCTTTTAAGTCTGGTCAGGGTGTATAATATGAGGAGTTATTTTTTCAGCCCTAATGGATAAAATCTTTATTGTATTTTTAAATGATTCAAATGTATTAAATATTAATAATTTTAAGGTCTGTTTTTACAGGTGTTGTTTGACAGCAGCTAGATGGTGACATGGGATCTTAATCAGTTAGCTCAATTCAGGTTAGGGGAGAAGTATGAGGATTCCTGAATTTCTGTGACCATCCTTTGTAATATTCGGGTTAGCAAAGGGCCTCATTATTTGTAGATTATTGCAGGGAACCGGTGAGCTTCTTTAGGTTTGCCCTTTGGTATGCTTTTGACGGCTTTGTGGAGTTCAGTTTTTGTTAAGGTAACTCCAACACCATTTTCTCTTGCTCATTCGATTTAGGAAGATTAATCTTACTTTAAAATGAAAATAAAATATGTATTTCTTTCATGTTATTTCATTTATCATTGTTGGGTAACACTTTACAATACACACAATTTGATTAACTACTAGAAAACACTTTGGGAACAAATCATTTTTCTTCTACAGTGTGAACAAAATAATTTTGCCTTGGTTGACACTTTTGCCCTCATCCCTGAGAATACAAGGAGATATCCTAAATTGTTCTTTTTCAAAGGTAAACTCATCATACTTTAAGTAATGATATCTTAGACACTAAAGTTTTACAGGCAGTGTGCTTGTTTTTACCATCCCCATCATAGTTCCTGTCATTCAAATGAATATGTTACTAAATATGTCTCTCTTTTCTGAATCAAATGTGATGCTTTTGCACGTAAACTCTACAGTAATGTTCATAAATTAGAATATGCATTTCTAAGAATCTTGTGTGACAGATTAAAAGTACCTTTTGAAAAAACAAAAAAACAACAACCTTTAAGCGAGTATTAAACATGCTTTTCATCAACCCTGAACTTTTTCTTTTGGCCTGATGCAATATTCTAATCATAAATGCTGTGTTTTTATTAGCTGGAGGTGGAGAAAAAAATAGATGTGGTCATCAGGCTTTTTCCATTCCAGGTAGTGAAGACAATCAAAGGTGATGTTTCCTTACAGTGTGTGGATGTTCTAGATGGCACTGGAGAAAATTACTGTTATAGTTTTGTAAACTTTTGATTGGTTACTTTGCAGCATATGAGTTATATAATATAGGCAGACCTGTGGATTTATTTCAAGCCAACAACTTCAACACACTGCTTCCTTTTGTGACATTGTAGAAGCATCAAAATATATCAGTAAAGGAATTTTTGTCCTTGACAAGTCTGGTTAATTCTTATATACTTTTTACATTATATATTATCCAAATTTTACTTATCCAGGTATGTTGATTGAAAACTGATTGTGATTTACAACGAGGAGCTGTCATATTTGGGTATATTTTCCCAATCCCTGAAAGTGCAATGTCTGTTCACAAGTTTAAACACCATAGGAATGTCAACCATGATACAGTTCAGGAAGGGGATGGGCTCTGTGTCCCTTAGGTTAATGTGAACATAATTGTGCAGCTAAAGGTGGCAGGTTGTTTTAGTAGCTCTGTTACATTCATTGTGCTGCATTATTTCTAAAAGCTTTGATTCCTCCTTTGTCTGGCTGGAATATTCTTGCTTTGAATGATTTTTCCCTCTGGTTTTGGATAATGTGCAGTTGGAAGAACTGGACAATTGTTACGATGTGTAAATGTGACAATAAGGTGAATTTTTTTCTTCTTCGTTTTTACAACTGAAAGCCTAAGGTCAGTGGCTTCAATACATAAACCTAATTTAAAAGCACTGTCAATTCAGTGAGCAGTAGTAGTGCTGTTACAAGAGCTCCTGCTGGCGTGGAGGTGGTGAACAGCGCTGCAATAGGGAGTCAGAGCAGGAACCTTCGGGTACCTTTTCCCAGCCTGATTTTTTGCCCCAGTCAGTCTTTTGTACAGTTACTTCCAGAAGAGACAGTGGGATTAACCTTTGTGTTAATGTCAAATAATAATGCTTAACAGCAGTGGAGTGTACAGCACTAATGGCTGGAGGTGGGGCTAAAGCCACCCCCAGGCTGCATTCTCCACCTTTGGGCTCTACCGGGTCTGTGGAAAACAAACAGGAGTAGAGTAGAAAAGAGCTGGGGTGCGGTAAGTACTATTATCCCCTCTGTGGGACTATAAAGGGATTCTTTTTTATTATGTCCACCGCTGTACACCTTAGACTTATAGTACAACTCAAAATCCTACAGAAATATTCACACGACTCAGTTGTCAGGTCTATTAGAGTTGGACAAGACACTGAGTGGAGAGAGCTGGCTTTGTGTGGATGTTGTGGAAATATTTATCCTGAATGTGAACAAAAAAATTAGATGATTGTAGATTTCAAGAAAAATGTGAGCATATCATTCCATCATTGGAGAAAAAGTGGTGGTAAATGTATGTCAGTATTCACCTACACAATAGATTGGACTGGAGACACAAAAGGGAAGCTGTACACAAGAAGGGATAGAGCTCACTGTACTCCTTAAGGAAGCTTAGGCCCTTCAGTGTTTGCAGCAAGATGCTGCATATCTTCTATCAGGCTGTTGTGAAGAGTGCAATCTCTTCTGCTATCATCTGTTGAGATAGCAACATTGGATCCAGCAACTTAGCCTAGAAAGCACCAGCAGAGTGTCTTCACTCAGAGAATTCTTCAGATCCAAATTAATACAGAACACCACATGGGATCCTTCATATGCACAGTTATCACCAGGGCTCTCAACTCTCACGCATTGACCGTGTGACACACGCATTTCACTAACTTCACACGCTCACACGCAACACATGGCATTTCACACGCAAACATGGCATTTCTCACGCATAAAAATCCCAACGCCCATCTGGGCTGCGGACGACAAAACTCCGCCTTCTGCTGAGCTGTTTCGGCTTCTTTCACAGCTTGTGGCCATCAGTAATTCCTGCTGCAGTTCGTGTTAACAGAGCAGCAGGAAGAGTGATCAGAGTTATGAATAATTTTAGTCTTAACCAGTGGTGAAAATAAGCCGGGTAGGTCCTGTACCACGTACGCAGGAGGGGAGAGGAGGGGGTGGAGCTGCTTGCTTGCTGCACGCAGGATCATAAAACAGTTCTGCTATCCAGATGCAGTTTAAAACGCCACTTGGTCTGTTTATAAGTTTCGTTTTTATTAATTCTGCATTTTTTAACTACATGCACCGTATTTCTGTGCCTCAGCGCTTGCTCCCCCCCCTCCTTTTCCCTCTGACCAGGTGCTTTTATCACCATTCACCATTCAAAACGTGAATCACTACGTTTAATGTCCTCACATCCGTAGCAACGTGTGCCAGTTAAAGTCAATAGGAGAGTTAGTAGCTGTGTTTCATGCTCTTGTTTTTAACAACATAGAATCAGTGGCGCTTCGGTGGGCGTGCTGCCTTGCACTTTAATTCAGGTGCGCACTTTTAAGGGTCATTTTAAAGAACTTGTAACATCAGGGGCTTCATCTCAGATCTGTCAGTACCCCTGTTCCCTTTATAGGAGCCCTTTACAGTATTTAGTTATGCATTTTCCCCACTGTTTATCCCTCGCACGCACCGCACGGGGGTAAAATCCGCCCACCGCACCGCCCAGAGCGCACTGACGAGAGCAATAGAGATTTGACTTGTCAGCGCGGCGACTGAGATGAGAAACCTGTCGCTGTGAAAGGTGATGATAATGGTTATAAACTGTAACAGTCTAGAAGTGCATTGAGCTGAAAAGAGGGAGACATCAGCAGCTGGATCGTGCGTAAAGACGCAGCGGGAACCTCTGTGTGCTTCAGTGTTGCTGCTGAGGGGAAAATGTTGACCATAAAGCATTGATGAAACTCAGCCTGAATCACCAATCAGGTTATAGATCTACAATGATAAACAAACCCATAGATGAATCTGTAACTGTGTAATAATTAAGTCAATAACTTAAAACTACTTTATTTTATTCAGTATTATTTGAACAATTGTGTTTTTTATGTTTTAATCCACTAACTGAACAATAAAGTATTAACACGTCTTTTTCTCTTTTTAACAAAAGTAATACATGTCTACGTCAATGTCTGGTGGGATAAAAATGAGATGGAGTTGACTCCACCGGCTCTTCCAGGGTCCGGTTAGCCCCGCCCCC
The DNA here is from genome assembly GCA_037039145.1 of Fundulus diaphanus. Lineage (NCBI taxonomy): Eukaryota > Metazoa > Chordata > Actinopteri > Cyprinodontiformes > Fundulidae > Fundulus > Fundulus diaphanus. The sequence continues at coordinate 32,249,191 of CM073137.1, forward strand.
AAACAACCCCCGCCCCCATAATTAGCATAATCTCACTCTTAACTTTTGATAAAAGTTGAGAGGTCTGGTTATCACCATTTACAACTCTTTGAATTAAAGAGTATAAAAGTATGTAAGTAAGTAAGAGTTACAACCCTTTGGGATTGAACCTGTATTTTTTCATTGAATAAAATGGGCAATTGCGTAAAATGTGCAAATCATTTCCATCACTAAAGCAACAGACCGTGTGGAAATGCTAGCTAAAACTCTTAAGAGAATATCATGTACCAATACAGGCTGAAAGGCAATTCAGCCTGTCTGTGTTCTGTAATAATATTTCATCACTCTTCACAAGCTTCTGGCTACAATCTCAGCTACCTTGCACTTGCTGAAAAGTTCTAAAATAATAATATGCGCCAACGGTTCTCAAATGCTTTATAACAACTACCACATCGGTAACACAACATTAAAATAAAATACCATTCTTGTCCAACAGCAAGCTGAAATTTTCAAGTTTAAAATTGAAAGAAATTACACAAGTTCCCCGACATCAAACTGGGTAGGATGAAGGCTTCTCTCCTAGTCTTGAAATAGAGAGGAATTTGTACTAATAAAGTGCTTATTTAGACTTTTGACAGTTTATATGCTATTTATTATTTTTCATGCATAGTTGTGTACAAACTTTGTATAACGCCAATGAATGTGTGATTAGGAAGCTATTCCTCAGTGTCTCACAGAGGTACTCCCATAATAGATGGTGTTTGTCATCTGTGTTATTGCTGATTAGCGATTAGCCCGGTGGGTCAGTTATTGTAAATTAATAAATGGACAACAATATACAAGCAACACTTTTTAGATTCCTTAATGACCATAACCAGAGAATAACCTCGTAATGAAGCATTGATCATGATTTATCAAAGGTTTGGATAAGATCTGATGATGTGATTGGATATTTGACATCTGTCCTTTGGCTACGCTGATATGAACAAAGGTAAGGAGAGGAAAAGAGACGAGAGGAAGATTAAGTAGAGTGGACAGATCATATCCTCTCCTCAGAATTATGTTGGATACAAGTCAAAGGCAGGACTCGGTTGTTGGCAGGACTAAGTGGCATGGCTCTGCGATCCAACCCTCCCAATTAGATTTACAGCTAGCTTGCCCTTGACAAACCAGCCTTGAGACACACAGAAGATTGCCATGAGCTGAGTCTAAATGTGTTGCAGCTACACCGCACAAAAGATTTAAGTGAAAGATATTTTGAAAGGCCGCTCGAGTAATATCAAAGTATTTCTTGTGCAAAACTATTTGTGCAATGAAACTGTAAACATTAGTTCACAAAAAAGGCTATAGGAGATGTGTACTTATATATTTGTTTTATGTCTTTCACAGATACAAAGCAACTGGAACAGCTCTTCAGATTCTTAAGTATAAGCACATAAATTGCATTCTAGTCACGCACCAATAACCTCCTTTATTCATAGTTTTGCTCCACTTGATTCAGAACAAATGGTGCAAAACGCATACACATACCTGTTTATGGAAAAAATAACTTGTGTATATTTCTTTGTCACTCACAGACACAAAACTGCCCCCCCCCACCCCGCTTCTCCCACCGACTTCGGACTTCTTTTACATTTTTATTTGACAAACATGGAAGACACTAAAACATTACCATAAACTAACGCATCAAGACTCAAACAATATGCTGTGCTAGTTACAGGTATAAAATACAAACACCAAAAATTTGAAATAACTCCAGTAGAAACTTACAATTATTAATATAAACAAACAAACCTAGACAAAAACAAACATTAATACAGTGAAAAAAATACCATGAAGATAATAAATAAAATAAAAATAAGGACTTCCTAATTTCCGCCAATACAAAAACATTTGTGGAATTATATGCATAATGGCACTTTGATAAAGACAGAAATCTCACTGCACAACTGGAGGAAGGTCTGACCTTTTTATAGGATAATTTACATGGTTTTACATTTTGAAAAAAAAATAAACGAATTGCACAACTGTTGTGTAAAGTCCTTTCCTTTATTAAATAAGTGACTACTAAGTACACTAATTCTTTTCAAACAAGAAATAAAGATTAAACTGTACAAACGAACATTGAAGAACATCTGTTTGCTAGTACTATTCTTTGAACAGGATACAGTTTAACATGCACATCAACTGCCATCTAAATGTTGACCCTCCTTGCCTTCCTTGATGCAAAGTCATCAATAACATCATCATGTGAAATCTGCATAGCAACTGCATGGTTGATACTGATGACTGCGAGGCCACTGAGGCGTTCCTGAGACATAACCTCAGATATGTTTTTATCGGTTTATCTTTGAAAAACTTCTCTCTGCTCCGGCCACTGTGAGAGGAACGGTGACTGCAATTCTCAGAGCGGTCCACAAATTTTGATAGATTTCTGAGATGTCACTTTCATGGGAAAGTTTAGCAGTTCAATAGCAGTCATAGACTTTGGTGGCAAATCGGGAAAGTTTCTTAGCTCCTGTGCAAGCTCTCTGCCATCCAAGTCTGAGTTCCCTTTAAAGTGCAGTGTTGTACTCAGGGCCATGCATTGGTCTGTGAGGTCTTGATCTGAAAGATTTGGAAAATTTCTGAGCACCCCAACAATCTCTCCCACATTTTCCAATGTGGCAAATCTTTCCTGAATGGCAGACGCTGCAGCATGAACAACAACATTAAAAAAAGGTCACCTCCAGCTTCTTTAGCGCATGACTAAAAGGCACATCAAAAGATTCATAGGAGAAGTGACACTTTGTGGATCTCAGCCTTTTCTGTTGGAGAACAGCTTCTACATTCATGTTCTCACAAATGTCCTTGGAAGAAACATGTGCAGATGCAAAGCCCTGTAGTTACGCAGAGCTCTTTCTGTCCTTCTGAGTAGATTGACTGCTACATGAAGATGCATGTCAGGAGACTGCAGGAGCTTGCTTACTTCTTTGATCTGACTGAGGATGTCATACCACACCACTGAACAAATGCTGAAACGTATGATTTCACATTATCAGGTTTAGACTGGGCCCCAGTCTTTATGGCAGAGTCATAGGTGTTGTCCCTGACTTCAATCAAGGCCTCCCTCACTGCCCCAGCTCGAAACCTCAGGGACTCGACACTGTTGACTTTACTCTCCCATCTTGTTTCTGTCCACATCTTCAGAGTAATGTTCACATGATTGTTTGTTTTCAGTATGGCCCATCTCTGTGTGGAGACTGAAAACAACATGTAAAGCTTTTGCAAAATCCCAAAGTAGCTTGTGACATCATTGGATCCTTTTGTAGCATCTGGCACAACCAGGGGCGCCTGCACATTATGTGTTAGTTTGACTCACCGTGAATGATGCGCTCGACGCACAGCTCACATCACAACTTTGATTCAGCAACATGCACTATTTGACCCACACAATTTGGTCTCTTATCTAAGTTGCTGTCAATATTGCTACAAATCTGTCTGTGTCCAGTCTCTGATTTCACTTCAGATTGATAATACAACACTCCTAGATGGTTCTCACCAAAGATCATCAAAATCAGATGTGTAATTTCAAAATTAAAGCCTTTCAAACTCTCATGATATTATTTAAAAATATTTCTTGTACATGCTGCCCCTGTTCTTGCCTTTTCCCTGAAAATGTTTCATTTTGTTATAAACTGTAGTTGCTGCTCTGCTTGTCTGTTTGTTTTTCACAATGCAAGCTTTGGATTCTGATGTGAAATTCCTTTTACTTTGTAAAAGATAGAACAAAAGTCTACAATTACAAAATTTCGAGTGCATTGTTTCTGAGTTACAGTTCACAGTTACAATGCACAAATAGTTGCATGAGAAATACCTTCATACAGTAACGCTATTGAGCTGACCTGTCTCTCAGCTGACTTCCCTCTGAGATACATCACAGTGTTTCCTGCCCAGAAACTGACATACTGGTTGAATCAACATTTATCCATCACCTTTTCTTGTCAGTACGTTGTGACCAGGGTGAAAATATACAGTGCAGCAAGGCTTGAAACAGAGGAGAAAGATGAAACTTTGACAGCCTCCTGTAGAGTGTCTGGGGTAGATAATACCCATCACCAGCCAACATGTCAAATTTATCAAAGTTTCATAGAGTTTGGACATAAAAACCATCCCCGAGGCATTCATACCAGTTTGATTTTTATGCCCCATTCATCTCTAACTCCATAAAATCTTCATGTCCTCACATAACTGGCATTGCTAGACAAGCAAAACAGTGTTAAATCTTTATTGAGGCTGATGATTAGGTGATTTCCCTGTCTTTCAGCCACTTTCATGGCTTCTGCCTGGAGCACAAACAATAAGGGGATCATGTCTTTATTTCTCTCAACGTATTGAGATCAGGTATATTGTTATGGCTTTTATAGGTGCACTTTCATCATAAAGGTTTGTCCAATAATGATGCACAACCAGAAGTGATATTTGCAAGAAAGTTCAGCAGAAAAATTACATCTGACAGTTTGCTTGAGGGAGGTATATGTTCTGAAATAATCTCTGGAGGTTTTTTCAGCACACAGTAATGAAATAGGATCCACTATATGCAACAACAAACACTATTGGCCAGTCTCAGCGAAGAACAGAGGTCATAGAAAGATACATTTTGCTTTTGGAGATTCTGATACCATTCTTTAAGATAAAGTGTTTGTCATCTCTCAGAATTGACAAACATTTTGTGAAATTGTTGACTTTGGGTTGACTTTGACAAAAGCTGAAAAACTATTGATTACTCTGACCCCACAAAACAGATAAAAATGCAACCTAGTCTCACTGAAAAACCTGTAATAGCCACAAGGGTCCCAGAGGGAAATGTAATATTGTCACAATTTGGTTCCTCAATACATTTCAGTCCTATGTTTTATTTGGCCTATTCATTTACATTGGCCTGCAACCAAGTCACGTTAACAACATTTAAAGAAAATAACTGCATTTTTTTATATGCATTTTGATGACATTTCTAGCAAGAAGCAGCACATTTTCATAATCTTTGTTCAGGGAAAGTAGACTTTAATCTTTATTTTTTTTATTTCAGCAAGGATTTCATCAGATTGTCATACAACTACATAGTGTCTTCAGTGAGAAGCTTCTCCAGATCCTCTGTACGAGAGACCGAGATCCTTCCTGCATGCAGCCATCAGCATCTTCAAAAACCCATTGAAGAAACCCAATAACATTTGTTATACTGTACCAGTATTTAATTTCCCTTTGGGATTAAGCATGTATTTTTTAATTAAATTAAATAGCATTTCTCTATATAAATACACAATACAGTAAAAATGTTATTTTCACACAATAAGTGATTAAAACTTGTCCTAATTCTAAATGTCCCTGCAAAGTTTTGAACAGAGATTTATCTGTTGTAGCAGCTGTCGAGCTTTATGTGTTAAATTTTCTGCAAAGGAAAAAGTTCTCACAAAGCTTGTAAGGTGAGGCTGTTTCTAGTTTTGAAGTTACCACTAAAGTATAATTCTGCCCATAAAATTATATCTCCAGCTGTTTTACTCATTAGGATCTAACTCTACACGTTTATCATCGGTGTAACTGACATTCACAAGCCAGAAGACGTCACACAGCAGCACGGTATTTATAAAAGTAATGGTGGATGTAATTGGTTCAATAATTGTTCAATAAAGTCACGTTTAAAAAAATAAATAAAAATAAAATAAATCAATTAATTCATTTTAAAAAAATCTAAAAATTAAAAAACGCAGATACCGACTGGTGTCTCTCCTTGCAATTTTTAGAAAGCTGATGAGCAATGATAGCCGGCAATATTAAAACTACATCATAGCAAGACGATGTAAGGTAAGAATAAAGCAGCACAGCTATTAAAAATGGTCTTTCATGGAGCACAAACTGCTACTACTGTGTGTGGATGTGTAGTGAGAGACAGGACAGTGACTTAAAACTGGATGAAATGTGACCTGACTGTTCAGACAGTGGACGCTTTGAAAAAAATCTGATCCTTATTCGAATTAGTACCACACATGGAAGTAGAGCAAATTGGGTTTTTTGGGGGTGAAAAGACCGGAATTGGGCCATCCACCCTGCCATGAAAAAGATGACTATGGGTCACATATGAGCCAACAGATTGGATTTGCGTCACATTACCCTGCGGTGTGAACGCAGCCTAGGTGTCTCACATGGAAATGGGTCTACAGTTTTTCCAAATTCAAAAACTGCAAACTGTTTCTATAAACATTTGTAAGAGAATGGGTCACTCTCAGGAGCTCAGGGAACTCCAGTGTGATCTTGTGATAGGAGGCCACCTGTAAAGTTTTCTCACTCCTAAATATCCCACAGTCAGCTATCACTGGTATGATATATATTATATCTCATCCACTCTAATGTTGCACTTCTAGCTCTTAATTCCATTAAACTGTATAGAATTCTATCCTAAAATGTTGCATTTCCCTCTTTAAATATGGGGCATGGACACAGACTAAGGGTCCAGCCTACATACGTTACAACATGTGACACTGAAATCTTTGGCGAAAATAAAGGAAACATTGTCTACCTTCCATGAACGAAGATTATAAATATATTGCATACTTTTAGCTAAGGATGTAATCAAAATGCATGGAACTGCAGATGTTTTGCTTAAATGTTTTTTATGTATGGGCATGTCAGCGCAAGTCAGTGATGTAGAAGCCTGTGTCCATTGCAAACACCATAACAATAGTAGAAAACATAACCATATCACATCTGTCTTAGGCTGATTGACCATTCAATGTCCCTCTCAGCCACCGTTTAATCACTAAACCAGTCACACCTCCTGCTGCTCATTTTCTCCAAGTCATTCCACCTGGGACTCCACCTATTTATATCTGCCTCTGATAGCCACTCCCTGCCAGAACAGTTTGTCTCAGTCATCATCTCCTGGTCAGTCTGTCTTAGTCACCACCACCACCACCATCACCATCATCATCATCAGCCATTGCCGGTCTGTTCTATCATGACCTGCTGGTTTTGTCTGTCATCATCACTCTTGTAACAATAAACCTTTTAAGCTGAACTCCGTTTATGGCTCGGATATCAGGTTCCTAGTATACTAAGCATTAGTTTGTTTTGTTTTTGGGTTTTGTTTGCGCTTAAACACCTCAGATAATCAAGCAGATTTGAATATTGGAAAAAAATAACCTGAGTAGATACAAAATTCAGATCTTGTATTTATATTGCCTAAAAAAAACTATCCAAACAAGGTATTCCCAAAGTGATAAAGTAATTGCAACCTTTGCTAAATCATGAATTAAAAGTGATCAAGTTTTTTGTCATTGATGTTCAATTTCTATAGACACACCCAGGCCAGAAGATAAAAAAAAATACTCAAACAGAACCTGTCTGACAACATAAAGTAGGCAAAAAGAATTCAAAACGCAGCACATCATTCCCTGATCTAAAGAAATTCAAGAACAATGATCTGGAAAGGTTCACAATACCATTTCTTAGGCTTTGAGACTGCTGCAAACCTAAAAGAGAGCCCTTGATTAAAAATGAAAAAGAAATAAACCATTGTGAACCCTTCAAGAGTGACCAGCTGACCAAAATCATTCTGAGAGTGCACCAACAACTAATCCAGGAGGTCACACTGCTGAGCAGGCCTCAATTGCCTCAATTAGGGTAAGTGTTCATTATCCAGCAATCAGAAAGAGAGCAGAGAACAACGCCATCTAGGGAGTATTCCAAGGCCAAAACACTGTCTAAGAAAGGCTAACACAAAGCCAGAGAAAATATAAGGAAACTAACGCATTCAAATGTATTATAGGATACCTACATATGGCTGGAAAATGCTGATGGCATCCTGAGGAACATTGTTTTATCTATTTGAGAGCTGAAGGAGCTGTATTCCTCCAAGGAATCTAAATGTGTGGTATCAGTATCTGCAGCAAAGCTGTTGAGTGAGAAAATAAGGCTGTACATCACCAGTTTTCCTGGAGAAGCTTGAATGTGGAGCTGATTTCTCTACAGACAACGAGGGCGGATTTATTTTCAGGATAAACTGTAATCCAACCAAGCTCCCCGGTTGGTCGGAGTCCTGCGCCAAGCCTCCGGTGTTTTCATATTTTGACAGTATGTCGAAATGTATTTCATCTCTACAAAGACTCACCTCCCCACCAGTAACAAGTAGCACATGTGGGATCAACACTGATAGTGTCCTCATGCAAAGGATAACATGAATCCTCTGTGTGGTAGTCTAATGCAGTGAGCAAACGTCGGCTTTCACAACAACAGGCCTGACTGTGCTCTCTGATTATACTTTCAAATTAAAATGCAAATAAATCAAAACACAAAATTAGGGGACTAAACTTGTATTTTTTAAGGTCAGGGATAAAAACAAACCAAGTGGAAAAGATGTCCAAAAATATAAGAGCATCCCATGAAATATTCATCCATTCACCATCTTTACCCTTTTGTCCTTGGTAGCTCACAGGGGGCGGGGCTTATCCCCACCAGCCATTAGGGGAGGGGTGACCCTGGACAGAATGCCAGTCTATCATAGGGCAATTTAGAGTAATCAATTGATCAAACAGTCATGTTTTTGGACTGTGTGAGGAAACCGGAGTACCTGGAGAGAACCCACATATGTAAACAAAGAACATACAAACTCCATGCTCAGGTTTTAACCCTGGACCTTCTTGCTGCAGGTCAGCAGTACTACCAAATGCACCACTGTGCAGCAAATAATTCGTGTCTGGAAAACAACTGATTTAATTGCAAGTAAACACCAAAATGTACTTGCTTTTACTCATCAGACAAAAGACAACAAACCTTCGGGAAAATGTAGGATATGCTCCTCCTTATAAAACCTACTTCTTTTGGTTGAAATGACTTTAGTGAGATGCTTTTTGTAGCCATCTGCCAGTCACAGAGGAAAGTTTGACCCATGCCGTATCTTCAGCTATGAGATGTTTGAGTGGTTTCTTGCATGTTCAGCCATTTCAAGGTACCCCACAGCATATCAGGGAGTGGGATAGTTGACTCCGCCCAGGACTTTCTATTTCTCAATTCTTAGCCAGTCTTTACTGACGTTATTGAACTGTTTTAGGTCATTTTATGTGGTAAGATTTTGTGTTCATATTCAGAAAGATTCTCAGAGTGCTTTCAAAGAGCTCCTATCATAGCCTTAAAATTCCTACCAAAGAGTGGCTAAAAGGTATGTTGACACTAAACGTGGACAAGGCAAATTTTTCCTATTGATTGCCGGCCGTTGGTCGGTTGACATTTCAACTCTCTCTGGCAAGCAATTTATCATCAAATATGAGGAGTGTCTATCTGCTTGCTGGTTCCTCCTTTCTGTCCAACTCACCATGAAGGGCATGGATTTTACTGAGTGAGTCACCATGCCGTATGCAATGTGAAAAGCCGGAAAACGACATCGGTGCCCCTGGGTCCACAAGATCCTCAAGTACCACCCCTGGAGCTGCATCTGGATGACGGTCACCTTCATCTGTCCAGAACTTAGTATGAGGAGCTGCTGCCCCATGACGGGGATAGATCACCCTCTGGGACACAAACTACAAGCGTCTTTGGTCAATAAATCCATCATTGCTCAATAGAGATGAGTAGCACCCTTGGTGTGACGCAACTTGACAAAAAAAGTTTAGATTGCTGAATTCAAGCCGAAATTTGCCTTGCTCTAGACGCGCTTCTACTGCACTGTTTGCAGTTTTGCATCGCCCTTTTAATCCAGTTTGGGCCATTCGCATCACTGGAAACTCTTCGTTTGCATCACTGACCATTAATTTGCCTGTAAACGCGCCATTACATAAGGATAAAATATAAATCACTCGCTCCATTCGCATTGTTCGCGTTTGGTGTGAACGTACCAAGCTTAAGAGTGGTTCAGATAGCTGCTGAGAGAAAGGATGTAACAGAAATTCCTACCATAGTGAGGAGGTGTGGTTGACCCTGTTGCTAGGTGTGATGCTGTCTTTTAAGATATGTGATTGGTTGATAGTACAAGGGAAATAACACACAGATGTGCTCCTAGTAATCACAGGAGAGAAACTAACCAATTAGACTGGATAAAGAAATCTTTGACATCATGATAAAACTTAGCAAAATTAAATATTGTCACATATCATAAGAATATTTGAATGCACCTTATTTACATTCTCATCATTATTTTTGATTTACTTATTGTCATGTTGACTCGCCATACTGGTCATTTTACTGTTTCATCTATTTGATATTAATGTACACCCACCTGTCAGCATCTTATTGTGACTGCTTGCTTGCATAAAGTGGTCATATTTGGCTAAATGACCAACATAAGGTGGAGGAAAAAAGGTGGAAAAATAGGCGGACTCTTAAGCACATTGCCACAGATCAAGCTCCTTTTTCTCTAGGTGTCTTGGTGCTTTTATGCACCAGCGTGGAAAGTGAGAAGCCCTCCATGTAGCAAAAGCCAGACAGGAGAAGGCATCACACAAGCAAACTTCATATGGCCATTTAGGCTGCTGACGTCATCATGTACAATACAGAAAATACTTTCTTCCCTCTTTTATCTTGTCTAGAGTTTGTGTTTATGTATATATTTTTCCACTTTTTTCTGTAATGTTTATTATTGATAACATTTCTGTAAATAATATAAAAGTTCCTCTGTATTATATTCTTTGTGCATTTCAAGTTTATATGGTTATTCCATATTTTTTCTATTATTTATTTATCCGCAGTAAAATTACGTTACTAGAGCCACATCTTTATGACAAAGTATATCTTATCTACATCTTAATAATTGCATAATTGTTAAAGACGTTTATGTCCTAATTTCCTCCTCTATTTAGGTGGTGGCTCAGCCAATCAGCTCGCTCTGTTTCCACCATCTTCCCTGCTTGAGACGCTCTTAGGCTCGCTAAAGGTCCTCCTGACTGCTCCTAACATGTTTTCACTTTAGAAGCTCTTTGAAGGCCTAGGGGGCTTTGTGAATTACTTTTATCTTACTGAGGTGAAATTATAAGAAAAATCTAAAAATCTGGGAAATTCTAAGATTTTCCTAAAATGATGTCACTAACATGGGCAAATTCTACTTCATTTTTTATTTATTTATTTATTTTACACAAGGTTTCACATTTTTTCCGTGCACCCTCTAAAAGATGGTAGAATTCATGATGGTGAGCCGCAAAGCAGTAAAACATCCCAAAACCATGATACTTTCTTCTCTGTGCTGTATTTGGTTAATGAAAACTATGACCTCTGTTCTGCTGTCCAAATAGAACTGAGCTTTCAGTTTTAGACTAATCTGTCCAAAGAACATTATTCCAGAAGTCCTGGGGTCTCATTTATAAAAACATTGTGTAGGATCTATACTAAAGATATGCTCAAAAGCGAAAAATGGTGTAATCAATTAAATAAATAAAATTAAATAAATAAAAATTTGCTTTAAAAAAACACAACTGTACATGAATGTTTGCGTACCATGTTCTGCCTCATATTAAACCATAAATGGTAAAAGCAAAGCACCCCTGCATGTTAATGTGTATTTAATTGAGTCAGCTGATGTTGTTATTTCATAGTTAGCATTTAGAACCACTTGGAAAAGAGCTAAAAACTGTGAAAAAAGAAAGGCCCTTTATTAAATGTGCAAATCAGAGATAAAAGCACAAATGTTGTCCACATTAAAATAACTTGTGAAACAGTTCAGCTTATTGCTGTCGTATACATCACATGACATTTTCACGGAGGATGACATTTTTGTGTTAGAGGAGTCATGTTCATGATCAAATCGTGAATCGTTTACTAAGGCTCCTCCAACGGTCTCTTTACAGTCTCTCAAATGCTAAGGTACACTTGCACTTGCCTTAGCTACTTCAAAATGCTGCTGTACTCCCAAGCATATTGCATTTTATTTCATATTGTTCTGTAAATAGGCTGGTGTTCTTTTTTTCTCCACTGTTAACTTGAATGTTTCATCTTTTTTACCTTAGTATGCCATATAATCAATAATTGTGCAATATTTATTCTGTCATTTATTTATTTACTTACTTTTAATTTTGGTGTTTCTGATAAAGCTCATCATCTGCTGCTTTAACAATAACTTTAGATTGGATTAGCTTGTTTTTTCACTACTATAAACTGTGTGTAACTCTATCTGTGTCTTTGCTACTGTCATGCCCTAAGAGGGGGGTGTCTCTCCCAAATATGATGAGCCATGGGTCTCCCCATCCACACATCCCACCCCCAAATATGAAGAAGATGCACCAAACAGCACCGCCATCATTTTAAGCAGCGGATGACACGCTCCACAGTTGAGTGCTCACGAGTGTGAGGAGTATTAAAGCGGGCCTGCTCTGGCTTGGAGAGCAGGTTAGGACCCAGCACCTGAGGGGGTAACCACTTTTCCCTGTAAGTTATAGCAGAATGCAATGCTCTAGAGAGTCTGAACCAGAATATTAGCCAGTCATCATCTTTTATCCCTGAAAATATGTTTCCTCCTAATTCTCCCATTTGCTGCCTTCTTCCAGCGGTGCCATTGTGCAGAAGAACAAGTTAAAGGTGTGGCATTACGAATAAGGGTCTTTAAATGCAGTCAGCGTGATTGCCTCACACCTTGTGTAATAGTCTGAGTCTCTGCCACTGTTTAGTTTTCTGTTTTGAGTTCTTTCCTGTTTGATTTCTGTTATTGTTTATGTTCTGTCTCTGGTTTGTTTTTGAGTTCTGCTAGGATCTCGGCACGGATGCCTGGTCTGATTATTCACTCTGCACACCTGCTCAGCTCCACCCCGCCTCCAATCATCTCTCACCGGTTTCACCTGTTTCCACCTCCATATAAACTGTTCAGAACAGTCATCAGTGCCAGGTCATCTTTCCGCGCAATCGGGTGAGTCTCTGTCCAGCAAGATCCTGTTTCTGTTCTGTCTGTTGATTTTGACCCTGTTTGCCTCCGGAGATCTGTGCCACCCTCACCAGTATTCCACCTGTTTTTGTTCCTGCCTGTTTCGGACTGCCTGCCCGTGGCCTGACCTAATCTGTCCTGTGATTAAGAGTTTGCCTGACCCCGTTCTTGTTTTATAGCTTGCCGTTCATCGGCTCTACACTGTTTGTTTGCTGCCATCTGTTTTTGGCTCGACGGTCATTTTTGGTTTTCAGCCCGTTTTTACATTCTGTTAATAAAAAGCGTTTTTCAGAACCTCTGCTTGTCTGGCTGAATCCTGGGTCCCACATCTTGAATCATTACACCTTTATGTGTTAATCTGTGGTACACATCACATTAGTGTTCATCAGGGAGAGGAATCTGATGGTAGAAAACCATGGGATTCATCTGATGGTTTTGATGAAATGTGCAGACTTTAAGATTTAAGTTGGCTTATATGCCATTTTTATTAATTTGAAAGGTCCTTATGGCCCACCAGCCTGCACATGAATAACATTCTGGTTTTAATGCTTGTGATAAAGACGATCTAGTCTGATATACAGTGAAATTGAACGTGTGAGAGGAACAATGATAAAGTATGGCTGCAATTCACCACTTTAAGAGTCAGGGGAAATTGGCAATGCAGATGGTAATGAGTCTCTCCATAGGTGAGAGTTTGTGTGAGGGAGCACATATTCTTACGTTAAGTTTTTCTTTATAGATAACTGTCTTTGTGTGGAAAAGGACATATGCAAGATTTAGTCCCTGTTTTGTGCATATGAAATTTGCATAAATGAGACCCCTGTGCCCATATCGAAAATTTGGGAAATTCTAAGATTTTTCTTAAAATGGCATAACTAAGGGCTACTTTTAGTCTTAGTGACGTCATTTTTAAAAAAATCTTAGAATTTCCTAAATGTTCTATACAGGCACAATTCTAAGATTTTTCTTAGAATTTTACCTTTCAACATTCTTCTATTCTCCCTCCTTATGTCGGTCGTTTTACTAAATACAGCTGCTTTATACAAGCAGGCAAACCCAGTAAAATGCTCACCTGTGAATGCACATTAACATCAAATAGAGGAAGGAGTAAAATGACTAGTTTGGCGAGTAAACATAAGAATATGCAAATTAAAATGAGGTTGTAAATAAGGCACATACAAACATTTTGGTGCTGTGTGACAATAGCTTCATTTTGCTAAGCTTCATCATCACACATTTCTTCATCCAGTCTGATCGATAATTTCTCTCCACTGATTACTAAGTGACAGAAAATGGATGTTATTTTTTGCTGGTTTCTTGTACCAACCAATCACAGCTCTTAGAAGACTGTCACACCTAGCAACAGGGTCAACCACATGTGAGTGGAAATTCTGTCGTCTTCTTACTCAGAGTCGCTCTCAGCAACGATCTGAGCCGCTCTTAAGCTAAAGCTCATTGGCAGTCATGTTTAGGCTAATATAGCAGCTCTTTGAGAGGACAATGGCCAACTTGGAGTCTGCAACAGTCTAACAAATTCAGATTTTTGCAGACTCTCTCTTATTCTACAGACATTTACTTTCATTTTGACAGTATCAATAACCTGCTGACCACAAATATAACCACAAAGAGCCATCCCAGGGCTCTTTGTGGTTTTAAAAGCTTCTTGCATGTATTAAATTACTTGTTAAAGAAAATATATTTGTTATAAAATGTATTTCAGTTGATTTACTTTGTATCATTTAAATTCATATTAAATATCCATATGTTTAAAATAGAAAAAAAGAACACACACATGCTGTCATAGGATGACCTTACTTTTTCACATGATTGATAGAGAATTACATGCTGTTTTTCTGCAGCTCCTTAATATCCTGGAAACCTCCATATTTCACTGTTCAAATTCTGAAGACATGTTAGTTGAATTGTTAATATAAGTGACCTAGATTAACCTCCCACAGTTTTTACTGAAACTTTGATCAAACAACCATTCTGTCATTTCATCTGTGGTAGAAATAATTAAAATGCAAATCTTGCGCTCCTCTGGGATCACAGAATAACTGTTTGCATGCTGTTCAAAAAGAGCTCAGAAATATTTAATGCTAATCTTGAATAAATGTCCAGGTCAGTTCTAATACGCAGCACTGCCCTTCTACACATTCAGCAGCAAGCTCAGTTTTTTAGCTACATTTTTAATTTGTTTGAGCTTTCCTGGAAACTGTATTCAGTCTAACAGTACGCTTAAGATTAATCACTGTCTGTGACATAATCCTCTTATCCAAGTTACGAGAAATACAAGTCACAGCATTATACTTACCAAAAGCACTGGGTTTTTCAGACAGAGCCTCACGCTCTCATTTTGCTGTGCACAGTTCTTGTGTATATTTATGTCTCCTGATGACCTCAGGCCCATTTATGCACGTTTTAACTGTATTTTTGTCATTAAGTTATGGATAACATAGAATTTTCTTCAGCTAAATCACACCAAAAGGGAAGTTTTGGTTATTGACAAAGACATTCAGAGAGAAAAACTCACAACACAACCTTGAACACTGGCAGGTCAGATCAGGAACCTCTGCTTCATGTTTTATTCAAACTTAAGTTTCACAAAGTACTATTTTGTAGAATATATTATTGTAATGATCTACTTTCTGGTCCTCCTAAAAGAACTATAACTCCATTACAGCTACTTCAGAATTCAGCAGCAAGAATGCTGATGAGGACCAGAAAGCGAGATTGCACCACACCAATATTAAATTGCTGCATTGGCTACCTGTCCATTTGATAATTAATTTTAAGGTGTTTTTCTGGTATTTAAAGCTCTTAGTTGACTTAGCTCATCCTATTTACAGACAACTTCTGTTTTACAGCCCTTCAAGTCTTCTGTAAAGCACCCCACCTCTACCCTTTGGGTACTTAGAGGGAGGACTAGAGTCTCTAGTCAATATATCTTTAAAAAAAGTATGTATAAATTCATATATTGCTTGGTTAAGATGGTGCTTCCTAATGCAAGTGGTGTTCTAAAGAGGAATGTTTGAAAATGGCAAACATTTAATTTTTTAAGCAGTGTTTGTGTTAAATACAGGTAAAAGCCAGTAAATTAGAATATTTTGAAAAACTTGATTTATTTCAGTAATTGCATTCAAAAGGTGTAACTTGTACATTATATTTATTCATTGCACACAGACTGATGCATTCAAATGTTTATTTCATTTAATTTTGATGATTTGAAGTGGCAACAAATGAAAATCCAAAATTCCGTGTGTCACAAAATTAGAATATTGTGTAAGGGTTAAATTTTGAAGACACCTGGTGCCACAAACTAATCAGCTGATTAACTCAAAACACCTGCAAAGGGCTTTAAATGGTCTCTCAGTCCAGTTCTGAAGCCTACACAAACATGGGGAAGACTTCAGATTTGACAGCTGTCCAAAAGGCGACCATCGACACATTGCACAAGGAGGGAAAGACACAAAAGGTTATTGCTGAAGAGGCAGGCTGTTCTCAGAGCTCTGTGTCCAAACACATTAATAGAGAGGCAAAGGGAAGGAAAAACTGTGGTCAGAAAAAGTGTACAAGCGATAGGGATCACCGCGCCCTAGTCAAGATTGTGAAAAAAAAACCCATTCAAAAATGTGGGGGAGATTCACAAGGAGTGGACAGCAGCTGGAGTCAGTGCTTCAAGATCCACCACCAAGAGACGCTTGAAAGACATGGGTTTCAACTGCCGCATACCTCGTGTCAAGCCACTGTTGACCAAGAAACAGCGCGAAAAGCGTCTCACCTGGGCTAAGGAAAAAAAGAGCTGGACTGCTGCTGAGTGGTCCAAAGTCATGTTTTCTGACGAAAGCAAATTTTGCATTTCCTTTGGAAATCGAGGTCCCAGAGTCTGGAGGAAGACAGGAGAGGCACAGGATCCATGTTGCCTGAAGTCTAGTGTAAAGTTTCCACCATCAGTGATGGTTTGGGGTGCCATGTCATCTGCTGGTGTCGGTCCACTCTGTTTCCTGAGATCCAGGGTCAACGCAGCCGTCTACCAGCAAGTTTTAGAGCACTTCATGCTTCCTGCTGCTGACCTGCTCTATGGAGATGGAGATTTCAGGTTCCAACAGGACTTGGCGCCTGCACACAGCGCAAAATCTACCCGTGCCTGGTTTACGGACCATGGTATTTCTGTTCTAAATTGGCCAGCCAACTCCCCTGACCTTAGCCCCATAGAAAATCTGTGGGGTATTGTGAAAAGGAAGATGCAGAATGCCAGACCCAACAACGCAGAAGAGTTGAAGGCCACTATCAGAGCAACCTGGGCTCTCATAACACCTGAGCAGTGCCAGAAACTCATCGACTCCATGCCACGCCGCATTAATGCAGTAATTGAGGCAAAAGGAGCTCCAACCAAGTATTGAGTATTGTACATGCTCATATTTTTCATTTTCATACTTTTCAGTTGGCCAACATTTCTAAAAAATCCCTTTTTTGTTTTAGCCTTACGTAATATTCTAATTTTGTGACACACGGAATTTTGGATTTTCATTTGTTGCCACTTCAAATCATCAAAATTAAATGAAATAAACATTTGAATGCATCAGTCTGTGTGCAATGAATAAATATAATGTACAAGTTACACCTTTTGAATGCAATTACTGAAATAAATCAAGTTTTTCAAAATATTCTAATTTACTGGCTTTTACCTGTATGTGCTGTGTCAAATATTAAGAACCAGACAGTCTGTCTCCATAAAATACTGCAATACATTTGCAAATGTTTTTTATTATCACGTTTTACTGTTATAACCAACATATATCACAAAATATCATGATAAACGATTTAGTGCATAGTGCCCATCCCTATTACATACAAGGGCTGAACAGTTATTTTAGAGGATTCAGATTGACGTTAAAGTGCTACTGCATGAGGACACAGTAAGTTGCTTTTTGTTGTGGTGCTTTCTTTCTCAAAATTAATTGATTGCTTCACTATATTAGGCTGTAAATGTAATTCTCTGTTCACAGTCTATGAGTGCCTCCAAGTGGTCTAATATTTATTTGCTGAATTGTTCAGAAATTAGGGTCAACTCCCCTGTCATGTCAGCCCCTCAAGCATTTGGCATGCTGAGGCAAGTCAGTGTTCATCAATGCAGACAGAATGAATAACAGAGTAAGGCACATTATTGCCGGGACATTGTTGCACTTACCTACTTTTTGTAGATATGACGTTCAAGTTGGAAATTTTTAGATATTGACAAAAACTAATGGTGATGGAGGAAACGTACTTAAGCTGCAGTATCAGATGCATTGAGAATGTTGTAGTTAAAAATGTTTATCTCCATATCTGAGACCCAGCCCATTCATTTGCCTTTGAAATGCAAGGTAGATGCAATAGTGTGAAGAGCGTATGATGGCCAGACCCCTTACTGACTGTGTTATTTTAATTACTTAGTTTGCTGATGTGCAGACTTCTCCTGATCAGGAATTGAGCATTTTGGGTATGCACAAGCGTAGATGGCCATAATGTTTAATAACCAAGAATTTGGTGGGCATAGATGTCAGTTGACATTGAGTCAACACAGATGGTGGACAATACACACATACATGCATTTGCTTTTGAGATGTACACTTTTTAAACATGAAAACAAGCATTTATTTTCATTATTTTGTATTTTATTAGGAGACCTTTCCACCTCAAAGACTTCATTACCAAAGATAAATGGTCAAAAGCCAAAATATCTGGCTAAAATATTTTAAAAGCTTGTTGGATAATGTGTTATGGTCTGATTAAGCTAAAAGTACATGTTGGAGACTCCATTCCAAGAGGTAAATTTGAAACATAAAAACACAAATACTATGTGTTACAAAAAGAAGAACGTGAAACATGGTGGTAGTAGCATCAGGATCTGGAGTGTGTAATCTTCAGATTGAATTTGTTTCTACACTGCCTTGCAAAAGTATTCACCCCTATGGCGTTTTCATGTTTTGTTGCCTCACAATTAAAATTGATTGTTTGAAGGTTTGCACCATTTAATTTACCAAACAAACCAACAACTTTGAAGATGTACAGTATGTGTCATGATATGGCCTCTCTGCTGTCCATGCGACTCCTCCGACCTCTGTTATTTATTAAGCCTCATGGGTTGTTCCTGCCAGCCTACTTCTCCGTTCTGCAATCAGGCTCATCTCCTTCACCTGTTTCAGGCTTGTTATAAGATCTACTCAGACAGTAAGACAATGCCAAACTCTGATATTAAAATCAAATGCTTGAATAAATAATATGTTGGAAGTAACTAGAGAAAATATAAGAATATCAATTGAGTTATAAAACAGAATTATATTGATTGGCTGAGGATTGTTGTTTCAGGTTTCATCCAATGACCATGTTGGTGTGTTGCTACGGTTTGTCATATGGTAAGCAGCCAAGTCAAGCCAACTTTATTTACAAAGCACTTTAAGAACAGCAAGTACTGGCCAAAGTGCTGAACAAACAGAAGGATTAAAATGAATGAATTAATTAAAACATTAACATTTTTTAAACAATATAGCTGTGACAGTGCCACAGAAACATGCAAAAAACGTGAGGCATGTGCAGATAACTCATGTGAAGCAAACACAGTAACATAGCGGGGGATCAGCCACAACATTTACGCATGTTCAACGTGATTGTTATGTGGGTTGGCAGGGGACACGCTGTCTAGAGTGGGCTCGTTAGAAAGGAAGCTTGCAAGGACACCACTAACAGCAAAACACAGCCAATAGTTGCCTGACCATGAACGGCACAAATATCAGACAGATTTGATCCAAAACCTGCAGGTGTCAGCGAGTCAGGTGAAGATAAAGATTTTTTGTTTTGGTTGTGTTTTTCTGTGAGCCCAAGCATATATACAAACGAACAAAACAATGGCTTCATCATAGTATAAAAAAGCCTAGCCAGAGTTTAGTCTAAATCTGAACATTGGTGTGCTCCCTTGAAGAGGTGTTTGGATAAGAGATATTCTCACTATCTGAAAGATTTTAGAGGATTTTTTCAAGCCAGAGAGGGCAAATACTGCCAAGTCCAAATGTGGGATGCTGGTGGACTCCTGCCAGAACAGACTGAATATTGTGTTGGAACCAATATTATTGTTTCATATGTACATACACTTATGCCAGCATGTTATTTCTGTAGCTTCTTATTTATCCCCTATCAAATTAATTTCTACGTTTTTTTTTTGTTTCAACTCTACAGGACTGATGTCAAATTAAAGGTGGAATAAGTTTCAAAAAGTCAAACTTTCTTTTACATCATAAAAAACAGGCATTTTCACAGAGGGTGTATAAACCTTTGAGAACCACTTTGCCCACTATGTGGGTATCCTTTAACAGATTTTTCTAAGGCAATCCTTTTCCTTATGATTTTCAGGAAAACTTTTTTTGTGCTTTTGCTCACTTTTTAAAGAAACTTTAGTTTTGCCACCTAGCGACTTTCTCTACTAAATACAGAGCCACAGTTATTCGTTGATGGGTACCATTGATGCCCTGAAGCAGATTTCTGCACAAAGTGGGTGCACGGTTAGCTTCCTTCATCTGCATGGGCTCCATCTGGGCACCAAATGACAAGTGGTTGTGTAAGGAAGAGAGTGTGTGTGAAGTGAGCGGAGTCCCTCCCCGATGTCGTCTATGTAACAGAGACAGATTGCAGTGGGAGGGACACGTCCCATTTCTGAGGGTGAGTAACACAGAAAGCAGATGAGAGCTTGATTTTAATCAAAGGGGCTGACAGTTTTAAAAAATGGACAGAAGGAAAGACAGAGTAAAGGATCCCAATCTAAGACTCTAAACACACCAACACACACTCAGGAGAAAAAACAGCTTGTTGTGATGGGATTCATTTCGACATCTTCTATGGAAACCTTCAATCCAATTAAACCGATTTTCATTCTACAAAATAGGGAATGACTACTTAAGGATTTTCTTATTCAAACTGTACGAACTCTGACCCATTATGGGTTTGACTCTGCAGATTTTGACTGACGGCTTGAATGCAGTGGCGTTGACTCTTGCACAACTTTGTTTTCTTAATCCCTCCGCTGACTGATTTCTGAGCATCACCTCTCGCTCCCGCAGCGTGCATGTCCTGTTCTAACACATTCCAGCCGAATTTCAGAACATAGTTAACCTCTCCCACACATTTGGAAATACTTTGCCTGATTTTGTATTGTATTGCTCTGCTTTAATTCACATGAAACAAAAGCTAAAAAGCAGAGGAAACTAGTTTTTACTTTTCATGTAAAAGCTGGTTACTACAATTTACAAGCCTCTTGAATTATTTCCAGTCTAACTCAGCTTTGTCCTAGGTCCTCTGTGGCCCACGTAAAGGCTTGAAATGTACCAAAAGATATCCTAATTCCTGTACCCCTGGCCACAGTGGTGGAAAAATTTATTTTTGTGAACATGCATAACAGTTGAACTTGACTAAATCTTGTGAATAAAATCTTTCATAGTGTGTTTCATGCTCAGATTGAATGTATTTGATATAATAATGATAATAATAATAATAATTGAATTTTATTGATCTCACAATGGAGAAATTCACTTCTGCATCTTAACCCATCCTCTTGGGGACCAGTGAGCTGCCACTGGGCGGCGCCTGGGGAGCAATCGGGGGTTGAGGGTCTTGCTCAGGGACCCAGAGTGCAGGCTGTTGGCATCGAACCATGTACTTGCAACCTTCTCAGAGTGCAAGCGCACTGCTCTAACCACTAGGCCACCACTCCCCCAATATATATATATATATATATATATATATATATATATATATATATATATATATATATATATATATATATATATATATATATATATATACAGTTGTGGTCAAAAGTGTACATACACTTGTAAAAAAATCATAATGTTATGGCTGTCTTGAGTCTTCAATAAGTTCTACAACTCTTATTTTTCTGTGATAGAGTGATCGGAACACATACATGTTTGTCACAAAAAACAGTCATAAAGTTTGGTTCTTTCATAAATTTATTATGGGTCTGCTGAAAATGTCACCAAATCTGCTGGGTCAAAAATATACATACAGCAACATTAGTATTTGGTTACATGTCCCTTGGCCATTTTCACGGCAACTAGGCGCTTTTGGTAGCCATCCACAAGGTCCTGGCAAGCTTCAGGTCGAATGTTTGACCACTCTTGACAGAATTGGTGCAGTTCAGCTAAATGTGATGGTTTTCTTGCATGAACCTGTTTCTTTAGCACTGTCCACATGTTCTCAATGGGGTTTAAGTCAGGACTTTGGGAAGGCCATTCTAAAACCTTAATTCTAGCCTGGTTTAGCCATTCCTTTACCACTTTTGATGTGTGTTTTGGGTCATTGTCTTGTTGGAACACCCAACTGCGCCCAAGACCCAACCTTCGGGCTGATGGTTTTAAGTTTTCCTGCAGAATTTGGAGGTAATCCTCCTTCTTCATTATCCCATTTACTTTCTGCAAAGAACCAGTTCCACTGGCAGCAAAACATCCCCAGAGCATAATACTACCACCACCATGCTTGACAGTAGGCATGGTGTTCCTGGGATTAAAGGCCTCACCTTTTCTCCTCCAAACATATTGCTGGGTGTTGTGGCCAAACAGCTCAATTTTTGTTTCGTCTGACCAGAGAACTTTCCTCCAGAAGGTTTTATCTTTGTCCATGTGATCAGCCGCAAACTTCAGCCGAGTCATAAGGTGCCTTTTCTGGAGCAAGGGCTTCTTTCTTGCACGGCAGCCTCTCAGTCCATGCCGATGTAAAACACGCTTGACTGTGGAGACTGACACCTGTGTTCCATCAGCTTCCAAATCCTTGCAGACCTGCTTCTTGGTGATTCTTGGTTGACTCTTGACCATCCTGACCAATCTCCTCTCGGCAGCATGTGATAGCTTGCGTTTTCTTCCTGATCGTGGCAGTGACACAACTGTTCCATGCACTTTATACTTGCGTATAATTGTCTGCACAGTTGCTCTTGGGACCTGTAGCTGCTTTGAAATGGCTCCAAGTGACTTCCCTGACTTGTTCAAGTCAATAATTCGCTTTTTCAGATCCACACTGAGTTCCTTTGACTTTCCCATTGTAGCTTTTGTAGCTGAGTCTAATCACTGGGTCAAATGAGCCCTATTTAAATGGGCTCATGAGAAGTCAACAGCTGTAGTCAATCAGAATCACTTAGAAGAAGTGAAGAGGCCATGACATGAAGCTAATTTGATTGACACAACTCGCTACATCACCAAAGTTGACAAATTTTGTTGCTGTATGTATATTTTTGACCCAGCAGATTTGGTGACATTTTCAGCAGACCCATAATAAATTTATGAAAGAACCAAACTTTATGACTGTTTTTTGTGACAAACATGTATGTGTTCCGATCACTCTATCACAGAAAAATAAGAGTTGTAGAACTTATTGAAGACTCAAGACAGCCATAACATTATGATTTTTTTACAAGTGTATGTACACTTTTGACCACAACTGTATATATATAGCCGACATATCCAGCGGTGAAGCTAGGCATTGCACTGGGGGCAGATATAGCATTAAGAAATAACGTATCTGTCAGTTGCGTATCTGTCCTAAATCACTCTTCTATGACTTATTTGCATGCTTAGTAAATACAGAGTGGGACCCCGGTGTTCTCCACAGTGTGAATACTGTGAGAAAATGTGGGTGTAAATTATGGACAGCTAAAATTTTAATCTGGTTCTCAGCTTCTGATATGGCATTAAATTAAGAGGCCCAATCTCAGTTGCACAGTCAGTGCACTCAGTTTCAGACAGTTAGATTTATGTCTTTGATTATGGGTCTTGCGGTAAGCCAATGACCTGAAACATACTTACGAAAACACCTAGACATGGATGGAAACAAACAGTGTGAGATTTGCAAAAAAAACAGAGGGGGGGGATAATTTCAAAAGTTGTATTAATGAATCAAAGTTTTATTAATAATGGTTAGCTAGCAGGTGCTCTTTCAGGTAGCTAGCTAGATCCAGTAGGTTAGACTTTTGTTTTTAAACTTGCGCCATCTACTGTCGGAACTCAGGAGTGGGTATTAATTTACTTTAACCGCTTTGAGCAGAAAATGTAATAATACTCTTTAAATACAAACGACAAAATTAATTTACAAATGTGAAGGACACAAGACATGTATTAATATCAATTTTGAAAAATCCATCATATTCAGGGGTTAAAGCAAAAACAATCAATTTGACTGAAAACATTTTCTAGTCAGCCCATATATTCCCGGGCCGTGGACGTCATGCCACCTTAGTAACCTCATTTGCTTATTGTAACAAGTCCACTTTAACCAAATTGGACAGCCCTCTGCATAATCTCCTTCACTTTCCACATCCATAACATCACCTGGTTAACTTTCATATTTGCAGCATCAAGCAAGTTCTTCCTTCACACTTTTGCCAAACTGGTCCACTGTCCACTCACCTTTCCACTTTACAATTTCAAAACCCTCCATAAACTGCAGCTAATTCAAAAGACAGCAGCTTGCATCATTACATCATCTTCTTCACACCTGTTCATTAACTCTACTGTAACATTCAATATAAATCAATCCTATATACTCTGTGTCCCCACCTCTCGCTCATTGACTGCTGGAGATGGTCAACAGCCCCTCCACGACCTTCTTTGTTACAGAAAAGCGCAGGTGGAATAATATTTTATGATTTTTTTTTTACTTTTTCCAAATCAGACCCAGTCAAACCGGGACATCGTTTCACATTCCGACCCTCCTTCTTCTTCTTAAAAAAAAAGCGTGTCATGCTAAATTAGCTGAGCTAGAGCGTTACTCTTTCAGTTTTAAATAAAACATAACAGCAACAGACACACTTACCGAGGGAAGTTGTTGTCAGCTGTTTAATGCACTGAACTTTCTGACCTGCTAGTTTACATAAATCCAAAGAAACCCTTTGACTACCGCTACTTTCATTCATGCATCTCACAACCAGAGGGGGGGGGAAATCCCCCCCATCCCCCCCAGCAAATCGCACCCTGGAAACAAAGCACTGGAGGGTTGTGAAGTGGCCAGCAATGAGTCAGGTTGTTAAATCCCATTGAACACCTTTGGAGAAATCTTAAAATTTCTGTCGGTAGGTGATATGATAGACATGGAGCAGTTTCCAAACTAAGAGTGGTCCAAAGCTCTAGTGGAGAGGTGTAAGAAGCTTGTTAAGGGTTATATGAAGCGGTTGATTTCAATCTCTTTTCCAAGGGTTGTGACATCAAGTATTAAGTTGAGGGTGCCAATATTTCTGTCTGGAGTTTTATTTATATATATATTTATATATATATATATATACATATACATATATATATATATATATATATATATATATATATATATATATATATATATATATATATATATATATATATATATATATACATACATACATACACACACATACATGAAGCAGGACAAATAGCATTTCCTAGGCCATTTATTTTGTTTTCCAGTTGGGTAGAAGGCATTCCTCTTTAACTGGGTTTTTAGAGATCTGAGACAGGCCCACTAAAGCAGATTGTGTTACTATAGCATCTCTGTTTAACAGCTGGAGTCAAATAGACCCTATCACCTTTGATCAAGGGAAAGAGCATGTTCTTACTGCAAAATGCTTATAGGTTAGCATTGACAAGCACCAGGAGCAGGAGCATATTGGAATAAATTGTTAATCCTTCCTTGTTTTTTGTCATTGCAACTTTTTTCTGTTAGATTGTATCTGCATATTTACCTCTAGTCGGAAGTCTGTTAGAAAACTAGCATTATTTTAAGTTTCATGTGCAGGAAATGCAGTTCACCTATATGCACAAGGCTGACCACATACAACATGTTGCTTTTGAGTGGGTCAACAACAGACCCCCACTTTGTTTCCTTTTAGCAAATCTATCAATTACACAAATCAAAGCAACACGGAATCATTGTTCTGATTAACATATGTCATCAGGACAACCATCACGCATACCAGAAGGGTACATATGAGGCAGTTCCTCCTTACCTTTTGACAACAGGTTCTCACATTCCTTAAATAATATGATGCTGCCACTCTTTAGCTTGACATCCAAAAAAAAAAGAAAAAAAAAAAAAGAATATATATATATATATATATATATATATATATATATATATATATATATATATATATATATATATATATATATATATATATATATATATATATATATAATAAAAAATCAAATGAAAGAAATTGCCTCAGTCAACAATGTTGGATACTGTCTCCAGATTGTGCTTGTAGTTTCCTGATTTTGAGTTTATGACGCTGTTTTACCAGCATCCCATGTGCACCCGTGGCTCCAGCAGAGTAATTGTACTGTTCCCACTTGGAGCGTCTAACCATGCATCCTCTCAGGCAAGTTGAGAACGACCCAATCAGCTAATCCAATTCCACCTGGCTGTCTAAACAATTGGCTGAGCCGCTTGGATGGTTATTAGCTGTTGATTACAGCTTGCACAGATTGCCCATCGCAGCTTTAGATAAAGCTTTTAGCACCAGTGTGCTGCAAGGCTTTACTGGGTCAAATGAATAATAATGCTGATGGCAATGTGCGCGGTTGACAGGAAGACAGCAAGCCGATGCCAGCAGCTGTTTGGATCGGCAGCTGGCCATCGATGTGGTGGATGACACTGAATGGAAGCACTGCGTAACAGAATGGGAGCAGTTGAGCAATGTTTGCATATGTAATATGGCTTAATGATGACGAAGAACACAGCAGATTTTATGAGTCCTTCAAGACTGCACGCAGAGACGCACAGAGTCATACAGAAACCCACTGTATAATCACATTCGACAACAAACTGGTGGGAAATGGCTGCATACTGATTATGTGAGTCATCCCTGTGCTCATTAGAAAGGATGAGACCAAAGAAAGTCAGTATGAGACAAGGGAACCTGCTTAGGATGTAGCTTGAGGGGCCTAAAATCTCTGAGCAGATAGTCCGTCTTGTTATCTGCACATTGTTCTGTATATTTTCCTGCTTCCCTCTGAGGAAATAAACTGTGTTACTACAAAATTCATGCTTTGTATGCCCCATGTGCATAAAAAAACTTAGCCATTGAGCAACTGAATTAGCTTATGCTTGATCACCTTATGAACACCTTCAGGTGTCAGAATGGACATTAATTGCTGCAAACTTCGTCTCTCTGTTGTTGCTTTTTGGGTGAATACGGTGTCTTGCAAAAGTACTTTAAACCATTCACATTTCTCCTGTTCTATCCACAAATTTCAATTTATTTCCTTGTGGTTTTATGCGATAAACCAACAGCGATGATCACAGAATTGTGAAGTGGAAAACATTTAATTGAACATGGTTTTCAACATTTCAAAAGTGTGGCAAGTATTTGTGTTCATCTGCTTTCACTATGATACCCGTTAATAAAGTCCAGCACAACCAACTGTCTTCCAATTAGTCCACTGGTGTGTGTTTTCACTGCAAATACCACTTTTCTGTGAGCGTCTCAGAGGTGTGTTGGGGAACACTTGTAAACAAACAGCAGCAGGAAAACCAAGGACAGTTGTGAAGAGGTTTTAGAGCAGAGCTTGGTTTTAAAGCAATAGCCCAAGCTTTTACAAGAGGAGCATGCCCAATATGGAGGAGCTTCAGGGATCCAGAGCTCAGGTGGGAGAATCTGTTGAAAAATATTCACATTATAAAAACTGTTTAGAGTTCATCACAAGTTATGCAGAGAGAACAGCAAATATGTGGCTTGACGGTGCTCTGGTCAGATGAGATAAAAGTTGAACTTTTGACCCATGTATAATGGTTTTATGGTTGAAAACTAAAACGGCACATTATTGAGCGCACATTATGGGAAACTGTGAAACATTGTGGCAGAAGCATCATACTTGCGGTTCATATTTAAAATTGGGGCAAAGATTCACCATTCAGAAGAGCAGTGACTCTAAACATACAGCCACAAGAGCAGTGGTTTAAATCAAAGTGTACCAATGTTTTAGAAATGCTTAGTCAAGAAACCTTTCAGACTTTGATTAGGTAAAACAATAAAAATGAAACTTACATTTCCCAATGATGCCCTATTGTTACTGTATTATATACAATTCCAATAATATACACCAAACTGTATTTTTAAGGCAATGAAATGTGAAAAGGTCTAATGGGGGTTGTATAGTATTGCAAAGACCTGTGTATCATAACAAGAAAAATGTAAATTGTTGTACCTTGGTACAGGATAAGGGCAGTGTTTTTATGCTGAGCTGATTCCATTTGCTCTAGCATTTTGATGTTCATCACTGTGTGCATCAAGTCTGCTTCTCCTGCTCTGCATCAGCCTTATTCCATACACCTGTTCAAACAAGCCTCTTGAAAGCTCCTTAAATGCTCTCAGACATTAGAACAGCACCTGATTATTGAAACCTTTCAGGTAGAAGATGGCCGGTGATTTTTCATGGCTGTTACCTGTTTTGACCATGATCTACGGATTTCCCTGTCTTGCCAATCTCTTGTTGGACATCTTCCTGAGCTTCTGGACCACCACCTGGATTGACATTGTTGTGCCATCAGAGCCATGGACTAGAATTCAGATTGAATTGACAACATGTAACCTGAGGAGAAATCAAAATTAGTTGTAAGCAAAGGAATTTGCTTACACCATCATGACTAAGGGCCTTACATAGCCCGTTGGATCTGTCTGCCTGTCTCAGCTCTGACCAACCGTATACGACCCAAGCCTCCATCCCGGACACATACCAACCCTGAGTGACACTGTCACCTTCTGCTGTGAGCAGCCAGCTCTTCATTACCAAGATCTCCAGGTTGCTCCTGTAGAGCTTTCTGTCTGCTGCAGCTTTAAGTTAATAAACCTTTAAAGCGCAGCACCGTACCTGGTTTGAATATCAAGTTCCCTGCCTGTCTGCCTCATGACACCAGAAGGGAAAGTAACATTATTGTAATAAAATACAGTTATATGAATACATTGCATTTGGACAATTGATTCCTATAATGTTGTGTTCAGTGAAGGATTTTGAATGGAGTTAACACTTTTAAGATGGCCAAGACCGACTTGAAGGTAGCTGTGTGATAATAATAAGAATAGCTATAGCATTTGCATTGGCAAATATCTGAGACTCAATTTAATATGTTTGGGGACTATGCAGACATATTTCATGCAGCTCATGAGATGAAGGGAAAACAGATCAAACTGAGCAACCTCACCTTACCGGATCAACAGTATTTAAACATTAAAGCAACAGTTTATATCAGAACTGGAGAGGTTGCTGGTTTTTCAGTCTGAGTGTCCTTGACGTGGCATGCTGGAAAGTTTCACGTTTCAGACCTTTCTCTGAGCTCTATAGAGTACGTTGGAATATTTCATAACTACATGCCATCTGAAGATAGCACGCAACAGAAAAAAGGTCAACATACAGTAAATATCACAGGATGTGACCTATTACATCCTCTGTGCGTGGGGAAAAAACATGTGCAACACACATAGACACATTACACATTATCCTCACCCTAGT
Organism: Fundulus diaphanus; assembly: GCA_037039145.1. Taxonomy (NCBI): domain Eukaryota; kingdom Metazoa; phylum Chordata; class Actinopteri; order Cyprinodontiformes; family Fundulidae; genus Fundulus; species Fundulus diaphanus. Next base: position 32,278,555 of record CM073137.1, read on the forward strand.
TGGCAGGGTGGTTTATGAGTCAGGGTCAAAAGCAGCAGGTAAGCTTCCTGTGATGCTGTCACATGTGTGTGTAGGGGGGCTAGGGACCTGCCAGGAAAGACATGTTGTCTCATGGACAAAGCTGCCAGGATGGTCTTGGATAAGGAAATGGGTACACAGACAGACACAGTTCATCAGTTTGTTTGTGCATGCATCTGTCAGGCATCCAATTGTTTCTTAATCATATCTACAGCCATTGTTTTGTTTACATTTCTGCTGATTATTATGGAGGCCACAGAAGTGGCTTTGATATACTGCTTCCTTGGTACAAATTTGACAAACTCGTGGCAAACTGGGAATTGAATGGTGTCCTACATTATTTATCAGCATTTCATAGTGCTGGGCACATTTATTGGCTGCCCTGGTAAAGACTTCTAAAGAGTCTTAAAATTAATTCGTCCTTTATTGCAGCTGCATGAATCTCACAAAGACCATTTTAATTTAGTTTCACTGGGGAGCATCCAGCGTTAGGAAGTCACTTTTTTAAACAAAATTAAGGGTGGCACACTTGTCTGTATCTTATTCCAATGCTTAGCACAACTACATTTTGTTCACAGGACAGCACTCTAGTATTTACCTATAACTTTTCTGAAGGTGTTGCAATATTGAGAAAGCGTCGAGAGTGTCGGGTTCTGCCTTATGCTCTCTATACTTCAGCTCACACCACAGGTTCTGATGCTGTGATACTGTTTGCTGGACGATATTAAAAAAAAATACCATTTCGATAAAATAGAAATCATATTGATTGATATCGATAGTTATCCAAAAATTCTAAACATATATTAAAGTGCAGCTCTGGCCCTTTTATGCTTTTGCTTCATGACCTATTTTTAAATAAAGAACACACAAACACTGAATTCAAACTCAACCACTCAACCTGTTTGTGTTTGATACATGGTATCTTGTATTTCTAATCCATCTGGTCCTTGTTTTTACTGACCCTCGCTCTCAAGTAGCTGACCCTTGTTCTTCTTATTTTGAATTTAGCCCTTTACTTGGGTAAATATTTAGAAAGATAAACCTATTGTGAGCACAGCAAATTCACCAGAGTTAAAATGTCAGTGTTGGCACATATTAGAGCACAGTGTTGAGACTTTAATGTTGTTTTTAGCATAAATTACTCGGTGCAAGTGTGATAACAGATTATTATTGGTGTAACATATTGGAATGGACGGTTTTCACCATTTGAGTGTTACCTTTAACCAGGTTTAATGGTCAATACGCAAGTATCTTGCTGATGCCATATTTTTTGTTGTCGCTTAGATCATGAGGTTTCAACTTAGTACTTGCTACAGTAGGCTTGTCAAAAGTTGTCACAAAATAATGGGCTTATGTGGGATCTTATTTTAATAAGCAATATGAGCAGTAGATTTAAGTTAGCTTAAAAAAAGCTATTATAAGCCAGATGAGTCTAGTAATTTGTGGATAGTTTAATACCCAAGCTGCAGATGAAATCACACAAAAATATCTAAATGTGTTTGTGTTAAGTAGAACCAAAATTCTCCATCCTTTTCTCACACTGCTAGTCGAAACATGGTCTTGTATTTACAACTCAGTGAAACATAGCATGTTCCTATCAGTATGCTACACCAGTTTAATAACAGAACGATTTCCTGTATTATCTAAAATGAAAATGTCCCTCTGACTTCAATTTATATCCACTTAACATCTGCAACATAGTCTTCTTCCAAAGTGCTTCTCAGCTGATGAAGCCAATTTGCCACCGACAGCCCTGGGCTTTTTTGCTTACAATTAACATTTTAAAAGGCCTCTACTGTCATAACACCTTTATTTTATCTTGATTGCTCAACTGAGAAGCATCTGCAGGCTAACGGGTTTTCCTGTGGCACATCACAGCTCATGATTGTTCCCAGCCCTGAGCTTATTTGGTTCGTTGCCTTTTTTATATTCACATTTAAGACGCCTGGTGAAAGCTGATAGCTGAAGCAGAAAGATGTCGTATATAAACGACCAATAGCATTCCTTAAAATTGCCAGTCAGTAAATATTACAAAGAAAGGGCAAATTAAAAATATCTTCAAATTTTGTCTTGAAATACATGTCAGTGTTTTATGAACATCACTTAAACTTATGTCCACAGTCATCAGATACATAATCCTCTAAGAAACCTTTTCTGAGCTCAGGAAGTCATTTTCAAACAACAGTTAAACAGAACAAGTGAATGTGTTTCAGCCCCCGTTACTCTGATACCCTTAAAGAAAATCCAGAGCGACCGATTGTCTTCAGATTCCACCTAATTAGTAAACAAAATCAGCCTGTTTGTCATTTGTTTTCAGTGCAAATCAAGCTGTCCTCAAAGGTTTCTTAGAGAACACTGAGTGAGCAAACAACGTCATGAGGACCAAAGAACACAGCAGACAGGCGTGGTCTCCAACTCCAGTCCTATAGGGCTGGTGTCCTGCAAGGTCTAGATGCATTTTTCTGCTTGCCACCATTATGAGCTCATTAGCAGGGCTCTGCGGAGCTTGACTGCATGCTCGTGTGGTAGTTTAGCCATTTGATTCAGGTGTGTAGGGCCAGGGACTCAGCTAAACGTTGCAGGAAACCAGCCCATGAGGAATTGAGTGTGAGACCACTGGTTTAAAGGGATGCTTCAGTAGTGAATGAACAGCTGTGAGGATGAGAGAATCTGAATAATAAACAGCATGAATGTGTAGGGATGTGGGGAAACTAACAGAGAAGCTACAAAGGGTAATCAATATGGCGCCACAGATGGCTACCTCAGTACTAAGCTTGGTCGTACTTTGTGTTTTGTTGTGTATTTCCACCGTACTCTGCTGCTATACTATAGTCAATTTCACCAGAGAGTAACTACCAAACATCAGTTAGTCATCTGTGGGCAGTATTTCTCTGGTATTTGTTAAAACAGGCAGTTTTCCTGAGATTGCGGTTGTAAGTGCAGCAGCTCTCTGTTGGATTTCCCGGAGACACAGAAAGGGGAAATGTGCAGGTACACCTGTCAAGCTCCGCTAGCGCGGACTGCCTACTCCTATCCTTTTTGTCCGCCTAGCAAATGTCCGCTCCCCTGGGAACAAAATGGACGAGCTGCTCCTTCTGAAAAAATACCGAAAACCTCTAAGCATGTGGTTAGGAAGTGGACTGAGGAGTCCATGCAGAAGTTACAGGCCTGCTTTGACTGCACGGATTGTGGTTTTGAAGCTTCAGCCACATATCTGGACACAGTTGCTGAATATTTAACGTCAAAAATACTATGTGTGACAGAAATCTAACACTGCATATTGCCTTGAAACATGGAGAAGGGGAAAAAGATGGAGCTAAATACAGTTCAATCCTGGAAAAAAAAACTGTTAGAGGTGGGAATAGACTTACCCCTAAACATGCAGCTGGAGCTGCAATGGAATAGATCAAAACCGTGTGATGTGTCAGAATGGCCCAGTCAAAGCCTAACGGAGAATCTGCAGCAAGACTTGAAAAATTGCTTTTCGCAAACACTCTCCATCCAATCTGATCGAATAAGAATTTTAAACTATAGGATTTGCAACAAAGTTGTGTGCTCAAGCAACCCAGTCTCACTGAAAACCGTTGCCTCAGTTGACCACATCAGCAACAATCTGCAGTCCAATTCTAAAGAAGTGGTCCAAGCTTGATTTCTGTGTAAAAACCCCTGCACAGCATTTGTGTCCTTTTCAGGAAGCATTTAAAAGTAAAGTGAAAAACCAAGTGAGGCAGGAATACATTAGTAGGCTGGTAAACACAGAAGAGTAGCTCTTGCTGTATTTGTGTTATACAGTGTCTCCATGGGCTGAAATAAAAGTTGTAAGAGCAGCGAGAAAATAAGAAACAACTTAAATATAAACCTGACATTTTTTTGTTGAGAGAAACAATTTCTATTTATTTCTGCATTGAGTACATTTTACCACAATTCTATAGTATTTCTGGACCCAGAATCAGTGAGTATACATCTGGGTCTAATTGTCAGGGAATTGTACATCACCAAGACATAAATAAATACTTCTGAATAGTGTACTTAATATCTGCCAACTGACAACCTAAAATGCTACACCCCTTACAGAAAAAAAATACACGTGAAGTTTTCAGATTTTCCCATTTGATCGGATACGGAGACACATTTCACATGTAATTTAACCAAAAGGCGCTGGTGAAACATTTCACTTTTATAAATATTTTCCACATGGGCCTCACAGTAAAACTTCCCACCTGTGAAACACAGGGGAACGTTTCATGTGTTTCATATCTGTCTACATGTTCCAGCAGAAAGCAGTGGTTGCACTATGACTCGGTGGTTAGCGCCGTTGCCTTACATAGAGGGTCTAGGATTTGAATCCAGACCTGGGGGTGTCTGCATAGAGTTTATGTCCTGATTGGACATGGGTAGGCTCTGTCCTGGTACTCCGGCTTCCTCCCACAGTCCATAAAGATGATGTGTGTGTCTTTGTGTTGCCATGGGATGGACTGGTGACCTGTTGAAAACTGCATTTTGCCCAATGACACCGTACCGATAAGCAGATATGGACAATGGATGGATGTGGGAAAAAATGTCCATATGTGGAAAACTGTTTTACTTGCCAAAGGTTTTTCCACATGTCTCCTGCAAAATAAAATCTTCCATGTGGGAAAACCGTTCCTATTTGGAAATGTTTCATGTTATTGAACAATACAATTTCCACATGTGAAACATGTGTGGGAAAAGATTTCACTTGTAGAAAGTTTTCATATGCCACTGCGTAATACAATTTCTCCCACATGCAGAACACATGTTTAAACCCACATGTTAAAAAACCAGTTTGTTTATTTGTTTTTGATAGTTTCTTTTTATTCAGAGGAAAAAAAAAGAATAGTTTTTAATAATCGCAAACTGCAATCTCAGGGCAGAGTACAACTCAAAATTTAAACAATTGTTTGTTGATATCTTGTGTCATAAACACGATTTCATCAAAGGTTCCCTATGAAGGATGGTCTTTCCAGAAGTCACAGATGCTCCGTTGTGTGGTGCGGACTGCCTAACAGCATTGTTATCCCATGGCTGTCACAGGATGTGGCAGAGTGCATCAGTAGTCATCTGGTGATCAGCAGGTTGGGATTCTGACTCTAGGCTCCCCAAATACATGTCCATGTGTCCTTTGCAGGGCCCTGCAAACCAGATTATCTAATGATTTGGACTAAAGGTGTAATATCTTACATGAGTGTTGCTGGGTGAAAGGGGCTTATAATGTGAAAGAGCTTTGAGTGGCCAATATGACTCAAAAGTGTCTTATAAAGTCAAACCATTTTAAATGCAATCTAAAGTTTTACACAGGCACCACATGCAATCTCATAGGTTTCATCTGGGATATTTTTTAAGACCCTGACCCCTTAAATTGTATACGTTTTAGAATGTTTAAAGCTTTTTGAAAAAAATAGCTATTAAATCAAGAAAAAAGTGTGTTTTAAAGCTAAAGTAAATGAAATATTTTAGAAAAGATGGTCGTTGTTTCAAATGTCTTATTTTTGGTTGCAAACAAGATTCCTGCTCATCGTAATGGGACTTACCACCTTACTTCCAGATAGGAATAGGGAACAAAAAGAAAAAGACATTCCTTTCAAATATTGTATGCACAGTGTGAGGCTATTTAACCTTTTTTTCTCTACTCGTCACATTTAAAATTTGAATTGAAGCAGATGGAGTCTGACCTGAGGTTAGATCAAAATGACTTCGGCAACCGTACCACGCATTTTCTCCTCCAACATTTGAGCTGAACTGACACAAGAAGAAAGAAACAAACTTTCAGTCTGTGAAGTCTAGTTCTTCTTCGCACTTTATGAACCAGGCCAGTCTGGGCTACATTTCAGACACATTTGAAAAATCATTTGGGTGCCTGACTGGCCCCGAGTGTCTGCAATAATCGAGACACTCAAGGTGTTCACTGTTCGGCCAATTCACACTGAAGTCTAATCTGTGCTGACAGCTGGGTTACTGCTGCTGCTCTTAGAATAAGAATAAAACTCATCTATTGAATCACAGAATTAATTCATGCTCTTTCTGTGACTGGTTTTGGCTAACCCACTTTTCCGGGCCACAGGCAGCTTCAAATTGGTTCTGTGGAACATGGTGCATTGCCTAGAGCCAAGGACCAGTTCAGCAATCAGTGAGGACTAGTGTAATAACTGTTTCTGGAAACTATAATCAATTATAATGGCTCAAAGTAAAGGCATTGAGGGTGTTGCTCACCTCACGGCGCTCCTTCTGTCGAATTCGATCCTTTCTGCTTCTGTTGAGCACAGCATTAACACTGAAATTATTTGTGTTAAAGCTCCGTTCTGCAGTCTTACCATTAAGTTGCACACACAATCAGACCAATAAAATATATTTTCAGTATAGGAGAATAAGAAGATATTTTTTTATTGAATAGACAATAACTGTTGATCCAAAATGGGCATAGAAGCACAAAATCTTTCCCTGTGAAGCACACACTGGTCAGGAAACGTGTTCTGACACGTGGAAAGTGGTTTAAAAGTTAGGAAACTATCATAACTTAGGTGAACAATATTTTATTGATTTTTACACTACCGCATGCTTCTATCAGATGGTTAGCCTGATAAGAAGAGTCCTTGGTTTCTTTCAGGAAGATCATTGGGGGCACATCATCTCCTACCTCACTGTAATGAATGGTGCTCTGGGAACCCGATATTCTTACCGGAGACAAAGTTTGCTTATAAAAAGTTTATTTTTAAAAGAGAGAAGGTGATGAGGTGGGCAGGCAGGTTTAGGCAGGAGAACGGGCGATGCAGGTGGGGCTGCAGGCAGAACCAGACTGGACCAGGTGTGCAGACAGAAACAGAACTGACCAGGAGAAGCAGGCAGACATAGACTGGTGTCACTGATGCAGGCTCTGATGCAGGCGCTGCAGCAGGCAGAACCAGACTTGACCAGAAGCTGGAGATGATTTCCCAGTGAAACACAAAGAATCCACGAATGGCCTTAACCAGGCGGTGCACACTAGCCCTAGTTAAATCAACTAGAGAGGGCAGGACGTGAGGGAATAAACAGACAAGACGATACTGAGGAACCATACAGGCAGGCAGCGGGACGAGACGAGACGTTCTTGCAGGGAGTGGTTGAATGAGGCGGGTATATAGAGGCAGAGAGACACGAGATCAGAGTTGAGACTAATTGATTGCAGCAGCAGGTGAAGACTGAACAGACTGGATAGTGACTGGTGGCTTGAGAGGAGTGGTGCATGGAGTGGAATAATGGGTCCAGAAAAGTCCAAAGCAAAAACAACAAAACCTAAATTATGACACTCACTTCCCCATGCAAAGGCAAAGGCACTACAGCTAGGTTAGAAGACTACTCCAAACCTATCAACAATGATCCAGATAACTCAAAAAAACTCTTCTCCACCATAAATCACATTCTAAAACTGCAGACCTCCCCTTTCTACAGTCACACAGTAACCAATTCCAACCATTTTCTCAGCTTTTTCACTTCATAAATAGACGACATCCATTCTTCATTTTCACCTTTCAATGGGGCAGTTCTCAAATGACGTCACATGTTTCCCAAGAGAGCCTGGTTTCCAAGCTGGTCAGACGGGAACAGTGCAAATTACACTGGCAACTACCGCAATACTAAGATGATGACGTCCCAGGAGCTTCATTCCAACCTGCTTCAATGGAGAAACCCAGCATAGAACAGCTTAAACGTTGCTTGAAATGTAGAGGGCTCAAAGTGAGTGGAAAGAAAGCAGTATTAGTAGAAAGGTTGGAGAGGCTGTCCCCACCTTTCTCACAACGGATCAAACTCGAGGAAGAAACCTGTTGAATCAATGTATAATTGCAGCTAAGACTAAGAAAAAAAAGTATTATTACAGGCCTATGCTTCGATTTATTATAGAGCTCATTGCAGAAAATAGACTTAAAAACACTCATTAATCAGATACTCAGATCCCGTCTCCTCTTCACACACACACACACACACACACACACACACACACACACACACACACACACACACACACACACACACACACACACACACACACACACACACAAGGTTGAGCCCCGCTCTCTCTTGCTGTGCGGCGTGATAACCAAAAAAAGACCTTCTGTCAGAAAAAAGCTATGCCCAAAAAGCGACTGCACGTTCAGAAACAACCCCAAGAAATCGCCAACTCACGAAAGTTACAAGTGACTTTAGAGAAAGACAAGCCCAAAATTGCTGTTAATAAGTGGACTAAATGCAACACTGAAGCTGACATGAACAGCCCTCATGGACTGTATGAAGTTTTAAAGCCACTGAGAAAAAGCCAAATAAACGTAGCCTACCTGCACAGATGCTGCAGTCGCTGGATTCAGGTCTGGACATTCAAATGTTGGCTCTTTATGACCAAGGAAATGTAGAGAGTACATTTAGGTGCCTTTGGTCAGATTCCACAGTAAAGTCCTCCCAGTTACAAGCTTGTATTCAACAATGACATTTCTCTTCAATCCTTCGGGATTTTGGAAAATCAATGGGAAAAAAAAACCTCCCTTCATATGATCACGGTCACCAGATCGCTAGTCACTCCAGCAAATACCAACGCAGCAGCTGTGTTTTATTGTTGCCATATTATTGTCTGTTGAGGCGATATTCAGGACCATTCTGTTCACTATTTGACTCAAACAAGTAAACTATTCAAGCGCTACTACTCTGCTTGTACGACCACAAGATGGCCGCAACGCATGCGTCTAAACATAGCAATTTGAGATCATTTGAGGAATGCCCTCTAGCACCACCCTAGACATTTTCTCAACACCTACCTCACAGAACGTACCGAGTGCGTGGCCTTGGGGAAGCAAAATCCAGTCCTCACACTGTTAACTGTGAGGTCCCTCAGGGCTCCATAGACCTGAGATGCCCCAAGAGAGGGGCAGTCCAACACCCAACCTAACAAAAAGACAAACAGAAAACCCAATTACACATTCACACATGCCCACCTGCCCCCACATGCAGACACTTACCCACACAATAAAAAATAAATTAAAAAAATAAGGGACACTGTACGCACACTGGCACTCACTGCACACATCCTATACTCCTAGGACCAGGTACTGGCACCCCAGAGGGGTATCCAGCCTCCAGACCTGGGAGTTGTACCTCATCACCAGAATGGGGGGAGCACCCCAAACCCAACTTACCCAGTCCTGTCCCGACCCTCCACATGCCGATCCCAGACCCGACGACGCACGAGCCCGATGTTTTTAAAAGGAACTTAAAACTTAACCTTTTAGAAGGACAGACTCTGCCTAGTTGTTGTTTTATGTTAATTCTTTTTATATTTTTATGTTGTTTTTATATGTTTGCCATTATAGCTCTTTGAGATTTGAGGTAAAATGTAAAGTGTGTTACAAATAAGATGTATAATTATTATTATTATTATTATTATTAAAGACTCTGGCTTCTGTCTAAATAACAGTCCCATGCAAATGTGACAATGGTGTAAAGCAGGGGTGTCAAACTCATTTCTATATTGGGCCACTTTGGCATTGTGAAGTCAGATAAAGGGCTGGTTGCATCTGTATAGATGACACTTTTGATTTCATAATTTCATTTCAGTTCACATAAAAATGTAACATAAAAGTATCTCAGTTTATACAGTTTATCTGCAAAAAAACTTGATATCGGGCTGAGTTACACTTTAAACTCTCATCATTCTGCATCACTTTTTCCTTTTTTGGGTCAACTTTGTATGGCTCTTCGGGGCCGGATAAATGGCCTTAACGGGCCGGATTCGGCCCGTGAGCATAGAGTTTGACACATGTGGTTTAAAGGTTTACAAAACAGGTTTTCTCATAAACCGCCTCAGCGATTTTGGAAGTGGACTACTTTCTGAAAACAACTGCAACTTTGGTCTTGGTCTTTGCTGGACTGGCTATTAGTGCCAGCCTTTGGCTTCTCCTCTTGAAAGAATCTCGCTTTGGCAATCCTAAACTACCCCAAGTAGTTCCTTTAAGGTTAAGAAGCGTTATCCAATGGAGACAAAATATCTTGGCAGTAATTTATTTACAGTCTCCTCCTTACCAGCACCTCCTTTCTAAAGTTGGACCTGATAAGCCTGTGTTTTTTTTTTTTCTTTATTGTTGTCTGTGTAAGAGCATGATGATATAAAAGTTGAGCCATTTCTAAAATGGAAATCACAGAGCTGAATTGATTGCTAAACATGGGAAGTAGGTCATGTGTACAACAAACAGCCATAACCAACAAGAGGAACAGTCACAGACTAACAAAGTTGTCTTTTTATGCCTGAAGGCATGATGGGTTTTTTAAAGGGACTACTGTTACGACTCAACATTTGGGACACTGTTAAAGGTAAGGGTGAACAATTGATTAAGGGGACTGGAACTAAGCCTGAGGACAATGGACTTTGATCTAGTAATGTGGTGCCAGAATCTCGTCAATCTACTTCAAACAGGGATACTTACAGAAATAATCCACACACTTGCTAAAGAAAATGACACAAATTTCAGAAATTGACTTGATAGTTTTGGAAGCTAATTCAAAGATTGTCATGGAAACAAAACAGTCACTTCCCACCGTGGTTCAAACTGATGTACTAATGCTACATTTTCATTGACAGACACCCTACATTTATGCAAACTATGACTTTAATATTATGTCCATGAAGCAGAAGAACAGGTGACTTATTCTCTCTTTTAGTGTTGCAAGTCCTCTGAAACTTTCTCCCACCAAAGTTGATGACAGGTCTGTTTGGATCTGCTGTAGTCCCACAAGCACAAGCTGAAAAAGGAATAAACGGTTGCCTGATCTCTTAACCAGAGAAAGCGAGAGTTAGCCGGAAGCACCATCTGACCCACTTCAAATTTTGGGTTTAAGATCTGTTGCAGGTTTGAATCCAAAGGGGTGGTTGCACAGTACAGTGTATACATGTTTGCCCCACACAGGAAATGTTAAGAACATTTTTGGCGCAGAGGGGAAAGTAGTTTTCTGTGATACTGTAGCCACGTCCAATCAGAGGGAAAATCTCCCCCGAGGTTGTTTGTGTGTGAGTGTAGTGAATTACTTTTCCCTGTTCGGTCTTTGAAGCTTACAGTTTCAGGGCTTATGAGAGGTATCTCTTAAGAGCTATTACACGAGCTATCTGAATTCAATATGCTGCCTTATAAACATTAATAAATCTCTCTCGGATGGATGTTATTTTACAGGACGTTTAAGTTTCAAGTTTTAACCTGGTGTTTGTTAAAGGTCCAGGGGGTGGGAAAATATCTGGCATCATTTGCTTCTTCCTTGACATGTCTTCATGCAAGATACTATTCCCATAAAAATCCCCTTTCTGTTTATCTGTTTAGTTTTATGTTCAGGCAAATTTGTTTGAAGTTAATCTTGAGCTATTGGAGAATTGTGATACTTGGCCTTTTCAAAACCATAAATTCACAAAGTGATGTTTGAGAAACAAACACTGTCAGAGGAGTATTTCAGAGAGTATTTTCATTCGCTGTGATCACAAGTCTTCTTCAGGTGTACCTTCACATCAAATCATACCATGCATGGCTACAGGAAAATATCCCCTGCAACAGTTGATCTCAGTGATCTGTCTAGCAAGAGCTGGTGGGAAGATGCAACTGTGGTAATGACAGTATGTTAAGCCTGGGAGGAAGAAATATGATTAACTTGTGATCTTTGCAGATTTATTCCTTCACTCAAGACTTTAGAAAAATGATTGGAAGTAATTTCTGATCTCCAGACCGTCATGGTTCTCTAAGAAGAGGTCTAATGTGGAACTTTAAATGAGAGAGAAAATTGAGACAAGATGACAAGATTTAAAAGAAAGGAAAGTTGGAAAGATACTCTAAAGCTGCTATTTTTTGTTTTTACACTGTTGTGACCACTATGAAGTGGAAAAATCAGTTTACATAGAGAGATCGGTGATTTGTACCCATTTCAAATGGGTAAAGATTCAAAATGGAGTTAAATCTTCTGTCACACTTCTTCTTATCTTGCCATGTACGATGGTATATTAAAAACCTATGTGTTACAAGGATCAAACAATGAGGGAATAAAGATCATTTTGAGGGACATCAAGTCCTGCCTCATGTGAAAAGTAAATGTGTCACTTCTGATTTGCTCCTGGTTTGAACACTGTGTGTCTATAAGGATCAAAGGTGCATAATTTACGCTTTGATATTACCTGAGGATAAGGTTTGTTACCTTCACCTTCTATTTTTTGTCATATTTAAGATTTAATTGAGTTTCTCTGGAAGAATTTTATATGTTACATGAGGATCACCTCACATAAAATGGATAGCTGTGTCGCGATCTTTACGGAGATGTGGCTAAACGACAACATAAACAACTCTGCAGTAGAGCTAGTAGGGTGTTTTTTGTTTTAAGCCGACAGGACTGCAGCTGCAGGGACGGGCAAAGGTGGAGGTTTGGCACTGTATATTCATACTTCCTGCAGCACTTCTACAAAAAAACTATCAGAACCTGCTGCTCCCCTAACCTGGAATATCTGGCGTATAAATACAACCTGAGGATTACACTGTGTTTCACATGACCTCTCATAATGTCTATTTGCACACTTTTAGTTTCTCAGGGAGTGTTTGTTTGGACATCCAAGCAAATTGCACAGGTTTTTTTTTTTTTTTTATTTTGAACATTTCAACTGACTTGAACATTTCAATGTTTGCAAGGCAAGGCAAGTTTATTTTATAGCACATTTCAGTAACAACAAAATTTAAAGTGCTGTACATGAACAGAACATAAGAAAAAAACACACAGAGGAAAGTACATTGCAGTGGAATAGTAGCAATGCGTCAAGGTATAAGATAAATTGGACTACAAAACTTCAACATTAACATTCAAAGGAAAGTCTAAACAAACCTTGTTCAGACATTTTTAACCTTGGTTTAAATGGGTTTCAGCACTTTTAAAGTCTTCTGGGAGTTTGTTCCAGGTAAGTGGAGCATTTGAACTAAATGCTGCTTCTCTGTGTCTGGCTCTAGTTCTAGGTATGTAGAACATCAGAGTGGTCTGGACGGTTGATACACTGACAATAAGTCTGTAATGTATTTTAGTGCCAATGACTATTTCCACACAACTCTTTGTCTGGTACACTCTTGAAAATTCACAGTATTTTACATTGTTCTATAAACTGACTACCACCTGTCTTTTTTGACTTAAGCATTAATTAACTTGAACATTCAAATCTTACTAGATGGAAAGAATATTTGCACACTTTTTAAATTCTAAGTAAGTGTTGACAACTTCATAATTTATGTCACGGATTTGTGTCTGTGTGTTATATGTAAATTCTGAGCCGGCGTCTCACCAAAATTCCACTATGGGGACAATACAGACTTGATACTTAACAAGTAAAAAACAAAGCAATTGGACTTATTTTCTGTAGTTTGAAGACGTTTCGCTTCCTATCCAGGAAGCTTTCTTTGAACCGAAACTGGTCCACTCTGCTGGCTTAATGGCTTTAACGACTGCCCATTACTAAGGGGGTGGACCTGTTTCTGTTGAATTTGCATGTTATCTAAGCCATTACAAGGCCTTTGTTGGGCAGTAGTATAAAGCTTGATACTCCACATTACTCCAGACTTTTTGAATTGAGAAAGCTTCCTGGATAGGAAGTGAAACGTCTTCAAACTACGGAAAACAAGTCCAGTTGATTTGTTTTTTACTTTTTTGGAATGACCATGACCTGGATGACTGAGAATCTTCACCAGCATATTTCACACTCATAATGGCACATTTTTATTAGCTTTGCATAAACCTTTTAAATGTCTCAAGTATCACTTTAACATCTAGCACATACTAATCCCCACACTAAATTACAACATTACTGAATCGCTCATATCTTTCAGTAACTCAGTTCACTAAGAGAAACACATTAATTCGATTATTTACACGCAAACTGATGTTTTCAATTTATGCTTTCTGGTAATTATGATGATTTTTCACTTACAGACAATGAAAACATAACATTTAAAGGTATACTATGCAACCGGGGTTGATTTTCCAGCGAGGCACCCCCCCAGAGGGCGAAAGTAAAAGTGCACTGTCGTAAAGATGCTCAGCTGTTCTCCTGGTTTCTCCGTCAAGCCAGGCGCGGTTGTTTTGAGCTGAGCAGACAGGCGAACGAAACGAAAAGTCGAAAAAACGGCAGTACAAACAATAACTAACACAGTGAAAGTATGAACATCAGGGTTTCCCGCAGCGCTATCTTGGCGAGGCGGTTGCCTCGCCAAACCCACGCTACCGCCTCGCCAAAAAAAAAAAAAAAAAAAAAAAAAAGGTTAAAGGTTCTTTGTTGTTGCTTTCGCGCATGCATATAGTGAATGGCAGGGGAAAAACAGGCAAAAACACATGGATACGCCGGCCCCCCCCGCTCCGCCAGTCTATCCGCGCAAAACTTGTCGCCTCCCCCGCCCCAATTCACCGCCTCGCCTAAGCAAATTCCTGCGGGAAACACTGAACATGCACAGAGAGAGAGAGTAACCATTCCAATGTTACAATCGCATCAGCAGAAACGCGAGGTCCGCGTCAGCCTTGCAGCCTTCTTTCTCTTTTACCTCTCGCCATTCGGAAAAAGTGTAGCAGTTTTCGCCGTAAAGCAAGACCGACTCTCGCGATGCACCAGACTTCTGAGCCTGTGGGAGTGGGCCGAGGGCTCCTGCAATTGCAAGTGAGGTATTTCCCCTACAGACCACCAGGGCGGCCGAGAAAACCTTTGTTCGACCTGAAATGACTCATTTAATCCTCCAAAACGGTATGGAACACATTAATTAACTGAAAAATGTTGCATAGTATGCCTTTAAGGTTGGAATATTATATCAGACCAATAAAAACAACATTTTAGTTCAGAAATGTAGGCTTAATGAAAAGCCCAAACATTGTTGTTTTCAAATGGTACTTTGAATCTGACAAATGAGAACACATTTTCTAATATACTGAATATAGATTTACATAGGACATATGTCATGATCTAGGCACCAGCACCCCTTGCGACCTATCTAGATCCCAGCCCATGGTGACCTAGAGGCTGGGATTTCTAACAGATTTTCCCAACTCAGTGATACACCTGCTGAGAAACCAACTTTGATAATTGACAGCTCCACAGCCAGAAACGTGGCATTAGAGACACCAGGGACCACAGTCAAATGCCTACCAGGTGCGAGAATGGACGACATCAAGTCCTGCCTGAAACTGCTGGCTAAGGATAAGCATAAACACAGTAAGATTTTTATTCTGGCTGTGGCCTGAACTCAATGGTGAATAAAATAGACCTTGGGGAAGTTCTAAGCTCAATTTACGGTAGAAAGACCAATAAATTCGGCTGTTTCAGACTTGCCACTGATACATACCTGCAAAGACTTTTCACAGTCTGCCTGAGACAAAACAATTCCTTGAATTGGCTGCCCGATCATTGCCTCAAGGCTTGTTATCTGAAATAATCCTGGATGTTATACAAGCAAGACGCTCTATCCCTGCTCTCACCCCTCCACAACATCTGTGACCTGGAACAGTGCTGTACTGAGCTGGCTGACATTTACACCATCTAAGACTATGGCTGGAGGAGGGGCTACTGAACAGTCATGGGCTTACACTGACGCACACACAAATGCACACACATGAACATGGTGATAAATACACCTCCCTCTGACTCACCGCCTTCACTGTGCCCATTTGTTTTTACCCCCCGGGACAAGAACCCTAAGTTGGATCCGTGCAGATGCGCTGCTCACTTGGGAGGACTGGACTGGGATGCACCCCCACACCCATGAACCGACCACCCCACCACACGTGTTGTGCTTATGCTGTTATCTGTATGTTACTTTTTTTGTACTGAGGGTTTTTCCTGCATTTTCATACCCTGTCCCCTGTTAAGAGACAATGCGAGAAATTCCCTTTTTTTCCCTTAACCCCCCCAGTGTATTCTTTTCTATACCTGCAAAAGGCAGCACCTCGAAAAAGGTAGCAAGGCCTCAGTGACCTATCTACCCATGTGTCTTTCTCTTGATGGGTTGTACTGAAACGTAATTTCCCCCACGGGGGACAATAAAGCAATTCAGTTCACGCTGGTGGTAATGACACCCGGTTACGTGAATCGGAGGTCACTAAAGTTAGTGTTGCTTCGGTGTGTAAGTTCGCTAAAACAATGTCGGACTCCGTAATTTTCTCTGGTTCCCCGCCTGATCTGACCAGTGATGACATGTTTAGCCCTATGTCATCATTCAACCACTGGTTGTCTAGGTGGTGTCCGGAAAATGACGTAGGCTACATTGATAACTGGCGAACTTTCTGGGGAAAACCTGGTCTGATCCGGAGAGACGGCATGCATCCCACTTTGGGTGGTGCAGCTCTTCTTTCTAGGAATCTGGCCGGATTTGTTAGTTCTCCTAAATGCTGACAACCCAGGGTCCAGACCAGGAAGCAGAGCCGTAGTTTAACACACCTCTCTGCAGCTTCTGTACTGTTACTCACCCATTACCCCCCCTGAGACAGCGTCTTTCCCACACCCAAAACTAAATAGATTAAAAACTGATCTAAAAGGAGAAAATCATAAAAATCTCATAAAAATCAATACGACTCAACTTGGACCAAAAAAATAAAACAATTAAATGTGATTTATTAAATATAAGGTCTCTCCCTCCAAAGACTCTGTTAGTTAATGAATTTGTTTCTGAAATCAGATTCATTTATTTTGTCTCACAGAAACCTGGCTGCAAGAGGACTACGTAAGTATAAATGAGTCTGATCCCTCTAATTATGTAAATTTCCACATTCCCAGAACTACGGGATGAGAAGGGGGAGTAGCAACCATCTTTCAGTCTGATTTATTAATTAGTCCCAGGCCAATTAATTACTACAATTCGTTTGAACATTTCACCCTCAGTTTCCCTCATCCAAACTGCAAAGCAATAAAACCTCTTCTGTTTGTTGTTTTGTATCGTCCACCAGGGCCTTACGCTCAGTTATTAGATCAGTTCTCAGACTTATTATGACTTGTTTAGTGTTAAACACTGACAAGGTCATTGTAGTGGGGGATTTTAACATTCAGGTTGATACTGAATATGATAACCTTAATGTAGCCTTTGATTCTATCTTAGATTAAATTAGTTTTGCTCAAAACAGAGCACTTCGCTCTCAGACTGCTGGTGGTTCCTAGAGTCTCTAAAAGTAGAATGGGAGGCAGATCCTTTAGCTATCAGGCTCCTCTCCTGTGGAATCAACTCCCCGTTTTGGTCCAGGAGGCAGACACCCTGTCTACTTTTAAGACTGGGCTTAAAACTTTCCTTTTTTGACAAAGCTTATAGTCAGAGTGGCTTAGGTTGCCCAGGAACTATCTCTATAGTTATACTGCTATAGGCTTAGGCTGCTGGAGGACATCAAGATATTTTTCTCACTCTGCTGAGTTCTCCTACTGTTCTCCAATTTGCATTGTTTGTTGTTATTTCAACGTTTAACTTTATGTTCTCTCTGTCTTTTTTTCTCTTCATAGTAGGTACACCTGGTCTGCCGTTCTGTTAGCTGTGACACCATCTGGGGGGGGGGGAGAGATTATTACCATATAAGATAGACAGGATTCCGGGATCAATGTGTGCTAATGTGCTTTTTTGTCTCTGCTCTGTCTTCTCTTTTTAGTGTGTGTCCTGTCTGGCAATATAGCATTAAGAATTGTTGTCTTAATGCCAAAAAGAGCCCAACAGATTTTATTTTCACAGGTGGCACCTTACTGCTTTCGCTGATAGGGCTCTGCTTGATTTATATATGCAAGAAGCTTTATTGGATTTTATGCTGGGGCTAGTTCATGTTCAATGGCCAATGAAATGGGAAGGTAAAAGAGGAAAAAAGGAGAGAAACAGATGAGACAAAATAGGGAAAAAAGGTGAAAGAGGAGATAAAAGGGAGAGAGCAATAAAACATCCTCTGAGTCTCCTACACCTGCAAAGAGAGATATAAAAAGAAAAGGAAAACCAACCAAGGTATTACAGGAACAAACAACAAACGCCTTGATACCATCAATGAAGAATCTACAGAATTATTTAATATGAAATGTATGAAGTGACAGCTAAAGATAATAACCGCCTCGCCCCCTGGTGGGGTCCCCGACAGAGCCAGTGCTCTGTCTTCTCTAACCCCCAGTCGGTCGAGGCAGATGTCTGTTCACACTGAGCCTGGTTCTGCTGGAGGTTTTCCTTCCTGTTAAAGGGGAGTTTTCATTTCCACTGTCGCTTCATGCTTGCTCAGTATGAAAGATTGCTGCAAAGCCATCAACAATGCAGACAACTGTCCACTGTGGCTCTACGCTCTTTCAGGAGGAGTGAATGCTGCTTGTCAAGCCTTGATACAATCTGCTGGGTTTCTTTAGATAAGAAATATTTTGACCAATCTGTCTGTATAATTCGATTGAATTTGACTTTGTAAAGTGCCTTGAGATGACTTGTGTAGTAAATTGGCACTATATGAATAAAACTGAATTTAATTTAATTTAATTAAACATTTAGAAAGGTGATTCAACAGAAGAAATATCTGTTTTTTCATTTAATGTTTAAAATTAGTCCTTCTAAAGATGTTTATAGCAGCATCTCTCCTTTGAACTCTCCATGCATTTTTTTGGAGTTTATGCTAATAGTAGTAATAAGACTTCCAACCTGTTTTCAAAGCCAAAAGCTCCACATTCATTCCATGTTTTCTCGCTAATTTAGCAACAAAACCCACCAACTGTTCTACTAGCTGAACTACTTCATCTCATTAATTTCTTTCTGTTTTCAGTAGCAGTCAAAAGAATCACATTTTACAAGTTGGTAAAATATTTCTGCAAAGCCCACATCTGAGAGACCCATCTCAGTCCAGCCTGGTGTGAAGCTGAGTATATTATGTAAATATTCAATTTTTTTCCAATGATGGCAACGTGTAGGATGTAATCAGGGCCGTTTTAACACAGAGCAGGCCCATTTCTGCTGGATGGTGTGTGTCCAAGGTTTAAACAAGCCAGTACACAGCTTGGCAGGGCATTACGGCTGGGTTAATAGAGAGCAGCTCTCTGCTTTGTGTTAAAACGTCCAGGAAGCAAGCGCAATTACATCACTGATGGACGAGTGATCGGAGCCAGGGACCCCAGATGTGTGGATTTCCTGTGTCATTTGGCCCCAAGAGCTCAGCCAAGACATGATTGAAAATGGCAAAATTAAGAGTTCAGAGCGGGATTCAAAGCTGGATTTTAGGGTGGCAGCTTCGGTGAAGATGCGTGTTTGTGAAAACTACAGTGGGACTTCTTTGCACAGTGTTTGGCAAAGCTGTTCCTGATATGTAGGAGGCTACTGTACAAGCTGGGTAACAAAACATAACAATTCCATCCATTTTTGAATTGTATAATTAAATGTGCGCCAGAAGCATTTAAACCAAAGCTCAGAAGATTTCATTTAAAAGCCAAACTAGACTTTCGGATTCACTTCAAGTAACAATAAATAGTGGAAAAAAATACAAAACAATGGATCATGCATGTAACAATTTTATACTAATTGTGTAGTTTAAACCATTCTGTGAAGGAAAGAGATTTAGACCCAAATAAAAGGGTCCAACTGTTGAAAACACTTGCTGGATTATAAAGCACTGCTTTCTTGTCTCGAGCTCTTTTAACTGTTTAGTTGGGCTCAGCTGGCTGATCAAACACCAATCAGTTTGAGGCCTCATTGAAAAGGCTGCTTCTCACTGTAGTTCCAAGCTGAGCCCAAAGCAACATCTGGAGAGGAAATGTGATACGTTCATGATCCCACCCCAACTCAGGAGCACAAAGCCTCACACGAAGAGGTTCTCTCACGCAAGACAGTAAAAGACTTAAGACAGATAAACCGTAGCGCTGGGCATTTACAGTCTGTCACTGCATTTTTACAAAAAAAGAACACTGTGATGTGCATTTGTCTTCACCCCTGTTTGCTGTGATACCCCCTAAGTAAAATTAAATGCAACTGTTTTGCTCAAGAAATAAATCAGTAAATGCAACCCACCTGAGAAGTTGAGGCCTCAAAGGTTTGTTAGAGAGCGAACAATATCACGAAGACCAATAAACAAAGCAGATGGGTCAGGAATGAAGTGGTCGAGAAGTTTAAAGCAGGTTTGTCATGATTTTGTCTTTGGATGAACCCGGACAGAGCACGCACACACAGAGCTGGTTTAAGAGAGTTTATTGCAACAGTGGATGGTGATGACATGAAGAACCAGAGTCAGTTACCAGACGGGAATGTAGGATGCAGGAGCTGGCTGGCAGGTACAGAATGGAGTAGATTGTCCATGAAACGGAGGAGCTGCGCTGCTGCAGGATCGGGAGTGAAGACCAGAGACCAAGAACACAGGAGCGGAAACCAGCAGCGCAGCAAACAGAAACTAAACTGACCAGACGGGAACCAAGACGGGAGGACAGGAGCAGACAGGCATGGTGTTGGAGTAACTGAACATTACGAGCCGGCAACGAAGAACAAACAGAGGTGAGCTTATGAAGGGGTGTGAACAGGTGGAACCAGTCAAGGAATGATTACAGCCTGACAGGTGCTCCCAATCAGAGCTGCGCTGGAAAGGGAGGAGGCAGGAAATGCTCAAGGTTTCCTGACAAGGTTTAGGATAAAAATCTATATTTCAAGTTTTCAGCATCTCATGGAGAACTGATGAAATGTAGGGGAAGCGGCAGACATGTTGATGAAAGTGCTCTGGCCACAAGAGGCCTACGTCTACATCTTTTTTGACTTACATACAAAATTGTATGTGGGACCAAAAAAACTACAACAGTACTACAACTCATCGATCTCCATTGGGAAAGATGGTGGTGGCAGAATCTTGCTGTTATGATGCTCGTCTTTAGGGGGTACAGGGAAGCTGAGCTAATGGCATGGATGGAGGTACCAGGGTAACGGTGTAAGAGTACCTATATTAGAGGGTTCGAAAGATTTGACACTGCTTTAAATGTTCATCTTCCAGCAGGATAACACCCCCAAACATACAGGCAGAACTACAATGGAATGGCTTAAACAAAGCATATCCATGTGTAAGAATGGCCCAATGTAAGCCCAAAGCTTATTCAAAATCTGAGAAACCTGTAGTAATACTTGAACGTTGATGTTCAGATGCTCCATCCAATCTGCCTGGCCTTGAGCTACTTTTCACAGAATGGACAACAGTTTTATCCTACATGTGCAAAGAAAATACATGCTGCTTTACCTCTCCGGATTATTGTATAACATTTTTAAAATCATGCATTCTTTTTCTTTCACTTCCCTACTTGTTATTGGTTCCAGCTCATAAAACCCCAGCAATATACCTGGAAGTTATTGTTTTTATGTCACAAAATGTGAAGAGGTTTAAGTTGAATGCAATTTTATTTAAGGCACTGTAAAGATTTTATATGTCCAACCAAATCAGAAATAGAACAGCTTTGTTAATCTCCAGAACACAGCACAGTGTATTTTATCTCTGGAACACTTAATTTAAAATAGGAGCAATTTACTCTCTGCAGATTACAGGCCCCTCTTCATCATATCTTCTTCCCTAATCTTCTGCTCCTGGAGAGAAGGAGACAGACGGAAAGATTTGGGTTTACGCTGGCAGGAGATCCAGGACGCCTGACTGGGAGCAGAAGCAGCAGGGAAGAGACGGCGTTGTATTTGCAGAGAAAAGCTTTGAGAATCATGGCAAAGCTCTGCACGAGAGGAAGGACAACCTGGAATGGGCCAGGTATTCAGGATTATACAGTGAGAGGAAGTCATTAGGAAAGGGACAGGAAGAGGAGTTTAAGAGAGGGACAGTAACAAGGAAGAAGGAATGTAATATGTATATATATAAATTAACTAAAAAACAAGGTTGTGAAAAAAATCCTCAGCCTCAGAATGACGACTAGTTTCTTGATGTAGGCTATAAATTTGAAATAGCTCTGAAATTATCTTTTAATATCCTTTCATGTTTAGCAGAAGGGTTCTTTTAAAATTAGCCAAAGGTTAAGACTGTCCAGTCCAAAATTATTTTATGTCTTGTGAATTTGTGTCCAGTGAATTCATATCATGTAATCATAGTTTTTTTTGTACAAGGATGAAAAATTATTGAATCCCAGTAAAAACTGTCTCCCAGATTTAAACATGTTTGGAAAAACAAAAAAATATACAACTTTTACAAACCACTTTAATTGGCTTGAGTTTGTTTCATTGACTTCTTTCAGTGTGATAAAATCCTATTTTTTACACCCCCCTCCCCAAATTTGTGAAAGGAAACTGCTGAAAAAAGACCTCATTACACGTTCTCTTCTGAATGTCCAAAATAGCTGTTCCTCTGCCTTGTTTCCAGTTAACAAAACAAATTCTTTAGTGATACAAATGACAAGCTATAATGCCTGTGGCGTTGAAGACAGGACGCACTGAGATAATACTGTATATTTGTTCTAGTTTATTCACTACAAGCCAAGTTATTGAAAAAGTGTCTTGTCAACATTTCTGTTTGGAGGCTTTCAGCAAATTGCTCCACATTTGCTTTGCCAGTGACTGAAAACCTTGTTTAACAGAAACATGGGGAGAAACAACTCTTTGGAACATTATGGGAAGTAGAGAACAACCTATGAATGGATAGACGGACTGGGGGCTAGTCTGTAGGACTGTGGGTGCTGCGTTTGCCTGTCACACTGAAGAGGAGCTGTGCCTAAAACAGAAGCTGGTCTGTCCACGTACTGACCCTCACAAAAAAGGGAACATGACCAAAAGAAAAAGATCCCAGATACAACTCGCTGGAATGAGCTTCCTTTGTATGGTGGTTGGGCTCACCTTGGATACAGGGTGAGGAGCTCCGTCATCCAGGTGAAGTTCAGAGTACAATTACTTTGCTGCATCGATGGGAGTCAGTTGAGGTTCTCCCAGCAACTACTGAGGACTGGGATGGACTTGATTTGGGAATATGCCAGGGGCAGAGGCATGGCTGTTACCCCTTCGACCCGGTCTTGGATGGATGGATGGATGGATGGAGACAGATAAGATAAGATAAAAGAAGAACTAGCCTTATTGTACCACAATGGGGATAATTGGGTGTGACAGTGACAAAAACACACAGTTAGACACTAGATTAGTAGTAGTAGCAGTAGATAAAAGCAAACACATTATATTATTTAACAAAAGATGCTAACAAAATGTTGCTAACAGCAGCTTGTTGTTGAGTAGGGTAGAAACCACTGAGCTATATTATACACTGGAGTGCTGATTTTGCCGAAAAACTGAAGTCACTGGCCGCCATCTTGCTCCTCCCTACTCTCACAGAATCCCATAGGATTTGGTTGCAACAACAAGCAGTTTTCTGGCTCAGTGAAAACGTTTCACAGGTAATTCTACAGTCAGTGGATGTACTAACACTATCAACTACTACAAAATTAGGTGCTGAAATATTTTACATGTTATTCATATTAGATATATATATATGTATATATAAGTATGTGTATATGTATATATGTATATATATGTATACACATATGTAAATATATGTTTTTGTATATTGTTATTTATATATTTATAAATGTTAAACATATATATTTAAATAAATAAAATGCAAAATATTTCAGCACATGACTTTCTCAGTACTTGATATTTTTAGAACATAACATAAAACTATATGGCATTTGACATTTTAAAAGTTTTAAGCTCCCCCTGAACATGAGAAAATCCTCGTTATTCGATGCTATAGCGCACATATTCCTTAGTTACTGGGGGGAAATAGGGAGTACCAATATGGCGGCTGGTGGCTTCAAAGCGACTCGTTCTAACAGACGGTGATTAGCACTCCAGTGTATTATATAGCTCAGTGGTAGAAACCCACACACATGCACACATACTGATCAACCTGTATGTTCACTTGTTCTTACTTTCACTACTTTCTTACACAGCAGCGTAAGAAAGTAGTAGTTTCAACTACATAAAAGCGCCTTCAAAAGTCGAGGGGTCATTTAGAAAACAGTGTTTTGTTTTATGTTTTTTTTTTTAAGGTGGGAGGGGTGTGTTTGTGTGAGTGTGCAATGTCTCTGTTATGTAACCTATTCCTGAAGACATTGCTTTGTTGCTGTGGATTGTTACTCATCATGATAAAAATTCATCTAGCAATGAGTCCAGCAATGAGTCATGTGGGGGACACTATTTGATGCAAGATGGGAAGGCGTTGTAAACAAATGAGCTCTACAGACAAAGCATGGAATGTGTTTTATATAGGGTTGCTGTGTATATTATTAGGTGTAAGCCCATAGCTGAATTCGGATTTTTTTTTTTTCTGTGCAACCAGCCAGGTGACCCACAGTCACTTGGCTCCTGTCAGGATTTGGGTTTTGTTTTGGCTGTTTATTAATTTTGATTTATTAGTTTACTCTCCAGCTTTTAAACTCAGTTTTGGTTTCGGGTTCTTTCTTGTTTGGTTTCTGTTAGCTTGTGTTCTGTTTAGTGTTAGGTTTAGGTTCTGTTTTGGTTTATGGAGTAGTTTGTTATTAAGTCACTTGGCCTGCTCAGTTCACTTCTTTGTATCCAGCCTTTAATCAGTCACTCAGTTCACCTGCCAGCTCACCTCTTAGTCAACACCCTGTCATTCCTCTTCTCCAGTCACCATCCAATCAGTTTCAGTTACTTCCAGTCACTTCCCTGTTCCTGATAAGCTCCACCCATGCCAGTAATTAGTTTTCACTCCATTCACCTGCTCACTCCCCTACTTATACCTGCCTCTTCCTCCTGCAATCTGCCAGATCAATTCAAACCACTTGGTGAGTCTTATCCAGCGTTGTATTTCTGATAGCCCTGTTGATACCGACCCGGTTGCCTTTTTGACTCTGAGCCAGCCTGACCCCTAAACCTGATTTTCTTGCCCTGTATGATTGCTTACCTGTTTTTCTGACCTGGACCTGCCTTGGGATATTCTGAGTTTGCCTTATCCTTGTCTGTACTTCTGCCTATTTTGGACTGCCTTGAGTGTACCGGATTTTGGACTGCCTTTTTGACCATTGAGCCTTGCCTGTCCCTGTTTATTAATAAATCCTGGTTTTTTTTGCTTAAAACCTCTCTTGTCTGGCTGAATACTGGGTCCATCTGTCTCTGGTTCGTGACAGCTCCATGTTGCAGCAGGGAATGAAATCCGGACTTCTAATAAGCAGAATTGCTAATAAAAAAAGTAGCACTGGTATAGAGAAGGGTGAATAATAATAATAAACACAGATCAAATCTTTGCCAATTCTTCCCTTTGATGCAAACTAGTGTTGGTACTGCAGCACAGCTAGTCGCTATGGGTAGTGAGGAAAGTAGCTGTTTAACTCTCCACTAAAACACTGCTTCAAAAGTCAGAGGTGTGTGTTCACTCTTTTTATGGGTTTTGTTTACAGTTGTTTTCCATGTCTGTAGACGTTTAAGTTATTGTTGTTTTAATATTGCAGGTTAAAATCCTCCATTATAAAATTGTGTCCATTATTGACCAATATATTGTCAGTGGTGGAAGCGGAGTCGCAAGACTGTGTATAGTACCTCACTGTTTATGCAGGGCCACATTTTTATGAAGGTGGAAAAAAAAATGGCATTTCCAAGGAATAGTAAACGATCCGGTCTAAAAGCACATTAGCCTGGCCAGCAAGACTCAGCTTCGCTTTCGTTTTGCTATACAGCGAACTGAGTCTTGAACTGCTCCCATAGAACCCTCTTTCCTGATACCGTCCAATCACAGGCGTGGGCAGGCTTTCTATCTTGAGTGACGTGCAGCACCTGGGAATCCCTAAGCCAAAACAAACCAGATGGCCACCACTATGGAGCGTTCGTTTGCTTTTGCGCTTTCTTCTGTTTTATAAAGAATCATTCATCGTAGTCTCCGCTTGACCGCGGCTCACCCTCTCTGTCTGGAGCTATATAGGAAATGTTGCATTGGCTGGACTAGCCTAACTCTTTTACACATTCTGGTACAGTTAAAATGGAAGAGCACTGAAATAATTACAAATTAGCATCATTAATTGTTTCAGGAAAATGTTACTGTAATAACATGGTTATTAATTGTAAATTTACCATAAATCACGAAAACAGATTAGCCTAATCAAGGTTAGTTTCTGAAACATTAAATTCTAATAAAACATGCAACACTGAATACAATTACAAGCCCAAATATGCTTTTTTAGACTGGAAATGAAGGTTTAAGCTCAGTGTTGTACCCCCTGCTACTCAGTTATTATTACAGGAAGACCCTTCACACCAGAATCCAATAATCTGAGTGACAGGAACACATTATCATCATCATCGCCTTGGTAATAAATGATCACATTAAATGATGCTCTGCTGAGTACACTGATGAGATGTATCAACGATCTCTGTTTTCCCTCATTGCCTTCTCCTCTAAATAGGAAACTCAGCAGTTTGGGAGGCGTTAACAAATAATGGGTGTTAAGTACAACTTTTAGGGTAAATTCAGAACACAAACACATCCTTTATGCTTTAGTGATCACAATGAGATGTGACATCCAAGTTGTTTCCTCTTTTTGTGTTTAAACACACTCTCTTTAAGTTAGAGAGTTGCACCAGAACCACATTTTGTAGCTGTCAAAAAGCTGCTGGCATCATTCTGGCTGCATGTTTGACTGCTCTTCTTAACAGGATTGGTAGCGTGAATTTAAATCAGGTGATGAACCTGGCCTTTAACTGGTGCCCACACATTTCATTAGGCTACAAGTTGGGGTTTTAGGAAGACTGTTTCAGATACCTGATTTTTCTATTCCACAACCTGTTTGTTTATAGGATCATCATCCTGTCAGAACTCCTAATTCTGCTCACGTTTTAAACCAACTTACATCAACTATCACCCAGGAAACTCTTTAGGATGTCCAGAAAGACATACAAATTTAAAAGAGCCACGGCAGCCATGAAATGGAAACTGCTGGAACAGCAGAGTCAATGTCCACAGAAGAGTTTTGGCCCCAGTCTCACTCCTACTACAAATTTAAAGATTGTGCTTGAAAGCCAAGGCATTGGCAGGAATCCAACTAATTTAAAGAAAACTTTGCCAACTCTGCTAAAAGAGTTGTCAAATATCAGGTCAGAATTATGCCGCAACCTTCCAACAGCTGTCATGATTTGGGCTTTTGTTTTGTGTTTTGGGCTGATCATTATCCACTCATCTCCCAGCCACCGCTCATTACCACAATCAGCTGCAGCTGCTGTTGCAACTAATCAGTCAACCCAGCTCACCTGTCACTCTCTCTACATATACCCACCTCATTCACTGCCAGAACGTCTCATCTTGTCTCGCTGCCTGCATGTGTTCTCTCCAGTGGTTTTTGTCGCTCTGCCTGCCAATCCTGTAGACCTGTTCTCGCCCTGCCCTCACTAGTTGGTTTAACTAGATTTCTGTGTCTCCCTCTGTCCATGCTGGGGACACATTGGCTGCTTCTGGTCAAGTTTGTCTCTGCCTTCATCGTTAGGTCAAATCAGTCTCTGCCTGCATCATCAGGTAAAGCCAGCATCTGTCCGCATCTCCTGGTCTAGTCTGTTTCTCCCTTCATCGATTGGTCGAATCTGTTCCTGCTTGCATTGTTTGGTCAAGCCTGTTTCTGCTTGCATCACCTGGTCAACCTGCATCTGTCGTTTCCTGCCGTTACCAGCCATTCACGGCAACCTGTCATCTACATGTTCTTCAATAAATTCAAAAAAATAAACACAACCTTTGTGTCCGGCTTGAATAACGGGTTCCCGGAGAACCACACATTACAACAGCTTGTTGTTGAGGTGTAGTTTGCTCAGAGAGATTGAATTTACCTGTAGTATGTATGCATTTATTTCAGCCTGCATGTGTCATTTTGACACTGTTGCTTGGAAAAAAAAAAAAACAGAAAAAAATCATTATAAATTCAAACCTACTCATGCAAGTCCTGTTTTTAAAGTTTTTCGAAATGATTTGTTTTATGATATTTTCATGACAATAATTCATCAAAATATTTAAATAAAAGCAACTGGATGAGAAAAGGATGAGTTTTTAATGGCTTTTTAAAAAGCTCAACAGAGTCCATTGACCTCAAACTAATGGGAATAGCGATCTAGAGTCCTGGGGCTACTGCTGAGAGAGTCCTGTAACTTTAGTTTTCAGTCTCTTACGTGACAACCAACAGCCCATGGTCCCTTGAATGGTCAAATCCATTCAAAGTGAGAACCAAGGTCTTGAAGTTTACTCTGAAGTGGCGGAAGAGCCAATGGAGCTGGACAAGTAGGGGTGTGACGTGAGAAAACTTCTGTGGTTTGGTCACATGTTTGACAGCACCGTTCTATAAAACCTGCAGAAGGTCCAAGTATGCTTTGTTTAGGCAGTGGAATAGTGAGTTACAGTAATCCAGTCTTAGAGAAACAAATGCCCGAATAACAATTTCCAACTCTGTTTGTGAGATACTGCTTAGCTCAGCAATATTCTGTAACTGATGAAAATATGAGCGAACCAGGGAGTGAACAGGGAAACAAATAAAACGAGAATCAAAATTTACCCCAAAGTTCCAGATGGAAGACTCAGCATTATAGGCAAAAGGATCAAGAGTTTTTGTTATTAAAGTTGTATACTTTTCTGGAGCACAAACAAGAATTTCAGTTTCATATTCCTGTAGTTAGAGAAAATGTTTAGCCATCCAACATTTTCCACTGTCCAAGCACTGATGTATGACATACATTTTGGATACCTGATGAGACCCAGAAGAGATGTATAACTGAATAGCTTCTCTATAGCAGTGATATGAGAGATCCTTAAAAGTGCTTATGTCCATGCCCTACATCTGTATGTTTTGAGTCATGAAGCACTGACTTTAGCTGGTATTCACACCATGTGAATCTCTCTTAAACTGCTGAATAGACGTTGCTTACATCTCTTCTAAAGGTGCCTGTTATCTCTGTTGCTTGTGAACCTTTTGCTACACTTCTACTGTTTCCTTCCACTTTTTCCTTCCTCGAACCTTTCCTTTGGTATGTGTTGAAACAGCACCCCGTGAACAGAGTTTCTGGCACTCTGTGGCTTTGCCTTGTGGAGGGTGTCAGACTGTCCACTGGACAACTGTCATGTCAGCAGTCTTCCCCATGATTGTGTGGACCTTAGCATAATTTCTTTGAGTTAAAAATCTGTTATTGGTCTTTAATATTCTAAATTTCTGAGAAACTATTTTTGGGGTTGCCACTAGCTAAAAGTTTATAGGATTAAGCTCCTGAAATATATCTCACTGTTTGAAATGACTAGGGTGTTTTACTTTTTGAACAAGATTACTCTTACTAAATAAATTAACATATATTGAATTTTAACAATTCTGGATGTTATGCACCTTTTTAACAAGGTGCTTTATGGTTAATAAAAACCCAAACCAAAAGAAGTTTCCCTGGTAAAATCATTCTTTGTGATGTAACAACAGGTCAGATGGCTTAATTTTCTTTTGCTGTAAGTGACAGCATCTTTGAAACAGACTTCTGCTGAATAATGGGATGATCTTGAAAAACATCGGTTGTGTCATCGACCTCTGCTGGCTCTGCAAAGGGTTTATTACATATGCACAATATATAATACCCACACAGACACAATGACACATATCATTTTTTAACATGATGGTAATCTAAGGCGGGCGCGCGCGCACACACGCACGCACGCACGCACGCACGCACGCACGCACACACACACACACACACACAATCCTGATCTTGAATACATTTTCGGTTTATGTTTTAAAGCACAATGTTTTCTTAAGACCCACTATTGATTTTAACATACCTCTTTGTAGATCTTACTTTATTGCTTTAACATTTAAAGTCAATGCAAATAGCTTTTGAGTAGATTTTAACAACATTTCTTTATAGCATTTTAAAGCAATAATGATCTTTGTTAGTACCCAACAATGCTTGCTATCGTGTGAAAAAAACGAGGCCTACTCTATTTGTATTCAGGTTATGTAAGCCTTTATTTACATCCAAATGAAGTACAGTAGAAATTGAAAAAAAAAGGCTGCAACTGTTCAGCTTGTGTCAAACATGGAAAAGAGAGCTGACTGGATGCGAGTTGTTTTCATTGGAGACTTTGGATATAGAAGGATGAAGGGGAGGGGTGCGGGTTGCTCCGGGCGCACATGCGCAGTCGGTGGGAGTCGCGGTTGAAAACGGGCAGCTATGCCGCGCGTTTGCAGAGATCGAGCTGGACGCGTCCGCTTAGAGCAACGGCCGCTGCACCGGAGGACCGACCCGGGGACCGCTGCACCGGGAGGCTGCTGACAGGCGACCGCTTTCCCCGGGGATAACCCTCCTCCCTGAGAACCGCGGCCGAGGAAGAGGAGGAGAGCGCGCTACACGAATCCGTTTTTCTCTCCCCTTCCCTGCCTCCCTGCGCCTCAAACATCTCCTCAGCTTTGATTTCAGCCCCGCTAGGAGAAGATAAGCACGGAGACAGCCGAGATGTTGCTGCTAAACGCCTAGGATTTGTGCCCGTGAGTGTAGGCGCGCGTGCATCGCCTGCGAATAAAAGCTGAGCGCGGACAGTGAGCTACAACGACGACGACGACGACGGGCTTCACTATGGTTTTATTGGCTCTCCGCAGCGGGAGATGTCTTAATAGTCGCTGTATGGGGACGTTATGCTTGCAGTTGTTGCTGTGGATTTTATGCGCCGTGAACGGAGAGGAGCAGCCGTTCAGTGTGGAGGTAAGACCTGGACCAGCGTTTATTACAATAAATGCCTCCCCACCGAGAGAGCGACACCGTCTCGCTGTGTTACGCCTATTAATAACGCCAAAGGCATATAAATAAAGTATTAGAGGCAAGAGCGCAGCTCCTGTTCCCACAATGACAACAACAGGGTCTTTGTGAAAAGCCCAGCTGATTTTTAGCTCCACCTTGCCGATTCCCACTTATTGTTTTATACAGGCATAAAACCAGAAATAAAATGTAAACTAACCAAAAGAAGCAAGCTATGTAAACACCACAGTTTAAGAACAGCAACTCTTATCACTGGTGTGCAGCTATGTCAAGGGTTTAGAAAGTTGTAGTGTGATGATCACTGAAGTTTTCTGTTGTATCCTTTTCCATTGTTTTAGAAATCGTTTTAATTGACAAGTGATGTACTGGGCAGATTTGTCTCGTTACAGCGCGCCCATTAGAAAGCAGGCAGGTGTGAGATACCTGGATCAAAGGTGTACGGGTGTTTGTTTGTTTTCACAACCGTTTATCAAACCTTCACCTTCCAACTGTTTCCCTCCTAACGAGATGCCAGAGGTAGAGTTACCAGTTTTTTTTTCTAACCGTGCAGAGCACAGACCAATCAGGTGCCCCCTCAACAGCCCCTGCTGCTGCGCACTGCCGCTCAGCTGGCTGAAAGTAGGGTACGACAATGTGTCCCTTTCTTACAGGGAAGACGGATTTTGGTTGCCACAAACACAGAGAGTGGCGATGTGAAAACTAAACGAGCTGGATCCGTCAGTTCAATTAAAATAACGTTTTAAAGCTGCGGTCGGCCAGCCACAAGCGGCGTGTGTCTGTAAAGCAGCAGGCTGCAGGCTGGCTGTCCGTCTGAGCAGACAGCCCAAATCTCAGCGTGCTGTGCTTGTGTTATTCTGTTAAAAACGAAAACTAGATGATGATCTCTGCAAGGGGTTTATTCTATAGTCTTGCTTCAGCTGATCAACGTTTCAAAGAACAATAAGTAAATTGTTGCTTTAATTGAATTGTGGGTTTTCTGTTTTGATTGAAAGCATATCCATCATGTCATATATTTCATTTAAACAGATCCTAAAAAAAGCCAACTGGATGTTTTTCATTTTGGCTTGACTGTAATTGCACTACAAGTGAGCTGAATGACCAGGAAGTACAATAGGCTTTAAAACGGAGCTACGGGGATGTAGTGACCATTACGGTGGCACATGTAACGTTCAGATTGTACGAAGAACCTGGAGCAGTGCTTCCGCACATTGTCATCATCATGCAAATGACTTGTCACGGCCCCAATATTTTTTTTTTTTTTTACTTTGCTCGCCACATCTGAAACTTTGTTGGCTAAATGAAAAGCAGGAGTCTGATTCCATGAAGTTGTTGCAATCAGTGCTCTTTTTTCTCAAATACATGAAATAGGCATTCCAGACAACTGGTACAAGTACTGTAAGGGAAAGGAGTACAACACAGAAATCTAAAATTCAACCAGTCTAACGATTATTGATCTTCATAGAACCCCCCCCCCCCCCCCTCCACACACACAAATAAATAAATAAAATGTTAATATTTTCAAATCTGGGATACCCTTGTGACTAATGTCACATCCAAGATTGGCAATTCCCGTTCTGGCCTGCCTCCTGTGAAACTTACACAACTCAGGGGTTTCACCATCTGCAAAGATCTCACAGAGGTCATCGGAGCAAATATTTGAACTGGATGGATGCCAGATGTTTGTGTTTCTGCGGTGGCCCCCATACGTGCTCAGCAGAAAGAGACCTCTTGAGGCTGAAGCAGGGTTCCATGGCAGCTTAGTTAGGCTACAGGACAGAGAAAACCGTTGCTCCCTTTTCCCGTCCAACTTTGAGAAATAATCGTCTCATCAATCATCTGAACACGAAATGAGAGTCTCCGGGCATGCTGTTTACCGAGGGTCATTCACGGATCCACATGATTTTACAAGCCTGGTAAAGCGGCAACAGATTTAACTCCAACGCTATGGGCTGTTTAGTTTTAACACCTCATGCTCACATGATAAAAAAAACAAAAAAACAAAAAGGAGGGGTGATTTGGAACGAGAATCATTCCTAACTCTTGGAAAGTGATTCGGATCGAGGTGCTTGACTGCTGTCTTTGTTTGACCGGGGGTTTTCTCTGTCGTTTGTGGAAGAAGAGAAAGCCCCTCCCGTTCAGTAAGATTCAATCCAAGCTCCCCCGCTGCACGGCACAATTCACAATGTAATTAAAAATGTCATTTTCACATTAACATCGCTGCGCTGCTTCGGAGCTTTCCCTTCTCCCACACCGTCCTCCTCGCCCGCCCTGAGTTGTATTGTCCCCCTGCCAGCTCTCGCATCCTTGAGATGCTTCTGTGAGAACGCGGCCATGTCGTGGCGACTTGTTGCTTAGACATCTCAAACATGTAGTAAAGCGGCATGCAGCCTCCACATTGCTTAAGCCTGCTTATATTCTGCTGAATAATGCATTTAGTCAGAGACACAGGAGCTCTGTGTTTTCACATACAGAAACAAAGGAAGACATTTGAGAACGCTGTTACTGCCAGCCAACAGGCAAGACTACCTCAATACTGAACGATACCGATCGCGTAGCTGTCATGTAAAGAAAACGCTGAGCACACGATGGTCGGAGTATTTATGCTGCTGTGTTAGTTCGATACGTCAGAGCTTCCTGACATCACAGCACGTCTGCTGGACTTAAAAGCCTCCATGCATGTGGATCTTCTCTTTTCACTTTGGCTGCACCCGGTTTTAACTCCTTTCACACCCATGTCAAGAACAGCTGCTTTCATAGTTGCTAGTTGTCCCAAATGGAAATAATGGAAGGTGTGTAAAGGGACCCCTGGAACAAACATCAACAGTAATGTAATCTCAATTTGACAAGTCGGAGAATGAGATCAGACATGCACCAAGTGATCGTTCA
This sequence comes from Fundulus diaphanus, assembly GCA_037039145.1. Taxonomy (NCBI): domain Eukaryota; kingdom Metazoa; phylum Chordata; class Actinopteri; order Cyprinodontiformes; family Fundulidae; genus Fundulus; species Fundulus diaphanus. The sequence continues at coordinate 32,312,199 of CM073137.1, forward strand.
ATATCCCCTAATTGGCTCCGATCAGTGATTGGCAGGTTCAAAAAGAGTGTTTTCTTTTCTAAACCATTCCCAAACACTCCAGCATGGCCGTCCTAATCCTGCATTTAATACATCCCACACGTAATTTGATGGCCAGCTTGTCCAGTCTGGTATGAACTTTTTTGGACATGTCAAATTTAATCACACACTATGTATAACGCACACGTGCACCACCGGTGCAAGATTTACACAACTGTTACTTAAACATCGTCCGATAATAAATATGTTGATCTCATGCAACACTATGCAAACATTTTATTTCTGTGCTGATGAAATCTACTGACGAGACAACAGATGCTTGAAACTGAAAGTGAAACTGCCACTTTGCCCCTAATGCATCTAACGTTTATCTGGCCCCTTGGGGGTACGAATTGAAATCAAATAAGACGGTGACATAACAGAAAAATCCCACACCCTTGATCCTTATACGCACTCCGTATTCATATACTTCAATGACCCAACAGGAGCCGATGTTACTGACGCCGCTACTTTTCCTCTCATTTAGATCTGCAGGACACATTTTCCAATATGCCGACTTACAGTACATGGCCAGACGTCCACCATTTTCCATCAGCGTGCGTCTTTCAAGCGCTGCAGTGCATAAATGGGAACGTTGTGTTTCATTTTCCGTTGATTCTTTGATATGTTATCAAAAAAACCTGCAAAACATTTTCTCTATTTTGTGTTACAGTCCTTTGGGAAAAGAACTGTAACATATAGCTATTTGTCTGTTAAAATTGGGATAAACTCAAAAGAAGACTGAAAGTAAATGTCGTACAAAAAAGGCTTGCTTCTTGCACTCCTTAAAGCAAATGCACTGTCTCATTGTTTGGTACATTTTTGCACAGCTTAGCTTCAGGTAGCCAGACTAGTGTTTCCCTGTCCGTCTGCAGTCTTATAAACAGTTTCTAAAAAAAATCCATGGAGACTCAGATAGTTTCCCTGGAGCCACTTTGCTTGTTATGGCAGCGTGGGTAGATGCATTTGTCTCCCACGTCTCCGGCACAGGTTCTAGAGGGTAATGATGAAGGCAGAGGTGAGTATTTCCTCTAAATAACAGGAGTGGTTTGAGCTCATCTCACTGTTGCCCTGTAATCGCCCGTCTGGCCCGCTGTCTTTTTGAAAACATTACCCATTTGAGTGGCAGCTTTGGTGACAGGTTTGTGGACTAATTAATGTAGAATGCCACACTCTTCTTATTGCTTTCCCCCTTTCTCTTCCCTTGGATTACATTTTTACAGCACACTCAGCTCGTCAGAGAGCGATAAAATGGTAATTTGTTCCAACTTCTAACACTTACATTAACGCTATAGCTCTGTCCGTCTGTGCTTTGAATCGTTATGAGCTGTTGGTGATCCAGCGGTTTCCCTCTTTGCACAACTTTGGTTGGCATAATTTGACAGGCTTTGATAAAATTGTGTTTTTTTTTAAGCTTTTTGTCATCTTTTATTTTAATGCAATTCAAATAAAAAAGGGAATAACAGTGAGACAGATGTGTTTTAATCTGTTTTCCCTGTTTATTTTTGACTGTGTTAGAAGGTGAGGGAGAAATTTCACAAAAGGATTGCCTAATTTTCTCCTCGTGGTGCGATAAATAAGCAGACAGCCAAACTAGTTTTCAGCTATTCTCCCATTTTATGTTGAGGTTTCCAGGTTAAAATGAGCAGCCTGCTTTTGCTGTAAGTAAATGGAGTACATTTACTGACAAAAGGCCGGCGGTATAAAATTCTTATGATATGATAACGATCAGTAGGGCTGAACAATATATTGGGAAATTATTGCCTTTGCAAAACCAATGTTTGCAATACCAATATTGCAAAGGACTTTTTGGAGTGCAATAAATTTTGGGCTCAGATATTCTGATATTCATAAGCATTCTGAACTTGCATTTTACATTGTAATTATACGTAACAAGTTGGACAAAGTTTCATTGCGACAGAGGCTCACACCAGAAACAAATGATATTGCTCAAAATGTTAAAGGTCACAGCGTGATGGAGGCAAAGACGAGAGAGGAAAGACATTGCCACTGCAATATTACTGAAACTGTGAAGCCCTAACAACGGGTAATAATACCATGGTTTCATGGTGAGCTTCACTGATTAGAGTTTTCTGTCCTATTTCTGACCTCCAGTTTTTCTGAAACATTGACCTGCTGATACTGATTTTAGCTAGTTCAAAATTTTCTTTAACAATTCTAATTAAACAGCATCAAAATACATGTTTAAAGGCTTCCCGTGAACATCAATATTAATTTGAAACAGAGGCGAGGAATTGCTCTAACATTGCGTGAGCGAGCAGCTGCTTTAAAACAGTGTTTTTACTCATTTAAAAAAAAGGTTAGATAATGTTAGTTTATCATTTATATTTTTTTAGCATTAGCCCCTTATATTAGCACGGTTAGCCACTCTAGACTCTGAAATTTCCAACAGGCTACCAACCTTATCAAATTCCAAAGTTAGCTGAAGTTAAAAGTTTAAAAGATTTAAACAAAGCAATGTTGCTGCAAAACATTCTGCCTAATATCTGATATGTTGAAGATGGCTCGGCAACAGAGCTAATTTGGCAAAATGCCCCAAAAACGGGACCGAATTGACGTTTTGTTGCTCCTTTTTGTACACAAGAGTCAAGCACCATGTGGCCAAGTAGTAAAATAACCCAGCACCTCTCAAATGGTGGTTCACTGTTGTACAAAATCTAATATTGTGCTGTTGCTGTATTCTCTTAAGATTCTCCTAATATCTAAAGAAAATGTTGCCTGAGTGGATCCTGTAAACCTAAACTACTGCCAGGCTTTTCTGGGGGAAACCTGGTTTTATTAATGTTTTCTATGATATGTTCTTTTTTCAGTCATCTGACCAAATTTGTACAGCAACAGGTGTGGGGGGGCAGCTTTACACTGCTGGAGAACACTGGTCACACAATCACTTTCTAACCCTAACCCTGGCTTAACATTAAAAGGTATTTTAACTAAGATTTTTTTTTAGCAGTTTTGACACCATAACTTTTTTAAACCTTTGGTTTACCTTAATACTGGTAGCCAGTCTATGTGTACTTTCAATTTGTGCACAGCAAAGAACACATTTCTTCTTTCACATTTTATCCACTTACCTAATGAGTTTCTTTTTTGTTTTGTTTGTCTCACTCAAGAAGCATTGCTTAAGGAACACAATGTAAACGCGTCAAAGCCTCCTGAGCATCCCACCACCTTGCCTCTTCTCAGAGGCATCAGGTGCAGCGCTGCGCTCTGACTAACATTAAGCGTTTGAGTCATGCCTCTGTGCTCACCAGAGACTGAGTGGAGTTGCTTAGTCAGAGATAATCTGCTGTACAACAAAGAGAGTGCAAAATTGTTCTCCCATCTGTTGACACATCTCGTCTCAGATGAACGCATGAGTGAATTTATGGTTCAGGTAAACTTTGCGCACAAGTCGTTGGTAATTGTTTTCTTCTAGAGAAGTACAGTGTCTAAGAAATCTTGGAGCAGATCTTACATGAAAACGTCCCAGAAGGGCAAAACACAACACAAAGTGGATAATGCTAAGGTGTCAGCTCAGTTTAGAAAAAAACCCAAAACAAAACATTGGGACTTTTCGTCATCTGGCAACATTAAACTCTTCAGTAAGCGGCTTTATTCATTGTTGTTGTTGTTGTTGTTGTTGTTGTTGTTGTTAAAAAGACAGAAAAAACATTGAATGATGACTTAATTGGTCCTTTGAATTCAAAATAAAGATGAGAGCCTCAAATTCTCCTGATGGAAGTAGGAATGAACACAATGGCAACTACTTGGTGGCATGAAGGGGTATTCAACCTTAGTTTAGGTATGAAAAGATTCAGTAAATACAAAAATGTATTTTGTCATTTACATGCAGTGAAATTACCTCATCTAAATACTTATCACCTTATTGTGGAATTTAATCTGACCTAGTTTTTAGGTTGTATAAAAAAATCTAACTCCTGGGTTTCTGAAAATGAAAATTCAGAAACCCAGGAGAAACCCTGGGGAGTTTTAAACACTTTTTAAAATTCACTATTCAGCTTTAAGATATTTTATTTAACCTTTATTTAATCAGATAATATACCCATCAAGATCAAGACCTCTTTCACAACCGTGACCTGTCTAAGAAAGGCAGCAGAACACATGATAGCGGACCAGACAGACAACAATAAGAAAACTACTACGATAACTAATTTAAATAATAATTTCAGATTTAACACAAAGGCACTGTTTGAAGGATTTCCATTGCCATTTTCTTAAGATAGAGCAGTAGGCTTTCAGTGAAACAAGTTCTAACAGTTTCAGTTCAGACTGGAAGCCTTTCTAAGCAGAGGAGGCAGAAAAACTGAAAGCTTTCTTTCACGGTTCAGTTCCAACCCAAGAAGCAGAGAAATATAAAGTGTCATTCGATTGTTAGGCATAACGGCTTTCATTCTCCAAAGAAAAGTGCATAAATAAGTAGGAACCAACCCATTAAGAGCCTCCAGTGTGCATGTCGCCTTGGATTTCAGGAAGGCATGCAAGCAGGTCTGAGCAGTGGAGGAGGATGAAGTGGCTAAAACCAGTGAAAAAGCTCAGAGCACAATGGTGCACCAGAGTCAAGGGCTGTAGGCAGCTGGTTGAAGCACACATAAACTGTGAGATCGCTCCGCCCACGCAGAAGTGTACCCCAGGTGGCTCTAACACCCAACAACAAAGACGTAATGGCAGTGATAGTGAAGCTCACGGCGTCACCAGAGGCGTTTTTGCCTTATCTACCAACATTAAGGCACAAAGACGGAGGGCATTTGCAAACAAGTTGCACATCAAAGTCAGCGAAGTTATTTCAAGGTAACCACTGATAAATCAACCTTAAAGGAGCAATAACTGATATTTCACCACTATGTTTTGCTTTGGTCCACTGTGTGTTGATCAAAACAAGATGTGTATCAAGCCACGCCTGCCTTTACCTCGCTCTAGCCCATTTCCCTTCTCCCCCATCGGCTCATATGCACATATTTGCAAGGAATAAATTCACAGCATCACCTTTTGGAGGAACATGTCTCGTGAAGAAGTAAGTAACTCATAATTTTATAACGCTGTTAGCAAGAGAACAGTTTGATCCGATGGGTGTGCTCTCTGTCCGTCATTCTGTGCCTGGCATTTTATGGTCAGGGGGTGCGTAAGCTCTGAGTGGCAGCGGTTCACATGCACAAATACGCATGTGCATGCGTGGCCAGCCCGGCTATGTAAACGAGACTGGAGAACAACATAGAGAGATTGTGTGTGATGTTTAACCATCTAAAAAGATACCTTTAGTTCTTCACAAAACTATTCTTTAGTTCTTTCTATCTAAAATAATGCATTTTTGCTTATTGCTCCTTTAAAGCCCAAGTTTAAACTACCCAACTTATACTCCACTTAAAATATATATGTTACTAACTTAAATTATCTACTGCAGCAGATGTTTTCATGCTGGCATTGAGCTATCCATGGCGATAATTAAAAGTGAAATTCTGTATGTAGGAGAGCAAAGTTTACATTACACCCTCTATTAAACGCTTTGTGCAAAATTGGAATCCTTTTGATTAATCATATCTGAGAACTATTCAGCTTATGCAACCAGAAGTGGCAACCAAGATATATACAGGACACATAAAACACAGCACAACAATAAGCGTTACCCTTTTATTCTTCAATTCCTCCAATCACTGCTCATGAGGTCGGCTGCATGCCTTTATCCAACTTTGACCTTTTTCTAGTTTCCTTTTAGGTTTTGAGAAAGGAACAATATGTATTCCACCCTCTGAACATTCAGGATAATGCGTGTCTGAATTGTACTATACCCACTGACAATGTTTAACCATTTTTGCCAAAGTTTTTTTTTTTTCACAAAATCCCTCTAACTGCAATGGATTTGTAATGTAAAATCCCACGGCCAGCCTGCAGTGCTGTCAGGGGTAAGCTACCACAGCTAAGGGGCATTTCACATTGGGACAAATTGCGATTGCAGATTGGTCAGTTACCGACAGGCCTCTAAGATTGATTGACAGGCGGCTCCACGTCAATTAAGTACAGGCAGAAAAGTGGCTGATATTAGAAGCTTTGGAGCTCTGAGGGAGAAGCATGACTTGTTTCTGTAATAGAAATCGATCTTAACCCTTAATTTGGAGATCAAATGTTTAAGATAAACTTTAAAAGAAAGCTACACATCAATGATTGTTCTTAGGTACTTGTAACTTGTGACTAGATCGACAGTTTTACCTTGGAAAGTTATGTATTCTAAGAAAAGAGATGAATTTCAAAAAAATTATTTTTTTATGTGTCCCGTACGGCAGTATGGCAATAAGAATTGTTGTCTTAATGCCAAAAAGAGCCTAACAGATTTTACTTTCACAAGTGGAGCCTTACTGCTTTCGCCGTAGTGCTCTGCTTGATTTATATATGCAAGAAGCTTTATTAGAATTTATGCGGGGAGAATTTCATGTTAAATGGACACTGAAACAGGAAGGTAGGAGAGGACAAAAAAGGAGAAACAGAGGTGAAAGATAAAGAGGAGAGAAAAGGGAGAGAGCAATACAAAAAAGTATTTTGTATTTTCCTGCTTTTAACATCAGCTTCAATTGCTCCAGACAGATCTACACTGCATCAATTGTGAAAAACAATAAATTAACTTTTTGAAAAGTAATGAGTTGGCAACAAAATAATGACACGTCATTTGATCAAAATGGATATTGTAAATCCATAGGGGCCTTAATCCAAATTCACCAAGAAAGTGAAACTGAAAAACTGATGCGGTAGTCTAGTCTAATTTGTCAAAATGCTTTTGCAGCAACTCATAATGGGACTCAGTAATTTGTCTAGCCCCAATGTCCTTGTATGCATGCCTGACAACATTGGGGCATGCTCCTTGTGAGATGATGTATTGCAGTGGTCTCAAACTCAACTCCTCCAGGACCGGTGTCCTGCAACTTTTAGATGTGTCCCTTGCCATACACACCGGAATCAAACGGCTAAACTACGTGACTAGCATGCAGTCAAGCTCTGCAAATGGGCTCATATGGAAATCAGGTGTGTTGATGCAGAGACGCATCTCAACATTGCAGGAGACTGGAGACCACTGACTTACAGTATGGTGTCCTTTGGGCATCTCCTCCCAGATCATGACCAGGGAGGAGACACCCTGCTTAGACCCTTTCACGTCTGCCACATGAGGTCAGAGTGAGCCTGCTGTCATCTGTGAAAAGAACAGGCCGCCAATGTCGAACCTACCAGTTCCTGTATTCTCAAGCAAATGCCAGTCGAGCTCCACAGTGCCAGATAATAAGCACAGGAGCCAATGATGGATGCCGGGCATTCAGCCCTCCCTCATGAAGTCTGTTTCTAATGGTTTGGTCAGAGACATTTACACCAGTGGCTCGCTGGAGATCACTTTGTAGGGCTCTGGCTGTACTCATCCTGTCTTGCCTTGCAAAGAGGTGCAGATACCAGTCCTGTTGATGGGTTAAGGACCTCCTACGGTCCTGTCCAGCTCTCCTAGAGTAACTGTCTGTCACTCGTATTCTTCTCCACGCGCTTGAGACTGTGCTGGAAGACACAGCAAACCTCTCAGTGACATGCATTGCACCATTCTGGTGAAGTTGAACTCCCAGAGCAACCTCTATGGGGTGCAGGTATCACCTCGTGCAACCAGTAGTGACACTGACCCTGGTCAAATTCAAAACTGCTGAAAAGCCTTCAAAATAAGGAGAGAGAAAATGTGTGTGTGGCCTCCACCTGCAAAACCATACCTGTTTTCGAGGACGTCTCATGGCCGTCCTGTAGTGCGCTTGTTAATTTCATTAACACCAAAATAGCCAACAAGATCAATATTCCACAAGTTTAACTAATTTCTTGTTGTACTATTATTAAAAAGTGTTCCTTTAATTTATTGAGCTGTGGTTTTACCTTGCTTGATCAAATAAGGGAGGTAAAGATAATTTTACTGTGAGGTGTTTTTACACTTATACCTTCCTAAAGATTGTAGTAAGCTGCATAAAAGGTGCCGACGTGTTTTGGTCAACTATTAAATTCCTCGTTTTCGAGCCTTGTAGGAGGTGGTAGTGGATAATGTAACATAAATGTTTGGAACTTAAATGCCTAAACTAACAATAAGCCAGTTTCATCTGCAAAAAAGGAACAACAAAAACAACAACAGACAAACTAACTAACCATTTCTTTGGCTAAGATATTTGCCATATTTGTTTCTGTTTATCATATGGTACTTGAACAAGCTGCACACATCCTGAAAACACTGCTTTTGGGACGGTTGGCGATGTAAAGAGCAGACACCATCGTGAAAAAACCACAGCATTTCATAACGGTCTCACCTCATCTCCCCAGTCGGCATGTTCGGCACATGAAGTGGCACCTGAACAGTGGAAAGCACCGAATGTAAATGAGTGTGTGTGTGAGTCTCTTTGAAACACACGCCAGTTCTAGAACTGAGCTTCTAGGGATTATTTATTAATGTCTCTTGCGTGTGTTGGTTTGAAGCTACTGTAGGGTGGGCGAGTTCATTTGCCTGCGTGCAGCCACAGTCCTGCAGGTCACTGGAGCAAAGGAGACGTTTTAATTCAGGCTGGAATATAACTACAGACAACAGATAACTAGGCTAATAGATCTTGCATGCTATTTTTAACGATAGCCGCTCGTCGGCTGTTTGTTTTTGCTCTGCCATTTCCCAGAAATTGCTTGGCAGCCAGTCAGCGTACTTTTGTGTTTTTCCTTGAACTTTCTGTTAATGAAGTTTGAACGTTTCTTTCCCTCCCTGGTGGTTATCGGCATTGGTATTAACTACTTATCTACTCTACACAATTCAGCAAAATAGGCTAAAATTGAAAATGCATCACTTCCCTTGCAGCAGAGGCTTGTTCCCAGGGCAGTTACTGTAAAAGTGATTATGTTTGCCTTTCTGTCCCATCAATCACAAAAAATGCAACTGGGTTTTTTATTTGCGTCAAGCTCAAGTCAGTTGTAACTGTGTTTTCTCATCTTTAACAAAATAAATATGTTTATTAAATGGTTGCTGCTGTTCGCATTCAGCCACGCTTTCTCTGCCTATACCGTACAGAGAGCTTGAAGGCACACTGATTGGTGTATTGTTATCGACATGTCTCACCCTCGAGCAGTCATATGGATTGCGTCATTTGGCTGTGGTAGCATAGCACATTTCTGGACCGCCGGGGTGTCTGTGTCAGTCTGTCCACCCAGATACAAACACAACAACACCTTCACTGACCTAAATGATTTATCGGCACATATGCGCAAAGATCTGACACTCTTCAGCGCTTGTTACTGTTATGTATTGTTTCTTGTCCTCCTTTCTGTGGGCGAACAGACGTTCTCTCCCTTTCTGAGACATGTCTTTGGTCACGGCTTACTGGGGTGTTAAATCTTTAATATGACTAATCATCACATTAAGTGTTGCCTGTGGGGCGTCCTATTTGGGGCTGTAAATTTGGCTTTTGAATGAAATGGTAAAACACTAGTCTGTGTGTGTGTATGTGTGTATTTTACACTCAGTGTTTTATGAGTCATGATTTTGTACATCCCATAACTTCAAGCATGATAGCTACAACAACCCTCATTCAACCGCCGAGCCTTTTTTAACCTGTTCTTTTCCATTCGTCCAAGTTGGAGGTCCACCAACATATCAGCTGGTGACTGAATTATTATCTTTTAGTTGTTTTAGCCAGACAAGCCTGTTGGAAACTCAAACAGGCTTTGTAGCCCCCCCCGGACATTTATTGTATTAGATATGGAAGAAGAACAGCTGGTAGTCTGCCACCATCAATTGGAAGCCCATCAGCCAAGTGATGTCAGAGTGTCCCTTTAGTTGGAAAACACAAAGTAAATGATGCTTGCTACAACTTCTATTAAAAGAGATTTGTGACCCTCTTTGGTCATCGAGGACCAGGGCTTTTGTGTAAAAGGACACAGCGATCCCCACACTCTACAACAAGATCGCCAAAAAGTCCTGGGATCACTAAGCAGGTGGGATAGTTCTAACATGGCAGCAGAAGCTTGGCCCAACATAACAGCATATTTTCAGATGCATCACAGCTAGCTTCTTGTGTGCGACAATAATAATAATAATAATAATAGACCGATAATGACAGAGCTTATCTTTTTCGTAATCTTGAGCTTTCAACCTTTGCTATGGAGTATGCTGGATATGGAAATGTTAGCAGCCGTTTGAAAATCTGACAGTTATCATAAGGATCTGACTGCTGATTTAGCAATGCTAACTGCTAATATATGGCGCTAGAGACAGTTTAGAATGTCAATACTGTAATCGTTGTACCATTTGTTATCAAGCTCTGTCGTTTTGCCATTGCTCTGTCAACCAAAAGGTGCAATGCCACAGCTGTTACTAATATAAATAACCAATGGTTATTAAAAGCAGAAGATGACCTAGCTATCTTCAAAACTGTTCCTATATCTTCCTTTATTATAATGCTTAAAGGGAAATCTGCATCCACAGCTCAAAGCATTTTAAACACTAGAAATTGGCCACAAGGTTCTGATCTGTGTTTCAAGCCTCTAAAACCTCCAAAGACTGTCTGCTGTAGAGTTACTGTTCAGTATGTATGATCATACCGTGACATTTTTTGGGTGACATTTTTGTGGCATTTTATCCTAATGGGGCCACCAAAATAGCAGACATGGCACGCATAAAACAGATGCGTGTGTCTGTGAATCTGTAGGCACCCGGGGCTTAGGATGCAGCAATGCCCTGTTCAGCCGGTGCAATAATCACACCATGTCAGAGATCATGAGCTTCTCATGATAGTTTGTACCTCATTGAAAGTCATGTGTTTTTCCTGCTGAGATTCCAAAGTAATCAATTTAGGCACAGTAGCTTGAATTAATGCACGTGTGTGTGGATTTGTGGTTTATCGGGTGGGCATAAAAAAAAGGCAGCAGTTGCCTTGACGACCCTGGCACAATCTCCAGCGGTCTAGTGTGTAAATAATTCAGGCTGGTCAGAGGCGGCCAAGCAACCCCAGGAGGACCGGGTCACGTTTTGACGGTTCACCTGTGCCTAAAAATGTGGTCACCTTTGAGTTTTCTGTCTCAAATTTGTTACTGGACAAACAGAAGCACTGTGGGTTTTTTTTTAACCATCCCCACCTGCTGTGTGACAGGAAGGTTAATGCAGAGCAGCATGGCAGAATCACAGGACATTTGTTATTATATCTGTGCTTGGTGAATGTGTAATGTGTTACTGGCTGGATGTGCTTAACCAGTAAGGAATTGGTTGACCTATTTTTGGTGAAATAAAGAAGGCTCTGCGCAAAGTCTTTCACATGTGATTTTCTAGCCTAGCAGGGAGCTAAGCACATTCTGTCTGCATTTCTGTGTAGACTGAAATCCTTCCCTGAATAGGTGAGCTGGATGGAGAAAAAAAAGCTGTGTGGCTTCAGGTGTAGGTGTAGTCAGCATGACTGATTAGTGCAATTCTGTGATGAAATATCCTGTTGGTCATTTGAGACCTTCAAGCAGCAAATCTACCTCGCCAAACATCCAGGTACCATGCAGCTAATAGTAATGGATCAGTTTGTGTCAGTGGCACAAACAAAACACAACTGGCATTGTTCCAGAACTTTCCAGATGCCGTGTTATTTTTATTCTTTTGTGCAGGTGAAGCGAACAGAATTTGTTAAACAAACAAAACTAATCACAGATTTGTTACCCATTTCAAGCATTTTTAAAATTTTGACTTACCAATATGGAATGTAGCTGGTTCATATTTCTCTTTAGGAGATTAAAGTTAGCACAGATTAGTCGCTGTTGAACAGTTTTTTAAACAAAGATGATTACGCAGGTGACATTTTAAACTGTCTTCAGCATCTTATGTTAGCAGTTAATGTGGAAAGCATTACTAAATACTTCAGTTCCCATGTGCACTCCCTTGGGAAATTAAGCACAGTGAGCTTAACTTTGAGTTTTCCAAACTGGTAGCAAATTTATGTAACGTGTTCTAAGACGGACAGAGATTGCAGGCCAAAAAGGATAAATCAGATCATTCAATGTTATAAGTTCAGTTTTCCTGTTTTTTGCTAAAACGTCCCTCTCTCTGTCTACTGCAACTTTGATGAAAGTCTGGACTGTTTGGTTTCATAAACATTTCAATGGTAGCACTGGTGCATTCGCTGATTAAAAATCGAATGGATGAGTTTTTGACCAGCCAATTATTGGTCATAGCCACTTTAAACAAGAATCTGCCAGTTCAAGTCACTCATTGCACATCTTAAACTTCCAAACCATGTGTATGCAAAAATTTGTTGTATGTCTCTATATACATAGTTAAGTCACATAATTAAGTCATGTTACGGTTTTCATTTAGTCCTTTTTATACCTTCAATGGACTCTTTAAAGATGCAGTGTGGAGTTTTGAGAAAATCATGCACTTAGCCAGAAAATTTGAACAAGCACACCTTACAGGTCCCTCCTTCTTGCTTTTTTTCTGCACTACAGCCCTTTCTCCACCGGTGCTCCCCCACAGCGGAGCCTGCTGTGCTGCTCCGATGTTTACCTGTCTTTGTTTTTTTGAGCAGGTGGCTCTGATTGGTTGTTTCTGACCGGGAGCGGTGTATTTCTGCAAAAGGCAGTAGGACCCCTGGGAGGAGCCAGGGGAGTTAGATTTTTTTTTCACACATTATCCGTCTCATATTTGACTGACAGGACACAGTGACAGTTTGAACAAATATGTAACAAATACATCTGTACAAAAGTTACCTACTACAGCTATAATGTGCCTGTAACACACACACATACAGTTCAATATCATATCTTCTCCAAAAAGGCCTTTTTAGGCTTGCGCCTGACGATGTCACATGAGCTCTGTCCTGATGTCTCTGCATACTGACTGAGACTAAACCCATGCTCTCCACTCACCATGAACTATTAATGCACACGTGTGCCTTGTAACTGGAGGTGACTGGAGCTCTTATCAGCTGATTGGTCTTGAATGCCAATGACGTCCGGCTGCCACATGCTGTCTGCGCCGTTGCCATGCTGACCAGACTTTCTGAGCCGGATCTCATCCATAATGAAGTGATCCTGCCGCCTTACAAGATGGCACCCATCGGCTGATTGGGCCGCCTTCTATTTGTCGGGTAGTGGGGGCAACCCCCACCCCCCCCCCCCCAAAGTAGGTACAGATACATCATCAGGACATCATCAGTGGATTCTCTCTTTTCTTCACCAGTGCCTGTGTTTCTGGAGAGGGCTGAAAATCATTAAACACTGCACTTTCTGCTCTCAGAGAGTATCCAAACCTCTTAGAATAATACAGTTTAATTGCACTGAGAAGATTTTGTGGGCTTTGTTGGATTGATGTGGTTGCAAAGATTAAAGACTAAAATTAGCATTTGGCATGCTTTCAATGTGTTTACATTTAAAGTTCCTGCAGCTGTAACCCCTTTCTGCTACAAAACAGCCTTGATGTTTTCCTGTTCACTGTCACACTTCGTACATTTCCAAGGATCCCAGCGCAATACATGCTGCACAAGCGCCGTCTCGTTCCGCCTTCTCTCTCGTTTCCATCCATTTGCAGAGCAGAGGATGGGGAGGAATTTCTGTCCTGTCGAATGAATAAGGCTGTCGAGCCGGAGCATCCCGCTCTCAGGAATCCTCAGAACGCCGGCAACCGTAGATCACTGTGTGAAAGAGTGAATCAATGAGCAGGACAGGTGGGCAACAGAGAAGGGAGGTTTTAGAAGGGAAACAGACACGGATAAGAAGAGATTGATGACTAAAAAGACAGAAGAAATTCTCTGATTTAGCAAAGCAGATCTGTGGGATCTTTCTCATTAAGACTAGAAGAATGTGGAAGCTTACCTCCACATCAGTTTTTAATGTCATTTTGTTTTGTCAAAAATACACGGATTAAGGTGCTCACATGGCGATGCACTATTTGTGGACTGTGTCCCGAAGAGGTCAGAAGACGCTAATCAAGTAAAACCCGAGACATGACCTATAATCTTTGTCATGATGAAGGAAAAAAGATCAAAGACTCAGATTTAATCTTTGAAAGTTTGCACCATGGTAACATATTTGAGCATTGAGCCGGGAATCTCTTTGATTTTCACATCGGGGGGTATGGCACTAAACGTGCAGTTGTTGCAGTTTGTCCTAGCGTGCGTGTGTTAGCTTTTTCTGCATCCACAGACGAGCAGGAGAGGATGCATGTGCGCTGTGTGATCTGAGATGTGTAAATCACACAAGATGAGACGTTTGCAGAAGCGTGTTAATGGCCTGTAACCACCCGTTCTTGTAGGGTCCTGGCGTGGGGTCGGGGTGGGGGTGGGGGTGGGGGGTGCAGCAGTTATTGGCAGGTGAACCTGGATGAAGTTTGCTAGTCCCTAACCCAGACCCACAGCCCAAATGTGTCTGCACTGTTGCAATCAACTGCCCTCACCGTGCAGCCTCCCATTTTTAATATAATTAGATCTAATTTTGAAATTAGAAACGCTGCAAACACTGATGTAACAGCTACCACCTCTAATGATATCAAGAGGACATTGGCTTTCAAACATCAAAGATCTGTTCAGTTTGTAATTGACCCTGTTATAGAAAAATGTTGCCTTTCTCATTAGCTTCTGTTAGTTTCAGGTATTTGTTTGTGTTTATGATGTGTTTAACTACAGATGCACTGATCAGATTGTCCTGGGTGGTACCGACTGCTTTTTTATTTTTTGGAAGGGGCTGTGCTACATAAAAGACTAAAATGACTGTTCTTATAGTTTTTCATGGATGCACCAAAGAACGTGCTCTCACCTTTTGGCTGATGTTTCATTTACCTCAAAAAAAGACATTCAAATAAATGCAATTGGTTGGTGTACCAATAGACCAAAAAAAAAAAAAAAAAAAAAGGTGGAGGGTCTTAGCGTTGATGCAATAAATGAAAACAACAGTCAGATTTGTCATTGACGACCTGCTGATAATAAAACTGAGCCAAAGAAGTCATAAACCCCTGACAGCGGATTTTAAACTAAGTGTCACTGATTTGGGCTTTAAGTTAGACAGTGATTTTAACTTAGATGGTCAGCTCAGAGCAGTTGTTAGATTATGTTTTTATCACTTAAGGCAGCTGGAAAAATTTAAATTCTTTCTGTCAAGACAACTCCTTGAAACTTTGATCCCTGTTTTTCTATCATCCAGCCTGGATTACTGTAATGGACCCTGGTGGAGTGAATCAGTCTTTGCTTTCTCCTCTACAGCTGGTTCAGTTCCATGCTGCGCGTCTTTTAACAGATTCTCCAAAAACAGAGCATATTACCCCTATTCTGACCTCACTCCATTGGCTCCCAGTACATTTTAGAGTTCATTTTAAAATTCTTATTTTCGTTTTTAAGTGTTTGAATGACCTTTCCCCGCCGTACCTCTCTGAGCGTCTTCATCCCTACTCACCCTCTCGGCCCCTCAGGTCAGCTGAACTGCATCTCCTGTAGCTGTTGTTGGTCCTAATGGTGGAATTACCGATAACCAATAACGCCCGTGCACAAAAGAGAGGATCCTTCACTGGCCACTTTTAAAACTCGCCTTAAAACCCACTGTTATTCTTTGGCTTTTACCACTAGCGAGACTTAGTTTTAATTTTAAATTGGTCGTATTCTTTCTTTTAAGTGTTTATATGCATTATCTTTTTATTTTTTAATGGATGTGTTTTAGTTTGTAGCAATGTGCAGCACTTTGTTTCAGCTGTCGGCTGTTTTTCAGCACTTTACAGCTAAAGGTATGGTGTGTAAATATTTCCTACCATCTGATTTTGATAGGTCAGTCTCTGATTTTGGTGTAAAACTGCCTTGGTTTAGCAGCTTTCAGTGTCAGGAGGTCAGATGGTATGATAGTCCTTAGAACATAGGAAGAAACACGGTGACCAGAGGTACTAGTGTTACTGTGTCTGCTGCCGGTGCAGAACGTGCTCATCTCTGTCGGGCTTTTTCCCCGTGGCGTTGTGTATAAAGAACAAGCATGACAGCTACACCCTGCACGTCCTGCCTCCATCTATCTGGCTCACTCTCATGCGGGACCCTGAACAGCACTTCGCCTCCTGCGTGCCCACAGACACCGTCCAACATCCTGTCAGCGGCAGACCATCAGACGCAACAACTGTCAGTCTAGATCGGCTCCTAGTTTGTCTGATGGCTTTAATACGTCTCTGTATCTGATAAAAGCGACGCTGGCTGGAAGCTCTGCCCTTTGCAGCTTTATTCACGTGATGGCTTTGCAGTATCTGTGTGCATAAATTATTTTCAAGCCGTTTCTAAATGCTCAAGAGTATTTTAGCATCAGAAGCACACTAAACTAACAGAAAAGAAGCTGTAAGTGCTACACAAATGATCTTGTAGCTAATATTTGGGGATTTTGTGGCGTAAAAATGGGATTCGGATGTTGGAAATGAATGTATTTATATTACGACCGTTGTGGGTGTGCTACTCCACAGCACGCTGTGTACTCTGATGCCGTCCTATCAGAACCAGCGTTAGCTTCTCAATAATTGAAGCCACAGCAGCTCGTCTGTTCGTTTGGACCAAAGAGGGCCTCTTCTGCTCTCGGCGCACTTTGGTGAACCCTGTGGCCCGTTCTTCCATCACTTTTGATACTGACCTTTGACTCTAGATTTAAAGGTGCAACAAATTTCACATAGTTTTAAGAGCTTTTTTCTAGCTTTACCTTACAGCCCTTACCTTTTAGATAAAACAAGCTGTTTGTCTCCACCTCAGGGTTAGGGTTAACCCTCACCCTAACCCCAATGTCTTTGCTGCCGACTCTCATTTAAACATCAAAATCTCTGCTGGGCTGCACATGTCGTTTGCAAGCGCCTTCGTGTTGAACGTGTGTCTGCGGCTTCATGCAGGCTTCTTCACGCTCGTGCGTCTGCTCGCCAGCAATAGAGCAATAGAGAAGCTTCAGCAGCTGAGCGGATGGATGAAGATTTCACCTATGGACCTGAAACACATTGAAACGTTCTCACCGCTCCGGTGACGGGAGCCGAGACAGAGGCAGCGGGGAAATGTCTGAGGAGAGCCAAAGATGGTGCAAAAAATATGCTGGAGCAGTATTTTAGATGGCAAAGCAACATGAGAGGAAGCGCGGACAGAGGCATACGTTGACTGATTGCAACAGCATGTGAATAATATGTCAACCTGTCGGGCGCAGTAAACAGAAAGCAGGCATTTTTTGCTCTCTCTCTCTCTCTCTGAGCTAGTCGACACAGATAAACCAATGCTAAACGTGTCTGGATCAGCTATTGGTCAGTTTCCACCAGAGCAATGAATTTACGCAGTCTGGAGAGGTAATCAGCAAGAGTAAATGGATTTATTGTTTGAAGAGATACATATTTTGCTCTTGATCAGCAGGTCAAAGACTAAAGAGTTTTTATTGTTGTTGAATTACATCAACTCTAAGCGCTCCCATCATTCTTGGTCTATAAAACTCACCATCTAATAGGCTGAAATATGATCTGCTTTGTTTTGAGTTTTCTTTTTTAAATCAAAGGAATGCCAAGAACATAAGCTTTGATGCATACATTTGGAAAATCTTACCATCCATTCATTTGCTGTTGCCTTTAAAACTACTTCCTCTCTTAGGGAATCTGCATCAAATGTTTTATGTTTCAGTTCTTAGGAAAGGAATCGCAGTCAGACCTTAGAAAATGGGAAATGTGTATTAGCCAGGGAAAGCACGATTAGTGCTTCCCTATTTTTACTGTATTCATGTTTAATTTATTACTTTTTTGGTTTATTAAGTATAAAGTAGAGGATATGTAACACAAAACTAGTGTTATGCAGTATGACGGATACCAATGCTAAATTTATTGATTCAGTTAATGACACTGTTGGATTGTTTTTAAGATTGACTTTTTCCAGAAAAAAAAACAAAAACAAAGCAAACAGCCTGACTAGCTTTACTATAAACATCCGGGATGTCTCTCTGCATCTAGAACACCACCTTTTGAGGGTCCTATATAAGGTGCCGAATAGTTAGCAAAATAAGAATAAAATAAATGTCACTAGATGCAGAGCAGGGCAGTGGATCTGTCGTGCTCTGGGCTTGTTATGCGTTTTCTTATAGTCTGAGACTGAAAGCCTAATGGTATAACGTTCCTTTAAAATGATAAAAAAAAATGTGTAATTCCCATACTTTTTAACTATCAGATCATTCACAGCATGCGGGGGAAAAGATGTTAACAAGGAGCATCCCATCTTCTCCGTGATATACATAATCATTTCATTTTCATTAAACAACTAACCTTTCAAGTAAAACGGTATTTAAATATTAACAGAGTACCATTCCACTGTAAAACAACAGAAATATATTGTCTAATTTTACAAATATCAGCTCCATTCCATTCCACCAGCTCTCTAAATGCGTCTCTTTTGCGGCTTTTGTTCTCTCACTGGAGGCTCGGTCCGTGGGACAGAAGCCTCATGTTTCCACCCAAGTTGTTAATGGTTTTGCCTTCCCTCCCCTCTCACCGCTCGCTCTCATGCAGTGTTTCCCTCCCTGCTCAGAGACATTTCATTGCCAGTGTGTGTCGTGCGCCGTCCCGAACAGCGGGCCACCTTGATGACACAAACAGCTCAACAAAACTGTCTGCGCTCCGCTGAATATACGAGCAAAATGGTCTACGTCGGTTGTCTCTCTGAGACTGAGATGATGGTGTTTCTCGTTTTGCACAAAACGGCAAGACAAACTTGCTTGCTTTTTATTTTGTTTCAGCAGAATATTGTGAATCCGTTCAGCGTTGTCGGGATGAAGACTGAGAACTCGGCTTATCCAAATCCCCAGCAACAGCCCATCCCGCGCTCTCTGTTGCTAATATCTGGTCTGATTATCTGATAGGGCAAATAGCATGACAGCCTATAAAAATCTGTATATGTTTCTTTCATCCTTATAAACATCATTTTTAATGTAGATTTCAATCAGTTAAATGTCACTGAGATCTAGTTCCATGAGATCTGGAGATAACATTTCTTGATATCTCTCCAATGAATCCATTTCAAATACTTCCACTGGTCGAATCTGAGTTGTATTATTTTTCAGTGCTCCCCCGTCAATCACAGAGGTTCAGCAATTATATAATAATTATAATAAGAAAATGATAAATATTTTTCCCAAACTTGTGTAGTCCTGTTAGAAAGGATGACACTTGGCAACCACAGTACTTACAGAGGTCAAATCTGCAATAAATGGATGCATGTAATGTAATATTACATTACATGCAGATCCTATAAATTAAAAAAAAAAACTAGACAAAAAAAGTGTGATTTAGAGGTTTCTTAAAAAAGAATCACTCAAAGGTCCTTTGATGATACATTCATGTTTGCAGTACATTTTCTGCAATATTCTTAGACCTTCATATACAGAACTGTGTAATGAAACATTCCTGATAAGTTAAGAGTTAAGAGTGTTCTCAGCAGGGGGCAATAGCCCTCACAGCTTTTGTGAAGAAGCTGTGTTTGAGTCTGTTAGTTTTGGATTTGATGTTCCTGAAACGTTTGCCTGGTGGAAGAGGGGCAACCAGTATATTGCCCGGGTGGGTGGGATCACCCAAGATGTTACATCTTCACCAAAAAATATGTTTCTTAATAACTTGTTTATGTTATTTTATTACTTTTTAATATGTTCTGTTTAAAGTGTTTTGGACTCCTGCACCTATACACGTGTATGACCTTTGTCTAATGCTTTCCTCTGTGTCTCCTTGCCTCCAGGCGTGGCTCCAGAGGTATGGCTACCTACCTCGTGCAGACCCAAGAATGTCAGTGTTGCGTTCAGCCAGAGTCATGCATTCTGCTATCGCTGCCATGCAGCGCCGCTATGGCCTAAACGTCACAGGGAGTCTGGACAGCAACACTATAGAGTGAGCTATACACCTTTTCAAGTTTCCTGAACAATTGCTTAGCAGATTTATGTCTTGAAAAAATGTATAAAGTTACATTTCTGAAATAATATTCAGAATAGTTGCTGTGCTACTGATTAGTCGGTGCCTGGGTTAATTTTAAGCTTTACCTATCTTTATACCCATCATTCTCTCCACCCTTTGTCATTCCCTCCTTTCCCTCTGACGTTTTGTACCCTTGTATGTAAACGTTATTCTTCTATGTATTTAATCATTTGTGTGAACGACAAAAAGATGTAGTGGTTTTATGTATATATGAGAGTTCATGACCTCTGACCAAACCAAAATCCAGTAACCCACATGTGTTAAGATGTGGCCTCCGACTTTACTGATGTCATTTGTTTTCTTCATTTTGAAGACGTGATGTACAGATAAAGACATATTTGAATTTAGGAAGGGCCTCAAACGTATCTAAATGCTTTTCACAAAGAGAGAAAACCATTTTGGAAACTGTTCAGTAAAAGTCTCTTCTTCTCTTGGAATAAGATGAGAGTTCATATTGAGGCTGGGATGCGAACGATTACTGCATTCTTCGTTCAACCGGCGAGGGATTCTGCTAGACACAAAGTTGCCCCCAGATTGATTAAGTGGCTTGTTTTAATTTGATCAAACAGGCCTCATCTCCGATGTCAGATCAAAGGGTACCAGGTGCCTCAGTGTTAATGCCCAGCGGAGGAAAAAGAAGAACAGGGACAGTGATTGCTTACTCCTTTTTCAATCAGTCAGACCTCAGGAAATTGGCCAGATGTCTCCTTTTAGTGAAAAAAGTGCAGTAGAGAGAAAACCAACCTGATGCTCCCTCAAATCAATGAGATCTACAAAGTGGTATTTCAAAGCGTTCCTTATTAGAGTCGTTTTTGTATGGGAGTAGAGGTTTCAGGACAAAACGGATAATTACTGTAAACTGAGCTTAGCCTTAGTTCTGACCGAGGCGCCCTGACTTGACGTCTTTTACCTGCCAACCACGATCGCTGAAATCAGTCGTCAGCGACAGTAAAATACCATCTGTGCTACAAAGAGCAAATGAGCTGAGATTGGCCACTGAGCTGTAAGATTTCAATGTGGTGGCCAGCGCACTAACAGCTGTTCAACCACAGGGCTGTAACAGAGTAAAATATGATGGGCTAACAGTGTGTCTGCTTTTTTTTCCCCCTGCTGCTTCTCTGGCTTGATGTAGGGATAACACCATAAGGTGAGGCACCTCTCGTGTTAATACGTGTCTGCAGATGCATTACACTTTAATGTATCTAACGTCTGGGATTGTGTTTAGTTTTTTTTTTTTCTTTGGTTCATCCTACCCGGGATCGGAATTGGCTTTTGTCAGCTTGCATGACGTATTTAAAGTCGACAAAATGCCTGTGAGTTTTGATCTGCAGTGTCCTCACCTTTACCCTGCAGGTGGATGAAGAGGCCCAGGTGCGGGGTTCCCGACGAGCTCGGCGGTGCGTCCAGATTCAGTGTCAGGAAAAAACGATACGCCCTCACGGGCCAGAAGTGGCAACATAAACATATCACATACAGGTGGGTGGGTTAGATATTCCTGAGCTACTACACTGTAGATCTGCTTTTGTTTGCTTGTCTTTTGGTGTTTTTTCCCCCCAAGCTCAGACCTGCCGATTTCAGTATTGTCCGTTGGCATTTCCTGTGAGTATGTCTCTAACTAGAGATGCGCTGATCTCTATTTTGTTGCCGATTTCCATTTTCCGAATTATGCAAAGCTTCAGCCTGTTGATAGTAATTTTAGTCAAGTCTAGTTTCTCTTTTAGAACTATGAAAAGGAAAGATACAACAGAATTCAAAATCTATATATTTTAGTATGTAGTGAGTGATTATTACTTGTTTATTACCTTGTATTATTATTACTTGTTTATTTTAGGAGCATCTGTGTGAGAGAGCAGTCGCAAGACAAAATGACGATGTAAAATGTCCATGTCTTTAACCTCGCATATTGACCTAACCCTGAGATTCCCCAAAGGCTGCAGGCATTTCCAAATGTAGCATGCTCCATGACAGATGGAGCAGGGAAGCACAACGGGAAAAACAGAGTAAATAGGCTGGACTCTTCCCATCCTTCCTGTTATCTGCTGAGGTCTTGCTCTCTCTCTCTCAGCCTGGATGAACCACAGACATTTCTCCACAGGATGTAGTTCATATTTCTGTGCTTTCTGATACTGAGATCTTTCCTCCTTCAGTAACAGCATCCACTCTCAAGCGTGTTGTCTGCATGGACTGGTAGCATTTAGGCACAATGCGGTCAGTGATGGGAAATATATTCTGTTTTTATGATGACGACGATCATCTGACAATTGCTCAGTTCTGGATCAACAGCTGATTCCTCTCTGCATCTCAGTCCCTAACCGTGAAGGGATATTTTACTGGAATGGAAAGTGTTGGTTCGTTCTATGTGGGAGTTTTAATAATCATAATAAATCTAGTTTTACACTTTTTGACCTGCTGATTACAGACCAGACCTGAACACTGACTAAATGTGCATCAGAACTTGTATGTTGGGGGAAAAAAAGTCCTTGCAGTGAAAAAAAAAAATGACCCAACAAAACTTTCCTTCTTTTCTTTCTCTGTTGAATATTAGTGTGGCATCGTTCAACTTATGGAGCAAATGAGCACCAACCAAACAGAACAGACAGAGATTTCAACTCAAAATATACAGAACCAAGGGTCAAGTAAAGTTTGAGTTAAAGCCTCAATCTGTGAAAAAGCCAGCTTTATCCCAGCCTGGCTCTAAAGCCAAGGCAGGACAGCAGTCTGCATGGCAGATCTAGGACCAGAGAGCTCATCACCAGTTTCATGATTCACAACCCCCCTCCCTGACATCCAGCTCCATGAGCAGTAATGTATAGGACAGCATGCTGCGGCTATATAATATTACTCTGTTGATTTAGCGATGGCAGTAGCTCACATTTTGTAATATTTTTTTCCGCTGCTAGACGGTCTCTTGCCCCCAGCTCCATGTTTCATCTAATAATCCTCTACAATTGATCTTGTTTTGTCATTTTTTTCTTTTTTCTCCGCCTTGGAGATCACTGTATAAGCAGTATTACACACTAAATCTAATCTCTGTATCATAACCTACGGTCCAGGTCGAACTTTACATCGTGGATGGCGCAACTGCCCACGCTTCTTTCCCTTTTTTTTTTGTTGGTGAAACTCAGCTGGGACCGGGTTTAAAATTAGTCCTGCGAGCGGCACATCTGCGTCGGCACCCAAATGAAAGGAAGCAAATGAGCGGGCCTGATGAAGAGCGGAGGAGTGTAAAATGAGGAGGGAGGAAAGTGTGGAGGAGAAGCAGCTGCAGAAAGAAAGGCATTAGGAGAGGAAGGATGAGGAGGAAATCCTGGTTGAAGGCCAAGGAGTGCTCTCTGAAGCCGAGGAATTATGTAATAAGTTTGAAGCATCTTAGATCTGCTAGCCTGCACGTATGTACGTCTGTGTGTTCCTGTTGTACGTGGACGAAAGCCCGGTGCCTGCAGCTGCTCCTTTTATCTCAAATTGGTGCAAAGGGTAATGCAGCAGATTCGTCTTTGAATTCCTTTAATCTCTTTTAAGTTTTGGAGCTTGATGTAACAACTCGAGGGAAAGTCTTCCTGGCCATATTAGATCTCTCGTTTCAGTGCCTTGCAAAAGCATTCACACCCCTGGAACCTTTTTGTCACATAACAACCACAGAATCCAGCGTATTTTGTGGGGATTTTAATTGATAGAACACCAAGTAGTGAAGTAATGATGGAAGGAGAATTATACAATTTTTTTTTATACATGCTCCAATACGCCGATATCCTAAGAAATTGAGCAATCAGTTGCCTTCAGGAGTTACTCAACTGGTAAAAAGTCCACCTGTGTGTAAGTTAATGGATCCAACTCTTTTGTGACGGCCTCAGAGGTTTGTCACATTAGTGAACAAACAACAGCGAAGGCAAATCAGATTCAGCCAAGAGACAATGGGACCTTTGAGGAGCCGCAGGGATCTACAGTTCAGGTGGGGAATATGTGACAGGACATCTCTTAGGCTAAGTTCACACTGCAGGCCTTAAAGGGGAAGTCCGGTCAACAAGGAAAAATCAGGGTATCATTAGCTATAACTAAAACTAATACATTTGTGGTTATTTAATAAACTTATCTTTAATCAATAAGAAAATAAAAACATAAATTGTCGTCTGAATCACTGTGTATGGGGGCTGACATGACTGCCCAAATATGGGCAGTAAGGGGCGTTTGACATCACATCCTGCGACGTGGAAGAGCGGAAGCGGCGACAGTATTTCTCTCCGCTTTCCATGCAAAGTCAATAGGAGCCGTTCTACACAGCTGCGATCATCAATAATTATTTCGGATTTCCAGAGGACTTCACCGCTGACATTCCCAAGAGCTATTGCTGAAGCAACAATGCCCACGTGCATGGCCATCGGATGTTCCAACACAACTGGTAAAAGTGGAAAAAACATTGCTTATTTCAACACAGTCACTTCAGCGATCTCTCCTCCGCTGTGTGTGTGTGTGTGTGTGTGTGTGTGTGTGTGTGTGCGCGCTCAGCTGCAGCGCCGGTGCAAAGCCGTGCTCAGCCCAGCATGTGCTGGAATGCTCTTATATTTTAATACTTATACTATAATAATCAGCTAACTTAAGTCACTTCAGCGATCTCTCCTCCGCTGTGTGTGTGTGTGTGTGCGCGCGCTCTGCCGGCGCTGCAGCACACACACACACGCGTGTATAGATACACACACACACGCGTGTATAGATATATACTGTAGGACCCGACTGAGTTTGATCTTGGAAAATAGTGCGCCGTGACAAACAGAGCGTTGAAACTTGCTCAACAGCGGGTCCGCCGAGTGACGTCAAAAAATGGGAGGTGACAGTACTATTGTTGACCAAGATGGATTCCTCCACATAAACATGATTAAATGAGAATTATTATTAATTAAAAAAACTTATAATTTTTTGCACAGTATGTAGTAGTTTTATATTTAAAGTACTTTCAGCAGTTTGAATTCTGATTTTGACCGGACTTCTCCTTTAATGCTCAATTCCGATTGTTTTGTAAAAAAGAATGGGCCAGAAATGTTTTTTTTTTAGATGTGCAAGTCTGAAAAAGTCCAGTGTTGTGACTTTCACTGTGTCCTTCCTTCCTTCCTTCCTTCCTTCCTTCCTTCCTTCCTTCCTTCCTTCCTTCCTTCCTTCCTTCCTTCCTTCCTTCCTTCCTTCCTTCCTTCCTTCCTTCCTTCCTTCCTTCCTTCCTTCCTTCCTTCCTTCCTTCAATGTGTCCTACATATATTCCTTCCTTGTGTTCTTTATTCTGGCCTTCGTTCTGTCCTGCCTTACCTCCTTTCTTTCCTGCCTTGCGTCCTTTCTTTATTCCTTCTTGTCATCCCTTTATTGTATCCTCCTTCCATACCTTCCTTATGTCCTCCCTTTGTTGTGTCCTTCCTTGTTCTTTGTTATTCCTTGTATGTTCCTGTCCTTCCTGTTTATTTCTGGATATATAAGCCCCCTGTCCACTAGAAATAACTGTCATGAAAGCTATGTGAAATGCAATCTAGTCTGTGGTTGCAATGTTATAAATGATCAAAAGGTTTAGCAGGTAGTATTTTTCTTATGTTAAACAGGATACTTTTGTCTTCCTCTAGTTTTTCTAAATGATTGTTACTGGATTTAATGTAAAGTTTTCTGAGAGGCTCCTCAGAAATTGAACCAACGTTGGAATTTAGAGAAATATTAGACCCTGTTAAGATACTCCCCATGTTGATGGTTGCATGGTAGCAATTTTCCTTCATAAAGTCTCTCTTAAAACCTCTGTCTTGCTGTTTCAGACTCTTAGGCTTAAAATAATCTTAAATTACATTGCTGGCATTTGGAAAGCATAACAAATGCATGATCGCCCCAGGTGTGTGCTAGTTTCTATGTAGACACATCCAGTACTCTCAGTGTGGAGGCACTAATTAGCTTTGGCCTCCCCACTGTTCTCCCTGTGTGCAGGTGCTATTACAGCCCAAGAGTTGCATCCGGAAGCATCATCACTTCGCAACGTGCCGTTTTAATACCCTTTATGGGCTTCGACACAGCCTGGGAATCTTCTCATTTGTCCTTCTGGAACATCTCTCGGCATGCCGTTCTCTCTTTATCCACCTTGCCTTTAAAAGAGGACGCGCATGGGGCGAGTTGTATCACAGACTCAAATAAAATCAGCTTTTTTTTTTATCCTCAAGGGGCTGCAGTTGTTGTTAAGGGCTCTTAAACAGAGCATGACAGGGTCATGTGTTTATGGAGAGCACCAGAGGTTGTCAAAAACCTTTCTTCCTTCTCATCTCAGGAAACACATTTGTACCTTTTTCCACATCGTTCACGGTCAGGTGCTGCTGGTTTGAAGAGTACTTCATCTGCTTATCACACTTGCATTTCTATTTTCTGTGAAAACCTCCACTACAAGACAAAGCGGACGTTTGCTCTGACTCCCCGTGTGGTCTCAATCAGGGGGAGATGATTTGCTCTCACTCCAACCAGAGCAAGTTGGGATTCTGAAATTGAAGATGTTTTTCATGGCACTGGCAAGTTTGCGCTTTTGCAGGTTTTGGGTCTTTTCCTATCCAACAATTTTAGGTATGAAATGGAGTTGTCCTTCACAGAAAGTATCATACCAGCCATGCACCAATTTCTGTCTGACAGGGGAACATTCTGTACCTGCTTTGAGATGATCTAAAAGGAAAGGTCCCTCAGACTCATATTGGTTTGATCCCAGGTGTCTCATGTTTCATAAGAGTCGATTTATAAATGACATATGAGCCTTTGTATGATTACTTGAGTCATGAGTCACTGTAAAGATTAAACTGCCTGATATGTTAAATTTATCTGCCATAGATGTACCTACATTTACTATATATATATATATATATATATATATATATATATATATATATATATATATATATATATATATATATATATATAAAACAGGTATCTGTTGGAACTGATGTTTCCATCACTCAGTATGGCCACATCGATCACAACAGCTGTCCTCTGCTACTTCTCAATGATCACAATGGTTGGCCATTACCATTTTGTCTGTTTGTATCTGGAAGTCCCACAGGATCTTAGCTCTGTCGTTCTCCACCACCTTGGGAAGTGATTCCCATTTTGACCCGGGGGTCTCCAGTTGTTCGTTGATTCCAGCCTCTCTGCATTGTTTCTGCCTTATAACAGAAACCTTGAATTAATGCCATCATTACTATGTGTTCTCGCTTTGCAGCAAAAAAAAGTATAAGTGTGGATTAGTTTGCCGTAATCGTTCTTAAAACAAGGCCATAGAAGCACGTGTGTGTCTGCTCCTGGATGAAAGTGTTAATCACCTCAGGCTGATGATTAACTCAGCTGCACCCATTCATGGGTCTCTGTGTTGAGACGGTTCAGTGTGCGTACTGGCACTGTTGCACCCCTATTGCCTGGGCATGATAAACCCTAATTTAAAGTCTTAGAGGCATATACATATAACAACAGTTATACATGTAAAACATCCTATTTAAGTTTTTACACAGAGGGAAATTCCTCTTTACATGCTGTCTAATATGTGATCGTTAAATATGCAAATTATTGGCAGTCTGAATGAATGTTTACTACTTTACATAAACTGCAAGTTAACAAATTGCAGGTAAAACATTCAATTTGGGATTTTTCTCAACAGTTAGAAAAAGGCCAGAAACAAATACGGTCCAGATTTTTGCGACTGAAAATCTACTTCCTTGTATCTGGATATTTCCTTCTTTCACCAGTTCTTAAAAAAAAAGAGTTTGATGTTGTGATGATACCTGGGTGTGAGTGGAATAAAGATATCATAAACAAGTTTAGAGTTTTAAAATTTGGATGTAGCAATTGGGGCATTTTCAGTTGACACTGCTTCAGATTCACCATCTTGTTGTTTAAGTTTAATAATCAGCCGTTATGTTTCCCTTTTCAAAGTGGGAGCCAAGAGAAAAACATCAGCTAACATAAAGTGCAAATATGCTGCGTATATAAATGTGCCTTCCAGCAGTAGACAAAGACTTTCTGATAATATTTACTCCTATCATGGGAAATGACAGCTTGACAGGCAAACACAGATGCTGTGAAGCGCTGAAACAAAAAAGGAACAAAAGCTAGGAGGTGGCAGAGTGTACATAAAGGAGACACGTGGGATGGAAGGAAAGAGAAAGAAAAAGAAACGGCGAGATCTTGAATAAACTTGAAAAGCTCTAATGTGAAGACCTTGGTGGGAGAAGGCATCTGGCGCAACGCTGGTTAGCTGAACACTTTATTATAGCCGCTGTGCTTCTGGGCACGGACTATCTATATATCTTGAGAGGGGGAAAAAAAACAATTTAATAGAGCATGACACTGGGATATTTTCACAGCGAATAAACTGGTGAGAACTTTTCCTGATTGCCCAAACCAGACCGGAGCTCTCAGCAGGCAGCGGGCTGTTGATAATCCTTAATTAGAAAATAAATTCCAGTGGCAGGAAATTGTCTCGTTCTTAGCACACCTGCAGCAACTCAAAGCCGGCAGGGGAGAGCTCAGCTGTGTTCTTTCACAAATCGCTCTATTTAGCTCTCTGTTGGCGAGCCGGATGAGCGTGAAATAGCACCAAGCGGGGATAACAGCGGTACTTTCTTTAGATTCCTCTGGATCATGACATGAGGTTAGAGTTCAGCGGGCTGACGGGCAGCGGCGTCCTCCTGTTTTAGTCGTCGTCTAATGATTAAAGTGTTGACATAGGCTGGTATGAGATTCTCAAGGTATCATAAGCTTGAGGCAAATTACCCTGGTTTTAACCAGGTATCATGGTATTTACAAATGAATTAAAAAAGTGTTATATGTATTACATTATATGTATTTTTCTCTTAGTTTTTGTTTTTCCCCATTTCAGTTTTTCCCTGCTGGGGATTTTCTCTTTTTTTGAATCCGAGGGAAAACGGAATGAGCCTTCTTTCAGCCAGCTGTCTGGAAGTGCACAGAACTGGGTGGTCGCTCTAGCACTTTGTCTGGAATCGCATTAAAAAGATGTGAAACCATGACAACTAGGTCATGAAATATCTACTTTTGGAAAACCTTGATTCTAATACCAGCCCATGTTTAGGTAGAGGTGTTCAATACCAGTGACCTTTACGGCACATTCTAGTCTTTAAGGTTTCG
Source organism: Fundulus diaphanus (assembly GCA_037039145.1). Taxonomy (NCBI): domain Eukaryota; kingdom Metazoa; phylum Chordata; class Actinopteri; order Cyprinodontiformes; family Fundulidae; genus Fundulus; species Fundulus diaphanus. The sequence goes on from CM073137.1 coordinate 32,341,345, forward strand.
AGCCTAGGGAAAAATTATTCTAACATTGTATTTACTCATACTAATGACTTTTTCCTGTCATGTCTTGGCAGCATAAAGAACGTGACACCCAAAGTGGGCGCTGATGAGACCCATGACGCCATCCGGCGAGCTTTCGACGTGTGGCAGAGCGTGACACCACTGCGCTTCGAGGCCGTGCCCTACAGCGAGCTGGAAAGGACCAAGAAGGACGTAGACATCACCATCATCTTTGCTTCGGGTTTCCATGGCGACAGCTCCCCCTTTGATGGAGAGGGGGGCTTCCTTGCCCATGCATACTTTCCGGGGCCAGGAATAGGAGGTGACACGCACTTCGACTCTGATGAACCGTGGACGCTGGGCAACCCCAACCACGACGGTAGGCACCGGACACTTCCGAGTGTATGAGGCTGTTGGATTTCGTTTAAGTCAAATATAATTTTCTAAATAGAATGCACCGGGAAATTGTCCACTGATTGTAATTTGCACTTGGACTGACCCTGACTAGAGTACAGCTTGTTGGAAATTTAAAAAATCACACTCTTTTCCAAACAGGAAACACCCCTGATCGAGAAAACAGCACTCTTTGGTTTGGAAGGCGTTACTGGTAGAATAAAATCAACTTTAGCTATTCTGACAATCAGTGATTTATTTAATATAAAGTCAGAGCCCACTGATATAAGAAGCTATTTAGAAGTGAACTGTATTTTCTACAGCATGTTGAGACTGTACTCTGATCAACCGGGCTGCAAGAGAACAACAGAGAACAAGATTTCCAGCACATAACAGGAAGGATGAATTATCCTTTTGAGCTTTCAACCTCCGTCTACTGGGGGCCTCATGGAAACCTCGGAGTTGAGGAGTAGAAGTGCATTCTCAAGGGAAAACGTGTGGAGACTGCTGTTTTATTATAGCTGTTATAACCGTGCTGACGGCTAATATGAGATACTCAAGATGTTGCCTCTGCTACTAACATAAAAAATGAATGACCACTCAAGGGAAGAAGTTAAGGAATTGTATGTTTAATGCTTATCTCATATTGCCTTTTATCATCTTTAGAGAAATCACTTTTCCAAAATCGGCTTCTGCAGATCAAATCTTTACAAGAACCAGATATTATAAATCTGCCACAGAAAACCCTGACAAATGAATCTCTATTCAGAAGAGGTTTTTAGCTGATGGCTGTCATGTGACTTGAAGCTTTGTTATATTGCCTGATGATGTTGCAGCTGGTAGGCCTGCCTGCCTGCCTGCCTGCTAAACTTTGATTGTGGTGGTCTGCTTTGTTGAGGTGCTTCCTTTGCTGAGCTAAACTTATTCTATCTCACTGTATACTGACCTCAAACCTTTGCCCTGACCAACCACTTGTCCTCAGAGCATTTCATCTACTTAGGGGGCCTTAGGACATTTCTACATAGTAAGTTGAGTTTGTTACAGCTGAAGTCCAACAGACCTCTGCATGTGTGCATGAACGTGTGTACATTGTGTCAGGCCACCCTCTGAAATATGTGGCTCCTGTAGAGAGTTAGAACAAATGGAAGATATAAATAAACCCTGTAAAGCCGTTGTTAAAGCAAAGAACAGTTAAAGTTAAACCTCATTCAGAGTTTAAAAACATGGTTGATTTCTATTCATATATTTGCATTCAGAATGATATTAAGGGGGCCATTTTTTCCCAGAGTCCAGAGGCTACAGAGAGGGGAAGCATGATCAAATCAAGTTGTTACTTAAATCTGCGACAGGGCTGTCGCTCGTGAGGAAACTGGGACAGAAGTTGAAAAGAAAAAAAAAAACGGATGAGTTGACGAACAGGAAGCAGCAGGGATAACAGAGAGTCTAAGAGATGGTGAGAGACAATGGCAGAGTATCTCTAGACAAATATTGGAGCTTGAATAGCTCACAGGAGAGACAGACAGAGAGGGAAGACTGAACAAGCGGCATAGCGGGGAGTAAAAATATTTGAGGAGAGCACAGAAGAGAGGGGAGCTGTTGAATGCAAGGCAGTGAAATTAGAAGTGAGGAACTTGAAGACAGAATTTTAAGCAGGACCTTTTTTTGTGGGCAAGCAGCATAGGCAAGTTTGTTCAAGACGTTTGCATAGATTGATCATACTGACAGGTATCAACTGTGCACATTAATGTTGCAAATTAATGAACTACAGTAGGGCCTTACTTCAGTTAACTCAATACTTATACCATATGGTCATTTCACTCAGTGCCAAAAGCTAGTCTGTCCGGTTCAGACTGCGAGAAAGTAAAAAAAAAAGTAGAAAGACGAAGTGATGGGGCGATTTGCCTCATCTAGCATCCCTGTTATCAGGTATAAAGAGCTTTGTGACAAGTTAGGGAGGTCGTCCTGTAATTGACAGGTTGCCGGTTCGATCCCCTGCTCTGACTGTCTCAGTCGTTGTGTCCTTGGGAAGACACTTCACCCAAAATGCCAGCTGGTGGTGGTGGTGCGTGAATGGGTGAATGACTGACTGTAGTGCAAAGCTCTTTGGGGTCGTCAGACTTGATAAAGCACTGCACAAGTACAAGCCATTTACCATTTATGTTTCCTCAGTATAAACCAAAGTCACCTCCATCACGCATTGGTAAGTTCTTAAATAGAAAGCAGCTGAGCTTCTTATCTTTTTTTTGAAGATGTTTTCACCTGTTTGGGTTGGAAAACGGAGGATAGAGTCAGTGACTTGTCACCTTAATAGACCCGTTAGTGACACCAACGGCGATATTGAGCACATAATGTAATCGTTCTGACTACAATTTATAAGCCTGAGACATCGAACCCACGTTCAAAAGACAGGAGAAGTCTGATTCTCTTCTATTGAAGCACAAAACATTGGCTTCCGCTGAACAACGGAGACTATATACTAACGTATCACCTTCAAATATGCTAAGTAGCAGAAAACATACTCCATTCAGCTGTTACAATTTTACATCTAGAAGTAAGAAGTTGTGCTTATAATCCTTTGCTCATTTAGGCAAAACATTTTGATGTTGAACTATATATAAGTTGATATAACTATGATATAAGTTAGCTAAAAATTGCAATGGATAAGAATTTAATAGAGTTACAGTACCATTTTGAAAACTTGAATTTGATGGCTGTTAGGTCTAATGGAAGATTCCTACATGTTTTGCTCTAATCTTCTTTGTTTTCTAATCTTTAACCTTGTACTACTCAAAATAAAAAGGGAGTTGCCTCTAATTTCAGCCAAACCATTAACATAAACAGGCCATACATACTGTATTGTACTGCTATCACTGTTGCTGATGTCTTTAAAGAAGGAGAGGCAGCAGTCATTTGAGAGCTAAGATTCACTGCCTTCATTCCTTTCAATGCATTCAGACAAACACACAGTCAACCTCTCTTCCAGCCTTCCCTATGCAATATTAATACATTGCTGCTACAGCCCACTCTCCTGTGAAAACATCCCATAATGCATGCCGTTCTGTTATGCCTGGCCTGCATTTTCAAATGTGAACATGCTCTTGCTGTATCCTTACTGTTCACTGTTGCATATAGGCATTTTCCTACATAATAACCAGTGTTGCATAGAGAACCTGATTATAACAGTGCTTTATGCTGAGACTGAACAATTCTTAGAGCCAAGAATCTGATACAGATATTAGGTTTTCCTGCTAGATTTTTATTTATTTTTTGCTTTCTTGGCACAGCAGCAGTGTTCCAGGTACAGGATGGGTATTTTCATTGTGCCTCCTCTAGGTGTTGTTTGTTTAATTATTAAAAAACTGCATATTTACAGTCTTATTTACTTTTGTGTTTTGATTTGTGAAACCTAAATTAAAATATACAAGGAATGTGAGGCTGATAAATCAACAATATTTAATATTTTATGTCTGGAATGATGGGTTTTTTCACTGAAACCCATTATTCATAATACAACAAACATCAAATTGTTAAGCAACGTCTAAGCGCATGATATTAATTAGAATTTATGAATGAAACATCAACACTATTCCAGCTAAAATCTTTATATAGAAATGCATCCTAGTACCCCATTAAAACTGTGATTAAAGCTAATCATAGAATGTTATTATCACACCAAAAGCAGCTCTTCAATTTGCATACTGAAAACTGAACAGAGGAAGTAATAATTAGTGATTGGGCTGGCAATCAAAGCACTTAACATTCCAGCCGTATTTACTCGTTCACACAAACTCACACACAAACACGCATACATTCAGGATGCCTGTCTTTATTGAGTAGTTTATAGAGATTTTTCTCTTGTCATTCACCCACAAGTTGTAGAGCACATCAAGGAGAACATTGGGCTCAATGCCCAAGGACACTTTAACATGAAGCCAGAGATCAAAGCACCTTCCAGTTGGCCAGCTGCTGCATCAGCTTGGCCATGACGAGCAGTGCAGCAAAGATATAAACCTAAATTTACTGACTAGTTTTAGAAACGATAAAATCAAGGTTTGATGAGAATGAAGACTTGTTCGGTGACAAGAAGTGGTTCAGCTCATAATCTGTGAATATCTAACGATAACGATGCACCGATATAAGAATTTGGGCCAATATCAATATCCGATATTAAAATAGCTGTCATGGTCAATAACCGATATTCTTTCCATACGCTTTCAAAACCGTTAAAAAACAACCTCACTGTTAACATTGCTTCACATAAAGAGAGACTTTACAGATATAACTTAGAACTGAATAATGCAAGGGAATCTTTCTTCTCTGAGCTCATCAGCAAAAACCTTAATAATGCTAGTGTCTTTTGTTAACCTGTCACAATTGACAGGTTAACAAATTCTCTTGTGACCGTGGCATCTGAACTCCATTCTATCAGGGCCTGCAATGAATTTCCTAACTTCCTTACTTAGGAAATTCCACAAAAATCCTACTAAAATCCACAGAATTAGAGGGACAGTCTGTACATCCATATCAAGTTCAGAACCAAATCGGTATCCAACTAGAAGACAGCGTTCTTTAAGAAGGTTTTGCCTGTCATTACATCTGATTTGACTCAAACAATAAACACGTCCGTTCTGTCATGTGTATTCCATCTGGCCCTAAAAACAGCTATTATCAAACCAATGTTGAAAAAGAAAAGTTTGGACAAACTTCACTTTTATCAGTAAGATTATTGAAAAATCCTTCTTATCCATGACCAGCCGCTTTGACGTTTTCCAGTTAGGTTTACATTGCTCACCAGAGTACAGAGACTACCCTTGTCAAGGTGTTTAATGACATCCATATAAATGCAGACTGTGGAAGAACCACAGTGCTGGTATTGTTGGACCTCAGTGCAGCAATAAACACTGTTGATCAATCCATTCTATTAGAGTGCCTGGAAAACTGGATCGGCCTTTCTGGTACAGCAGCTGACTGGGTTAAATCCTACTTAAAGGACAGGGACTTTTTCGTCAGTAGGTAACTTTACAGCAGAGACCACAAAAATCACATGGGGTTCCCCAAGGGTCCATCTTGGGTCCTATTCAGTATCTACATGCTCCTTCTAGCCCAGATCATAAAAAAAACAACAACATCAGTTACCATAACTATGCAGACGACACACAGCTCTACAACACCATATCACTAGTTTAGTTTTTTTCTATCAAAACACAGTGTAATTTTACTACAACCTCTTTTCTTTTGACCTTTTCAGCAAAAATGTAAACATACAATATTATATTGAAACAAAATAAATTATTGTACATCAAAAGAAGGTTCTTTACTGTTTGCCTTAATAAAATCAAGGTGCACAGTTTCCTCCCTTTGTTAGGATAAATGTTTTATTCTATTTTGTCGGTCTAGAAAATGTTTTTAGTTTATTCCCAGGAACATCAACAAGAACGTTCTTCAAAAATCCTGGCTGTATTTAGCCATGTTCAATTAATGGCTGTGCCCAAATCTGTTTTTTGGGGACAGTCACAGGAAGTTTAAGGCCCAATTCACTATGACATTAAAATGAAAGCTAAAAAACATGGCCAATAAGATAAAATACCATGTGTTGTAACCAACTTTTTTTATTTATTTCCCAGTGAAACACTCATCTTAAAAGATTATTTGAAAAAAAGTCCATCTGCATCAGCTCCAATTGCTGGAGGGCTAAATTTGGGTCATTCAAAAACTGCAACTTTGTGGCCACACAAAATTATTTCATGAGCCACAATTGGCCCCCGGGCCACAGTTTAGAAGTCCTGGTATAGAGTAATGCAGTGCTGCACCCCTCCACCATCTTTTGCTGAGCCCTGCAGGCCAGTCGACTGAAAGACCTGTCCTACACTTTAACCTAACTTAAAAACTAAGATAAACATGTTTTGTTTTTGGAATATTGTTACCCATTGCTTTTATTAAGGTAGCAATGTTTCAAAACTTGATAGGCAAGCTACATTCAGCATTTCTATGAAACAGCAGAACACATCTACAATTAGCTGACCTGTTAAAAATCCAAAACTTCTACCAAACCCATTAGTAAATATTTACTATTCTAAAAATATACAATTCATGCTGTAAGATGCTTTTTTATACCTTAGCAGGATGGGATAATTCTGTTTCATCTGCTCCCTATGATCCCCCTCTGTCAGTATCAGAGCTCTGAAGATAACAGCTGGCTGTGATGTAATTTGAGCTCAGAGCAGCACAGAGTGTCTGTCTCTCCCTCATCTCTCTTTCAGTCTCGTTTCCCTCGGTTTTTTGTTGTTGTTTGGTTATTTTTTTCCCCCAGAGACACCGGGGATGAGTTGTTGTCCGGCGAGCCTTCTCCTGTCTTTCTTTCCTAATCCCACATATGCTGTTGTCAAGAAGGATCAGTCGGCATGATGTCCGTTGCCAACGCAGCACCGTAGATGCTGTTGCTGTTGATGGTGACGTCACCAGTGCACGCTGGAGGATTATTTCCTGTCTGCATGGAGACAAACAAATGCAAGCACGTTCTGAAGAAGCACCTGTCCCCATACACACATAGATAGAATAGAAATAACCTTTATTGTTCTAAAGTGGGGAAATTAAGGTGTCAGAGCAGCAAAGTGACGGGCAAATGGAGCATACACACAAGGGTTAAAAAAATCTGAGCACTGTTTTCTCTGCACCTTCCCACATGCTGAGGCATTTTGAGGATAGAGGATTAAACCAAAGTAACATGCAAGGGGATTTTTAGCACACGGAACAGGATGATGTGTGTAGTTATTAGGATTAACTAATGGCATTCTCAGAGACTTGGATATGCCAAGCACAGGGACTGCCTACTACAAATGCAGAGGATAAAGGCACTAAAAAAGGCAAGGGCAGAAAAGCCATGTGATCAAGAAAAAAGCATTTCTATGCATTTTCTTTCCTGAGCTTTATGTAATTCTAAATTAAATATTTTGGGTTATTTTACAGTGAAATGATTAAATGAGAAAATGTTCGAAGGATTAATTAATAATGAGCACCAGCTGTAGTCTTTTGATGCATGTAAACATAACATAGCTGCTGCTGAGCATCTGTCAAGACTCTACTTCCAGCAATTTATCAGCTGCGTCTGCTAATAACATCTTTTTAGATTTAAAGGACCACTTACTATTTTTTTAACAGCAACAGTGGCATTATATGTGTGAGGATTAAGAAAAGATCTAAAAACTCTTTCAGTCAACTCCATGTGCTTTCTTCTCTGCTTAACGTCAATTGCTCTGATCTGTGCTGTGTGTGTGTTTGTGAGGGGTGGGAGAGGGGGGTGCATGTGCGTGGGAGCGGTTTGGGGGGGGAGGGGGGGGGGTTCATAGCTGACAAAAGACTCCATGATCACATCACCCATTGCAAACAGCAGCCTCAGAAGCCTTCATATGCCTGAAAGCGGGTCCGGCTGGTGAAGAGTCTTTGAACAAAGGATGGGAGAGTTCCTTTCTTAATGACGGATAACTGATGGAGTCCAAGTGCTTCATCCTCTCCGTTCTGCCTCTTTCTGCTTGCTTACTACAAAGAGTGAATACATTTTTGGCATGAGCTTGCTGTCAGAAGGGGCTTTGTATGACCAATACGTACAGTGAATGAATAAGGCAGTACTGAATTAGAGATTTGCTGTTAGCATCTGTCATTACACCACAATCATGTTTATCATTGTAGTTTTAATCAGTTTATATATAACAAGCATTATAAACATGAATGAAAGAAGGGAATGTGTTTCTAGTGCTGCTATAAAAAGGTTGACACCAATAACGTCACAATATAAAAAGTATATTTTAGGCTTGATAGTCTAAGATTATTTTTATTTTATATTTTTCAGCACATTTTATTGAGTATTTCTCCACTGAAAGCGATTGAACCCAATTCATTTCAGTTTATGCAGCACCAAATCACAACAGATATTATCTAAAGGAACGTAAAATGGCAAACAGGTCCACATTATATCAAATGATATGCAATTCAATCCATTCCAAATCCAAATCAATCCAGTTAATTTCAATACAGTCTAATCATATCATCAGATACTAATACTTGAATCCTGTGCTGCAGTGGAGAGGAACCGATCCATTTTAACAGTTGGAAACCTCCAGCAGAATTAGACTAGTTTGAGCGTACATTTGCTGTGACCTCCTGATGGTTATAAGCGCTGGAGTTCTTTGAATGAAAGAAAAACAAACAGTACATGGAGTAAATCCCAGCAATATCTACTGGAAAGGAACTCAGCTGAACCTTAGAGTTCCTCAGCAACCCAAATTATTCAATTGAATATTCATATTGAACCCTGACGTATGAGTTTGAAGTCTGAAAATAAGGTTTAAATTAATTGTTTTCAGTAAACTTTGCCATACCCATGGCTTGAAGGCTTTAGTATAGCCTTTTTAGTCACCTGATATTGCAAGAATTGCAATTCAGTCATCATCTTGCTAATGCTGCCACTGGCTATTTTGTGTTAGAAAATCTCTTATGACACATTAGAAATCCCATAAGTGTACATACTTCACACCACATCATCACCATATGCAGACGCTTTGTCTGCACTGATGAAAATGTAATCCCCTCAAGCAAGTAGTGCCTCAACAGGCTGAGCTTTTTTAATTTAGCTAATACTTATTTAACCACTTGAGGGAACTCTTTTAGCCTAAAGTGATCAGGAAATCATGAATCTATTGTTTTAGTGCAAGATTTGTTGATTGCCTAATCAGTCTGGTTCTAACATCTAATCTCATAAAAAATTGTCTCTTTGTTATTTTATTTAATACATATAAACCAGTCTTAAAATGCATGTTTATTTTTTTATCATGGATGGAATATCTATGTAGTGCCTTTTTTATCACTTTAGGTGTACTAAAATGTGTGTCATGTCATGCAGGGATAAATTGTATGACACCAAACAAAATGCAACTTCACATTCTTATTTGCATTCACACATTCAGCAAAAATGACCCGCAGCTCCTGAAGCTTTTCAGAACCCTTCAACTATTGCTTTTAGAGGCTTACAGTGGGATAGCTTTGAAGGATCAATAGATGGATAGATGAATGGAAGATTAAACTTATAGGCTACAATAGGGAGAAGAGATTTAATAGAGTAAGAGGATGTATCATAATTGCTCAAAACACGACGGCATAAATGAAATTGGGATGCTGAGGCAGAAGTGCTGGAGGGCATAAAGAAGCGGATTGTGGAGGGATTTAGCGGGAACTCGGGATAAGGCAGAAACAAAGGACTGGACTTACACATCGAGATGATTAGATTGTCTTACTGCTGGATCTCAAATGTGTCACAGTCCATTTTTAAAGGGGAGCGATTTACGAGCATTTTCTTTTCATAGATTTTTGTCCTGCTAGTCAGAAGAGGCGAACAAGCCATCACTGATCTGTGCTTTATCGCAAGGTCATCTTTGGGTAAGAGGCATCTGTGCTTGTCTGCAAAATACAAGCAATTCATGTAGGAATAGATAAGCTGGTTTTTATTCAGACTTTCAGACTCACTGAAGCTTTTCTTTTTACCATCACTTGCATATTGTGACTGCACACAAACAGCCAGTTTCACCCAAGGACATTCTTTAAGGCCTGGAATGTCTGGAAGAGCTTTCAACCTTCAAAGAATCAATGTAGCAGCTAGGCATGTGAGCGAGGTCTGCACACAGGAAATAAGAGTTTTAAGGGCTTTATTATGGTCCTCACCCTGGCTTCTAAAAGGAACCAAAGAGGTTAGAAAAACATGTAGTCACCATATGAAGACAGAATGGAATAATTTATGTTTCCAGGTACCAGGATTGGACAGCAGAAGCTGGGTTGCTGGGGCACTAGAGAACAGACTCGGGATTGGCCGACCGTGAGGATGCTGGAACAGCATCGACTTCCATCAGCTGATTGATTGATGGTCGCAGGAGAAAGCTTGTCTCCCCAGACGTCGATTGGCAGGACGTTTTATCATTGATGTCCAATCCCGTTACTAGATAGCACATTCAAAGCAGCTGTCATTTTGGATGTTTTTACCCTCCAACAATGAAAAGAGATCAATTCTCAGCTTCTCAGCAGGGCAGATATTCCATGCTCTGTGGAGCTGTCGAGTCAAGAAATAAAAAGAAAAGACGAAGAGGGACAGAGAGAAAATGAGAGATGCTAGAGTAGGTAGAGTACAAGAGAGGAAAGATAAAGAGTTGTTGAGAAATAGAGGAGCATATGGTGTCCTTGCAGGTTTATTTTTAGTTTGCTTCTCCTACTGAGCGATGAGGAGGCAGCAGTGCACTCTGTCTTTTCCTTCCTGTTTCTGTTTTTCTGTTATTCCTCACTCCTCCTTGCTTTGCATCTTCTCCTTGAGTTTGGTGCCTTTAGATGATATTACATGTGATGCACTTCCACCATTTTAAAACTATTAAAATAAAAACATATTCAGTCTAGATATCTAAATGATTCCTTAACCAGATTTATCTGGTAAAACATCTAGGAAACTTCTCTCTCCGTGCATTTGATTGGTCACATGACATTCACAGATGCATTTAATTAAGTTGCTTTATTGAAAACTTCTTTTGTTTCAGTAATTTAATTTGAAACGCCACTTCCATATACTATAGATTCTCACTAAAATGAATCAAATTAGAGGTTTATTTCTGTTGATTTTCATCATTATGGCTTACAGCTAATAAAGACCCACCATTCAGTTACCCAGCAAGCTAAGTATCAAAAGATGGCTGTTTTTAAAGGAATGTCAGCTGCTGACTGACAGTATGCAATCAATATTTGTCTGGTTTTCCCTTTGCCTAAGTTACTATATCAGTCCCAAATTTTTTAAATGGGCAATGCTTCAAAGTGGCATTTCTTTTCCGGCCGTTTGTACACTTTTTTTGATCACACTCCTTCCTTCCACTCAACTTTCCATTAGATTGCTCGACTCAAGCACTGTTGTGAACAGACAAGAATTATCTAGCAATGTTCTTCTGTGGCTCACCCAGGTTGTGGACGGGTTTTCACTGGATAAGTGCAAGCAGCGTTTCCCATAATTGTAAAGGCTCTGCCTTGTGCCATAACATATCTGTATAAAAAACAACAACATTTTGTTGGTGTACTATAATAGTCATCCTTTCTGAGTAAAATGATTTGGGATTTCCATTATCTATAAGCTATAATCATCAAAATGAACAGAACTAAATGCAATCTGTGCCAGGACTGCATATGCCTTGGACTTGTTGAAATGAAATGCCTTTTTTGCAGCATGTGGTAACACACTTAGGAGTGAGTAGCTTTGCGTTGTTGTCCAGATGTTGGAATCATAGCAAGTGTTTTTCCACGTGCTGGAAAGAATGTGTCTGTATGTTGTTTGGGCAAAGCCTTAGGACGCTGCCCGTGTCTGGGCAGTGAGGTCCGTCTGTCTGCCGTCCGACTACGGTCACCCAGCCTGTGCGTCGTTGTGCATTCGGTTGTCTTATCAATTTCTTTTTTTAGCCAGTGTGTCTGCAAATGAGTTCCGTGGGTGTTTGGGTTTTTCATTCCATTCCAGGAAGTAATGGTTCTTTTTTCAGGTATAATCTGGTCCAAATAGTTACATTCCTCTTGTGTTTTGTGACTGTCTACGGTTTTATGGTGTCAGAATTCACATCAGGGACTTTATTTTTCTGCTGACACGGCAGAGGAAATACCTTGATAATGTTAAATAGACAACATTTTGGACTGACTTTGGATCTTTTAAATATTGCGACAATTTCTGCTAAGCCTTGAACATACTTGCAGAACTCTGCACTAATAGAGCAAAGTATTATTTTAGCAATTGGAAGTGGTTGTCATGGTCTATTTAGAGTGTTATTCAGTCTCGAGCCTTAATGTTTTTAAATTCTACCTTGCATTGGTAATTGAATACAATAATATTTTTGTGGGACCAGACAAACCATGGAAATTTTTTTTTTCCTAATTTGCTAATAACGTAAAACCTAAGGGCAGTTTTAATGTAAGTCCTAGGGAAGGAAGGAAGTTGCAATCATATCATTAGATGAAAGTGCAAGGCATGTAAAAGGTTTAAATATGTCCACGGATAAAAGCAAACTGGATATTTACTGATCAACACATCGTTACAAAAATTCTGTGAAAATCAAGTTTGCAGACTTTTACCTGCTCAATTGATATAATTCCCAGCCACATCATCCATTATGTATTTTTCAAAGTCGTTTCAGACTATCCAGTATTAAAAATAAGCTCATCATCTGTATTAAAGGAGGATTTTCTTATGACTTGACTTATTCTGGACTTTTTTAATGGAAAATCACCAAATAATGTTTGAGCTGATATTTAAAACCTTCCTCCAGCAAAGTTAAAGAAATAAAATGCTACATCTTTATCTGGGTGTGATCAGTCAAGGAATGAATTCACCCAAATGCATCCTTTAGTTCAGCAGTCATCCAACTTAATCACCTCCTTTGCAGAGGCAATAAATCCCTCATTCTGTTCAGGTTGCGGTGCTCAGAAAGGCTCATCGTTCGGCAGCTACAGTAAAGTTTTTTAATCTTCCTTATTCCTTTCGCTCTCTATCTTTGTCTCAATCTTCTTCGCTTTGTCTCCATTTCTCTACCTTTCAGGAGAAATGAACTCAGAGAATCAAATGCCTTTCTTACTATGAGGATGGATCTACATCTTTCAGTGAAAACATGTGTGGACTTGAGAACATCCAGCATGGCAGTTTGAAAAAAAAAAAAATACAGCTGGCTTACTTTGTGTAAGTAGAAGAGCTTGTGGGAGAACAAGGGAGGCAAAATGGCTCAGAGAGCAGAACAGATACGTTTCAAGGGTACTGGAAGAACAAACTACATTCAGGGCAGTTTATCTCCAAGGAAGGTGTGTGACAGTTGACATTGCATGATTTAGCATTGTGATATGATACACCGCAGTAATAGGAATATATATTTGAAACAACAGTCCGGTAACACAGAGGTGTATTTTCAGCCAGAGATTTCAATGAGCTAGATTTCCCTTGATTGGCTTGAATAAGCAGGCGAAAATAATTCAATATTCAAAACTGGTGTAAAACCATGTAATTTGATGCATTTTTTGTAGTTAAATAAAAATCAGATGGAGGTTAGGGACAAGGCATGGGCCATTATGATATTATGCTATGAATGAAAAAAGCTTTACTGTATCTCTGTAGTCACAACGTCATTTAAAATAAAAATGTCCTGATCAGAGCAGCTCTAGAGAATATTTAACAAAGTAAAAATTCTGTAATGTAACAGGTTTCTATTTGTGGGAAACAGTTATGCTTTCATATATAAAATCTGAAACAATTTGCAATTTAAAACAGAATATTCACAATGTGTTAATTATATGAATGTATGTCAGCGTGCAAAGGCTTATATCTGTCGTGTGGCTCAGGAACAGAGGACTCAAATGCAAGACCTGACACAGTGGGTTCAAACTCAAAGTTCCTTTAATACAGTCCAGGGTCAAACACCAAAAAATCCAGCAGAAGCAGAGGTATCCAATACAGAGGCAAAGACAGGTCCGAATTCAGGCTGAGGTAAAAAAAACACTAGAAAGCTAAGTCAGACAAATGGCTGGGCTCAAAGAACAAAGACGAACTGGCAAAGGGAAGATGCATAAGTGAGTATTAAATAGTCTAACAAACAAAAGAGGAGCACAAACACCAGGTGAATGGCATTAGGCTGTGGCAGATCCTGATTGCAGGGAGGAAGTGAAGCTGCCTAAAACAAGTTTAGGAAATGAGTACAAAATAAAATAGGAAGTGAAAAGAATAGGTAAAACAAGTAATACAAGAAACACATCTAATCAGGACTGCCCCTGGCAATATCTTTGGTACGACTGAACAACACAAACATAACGTAGATCTCTCTAGTGTTATTTCAGGGGAATAAATGAATTTAGGAATAGTGAGTTGCTAATTTGATGTGATTTTATTGCCATTTTAAGTCCTGCTGTGTTTGATAATGCTCTTTTATCCGCATCCTTTCCATCATCCTTTCAGTTGGATTTGCCGGATGCTGGAGTTTTTAACACATTGTTTATTGTGACCGAGTATATATTCAGGAGTTGCATAACCGTGTTTCTGACTGCCGGTTTTGGAGAGACAAAATGGATTTAGATCATCGTTTTCACACTTCATCCCGCCGAAAGTGAGATGAAGTAAGGAGAAACAAAAGCAAAAATATCACCATGCGCTCCCGCCCACCAGGCCGCCACTAGAAATAGATGGCCGCCCACTGGCAGCAGCATCAACTTTCCACGTGGGTGGCGGTACTCTCTTCCGCCCCCGCACATGAATATACATGTGCTTACACACACACACGCACACACACACACACACACACACACACACACATATAGTGTCAAAGGTGCACGTTTTCGGCACCCGGAGAGGCCTCCCACTAGTCAGTCAGATGCTGTCAGAGCCTCATGAGCATTATGCTTAGCTAACAAAAAGTGTAAACAACCCCGTCGAGGTTCAGTGTTTTTATGTGAGCATGCCGTGTTCTCACTCTTGAGTATCACTTTTTATTCTACTTCTTTTATTATTTTGCACTATTTTGAAGCAGCCAAGTTACTCTTTCTACAAACTCTTAGGATGGTACGAATAAAACGTCTGTTTATCCAGCCTTGGAAACATGTATGATTACGTTTAAGAAGTGTAAGAGATTATGAGACTGGACTGCAAAGTTGGTTGCCATGGAAATTACAGCTAAACGGACTCTGAAGGCAAAGTGTCTGACATACTCGGACTGGACACAATCACTGTTATGGGTGATATGTGTCAGCAAGGACGTCTGCATTACAGATCTTCTCCACCAATGGAACGCCGATATCATATTGGGAACACCCTGAATGGGTGGAGACATGGTTGGTATTTAATGTAACTAACGAGGTTCTCAGGGACCGGTTGCATTGCGTTGTTATGAGAACATAGTTCTGTCTGTAAACATACCTCTGTCTTTTAGATTAAATACGGTAAAATTTAGTTACGGTTTGAAGGGTCTTTTTATTACTAAAGAAGTCTACAATGCAAACACCACATTATCAGATAAAAGAACCAGGGGAGGCCCAGAACAGGTCAATACCTGCACAGAAGGAACAAAAACGTAACCCGAAAAGAAGCTTTATGATGGACAGGGGCTATGTTTTTTAGTTGAAACATTTGAAATAGTTGTAAAAATCCAAAACATCAGTTGTTCTGGGAGTGCTAAAAGCATTGGATGTGTTAACATCATTGAACAAACTGAAAGTGACAGCTGAAGTAGGAGCCTTTCAAGAGACTGCTGCTATTTTAAGTATGTTTATGAATGCAGAAAAGAGAGTCCGATAAATTTTGCAGTGGTTGCATGTACCTATATTTAGTCTAAGTAACAGCCTTGGAGTGCACATATTTTTTAATAAAACTTACCTAATTCTGACTTGTTTGCTGCAGAAACTTTATCTCCTGTTAAAATGTTTCCAGGTGCAACACTTGTGATTCCAGTTATTTACTCAATTATCCTGACCTGATCGATTATTACAAAAATCTCCAGTTATGACAAGCAAACAAAACAAAACAACAAAAACAAATTGCATAGACAGTAGTGGTGTTAGTGGCGTCGGGTTGACGCTAGTATCGGGTATCAGGCCCGATGCTAGCATCAAGTACTCATACTCGTACTTGTAAAAGCAACCCAATACTCTGAACCGATACCAATTTTGTCCTAGATTTCCTCCTGGGATGGGACTCAAAAACTAGATACCACTCTGTACAAGGTAGTGGTGCTATATACCAAGACGTTGTTTGCTAACCCTCCAAAAGAAAAAGGAGAGAAGATAACTTAAGCTCTAACCAAATGCATCGCCCTTGATGATCAGTCATTTTCAGTGGTCAATAATATTGTCAAGTTATTTGTGATCTATTAGTACCTAGTTATTAAGTACTAAGTATCGGTACTTAGAATCAGCAAGTATCTAAACTGAAGTACTCGTACTTGTAATCGGTCTGGAAAAAAATAATATCGGGACACGCCTAATAGACAGATAACAATACGAACACTGTTTCCAAAAATGAAGAGAGAAATCAGTATTGGCAGTACAGCAATAAAACCCTTCCCTGAATTACTGAGCATGTTTCTACTGGTGTCAATTATTTACCTTTGGTGATGAGTGAGGTTGGAAGGCCTCCTTGCCATCACCCTAATCTTTAGTTCCCGTTGCAGATTATCTAGCAGATTCCAGTCAGGAGTCAGCATTGTTTTTGTCATTTTTTTTACTTTATCTTACAATTTGGCATCAATTCTGATATGGAACAGTGATACTTTGTGTATCAAGGACATGTATGCAAGCATTTTAGTGTTGCAGTAACTAGAAACCAGACACGCACCCACCATCCGTCAACTTACCCTGACCAATGAATTAATAAAGAATAATGGTCCAAGGTAAACCTACACTCATGTCCGTCTTGGGTGCTGCCCCAAAGACAAATCTGACTAAGTAAAAACAGTCTCTTCCCTTGAAATATTGTTGCTCTTTTCTTTTCATTTGTTTACCACAATAGCGCATAAACGGACAATACTCAGACCCTCGGCAGCTTTCCATGCATTGGATTTCATTGTGCAGCAGTCTTTGTAAATAAATAATTACTCCCTTGTGCATATGGGTCTCTCATCAGCTGGCGTTTTGTTCTCTGACAAGCTTGTGAAAATTAAGCGTAATAGATTCGGCAGCACAAGTGTCGCTCGATCAGTGTCAACAACCCAGAGTGGGACGACGGGCGAGAGAAGAAAAGGGAACAGATTGCTTTTTTTCACATACTCAACATGCATTCAGATAAACAGTGCTGCGTTTTCTTATGTTAACATAGGAAACAAAACTTTGTTTCTTAAACCAATTCTGATTTCTTTATACTAGTCCAGAGGGAAAAACAGTTTTTTTAGATATTTTTAGGGGGCAGGTGACAGCTGAAAGCCGCTGTGTGTTAACACTGGTAATGGTCAAAGTTGATTTGGGAAAATGCACTGAATGGCACTGAGCGTGTTTCTTATCCGTCCTGTGAGAGTTTGTTTGAAGCGGAGAGTGTGTGAAAATAAAAGGAGCTGAATTTCACCGTTGTACTTTGGCTGGATCCTTCACAATGGCCACTCTGTCACATCAGGCACACAACTCTGGCTGGACAGCGAGCAGAGTGTGTGCCTCCGGGCCCCTCTGAGCCAGGCACCGGACCACTGGGCTGAGGTCCTCTGGCTGCTTTTTCAGTACAGCGCAGCACTCGTGGACACCCCAGCACTCCCTCACAGACTTCCCTGTGTGGTTCAGTGTTTGGGCTGCCATCTTTGGAATCTGAGTATCCCTCTCACTTGGCAAACTGTATCCCGGCTTACTTCAGGGACAGCGTCCTGTCCTGAACAAACACCCAGTGTCAGTGTTAGAAGCCTTCTCTGGGTTTTTTCTTTTTCTGCCACATTGAGTTCTCTGTCGGCCTGTGATACAGTCCCGCGTGATTGTAGGAACACGACCAGATTCTGATCAATTATCTCTTATTATAAGTAAAAAATGAGACAACTGAGAGACAAATGTTTGATGAAAGTTAAAAAATAACTGAGCCTTGGTACGCTACGTTAAACTATAATAATGAAAATATTGAAAGTTGTCTCATAAACTATACTTGAACGTAATAAAACACTGTTGGTCATTCAGAAGCCAAAAGGAACGTTAATACATAGCATGATTTGGGATTTTAATCTAAGAGGGAAGAGGACAAAGGAGAAGATAAAAACAAGAGAATCACAACATTTCATAGCCACCAGGATAATAAATCGGTTTTAGTCACCAAAACCACTAGCAATAGATGGTAAAAGACGCCTTACTTTAGTTCAACACACAGTGTTGTCCACGTCTCTTTTCAAAACCGGGTTGGTTTCTCCACACTCACCTGCGAGGGTTGTGTGTAGGATGGAACAGCGGTCCGGGTTTCTCTTCGGCATCAAGTTCACACCCTCTAAGACTTGGAAAAACAAAACTAAACGTCTGTCAGAGCTTCACATAAAGCACCAGCATTGATGCAACATAAACATTTAAAGCGATTGAGTCCTGGACATTGGCGTCTACCAACCTGTCCTTGAACTTATTGTCTGTCATCAGGCAAACATTACTGCCAAGTTCAGAGGAGAAGCGCTGGACTGCTGCACCGTTTTCTGAAATGCAGTTCAGATGTTTCACTTTGTAGTGCTGTTTTTAAATCGATGGTATAGGACAGCACGATATGTTGCAAATATGTACCAGTGCTATTCCAAGTGTCAGGAATTATTGCTAATAATATATTCGGCCTGTTGGATGGAGCGTTGCAGCAGTAAATGCTCACACCTGACACTGTCTATAGACACTGAAGATGCTAAAGGTCAATGGAGTTTTGGAAGCATCGTTATGAGAGAAGAGCAGGAGGAAGGAAAATATGTGGATCTGATATCACAAACACAATATTTAACAATAATCTTGTCCAGTCCCTATATATTTTTTTCTCTTTAACCCTTTTTTTCACAGTTATCTGTTGAATGATGCCTGAGAAGCAGCATCTCGTTTTGTTACATTCTTCTGGCTTTGCAATGAAATGACAATAGATGTAAAGGGTTGTAGGTCAGCAAGTGCAGCACTTCACCAAACTCCCAGAAACACTCAGTAAATCATTTAACACTGCACGCCTTTTCCAAGTCCTTTCCTGAAAGCACATCATCAGCTCCAGAGGGCCTTGTTGGAGCTGAACAATGGGGGAAACATCTGAGCTCCTCTGGAACAAAGGGAGTGCTTATGTTTGCTAACTCTTGGGCAACATGAACAGACTGACAACTGAAGCTGGTTTTCTCCAAAAGGCATGGAGGAATTAGATATTGTTTATCTCTGCTGGATGCCATCTTTACACAACAGACAGAAGAGGAAAAGCTGCATGTCTTTGTTTTAGGGCCTGTAAGATGATGGTAACGCCACAGGGGGAAGCGTCTTCGGAAACGTAGCAGCTTGGTAAATTTGCTTACACGAGTCAAACAAAAAGACAAAAGGTGTGGCATTGAGCACTCAAAAGTGAAGGATAGCAAGTTCAGAGGAAGCAAGAGGCATGCAGCCTGCTGGGCACGCTCTTTTTTTTCCTCTCTTTTGTTAGATGTCATGTATCAGGTGAACCGAGGGGGCCGCTTAGTTAAGCAGCGAAGTGTCAGGCAGTGTTACAGGCTCCTGAAGGCACCTGCTGACAGCCCGGGCTATTACTGCCACTGAACAGCATCGACAAGAGCCCCTGCATGTGATTTGAGAGCCCCTTTGTTGTTATTTGTGCGGTTATGTCTCATATCCAGTCTTGTCATGTCAGGCGCGCCCCTCAAACCAGCTGACAGTTTGCAGCAGCAGCAACAGCATGCACAGGGAGCTGGTAAATAATGGAGAACAGCCAGCTAGAGGGTTCAGGTTTCTAGTCAAAAGTCCTGTTTACTTTGCTGCGATCCCAGTGGGGAAAGGCAGAGCGAGGTACATGTGATCATAAATCTCCAGCCTCTTTCCTCTTCTACTCCATCTTCCCCCTCTTTATCTCTTTTTTTCTCCTTTCTTCTCAGCCACACTATCTCATTAGCAGCAACCTTGACCTATCCTGAGCTGAGTCTCTGCAAGACTGTGGCTGCCTCGGGCTGCCACTGTGATCATTGCCCACTTTACGTAACAAAAAAATAAGCTCCATAATAATAATTTACCCAGAGGTGATGTTTCACCAATTTCTCTCTTCAAAAATAGCTTTTGAGCTTTAAATAGAGGTTAATTTTATGCTAAACCAGCAGATATGGGGGATGATGAATCACCGTGTGATAAGCGCTCTTGCTTCTGAACGACAATGAAAGGAAAATAAAATGTTGTTGAGCGGGTCGCCACACAAGCCCAGAGTAGCTTTGCGGTGTATTTCATGTCATACATTGTTTATGTAGTCTCTATTTTCCGCTTTACGTTTGTGTTCGGCTTCCCTGACAGGCGGGCGATGTTATAAATGCACCGGTCAAAGGTTAGAGTTGTATAATTCATCATCTCCATCTTCTGTGATCGCGCCAACACGGGAACCTCGTATAAGATAAATCGAGCCGAGCCTTATCATTTTCCTCTTCCCAGTTTAAGTTTTTTTTTTTACCAACTTTTCCTCACATAGCTATCACTCCTAACGCCCTTTCTCCTTAGTTTACCCCACCACTTTTATCCCTTAGTTCATCTGCTCCACAATCCTCTCTCAGTCATTGGCTTCTTCGTCCCAAACTTTTTCTCACTTTTTTCATCTCTCTTGCTCAGACTCCTCTTGCTCTTTGTGCCTTTCATCTTCCTTCATCCCCCTCATCTTCCACCCAACCTTCTGTGCTCTTTATGTCCATGTAGTAAAGCCGTCAGTCAATAATTAGTTGTACTTATAGCCCCGAGGGGGTCGATGTGACATCCTGTCTGCACTGTGAGCTACATAAGCGGCTGAAACAAAGTGACAAAGCTGACCTCAAAGCTGACCCACGAGACATGGAGGCTGACTGGAGACTGAGATGGAAAATGACAGAGGCAGCCCATCAATCTTTTTGGGACACTAATTTGACCCGAGCAAGTGTAGACTCAGACTTCACGGTGCTGGCATGTATTTGAACTGCATTTATTTTTTAAAAGGGAAAGAAATTAATCAAGAAGGTTCTTATTCATGGCTTTTCAGCTATTTTTATTGATAGTTTCTATGTTTTTAATTGGCCTAGGCCCTATGAGATTCGTACTGTAACCTAACCTCGAGGTAAATTAACAGTGTATTTACACAAAGATGTTGTTTGTGTAAACCTCTGGGGATGTTGTGGGTGATGGTAAAGAAAGAAGAGACCTGTGGGTTTGTAAACATCAGCCTTGACAACAGTAATATCCAATTTAATTTTTTTCTGATATCGTGCAGCCCTGTTCCACAGTAAATGTGCAAGATATTGCTTTTTCGTCTGCCATTCTGCTTGTTTTAATGTTAGTTTAAGTGCCTGGCAGGCTGATGTTAAATTGTCAATTAGCAGGATTAGCAAGCCTACATTGGGCTGTTAACGTTACAGACATTCTGACTCATAATTTGTTGCAATAATTTCTTTCAAACTAGAGTTCGTTTAATATGAGAAATGAGTGGTGGCCCTTTAAGATAAAATCCAAGACAGTCTCTGTTTTTAACAAGCTGAAATATTTCAGCAAAGGGAAGGGGGGGGGAGCTCTGTGCTCCTATAACTGAAAAAAAAAAACAACAAAAACTCCCTCTACCTCTGGAACAGTATAAAGCAGTGTCCTTATATTTTAAAAACCATGGCTGTACTTTTTTTCTACCTAAAACTGACCTGTTTCCAGGTGTGATAATAAATTTAAAAGATGTCACTTTCTATAACCTATAGTTCCTGTCTGTAACCTTCATTAAATTACAAGTAAGACCCTTTGCTAACCCAAAGGGTGTGGAGGACAAAATGCTTTTCTTCTGCAAAAGAAATCCACAGCATCAGATAAGACTGCAGATTTACACACATTTCTTTTGTCACTTCACTAAATCTCCTCCTTAATGTTTTACTTTTTGTCCCACCATGAGCTGATTTTATCTGCCTGTCAATTTTCTGAGGCTGATATATGTTGGACAACTGTTGTGCATTATGGTCACTCGTGATTAAATGAGCCAGTCCTCCGTCGCAGTGCGCCAGCGATGAATTTCAGTCGCTTGGTGAGACAGATGTCTTGATGTTTTAAAACTTCCTTTTACTTTCCGGCTTCCAGAGATATTAAAAGTCTCCGCCTCTCTTTGTTTGATATAAACCGTGTCTCCAGATGCTTGTCCGCTATTGCAGGCTTGTGTAAATTTTCTATTGTCGTCTGAGGACTTCTTGGCTGCAGAGGACTTCCCTTCAAGCCTGTAAAGACTCGCTGACATTTATGGAGTCAAGTATCACTCAGAGTGTCCCAATTAAAACCATTTGCATTTTCTGGCTCGGTTCGTAAATTCTCTACCTGCTTCGAAGTGATCTGAATCTGCGGGTCCGTCCACTGATGGGTTATTCATGTGACAGATTTGCAGCCGATAAGTGCCTCGCTTTACTAGAAATTGCCATAAATAAGTGATGCTCTTTTCCATCCCCGTTGTGTGTGATAAGACAGAGAGAGATGGGTAAAACAGAGGCAAGGTAGGAGCCGGGAAAGCACGGAAGGGACAAAATTTAAATGTTCAAACACCAAATCACATTAATACATTTGACTATCGAGTCTCATTCAGAATGTTAGATGCAAGATGAGAACAAGAAACAAGTTTTTGCTTAAGATTTTGATAAACAACTACTATGACGCACCTAGAAAAAAATCTTGTTTAGCTATTATATTTATTAGGTGATTTGTTAACTATATGACTTCAAAAGGCCCTAAAAGTCCCTTTTATTTAATGGTATCAGAGTAAATTGGGGCCAAATTGAGGTGGATATCACATTTTAAAACCTTTGAATTTTTGAAAAACTGACAAATTTGTGTCGATCTGTCATATTAAATCCCATTGGAATACGCTTTCTCTGTCTCAAAAGGTCACCTCTGTTTAAGGCTAATGGTGGAGAAAAGCGTTTTCTGTGCCTAGTAAAGGGGAGGCTGTGTATGTGTTCATATATAAAAGCTTAGGATTTCTCTGCACTGAAAGTACACCATCTGCCCTTGCTCACTTTAGAGCCATACAGAGACTACTTTACTTTCTAAATGTGAAACACCAGAAACTATCCCTGTTATAGCATCTTTTTCCCCCCATTAGTCAGTACAGCACTTGGGAAAGTTGGCTGTATTTCCTCCACCTACTCCGGCATTGCCAACCAGAACAGGTGCAACCTGACCAGCTGCAAGGTGACAAAAAAACAACAACCCTTAAGGCTGGCAAAGATTTTTATTCATCTCCGTTTGCTTGTGAGGGACATAAGATGCTACAAAACAGTTCACTGCCAGCCGCGGCAAAAGCAGCACTGAACACGGAGCCTCTCCATCTTTCCGCTCACTGCCACCTCTTGTTTTCTCTTCCCAGGTAACGATTTGTTCCTGGTAGCTGTCCACGAGCTCGGCCATGCACTGGGCCTCGAGCACTCCAACGATCCCACAGCCATCATGGCTCCATTCTACCAGTACATGGACACAGACAACTTCAAGTTGCCCATGGATGACCTGATGGGAATCCAGAAGATTTACGGTAAGGGTCCCTCCTCTGGCTTAATTATGAATCTAAAAGGAAACCAAGCAAGGTCACAACAGAATTTGAAACTGTATCTTCATGTCGATAAGAATAAAGTGGGGGTATGTGTGTAATGACACATTGAACTGAAGGACTTGGCATACTGCAGATAATGTACAAGGGAGCCAGCAGCATACTGACTACTGTCATAAATTCTCTCAAACCCTTTAACCTTGAGAGATTTTTAACACAATGTTGTAAATCTTGTTAAATAACCCTTTGTTTCATACTTGTCTGCAACGTTAATCCACAAAGGCTGACATGATAAGTATACATTTTACTTTAAATTACTTGGTATGTCTGGAAGAAATGCATGAATGCGTGGACTCATCTTTATCAACTCTTGTTTATTCCATTGTCTGGATGTTGGGTATCCAGATGGTACCAAAATCCATATATTCTGAGGCCAGAGCTTACAGAGACACAGTTCTTAGAATATTAGATTTGTCCGCTGTTAATTAATCCGGTTCCAAATATACACTGTTTATAGTCTATTTTGGAGAACAGATGAAGTCAATGCAGAAATGGTGGCATGCTTGTTCTTCACAGGCAGCCTCTTCTGCACTCTGACTGGGAGTTTAGCGATACTTGTAGGTCATGAAACCAGACGACACACATTACTGGGTTCCAAGAATGAGACGGGACAGCAATTAAAACTATGAATCCACTTTTTTTTGTTTCATAAGTAAAATAAATACTTACAAAAAGCTTTATTAACCAGTGTATAGTAATTCAATCCAGGTTTGACAAGTCTATATTTTCAGGTTTTTATGCTTGTCTAACTCTAAAGTGTAAGAAAAAAAAAAAAACATCCAAAATGTTCTTGGTGTTTTCACAAGCTGAATAAAGGTTTCATAAAATTTACAGCGTTTCTATGTCATGTAGAATTATCCTGTTCAGGTTTAAAAGGTGCATAGCCATGTTATTTGACTTTTTTAGTTCATATGTCAGTAGCTCACTCTGGTTGCATACAAAGTTTTTATGAAATATTATCATGTCCTGCTAACGTATTAGTTATTATTTTTGGTGTTTTACACTTTGTTTTTGCTCAATTTGTTAGTAAATTAAGCCTTTCAGAGGAACTACAACACAAGCATGCACAGCTGGGGATAAATCAAGGAAGCGGCTAACAGCTATAAGCTTCTCCCAGCGAAATAATGTAGAATGGTCCAAGTTCCAGTGAAACAAATGCCAAAAACGGCAAAAAATACATGAAAAGACCGGAATGGGACTGGGAATACAGTCTGAACGTTGGTGTTCACTGAAGCGGACGCTAAACCTGCCGATTGCTCAGATGTGACCGCAGAGTTGATTGACATGAGTAAATGTTCTGATATGAGGCTCGTAAAGTTGCTGTAGATCAGTGAATTTAATTAATAACGATTGGTCTTCTATCACGCCGAGCTGCCGCTTTACTGCGAGGTATAGCAGAGGGTCATGCTTCATCCGGCATTATTTAATTTTGATTTATAAGTTAAGCAAACCGGCATTATGATAGTTCTGCGATACTGTCGCTAGATGTCCCCACGTCTGTTTATATCTGCTCATCGCGCCTGGTGCTCGGCCTATTTTTATCCGCAAAAAGGACCATCAAAACATTATCAGGAGGGAGGCTTGGTGTATATATAACGTTAATTTATCATGATCAAGCGGTTTTTGAACTTTTTTTTAGAAGCATATATCGTGGCTATATACCTTTAATAACCCATTTTCTATACCCATTTTATCCAAGGAGGGACTGAAGCCTATCCCTAGTGGGGTGAAGGGTGGGGTACACCCTGGTCAATTTAGGTTGGCCAATTAACCTAACAATTATAAATCTGGATGGCGAGATAAAGCCAGAGTATCTATGGAGAACCTTTACCTGCACAGGTAGAGCATGTAAACTCCATGCAGAAAGACCCTGGATAGGAATCAAAACCAGAACCTTACGTCTAGGTTTTATCAGTCTCAGTAATTTTAGATTTTGAACTAGAGATAAATCCAACCGTGCAGAGCGTTGCGTGGTGCAGCACTGCACAGCTCGAAGGAGCAGACCAACAGTACCCAGTCATCGAGTTGTCTGTGTCTGTCAAGCTAATAGCAGCTAGCGTTAGCTTATGTTGTTTGGGAGGTTTACTACTAAAACTGAGTTTTACTGGCCTTTTTACGTTGCTTTCAAAGATCGAGGCATCAATCCTTTTGACAACCCTACTTTATGGCATCTTTGGTATCACTGTTACTGGTGTATAAAAAGACATATTAAAATAAATAAACGATGCTTAGCCTGGCAAGTAAAGCCTGGCAGCCCGCTAGGCTTATAATATGGTGGGAGAATCCCTGATATTAATTGAAAGGATTTGCTATAAATGCATTGATTCAAATGTCAAAGCGATGCAAAGAAATGTTGCAGCTGAGTTGATAAAATTGGACTTGATCACTGAGCTAGTGCATCAAATTAGAGATTGTTGTCAAGCTCTATACTGAGGTTTGTTTCAACTGCTTTTAAATGTTGACACAAAAAATCTAGGTCAACAGCAACTTCTGAGGTATCACTAAGCCTAAATATCAGAACCCCAGTTTTATTGTCATTACAGACAAATAATTGACATCCATGCATTAGTTTAGCAGAATATTAATTTTCTCACTTCAGTGGCTATCATCAGAAAAAAAAAGGAACACTTTATTCTTGAAGAAGTAATTCAAACAGAATGAAGTGTATAAAGGATAGAAGAGCACCAATAATAGATCCTTGAGGGACTTCATACATGTGTGGCGCTTTGGAGAACCTAACACTTCCAAAAAGAGGACAGAAGTTCCTTCCATAGAAGTAAGTACCCCCCTAGAAATTAAATGATCAAATGCAGTCGTAGAATCTAACTTTACCCTGGGGTTCCATCAATGAGAAAATGGTGCGGGAGCGCTGTGGGGCAGCTGCACCCTGCTTTCACTGGCACCCAATTCTACCGGCCATGTTTCAGAGCAGAGCGCCTCTAAGCGGTTGGACACAGATAATGCGAGGATTATGTCATTTTCTGGAGCCGCAGGTAATGACATGTTGATGTTTCAGAGTGAAATGCGATCCAAAGTCTTCACATGTAGTCTCTTACTTGTAAACTCGACCGGATCCATTTTTGCTTTTCATCAACTGACTTCCTGCTGGAACGATCCACTCTGCTCCAGATTGACGTGGAGTCGGCGCGGGGAGCGACAAAAGTAGAACAGCCGCATATTTCAAAGAAGCAGCGGACGCCGGTGCATCTTGGACGCTTCAGAAATGCACGGCGGCACATTGAGTGGAACCGCTCTGACTGACTAGAGTTGCTGCAATCAGCTGTGAAGACGACGCTTCCACATTCAGTGGATCCCCGGGGTTAGAGCATAATAGTTTATCAGTCACAGTGTTCTCACGCTGATTTGTGTCTTATCTCTCTTTCCCTCCATATACCCAACATGCTGCTATACAAAGGATTTGAAACTGTGTTGTTGGCCAGTCTAATGTCCTAGCAGCTAGCGTCTTCCTGGTGATGTAGTGGTGCACCTGCTGCATAGCCTGTGTCTGCTTGTCCTCATCTGTGGTGGATTGTCAAGCTAAAATTGGAAGCTTTAGAAAGTGGTCTGGACTCTTGCCACTCAGTCAGCAGTACAGCAGCTTATTTCAAAGGATACTGAGTCTAGCCTGCTGTAAACACACTGCTGTCCAGTTTCAGACTTCTTTGGCAAATCTCTGTACTGCTTGTACGTCGAGAGATTGGAGAATTTGGGCTTCACTCCTAAGTGCTATTTGATCTTATACATTTGAAGCTATTACTTACCTTGTGTCCTCTGGGCAAGAGAAATGCAATTTTGCTATATTATGTCTTCCTCTTGTACATTAAACAGGAAATAAATGACTATTGTTATCTGTTAGTAATGATAGTCTTGCCTGCTAAGCTATTACTTCTCTCTGCCACTGTAATTTTAACGAGACACAGTCCCTAAACCTGATTCTTTGCTGACATTTTCAATTGACAGAGATTGCAGTGAGCTTTGTCTATTCAAAAAGCTTATAGAGCTGCAGGGCAGGAGTGTGAAATGCAATTAAACGGTGAAGGATTTATGTAAGCACCAGCAAAGTTCCTTATTTTTGGCACGTAACCTCTGACTAGATGTTTCCCCTTAATCTAATGTGGATGATGAAGTATTTATTAGATTGTTTTTATCCTGATTGTTGATGCCGTCTCGACTGCCAATCTGTCTGACTTGTGGAACCAAGTTGATGGAAAGTGATGGTGTTGTCAGTTACAGCTGTCGTTGTTGTAAACTAGTCCCAGTCCACTGAGACGACTCAGTGAACACACACACACACGCGCGCGCACACGCACACACACACTCTCAGAAAACAACCTGCCATCTGCCTACATGGTCAGGCCCATGTGGGAATGACTGACCCGGGCAAGCGATCAAATCTCTCCTCATCCCTCTCGTGTTTTACTTGTCTCCTCTCCTCTCTCCTCCTCCGTTCTTCCAAGAGTTGAAGGGCAGAACGAGTGATGGCAGCTCCTCTCAGCCTTGTTTCTACCCTGCTGCAGATGGCCTGGTTTTCTTCCTTGTGGCGACACTGATGTAACTGATGGAAGAAAACAGGGACAAGGTGGGAGGTTTAAAGATGGATTACAAATAGAAGACTTGAGTAGGTGAAGTCTGTCCAGATGAAGATAAAGCGGTGGAGTGAGGGAGTGATGGGTATACAGACCTGAAACGGTTGGTGGTGGGGGGGGGGGGGGGGGGTAGGATATTTATCTGTAGTCTGTGGGAGTGTGGAGAGTGAAACAAAACACTGTGGGAATAAAACTTTTTGACAACTGTTAGATTTGCCTAATGGTGGGAAGAGACTGCAATTTGTGGAGGTGTGTCTTTATTCTTCCAGAGCTTACTGTATGACTTTTCCCACTAGGAAAGAAAACATATTTTGGTTGTTTTTATTCCCTCGATTAATTAGTTTTTACTCTTACAAAATCCCAATGAACTCTATTGTTAAAAAGTAATGAAAGATTTTGTAAACTAAATGCTAAACTTAAATCACTACCTTAGATGAAGTGAAGATCCAAAGAAAAATATATCCTTGTCTTTCTCAATTAGATTGAACAAAATTACGTCCTGCACTTTAAAGACAATTTATGCCCAGATCCTGTTTACCCGGACACGCCTCAGGTTACTAAGGATACATCAAGAGGTTGCCAAATTAAGAGCTCTATAAGTTTTCTTTTAAATACGTAATTGAGAGAGGGCCGAATAAGTATGGTTAAGATCTGAGTTTGGATCATAGAGTTGTATCTACATTTCTCAGTATCCACTTTGGGTGTGATTGCATGTGATATTTAAATGCCTCATCAAGGATGTGGGGTTTAAACTGACCCCTTATATCTATGTTGGAGTCTCTTATTTTAAATTAAGACAGGATGTAGGAGTTAGGTAATAATAATAATAATAATAATAATAATAATACATTTTATTTCAAGCGCCTTTCAAAACACTCAAGGTCACTGTACATGTAAAAACAATAAATGGTAAAAGCAGTCGTCATAATTAAAAGAAACAACACAAATTACACAGAGGAAAGTAATATAAAAGGTAGGTACGAGTGAATAATTGTATAATTTATCGTTATGATGAATAGTTGTTCATCCATTGATTACATTGATGAACTAAAAGAATGTGCTTTCAAACTCCAAACCTGTTTGAGATCGTTACCTTTCTTTTTGAGATCTTTTTCTACCATCTGTTTCATGATGGAACTGACAATATATTGTAAACACACAAAAGTTGTGGTGGAGTTTAAAAAAAATTCATTTCATTCTTGTGCTATAATATTAACTGTACTGTAATAATACGGTAAGGTAATATTACAGTACAATAATATTGTATGGTACCTATCGCTGCTAAAGAAATGCGTCTGTTTTTTGTTTTTTTCACAAGGCTTGACTGAGACTGATAGTGTCTCATTAAAACAACTAAAATACTTATAGACTTACTGGTCAAACTTGAAATGGATAATGCTGCTCTAAACAGAGATTTAAACTTTCTGAGATATATAAAATATTTGCTTTTTTTAAACAATAAATGTGTCCTTTTCTGTTGTAACACACTAACTGCACGAAGAAGTAATGACACTCATCTTACACTTTTTCACCAAAGTAAAACATCCCTACTTCCATGTGATGGCTGGAAGTGAGGCAGAGTCAACTGGATCCGCTCTTCCTACCGAATGTGCGCTCCGAACGCACTTTGGCTCAACATCTGTCATTTAAGCATACATTGCTTTACGCTGAAAGCAACAGAAGTCAAACTGAGATGGTCTGGACATGTACAGAGGCGGGAAAGTTTGTACATTGGTAGAAGGATGTTGATGTTGAGCCTGGAACTGCCAGGCAGGAGGCCTAGAGGAAGACCAAATATGGGGGGTCTCGTTGGCGAGGCAGAGCGACCCCTTGGATACTGATAATGGTAGGGGAAACGCTGCACAGTGATCCTCATTGCAATAATAAAATGCTGTCCTCATGTTTAGGTGAACCTTTTAGTGTGTGTCATCTCATTTAGTGAATGGGATGTATTGTTACACCATCATTATCCAGCCCAATCCCAAGCCGTGGGGACCCCAGGACCAAACCGGGTCCATTGAGCTACTTCTGTGTTTTCAATAGTCATGCCTCTACCCTTTGTTAATGCAAATAGCTCAGGGTTTTCAAAAGGGTTAATTGTTAGGATCACGGTTTAAAACTGCTGCATTCACAGCCTGAGATTAACTTTGAAACTGTACACCTTCAGCACAAATAGATAGATACCGAGACAATTTTTGAAGACATCTATCATTACCTATTTTTGCAATTGGTACCTCTGCTTTCATATTGGAATATAAAAACAAAATTCATGAAGTGGCATATTTAACCAACCATTGGCAGCAGAACCGGTGTATGTGTCTAAATATGAGCTCATCTGTTATAAACTGTTGTATTATTGCATAGAGATAAAGTATCATAGATAAAACACACTGACACACACACTCTAAACCAGAGGTCACGGATTAGCGGACCATGGTCCGGATCCGGACCTAGCTGCTACCTAATCCGGACCCAACCTCATTTAAAACATTTATATATTACTGCATGTTGTCCAACGACAGTGTCTAACTCAGGGGTTAAAGTTCTCCGTCGCTGCGACGGATTTCCGTCATTTGGAAATTGAGCGCAAAAAGTTCCATCTAGACTTTTTATTCAAGGTTATAATGTGAAGCTGCTCTCAACCAATCAAACCTGGCCGAGCCGGGACATTAGCCAATCAGAATGAGAGCAGGGCGGGTCTTTCCAAAGCAGACATTGCCAGTCTGAGGTTTATCGGTGTTCATCATTTTAACCTTTGGGAGAGCATTTTAAACTGGCAACAGATGGTATGAATGAAAGTAGCGGTGATCAAAGGTTTCTATGGATTTATGCGAACCAGCAGGTCAGAAAGTTCAGCAGCTGACAACAACTTCCCTCGGTAAGCGTCAATCTGCTCCGGCAGTTAATTAATGAATTATTTCCACCTGTGGCCATGTCGTCTGTCAGCGTTTATTCCCTCGCCGATAAACGCGGCGACCAACCAGGGATCTCCTCGTGATTCGCTATTATGTTTTATTTAAAACACAAAGAAGAGTAACGCGCTAGCTCAGGCTAATTTAGCATGACCCTTGAAGAACAAGAGTCGGACTGTGAAACAATGTGCCGCATTTGACTGGGTTCAATTCGGAAAAAGTAAAAAAAAAAAAAACCTGCACTGTTCTGAAACAAAGAAGGTAGAGCTGCATCTGCTGTCAGCCAGTATGCAACAGTGTTCACCTGATGAGCTGCTGCGCTCCAGGACACTAAATAAAATGACAAGGAGTTTGATGCTTACAGATTAAGAAAACTACATCAAAAAGATAAAACAAATAAACTGCAGCTACAACATGGACTGGAGAACGGGTTCTACCTGGGTGAGGCCAGAGAAAGGCGATTCTCAGAGAGTTTTTTTATGAAGTTAAAGTGGAGCGCGGACACAGGGTTCATCCTGGACAGGTCTCCAGTCACTGGGCTAAAATATAACCATTTTATTAAACTTCAAAAAAGTTAAATCATGCCTTTTTATAAACTGTAATGATTAACTGGTGAACAATAACGGGCAAAGCAGTGACTGATTATTGTCATGTGCAATCTGTGTCAAATTAAAATGTATTATGTCATGATAGTGTTGGTGATGTGTCCTGCATTGTCCAAGGCTGTGTTTGGCCTTGTGTGATCATAAAATTGGTTTATATTGAAGGTGACAGGGAGCCAGTGGAGTTAATGTACAGGAGTGAAGTAGAGGATGTAATGATGAAGCTGCTGTCTTTGTACTAGCTGGAGTTTATGGAGGGTTTCTGGAAGACAGGGAGGACAGGGAGGAAAGGGAGCTGGGATTATAAAGTGGACTGTGGACCAGTTTGTCAACAGTGTGAAGGAAGAACTTGATGCTGCAGAGATGAAAGTAACCCAGATGATGATGTGGATGTGGAAAGTGATGGAGAGGCTGTCCATGATGACGTAAAGGCTCTAAAGCTGAAAGGTGGCAGAGATACAGAAATTTTCTATGGATATTTTAAAAGTATCAGATTTAGTTGACTTTGCACACTAAGCAAGTGAGCCAACTAATGCGGCATGATGTCCACGGCCCGGGAATATATGGGCTTGCGAGAAAATCTTTTCAGTCAAACATTATTTTTGCTTCAACCCCTGTGCTAACTTCACTTGTTAATATGGCAAAGCCCTCCGGAGCGTTCCCAAACATGTCCGCTTGCTCATACATATGGAGAAAATAGCTGATTTAAAGGCGCAGAACGAATGAGCACCTTGATATGTGCTTGAGGTTGGCTTTGTTGCCAATCAAACCCAGGTTTAAAATCCTTGCAGGGCAGCCCAAAGCTCACTTCTATCATTAAGCCATAAAAATGAAATTAAAAAAAGGTCAGTTGTTTTATAAAAGATGTGAAAGTCAAGAAATTGTCTATATACCAAACTGTGAAAGATTGTGGTTCTCTATTTCAAAAAGCACTTTGGATTTTAAAATAGAAAAACGTTCTATTTTTATGTTATTTTTTTGTTTAAAAAGTCAATGTATAAGGTGGATGCATAAACATTTTATTTCAGTGTTAAATACTGTTTAAAGTAACGGATTGTAATAAAAAATGTGTCCAGACCTTTACTGGTTGTTGATTTTCTTTATTTGGACCCCGCTGATTTTTAATTAGTGACCCCTGCTCTAAACAATCCAAATACTCCCTTCTGCACTTCATAAAACATATTTTGTGTTTTATTCTGCTTAAGATAGGGACACTACATATGGTTATTTATGTTCTTTATACTTCTAGTGTATTTTGTGTCATATCTTTTGCTGGTTTGTATATATGCAGTACCCAAACTTAATGTCACAGACTGCCTCTGTGATCCGTCAGCAAATTATCGGAGTTCACCGATCAGATTCCTGTCCTCTATTTTCATGTGTTATCTGTGAATCAACACGGTCATCCCAGCTCTGCGCCAACATGGGGCCGTGTGTGCATATTTGCCAGTTTGTCGACATGTCTATCAGACCCTGAATCTCGTCACGCTTACATGACTGCAGAGTGCTTTGGCTGCACTAATCTGGGGATGTGTTTCAGGGGATTTGACTCAGTGAATAGAATCAGTATCGTGTGGACCAGCTGATGAGTTTTGCCGACTGGGCAGAAACTTAATCCAACAAAATGAATGCTTCACCTATTTTTTTATTTTTTTGGGGGGGGGAGGGTTGATTGCTCTGTATTGATTGACATATTCTGTCCATTCTAGCTTGTCTTCATTTGTTGGCATTAAAGTGTGTTTCTCTCCATTTCCAAAAAATTTCTCCATTTAAAGTGATCGGGGTGTTTTTGGTTGTCACAAACGCACCATGACAGAGTTAAATGAGTACAGGCCTATCGACCCGATGTCTGTGGTCATGAAATCTATTGACACACTGGTGTTAAAACATCTGAAGGACGTCACAGGCCCCCTGCTGGACCCCCTGCTGTTTACTCACTGGACAAACAGGTTGGCAGATGATGCAATACACCTGGGACTACACTTCATCCATGTCGGTGCTATTTGTGGACTTCAGCTTGGCCTTCAAGACCATCAACCAGACTGACCAGCAGCAGCAGATGAGACGGGGGATCATCTTCTCCTGCACACGAACCATCAGCACCAGCGCTCCCCCAGCAGGGGTGCCGACAGGAATTTTGGGCCCCATGTAAAACAATGAAATTATCCCAAGCTTGAATAAATATATTAAATGTTCTTTTTGGGGGCCTCTGTCAGTCAGGGGCCCTTGGAACTGTCCTAACTTTCCCCACTTATACGGCGCCCCTGCCCTCCAGTGGTCTGTTTTCTCACCCCTAGGTTTTTCCCTGCAGAGGATCAGGGTTGAAAACCTCTAATTTAGATTTTTACCTTCAAGTTGGTGCAAAAACCATCCAGCACAGAGACACTTTCTCGCTAATGAACGCTAAACGGCCAGAGCGTCCAGATAAATGCCCTTCATATTTGCACTTATTCAGCCTTGTTTTTGTCTTTTGTAAAAACAATGCACATACAGTATGTACATATTTACAAAAAAATATTTACCTTTTCAAATATTTAATTAAAAACGCCTTCATTGAGAGCAAAGTGGAGCCCAAGTCAAAAACCTTGTTTGTGTGCACAACCTTGGCAAGTCAAGCTGATTGATTCTGATTTGCATCTGTCATATTGCGGTCATCTATTCTTGCATCAACACATGGCACTGCACGTCACCCCAATCAACACATGGCAACTCATATCTTCACAGTTACACAGTGTGTTATTCACGTGTCATCCTTTGCTCAATTATTCATCCACACGACCCACTTGTTTGTGCTCCCTCTGCCTCCTTCTCCTCTCTCTGTTTTTTCCCGTGAACGCGTCACACTCCTTCTCTCATGTACCTCATCAATGTTGAATGGCACTCAGCCGTGTTCAGGCGTCCAGCCAGGAATAAGTTATATTTTTTTAACTTCCGTCCACCATAGGGAATGCTTCCCTGATGATGAAAACTTTACAAAACTGATTTTAAAAAGCCTTTTATTGGAGAATTTATGGGCACTTGCAGTCTTGGCTGCAGTTAATGGCAGGTCCTGGTTACGATGTCTGATAAGCATTTTATTTATTTTTTTTGCTCACTCTGAAAGGAAAATCTACATTTAATTTCCCTTCATTTATTCAATGACAAAAAAAATCTAATTAGGAATTTTAAATCTAGAACAATTTTCTGTTGGTTCTGAGTCTTGGGTTAAAAAATACCTTATCATTTTTCTGGTACAGGCCCCCAGATTTTTATTTCAAATCTTCTCGTATTTCCAAGAGATCAAAAGGCCATACAACAGCCCACAGCTTCACAGATCCTCCCCCATACCTAAAAATGGGCCTTAGGTACGTTTCTATATATCCATCTGTTGTTTTGAGCCAAACCTAGGAGATGTGTTTGTAACTGTAAATTCCATGTTTGCAGACAACATTTGCATTGGCTAATATTTAAATTGCATTGAATGGTTGCTATGGAGACGTGGAGTCACTAAGCTGCAGTTCTCTACTTTAGGTTTAAAGACATTTTTTCACTTAGCTTCATCCTGTTAACTCTGTGATGAGATACATTTAGGTCCTCGTCCAGCTCAGTGGCTAAAAGATATTGATGTCTGTTTCATGTCATATTTGTGGCCAGGGAAACAAGAAGTCATTGATTAAGTATCACATACAACGACTAACCTAAAAAAAGTTTAGGATACATTAAGAAATAATCAAAATTTACATGTATTTTAATTCGTTTTTAGACGTACCAATAATTAATAATCACTAGAGATTGTTGTTTTATTGTATTTCTGAAAACAGAATTTTCATGAAATTGTGCAGTAAAATATTACAGCGTTTAAAGGTGCATAGCCACGTTATTTGACTTTTTTATTTATTTATACGTCAGTAGCTCACTCTGGTTGCATACATATTACTTTGTTTAAGCTTTTTACCCATCACATAAATGTAGCCAGAACTGTAATTATCCTAAATGTCTTCATGTTGTGCCATTGACAGATGAAATGTTGTTCATTTCTCCACACAACATCTTGTCTTTACATTATAATCTGTTGAGGTGTGAGTTATTACACCACTCTCCCCCCTACAGCTTGTTGATAAAGTGGTTTGGGCGTAAAACCACATGCTGCAGATTAAAAGTGTGACAAAAAGTGAGATTTATTTTCTTCAACTTCCTCCAGGGCCCCCTGATAGGAATCCCCAGCCCACCAAGCCTTTGCCCACGGCGCCCCCTCCGCGCTCCCATCCTCCCTCGGACCCCCGCAAACCAGACAGGCAGACGAGACCTCCGAGGCTCCCCCCGGGAGACAGGCCGTCCCACCCTAACTCCATACCGAACATCTGCGACGGAGACTTCAACACTGTGGCCATACTGAGGAGAGAAATGTTCGTCTTCAAGGTAAATGGATAGTCTGTTGTGGCAAAACAAACCCGGGGCCTTTTTCGCACATTTGTTGCGCTTCAGCCTTGTAGCTGTTTTCCTTTTACTCGGAGACCTGATGAGTTGAGATGAGAGCAATCACTCTTTGCAGACCAACACTGCTCTACATGCCTTAAGATAGACTTCTCCTCCTTGACTTCTCTGACTAAAAATGTATCAGTTGTTGCCTGAGACAACCACAACAGATTTTATGCAGAACTATTTGAATTGTCTGCTGGCTTGAGGTTTACCTGGAGAAAACCAGAGATTCTGCCGACTGGAGGTGAATGAAGAATGGCTCGGTGAGAGCTTGGAAGATTGCATAAATACACACAGGGTGGGATCTTTTCTGCTATTCTGCTTCAGATTTATCATGGGCATAAAGTCGGTAGAATGGAGACAGGTCATACCAAACATGGAAAATTGGCTGGTATTGCTAAAAGCTGTTAAAATTGGAAGTTTTCCTGACTGAAGGAGCCCTTTGCAGGTTATCCGAAGCCCCACTGATCAGAAGTTTGGATAAACTGCAAATCTAACCAAGATGAAATGAAAACCAATGAAGAGGGCAATACTTTCACTCCAGTGAATGAGAAAAACATTTATCCGTGGCGGAAGCTTGTGAACACATGGCTTTGAAACAGAGACTAAGCTTAAGCCAGCACAAAGCTCTCCTGTGTTTTTCTCCGAATGGAGAAGCTGTGACTTTGCTTTATGTGAGAGAGGGTTTTTTCTGCAGACATAAATAGATACCATTCACTGGTTAAAGAGGAGGTTTGTGGAATAGAGACGTGGAAAACTCTTTTTACGTCTTTGCTCCCTCCAGGCAGAAAGATTTTTATCAAAATAGACCAACTTTGAGACTTAACTGGTATGCCTGGAAGCTTGTGCCCAAAATTACCGTATTTTTCAGACTATAAGTCGCTCTGGAAGATGGGATCGGCCAAACTATGAAAAAAGTGCGACTTATAGTCCCAAAAAATACAGTAGACTCAAAGTCCACTTTTTTTTTTTTTTTTTTTTTCACAACAGCCTAAAGTCTCTCCCAGTCTCTGTGCAGCCTTTTTTACCTTGAGGGGCTACTGCCCCTCAAGGATCATGGGATATATTGGGCTCTGGGAGGAAATGTTAAGACAGAGACAATGTTCAGCTATCATCAGTTTTTGAGTTTAGGAAGACAAGTTTAGATTTCTGAATTACATCACGCCACCTTTGAATCAACTTCAAATTTGGCCAGTATGATATTCTTAGAGTATGAAAAAGGTGTTAGAATAAAATCGTAGAGTAGAATAGTTTTGCACAAAAAAATCAAAAACTGCACAAAATCATATTTTTATTTTGTATAAACAATCACAGTAGGTGAAACTTAACTCGGATATATTGAACCAGATATTTTTCATGTTTTTTTCTTTTGGTTCTCAATGGTTTTACCTACTTCTGACCTACCATTAGTTGTAGGATCTGAATTTTGAAGGTCTACATTTTTACATAGTAATCTATAGACGCACCAATTGGCCAGCGATCAGAATTGGCCAATCTTCCCTTGATCGACAGGGATTGGTGATTAGCAGCTGAAATACTGAAAATCAGATATGTTTTTCTTTCTATTAAATGTATCCAAACCAAGAGCTCCCCCAGTTTTGGTCTATAAACAGTTTGTACTTTAAAGCACGTAGACCTTGATCAATAAAAAGAACAGACCTGGATTTAAAACTGTTACCTCATAGAACAGGCACCACATTTTCTTTTTCATTGTGTTTTTACCTTGGACAAAGAAAATTGGAATCAGTCCGAATAAGGATAGACAGTTCAGGTGAGAAAAGCCTGATTGTTGCTTCTCTATATTAAATAGTAATCAGATATTTAAAAATGTTATTTTATTTTATATTTTATACAGCTGTGTAGCCTACTAGCTTTACCATATGCCTGAAGGGGACGTGTAATGTGGAAAGTGCCACAAAAACAACCTTCAGGCATAACCAGCTGCAAATGTAAACCAGTCTAGAAACCAGTTGGCTAACCGCTTGGCTGACGTTGCTGGTGGAGTTTCAAATATTTCCGCAGCACCAGCTCACATTTTCCCCAAGGTCCGAGCAAAATCCTCAGGAAATGATGAAGGAGAGCGAGGATTTGTTGCAGAACGCGTATAAATGTGGCTGTAAACCAACTGCCTTTACTTCATTAGGACCACCAGTAACATTAAGACTTGACGATTTATTCACCTGTTTAGCGTAATCCCCATCTCAGACAGTCAGATGTGTTCCTAAACACGAAATCAGCACAGGATTACGAGTTTGACTTCGGTTCAAAATGTTTGTGCGTTCCCCCTGAAGGAGCAGGTGGTCCTTATATTTCTTCTTCCTCTGTGAAAGTTTGGCCAGGTTTTTCCTAAATGACTGACATATGGTGTTAACACCTTTTTTCCCTATGCAGAGGAAGCTGTCCAACTATAAAGGAGTTTATCTGGAATCATAATTAGAGATGTTTGTATTTCTCCAGACCCTGATAAAGTTCCCTTCAGAACCTGCCAAGACCTACAAACCAGACATAAAGGCTGGTTAAACGGATGGCTCACATTTCAGAAATGATGTGCAGTATCGTGTTTGCTTATGTTCTGTTGCTTTACAGTCATTTATAATAGTCATTTCTCCAGTGCTCGGTAAGTTCATGAATTACTCGCTTGGTTACTTTGGTTTTTCGAGCCATTTGGCCTGCACTGCTCGGCTTTACTCACCATCCTATTTGATTGTTTTATAAGGCTGGAGTACGATCTATGCCAAGTCATTACAGCAGCGATCTTAGCAGTAGGTGGAGACTGCAGATGTTTGGACTCTTATAGTAAAGTTCATTTGGTTTAAGTACTCTGAAAGCTGTGAAGTTTTTCTTAGTGGTTGAAACTGCTCTTAAGATGTTGAAATGTGACATTTCAACTCAACCTGATATATACTGTGGTTTTACTTTTACTCTTACCTTCTTTGAACGTTTGAGTCATATTGGACTTCGTTTGTTGGGAGGATAAGAGGAATGCTCGGAGTTGTAGCTTCATTTGAATGTACTCCATTACACACTGAGAGGAACAAACAAGGCAAAAAAAAGAGTATAACTTTCCCCCCACGCTTACAGAAGAGCCTCGTTTACCGAGTAGCTCTAATGAATACGGCTGTATTGACTCGTAACTGTGAGTGTTATTTTCACTTGATTGTTTTCTCTCTTTGAATGCACATCGGAGCCTATTAACATTACAGTCATTTACACGTAAATAGAAAATTTCCTCCTAATGTGCTGGGATAATAGTTGTATATAATTTAGGATGACGGGCCAGTTTTCCCCTGTTTTCCAGCATGGGAACCTCGTGGAGTTAGAAATATAAGCAATATGCACCTGAACCAGCCCCTCGGCACTGGAAAATAGGGAAACCGGAGATTGTATGTTGCCTTTTTTTGGAGACAGAGGTGATATTTTTTTATTATTAATATTCAAATGACGTGGGTGCATGTGTGTGCGTGTGTGTGTTTACTGCTGAAAGTTTTACTGGTTAGCCTGATACATCTCAATTCTGTTAGGATGCCTAGATAGCATACCTTCACTTTTTCATTTATTGGCACCAACTGTATCTTGTGGAAAGCGGGATTAGGGTCAAACTTTACCAAGATAATCTAGCCACAGGCATGTGGATACAGTGGCTTGCAGAAGTTTTCACATTCACTGAACTTTTTCACATTTCACAACTACAGTCACATTTTCTGTTATAAAATAGCACAGAATTATGAAGCATAGGGAAAATATGAAGGCCAATGTGCATTGGTGGCATTATGCTGACATGAAAAGAAATATGCCCCTATCATTATTTACATTGG
Organism: Fundulus diaphanus; assembly: GCA_037039145.1. Classification (NCBI taxonomy): domain Eukaryota; kingdom Metazoa; phylum Chordata; class Actinopteri; order Cyprinodontiformes; family Fundulidae; genus Fundulus; species Fundulus diaphanus. The sequence continues at coordinate 32,381,380 of CM073137.1, forward strand.
TTCGCGGCAGATTCTCCAAGGCACAATGATCCTTTCCAAACTTGCTCTATTCAGGAGCATCAGTACACTTTTGATAAACTCATCCATGGCAGAGGTCCAGTAATCTGGTCTTTTCTGGCCCACTATAATGTGTTAAAAGTGCCAAGACACCCATGTGTTTTAATCTGCCCTCCCTGTGACTTTTCAGAAGGAGTGGACTTTATTCAAGCCCCGATTACAAATGTTTTGGTGAAAACTGAAAGGTTTTGATGTGTTTCTACTGTTGGTCTACACTACAGCAGGCGTGTGTTTTTCTGAAAAAGGCATGCTTTGGAAACAGGCTCCAGAGCATGCCATCTGGCCTCTATTGCCGTTTACTCAAGAAAAACAGAATCTGACTGTCACTACCCGATCCGTATCATTGGCTACTAATGGCATGGCAAGAAAATTGCATAAGTTTTAATGTTAATACTAGTGATGTATGCACAGAGATTGCAATTAAATAATAGTGATGAAGATGTGGTTTCAGAAATGGAAATTAAATCCTGTTATAGCAAAGGGGTGTTAGAGTAAATGGGACTGAATACATGCCACTCTCTTTAAATTCTTATAAATAAAACATTTTGGAAAACAGTGTTTCCTTTTACTTCACTTCCCAATGATGGACTACTTTGCACATAAAATCTAAATAAGATCTATACAAGACTTTGGCAGGTAGGTAAGTTTATTTATGTAGCACTTTTCAGTAACAAGACATTCAAAGTGCTGTACATGAACAGAAAAACATTACAGACATACATCGGAAAAACAAAGGAATAAGCTTAACTAGAATTCTTTAATACTTTAACAAACATAAAGAAAAATCCTAAGAAAGCTACAGTTTGAGGTCTCTGATCTGATCTTTCTGACACTACAGCTAAAACAGAAAGCCGGGAAAAATCACAGTGGATGCGGTGTGTGTGTGCCTGTGGGTTTTAGTGTAATCGTGTGTGTGTGGTAAATGGCTTGTACTTGTATAGCGCTGTAACTAGTCCGACGACGCCAAAGCGCTTTACACTACAATCGGTAGTTCACATTCACACCCTGATGGTGGTGAGCTACGTTAGTAGCCACAGCTGCCCGTGGGCAGACTGACAGAAGCGAGGCTGCCATGCATCAGTGCCACCGGGCCCTCTGACCACCACCAGCAGGCAATTAGGGTAAAATTTGGTGGTAACCTCTAGGTGTATAATTGGATGTAATGTGGAGTCTGGTTCATCCAACTAACTGTTCACGCCTAATTGACACGAGATGGGTTAATATGAACCTACAGGCTGGAAGTCACACCTGTATAGGTGGTAGTTTTATGGTCACATATTTTTCTTTGTAGTGAGGTGACTAGGGGTGAGTGAAGGTTCACCGATGACTGCCTGGATTCAGTGACAACAGTTAATGTCCCATTAAAACTACAAAGTTACCAGCTTCATCGCTACGGTTACTCAAGTTTCAACTCCCAGTGAACTTCCAAACCATATGGTTTCCCACCGGAATCAGGGGGCAGACCACACATTCATCCATATGCATGGATTCATACGCGACTAGTCCTTTTTCTTCTGCATTAATTGCAAAGAGCTCCCCGCAGCTGTTCCACAGATGTGCTGGACCGGGGCACACCGTCTGACTGCTACCAGACACAAAGTTTCCAGGACTCTATCAGGGTTTTTTTTGCTGTGAAATTTGAATGTAGAGTCTCAGACAGTATTATTGAAGTTTGGATTTTGGGTTTATGGCTCACTGATATCTTGTCAGTTTTGTAGAGCCAGAAAATCCACACGGGGATTTGGGGATTTAGATCAAACATTTGCTACAACATACTTTCCTCTAAGCTTTAATATTTTCTTGATGGAACAAAAAGCCGTCAAGACGATCACAACATTACTGAAAGTGACATCACTCTGTTACATTACAATATGTATTGATTGTGCTGTATTTTCATAGCTGATTATTCATCAAAATTCAACTGTTTTCTTTATTTTCTTTGCCTGAAAGATAAAAGTAATGAATCAGTTGGTAGATGATGGTTAACAGCTGTACACATTGTGACCAATTAACCTCTGCTGTCAATATTCAGCATCTTGTGATTATTTTTTTTTGTTGATGACAGGTTGGGAGCTGGAAGCTATTACAAAGATTGTATCTACATTTGCCAGTACTGAGTCGGCATTTACTGTATTTCCAGGGTCATCACACAACTTTTGGCCATTTGGGCCATGCAAACATTTTATTTGAATAAAATATTAGAATCTTCAAAGTTGCACATAAAATCAGCAATCATTTTAAAACTAAGCTACGTTATTCTAATTGCAGTTTTGTATGCAATTACCGTAGCTTTGCAGAAGTAAAATTCAGAGATGTAAAACTTTGAAATAAGTAGAGATTGAATTAAGCTTTTATTGGCCAATAGTGATTTCCAATTGTCTTTGAGGTCTGATGTGTCAGCTCCCATTTTGTCCCGTTCCGGTTTCCTAAGGACCGTAACTCAAACATACCATTTATCATTATAAACTTGCTTTTTATTCAACAATTAAATGTCCATGAAAGGAGAAAAAAGGTCCAGCATGTTCCTTAATAAGCAGGTTGCAGATTTTGGGTTGAGAAGTGCATTCTCAACTGGGTACGTTCTCTTTTTTACTACCAAACAACGTTCAAAGATCGCGGAAAGCAATGAAGAGAACAATGATTCTCTTCAAGACACCGGCTGTCCTACAGGGACACTGTCTCTGTCTGAAGCTGTGACACTAAGCTTAGTTAAGAGCTTAAAGCACTGATTTGACTGGAGGTGTGAGCCGCACTAAGACCGACAAAGAGTGAGTTAAGGGATGAGGGGGGCGAAAAACAGAGAGCTACACTGAGGTGAGAGAGAGACAGGTGTTTTCTTTAGTGAGGGGTGAAGCAGGTTGTAGGTTCACCGCCGTGTTATCGTTGACGGCCTGGAGATGCCCCAGGGCACGGGGGTATGTGCTGAGAGTACGTCACACCAGACCATGATAAAATGGTTGTGTACAGCGCACCTTGCTGCGATGATGCAGAGGAATGTGTTATCGTAGTTTTTAGAGCAATATGATGTATTACTCTAACACTTATTATATTTCTGTAATTCGCTAAAACCCAATTACCCTGAATGAAGTGTTGTTTTGGCCACACTAACGTGACCGATGCAATATGAAGGCATATGGTGCAGTTAATCTAGACACGTAGAGTTCATCTGCTATATTTATCAACTTTTCTCTGTTATTCCTGGACGAATTAATTAAAAAGTGACAGTGAGCAAAATAAAATTTCTGTCGGGCTGAATCCATGTTGTGTCTCTCTACTCTCTTCCTCTGTCGGCTATTGCCTCCTCAGTTTCAACGTTAGAGAGCATACGTAAAGATGAAGATTAGAATCAAATGTGTGCAAAAATCGTGCGATTTTAGTCCATCTTTTACATCTGTTGGGATCATCCTTTTCGGAGGTTTACAGCCGCATTTCTTCTTTCTGTCTTTGGGTGAACTCGGTGAAGCCTTGCAATCGTGTTTTTTCCGCCACCACTCAAGCCTATAAAGTCCATATCAGAGCAACTGAACATGGCAAAGTGCACCGTTCATTGTACGGCACGTATATTAAGGCTTTTAAAGCGTGAAAACCTACGCATGTGAGCCTTATGTCCAGTTAGACTGAAGAGTGTGCACTCTACACAAATTACAGTGACAGCAGGGTTTGTTTGGTAGCCAATATGCAAATGCATCCATCTGGAATTGCTGCTATTGGGAGGAATTTCAATTCCACATAAAATGGATGAGCCAATCAGGATCGATGGGCAGGATTTTCGTACATGTGATCTATCAGAGAAGCACCTGTTTGGATTCAGAAACAACAATGGCGGCCCACAGCTAGGAAGCAAGGTTGACCAGACGTCCCTGAGTTCCCGTTTTGGATGACCTGGTAAAAGCTTTCCCGTAAATGTCCCTGATTTTCATTAGAGAAATCTGGTCACCCAGTAATATTGATGCTGCTATTTCATCAGTATTGTCCAATCTACCGAATATAAATTCTTTAAAAGAAAACCAGAGAACAGCTTTGAAGGCTTTTGCTTGCGGAAACGATGGTTTTGGTTTCGATGTTAGGTTCGAGTGGTTGAAGTAGCACATCAGTAAAGATGACAGAAAAGTGGTTTATCCAGTCATATGCAAGATTTCTGATAAGGCTCCCGCTGGGATACATCTCGGGAGCAATCCCAGATGGATGTGTGGAGCTGTGCGGAACTACATCCATCTGACGAAAGTCAGGTTAATTTGTTGATACATTAACAGACCAAAGAATGCGAGAATCTTGTTAGTTTAATGGATTTAATTAAAGAGTTGAGAAAATTCATTAGGCTTCTAGTAAACTCAAAACAAAAACAAACTGCTGCTTGATGCATCAACTGACCAAGAAAGAATGATTTATCTTATATATTAAATTAGCACAACACATATATATCTATATATATATATATATATATATATATATATATATATATATATATACACTCAATCGGTGTCTTTAAATCCTCAGTTTACAGGTCATTTTACTCTGTTGGAGTGTTTAACTTGCTTCAGTAACTCAGTTCGTAGGTGAAACACATTATATGGTCTAATTACAATTTTCCAATCCTTTATTTCTGTTGATTGAAAAAACCCTGCTTATAGCTAGTGTAAACACAACATTTAAGATTAGAATCCCACAAATAAAAAAAAAATGTTTAATGCAAAAATATAGGTTTAATGACAAGCTACATGTTATTTTAAATGGGTCAATTTAATCTGACAAACATGCCTCATTGGAACGCATATTCTAATTCCATTCTAATGGAATTATTTTTAAATAAAAGCTATAGTTTCAGTAGCCAATCATCAATTGATGAATGTTGTGGAAACCTTATGCTGCTGCTAATATAAGCCGTTGAGGTTTCACTCAGAGACCCAGATCTTCATCAAGCTTAAAATATCTTAAATGAGACCCTGAGTTGATACTTGAGACCAGATCAGGACGTGCATTACATATTCTCAGCAGTCATTTATAAGAACAACTACAGAGCAGGGGATTCTGGGAGGCCGGGGGTCCGTTGCTGCTTTGGATTGCTGATGTCTCTGACTCCCACATCCAATAATGAGAACTCTGTAGCCACTTCTTTGTTGGGTTTTTCTCTTTTTCAGCTCTGCAAAGACAGCGATTGAAAGGCAAGATATACCAGCGCATCGTATGAGGCTCTTCTAAACCTTATCTGTAAGATATGTGTGTACCAATTTTAGACCGGGATAATAAACTGTCCCTGTTGCTCAGTCAGGTGTAATTTAGACCCAGATGTGTTTTTTTACAGGTTTGCGAAGAGTTTTAAGAAACTGGGTTGGATGTAATCATTGTTCTCATGGATAAACACTATGATTCAATTTTTTTCTGTATGTATAACCACATAAAATGTGTAAATCCTCAGGTCTTATTTTTAAGCTGTGTTGAAATGCCAAATGAAAAGCACTCTGACTTTTCCCCTAAATTTTTCTCACTGTACTAAGCTAAGCTGTCTCTGGAGTATAGCATATACAAATGAGATTGGTATCTGTGGTTTATCTAAATCAACAAATATGCAAATTAATGATGCCCAATATTTCAAGGTGATGATTCTAACCTAAATGTATGTATTTATGTACTACTTCGATAATTTAATAGGTGAATGGCCTTCTACACTCTGATTTTGGGGAAGGATGGGTACATCTCTTTGCAAATGTTTTTCTTGTTGGTGGTTCAAGTTAATTTGTCTCTCAGATCAGTGCAGAATTTATGTTCCAATAGAGAATATGTGATAATTCAGCAATTGTGAAAACCCTTCACAAAATAGAAGACCTAAAGCTGAAATTTTGTGATTATTCTCCAAGTATTTGCAAACCGCCTGTTGAAACCTTTCTGCAGGTTATGTCTGCTCACTTGAGCTTTACTTTCAGAGAGGGAGTGTGCCTTTTCTACAGTCGGAAGCATTCAGAGGGGTTAGATTTCTCAGTTTCAACTGTTTTCAATTACTGGACAGACCTCGATCAGGAACGTGCTGCACTGTTGAAATCTATGGAGACAGCAGGTATGGAGAGCATGAGTGGGAGAGGAAGATAGGAGGGATCGGGGGACAAAGGGGAAATGAAAAAGCAAAGAGGAGACAGAGTCCAGGGAGAATGCAGTCCCAGTGAAACAGTTGGGTTAAACAAAGAGAGAAAAGCAGAAGGGTAAAGAACGTTTGGTAAATGGTCAGTTCAGCTGTGACTGTGAAAGAGGCAGGGTGAGGATGAGTAGTCTCATCTCCCTCTCTGCGTCCCTCACCATGTACAGGGTCAGACTATTTGGGCCAAGCGCTAAGCACATTCAGGAGGCGCAATTGGCTGTTCATCGCCAAAGGGTGGGAAATCTCACCGGACTCTAATGGCTTTCGCAGCTGGGTCTGCCCTGGCGTCCTGTGTCATCAGGTTTCACCTAACATCAAAAGGATACCTTCCACCTGGCCGCACTCATGTCCTCCCTTACTTCCCACCCAAAGGAAATCAGACCCTTGGTTTCTCATAAAGCTCCTGGCTATCGCTTTGCACCCTTGTTACGTGGTTTTCCCAGGATGTTCTTCAAATTTTGAATATGTAGGAGAGACTTCCCAGGAAACCTGAGAAGCTGTCTTCGAGGCAAAACAGCTGTCAAAACAGCAGCAAGAGCTGATCATTGACAGCAGGCCCTGATGTTTGAGCACTTGTCTTAAACTCAGTGGTGTCAGATGGAAGAGTTTAGTGCCAACTCGGTGACAGTACACAGACTTCCTTTGTGTTTTGGTTTATTCTTGCATCGGGGCAGTGTGTACAGTGGATCTGTAATAGAAACTTAGAAAAAACATTTTTCTATATTTCTCAGATGAAGTTAAACATACTGGCAAAAGTGGCGTACAAGCTAGGAGTTCGTCTTGTAACCGGTGGGCTGTTGGTTTTAACCTCTGCGGCGATCATCTCAGTCCTTGTGTCCTTGGGCAAGACACTTGACCCACTCTGCCTGCTGCCAGTGATCAGAGGGCCCTGGGGTGGCACATGTAAGGCGGTGCTAATGAAGCTCAAGTTATAACCGGATTCAGAGCTTGCTATTGGCAGAAAACTAAGATACACATCTTCTAAGAAATCTGGACAACACCTGTACACCTCTACCGTACCACACCAACTTTATTTATGAGCTGCTTTAAAACAGCCACAGCTGAAACAAAGCGCTGAACAAAAATGCTAGATAAAATCTTCCATAAATATGTGCACATACACATGTACACATAAAGCCACAAACACACGTACTCTTGTTCAATAATGAAATGAGAAAAATATTTTGATTGGGAAAAAAACTAGATTGGATTATTGTACTCTGAACAGGGATTCTCAGTTGGACATTTATGAAACCTTTATTCCATTTGTGAAAGCGCAGCAACAGGACATTTGTTGTGCACTTATTACAGACTCTGTGAACCGGTTTGATATCTGTGGCATCTTTATTCTGTTTGTGAAAAATGGACCTCTAGATAGTCTGAAACAAACATCATTTATCATCTTGTATCATCAGCTGAATGTATCCTCACACCTCCAGTAGTTATGCTTTCACAAATTGTGGAATGAACAGTCATAAAAATGCTCAAATTTCACACACGATTTCTTCTAATGGTATATTATTGTCAGAAGACGGTGTATCATCACCTTGTTCTGTTTATTTTTCTCTCTGATCCCAGTTTGGTCCAGATCGTTCTGATCGTGACAGCTGATGAAACTAAAGCAACCCTTAAAGAAAATCTAATAGAGTAGAATACTCTAATACAGTAGAAGATAAGCATTAAAGAAAATGACTTTAAATTGCGGGTTGTCAAACTGGGGACAAAATGTCCCAGTGGCAGACTAAATTGACGGATGATTGGAACAAAATTTCCTGTGGCAAAGGGCTTCTTTTTGTACCGAAATAAAATGTAAAGTGACAAACTGCATGTATTTGAAATGGAAAAGGGCCGAAATGAACAGCAGCCCTGCTTGGGAACTAGTTGGTCTTCACTGAACCTATTTACATAAGTGTCTCCTTCCAAAAAAAACCCCATTATGTACAAGGAGATGGAAATAGCTAAAAAAAACACCTGACCTTGGCAAAAGTCATGAAGCAATTTAATGTTGTTTGCCTTTTGCTCACAAGGGGCAGTAGCGATTTTATTCCCTGTTCAACAACATTAAATAAGCAGAACCTGTTAGTTTTACAAATATTACCTGAAAAAAACATGATTCCTAAGAATGTTTTGACGTTTTCAAATGACATCTTTTCCTCCATCTCAGGACCATTGGGTTTGGCGGATGAGAGACAACTCTGTATTGCCGGGATTCCCCATGCTCATCAGCGTGTTCTGGAAGGGGCTGCCGTCAAAGATAGATGCCGTCTACGAGAACAGCGAGGGCAAGTTTGTCTTCTTCAAAGGTAAGGCATTGTTCATCAGCCCCACTCATTTCTGCCTTCACAACGCAGCTTTGCTCAGATCTGTTCCATCGGGGAGCAATCCTCGCGCAGCTTTTGATCCTAAACCTCGACGCAGATATTGTGTCTGTGTAATCCTAGTTTATGCGATCTCTCTTGTGTCTCATTTAGCCACAACAATCTTTACCTTGAGATCTGTTTACATGGGAGTGTTGTCTTTTTTTTTTCTTCTTTTTTTTTTACAAGCTTGTACAACCATGCTCCTTCCAACACTCTGTATGTTTTTTCTGTGAGTGCTTATATTTACCAGAAGAAAGACGTTTTTATCTGCTTACTCAAAGCGCTGCCTTGATCTTATCTGTGTAGCACTTGATTGTAAATCTGGGAGAGATTAAAGGAGTGTTTTGCTGGGTTGGAATATTCCAATATAATCCGATAGATCTGATTTTAAATAATACATATACTCTGGTGTTGCTTATGGCATTATATATTCAGTATAAATCATCAACTGCAGCTAAACATCCCTCGTATGGATTGCTTTAGGAAATCACTGTTGATTTCAAGAAGTTTTTCCACAAGCTACGTTTTAATGATGCATGATTTGAGGGTTTTTTTCTTTGCGCTTGTGTGATTTCTTTATTTTTTATGCATTTTATTTTAACATATTCAATGTAGACCGGCAAAATAGCTTTGAAGCCAATTATGTCAAGAGCCAAGAAAACACTTGAAAGAAACGTCAAACAAACTTGGAGGTCTGTGCATTTGCACACACTTCAGAGAAGAAGAGAGGAAGAAAGATACAGAGAAAGAGAGGAGGGAAAAAAAGAAGGGTGGTATGATGCAAGGAGATGCAGGCAAGCCGTGAAAGTGTGCTGGGATAAAAACGACAAATCCTCTCTCAAAGCCATTTCTATTTTCAACCCCTAACAATTCCTGGAAATGCAGACTACTGCTCCTGTGTGCCACGGGCCCTGAAACTTGGATTGCACTGCCTTTTCCTTCACTCTGCTTACAACCCAGGCTGGGTGGATTTAGAAAATCCATATTAACAGAATACCATTTCTCATTTAAACTCACACAACAGATTTGCCCAAAGGTCTTATTCTGTCTGTCCACATTTGGAAGAATCCAGATAAGAAAAACAGGTTTGTCTGCAAGTGAAATGCTGTGCTGTTCTGTCTGTCCCATACTAACCAGACACTTCAAGTATCCTCTGACAAGTCTCCCACATTCTCCCAAAAATTAAGAAAGCACAGATGGAGACACTAAAGTCTAGATTTCACTGAGGTCAGTCATGGCTCTGGCACTGATTATGTTTATCCAAAAAAAGGCAGTCAAAATGTTAACACCTAGAAGCAGCATGTGTTGTCTATTTCTACGGGGAAGTGCTCTGCTAGTTGTTTAGTCATTGTTTCCCTGTTTGTAGTTTTTCTCAGACGCTAGAAGTTATACTGCGTAAGATTATGTGATCCAGTAGAACTGGGCTTTGTTCTTTGACATTTTCAAATCTCGCCTTGCGATTCAGAGATGTAGGAAGAGGCACATCTATGCATAGATATTGCTCCTTGCATTTGTAGCACACAGTTTGATCACTGTCCAATCCAGGGTGTCGGGTCAACTCCATGATAATTCCCCAAAGTGAAATAACAGAACACTATACAACTTATTTACTCCACTTTATATTTGCTAGGCTTGTCCATCCATACATCGTTGATTCCCCCCTGAGGGGGCTATCTCCAGCTGTCATTGGGCGAGACGCGGGGTACACCCTGGACAGGTCGCCAGTCCATCACAGGAAAAAACAAGCATGTACACACTTACGCCTAAGAGCAGTTTGGAGAGATCATTTAACCTAACACCCATTGGATTGTGGGAGGAAGCAACAAACGCATGCACAGGAATAACATGCATACTCAATGCAGAAAGACTCCAGGCCTGGGTTCAAACCCAGGACCTTCTTACTGCAAGGCAACGGTGCTACCAACTGTGCAGACATGTAGCACATTTGTCACAAAGAATTGGCATTTAATTATGGCAAAGCCACATGTTGTGACCATAAATAATGATAATAATAAACAATTTTTCATTGCAACATACATTCCAATAATATTTGACTTTTGCATTTAACCCATAACTTAGGCAGCAGGAGCTTGCCACTGTGAGGTGCCTGGGGAGGATTCTGGGGTCTTGCTCAGGTGCCCGGAGTGACAGTCTGTGGGATTCGAACCCAGGAACTTGTGGCCTCTCCAAGACACACTTTCCTTTAAAATAAACATGTTTTCTGATAGCTTAGCAGCTATTACTCAACACTATGCCATTGGTTGTGTGTTAGCACCGGAAAAGAAAAATAATGTGATAATAAGACAGAGCCATGTTTTCTTACTGTAGAATAAAAATCTAAATAGTAGGGACTAAACTTCAATCAAACATGTTTCTAGCTCCAGGAAATAAAAGTTCGTCCCTTGAGATGATTGTAAGCTAATTGACTTGACATGCTAGTGTTGGCGGCAAACAGTAGGACAGATAAACACATCTGAGGGCTGGGTGGGTAGCTCTAGTTTTAAAGCGAAGAGAAAAGACGTGTAGCAGAGATCAAAGGTTGTGGCTTCTGCTTTTTAAAGAATCTTAGAAGCAAGTTTGACATTAACCTGAAGAATGACAGGCCTAGCATGTTTAGATCTTGTGTGGTATATCCTAGAGTATATGGAAAACCCCTGTGCATTATATTTGAGTATAAAATAATTACTCAACTATATATTTACATAGTAAATAAGTATTACCGCAGGGTTACAAATGTCCACATATCTAAGCACCCTGAATGTTTGGATTTTATTTGATGGACATTTTATTCAGCTCCATCCACCTTGCTATCAACTTTGACTAGTGCTCAACAAAAACATCCCCACAGTGACTCTGCAAGGATAATCTGGTTTAGACGATGGATGGTTAGATGTTTTATTATGTTTTTCTTATAATCCCAAAGAAGTTTGTGGTTGTAATTTAAAACATGGAACAGGTCAAGGGGTGTTAATAACTTTGTTAGGATATCTTTATTACATACAGCACGCTCCATACGATACTAAGGTCAAGCAGGGGGAGTTAGTCACTGGACAATGTAGGCCTGAGCCAACACGACATCGAAGCAACCCTCACAGCTCTGAAGATGAATCTCAACTTTAATGTGCAGGTTTATTCAGGGCGGCTCCCATTTTTGAAAATATCTAATATAAGAAGAAAAGCAATTTTTTCTTAACAATGATTGAGAGAGAAAGAGAATACAGAATGTTTTTTTTGGGGGGGGGGGGGGGGGGAGCATTAGAATCAGCTTGAACTCACTGCCTTTGGGGGGTTAGAGACTCGATTAATCTCAGGGTGTGGTTTATTAATGTCAGAGGAAGCGTGACCCGCAATGAGTGGAGAACGTAGTGAGAAAAACATGAAATGACAGGAATTTCCTTTCCAATAAGAGTCTATCCTCCCCTGTTAATATTCAACCAACACCCTGTGCTACAGTTCCTTCCTCCTTTCCATGAAGGCCCTATTAGAGCAGATTTAGTTGTTCAGGTTAAATCTGCATTTCTCTGGACTTTATAATGACAGAGAAAAGCCACGAATAAGGCCAGGATTATGCCTGAATTTTTCCACTCATTTCCTGTGTTTGTTAATGAAAGGTGCTCAGGGCATCTTAATGCTGAGCTTGCAAAGGTTTAGGTTGGTCTTGCAGCCTCGCAAGTGTTTATTTAGAGACCAGGGAGGAATAAAGATGCAATATCCTCAGTTAGCACTCTCATATTTGACTTTTGAATGTATGGTTATGTGTTTTCTTTGGCAAACACGTCATGCCTTAAAATATTAGTCAAACTGTAAAAGCCAAATAAAAGACCTTGCTTATATTGGTACATAAACAACTGAGCAGCTGTCAAAATGTGCACCTCAACCTAATCACTCCTCAAGAAACAGGTTAAAGTGATACAGTGTGGAGAAAAGAAACAGAAACATTCCTTTTGGCTCTTTTCTTGACCTGAGATAAAACAAAGCTGCTAGGAGAAAGACTAATAAATACATAGAAATTTTCAATATTATCATATTTATCCTCCCAGTGCGGGCAGGAATGTGCTTTGTCTTCGTCATTCTGCCTTCGACTTTTCTTTTTCTCTGGTAACATTCACCTCCCCCACTAGCACCTCTTCCTGGCCCAGCCTTCGACTCCTCCAGTGATATAGAACTGCATTTCCTGGGGTCACACTGTGTCAAAAATGTGCTGTTTAACCCAATAACTTCACAGGAAGCAGGGCAGAGACATGGACAATAGGGAACAGAAGCCAGTCAAACACTTGCAGCTATTTTGGTTGTAAAAAGTATGGAGATGTTTGGTTGGGCCCATGAGGTTGAAAAGTCTCAAAAAGAGGCTTTTATGTCTCTGTTATGTTGTCGGTTTTTCCTCCAGTGTCACTGATATTTTCTCTTTTATCTCAGTTGAGTTGTGACTAGTTCAGTTTGCAAGTGCTGAAAAGGTTCCACAGTTAGCATGGGTCGAAAGAGCCAATACCCGCTTTCCTTGCTTTCAAGATTAACTTGTATGAAAATATTTCCAGTCGTGAAAAACCAGCTTGCATCAATCGTTGTAAAACAATAAAATGTATACATCATATAGGACATATTAAATAGTGCTATAATAATGACATGTTATATTATTTTTTTTGTTTGTTTTTTTGTTTTTAACGTGTCCTGTCTGGCAATGTAGACAGGACACATATTTATTTACATAATTGGAGCATTACTGCTTTTGCTAAAGAGCTCTGCTTGATACTCATGCAAAAAACTTTATTGGATATTATTTTGGGATTATCGCAAGTTCAATGGACACCGAAATAGGAAAGAAGAGAAAGAAAGAAAGAGAGAAAGATGAGGCAAAATGTTAAAAGGGATAAAGGTGAGATAAATAGAGTCGAAGAAAAAGTGAGTGCTAGATATCGTTTTCGGAGTCTGCTTCTACACCTGCAGAAAGAGATATAAAAAAATCAGCAAAGCCAAACAAAAAAGTATCACAGGTACAAACAACCAACGCCTTGATAACATCACTGAAAAATACCCAGTATAATTTAAATATAAGATGTATATAGTGACTGCCAAAGCTAATTACAGGGTTCATCTGTTTATTAGTAAATCTGTAAGCACCTGGATCCAAGCATCTGTAAGCGTTTGTGAGAGTGCGCTTGTGTATGTAAGGTTTATCCACAAGAAAAATGCTCAATAGTGGTTGAGAGAGAAGCCAAAGACTCGCCCCCCCCAGAGAGGGAGACACGAGGGGAACCAGAACCCCAGACGTCCGAAAGGGCCCCCAGAGCACAGGAGCCCAAGAAGGACCAACACATGGATAGCTGCCTCACGAAACCTCCCAGCAGCCACAGTGCAGAATCCCCCGGGGTCTGTAGCAACAAGCAGCCAGCTACACCAGAGCAGATGCAGCAATGGTCCCAGAAACCTGAAGCCCAACCGTACACCCACAGCAGGCCCAACAAAGCCAAGGGAGCCCTGGCCCCCTAAGCAGCCTCCAAGAGTGAGCCAGCACACAGCTGAGCACCCAGCTCGAGACACTGAGGACCACCAACGCACCAGCGGGACAAAATGTTATGTTCACATAATGGTCTGCTAATTCATAATGAGAGACTGTGGACTTGACAATTGTCTAGCAGTCACTGAAAAGTTCTACAAGGATGTTTAGCTACAAAAGGTCATTGCTAAAAAAGCTGCTTGTTCACAGCCATATACGTGTGTACTATTGGAGAATTGAGTGTTGCAGATAAAGGTGCACAACCAACAGGGATAACAACAGCCTTGACAGGATTGTGAAGCAAAACTATTTTGCTCAGGGTCCACATACTCAGAGAATCTCATACCAGCCTATGGCTAATCCAGAGTAGCTCGAACACAGGCAAAGACAAACGTTTCCCCATATTCTTTTCCTGTTTCAAATCAGGGAAATATCCAGATCCAAAAGTGTAACATAACACAGCAGGTTATTTCTTAATGTTTGCTGTGAAGCTTTCTCTGTTCCTGGACAATGTTCTGTTGCTGTATGGAGGTCCCTGCTGTTGCCTGTCTGCCTTGTCTTAGTTAATCATGCTTGTTTGTTCCTGATACACAGGAAAGCAATTCTGGGTATATAAGGACACAAAGTTGGAGCCTGACTACCCAAGGGACATCACCCAGTTCAGCCACGGCATGCCTTCCCAGAGCATCGAGACTGCAGTGTGGTGGGAGGATGTGGCCAAGACCTATTTCTTTAAAGGAGACAGGTGAGGATCATTGGAGCGAGCAGAGATACAAAAAAGATTTCTTAGAGATGTGTCTGTAAAAGTCCAAAATATTCAAAGCTGGGTGTGAAATGCACTAAGATGGAATAACCCCTTAACCCAACATGTGTTTGGACAATATTATACCATCTGTTGTCAGTTTAAACTGTATATTTGCCAGCTTCTGCTTTGTCCTCCTGTGGCTCATCATTTGTTTCTGTTAAGGTACTGGCGCTACAATGAGGAGAAGAGAACCATGGACCCTGGCTATCCGAAGTCCATCTCAGTGTGGAAGGGGGTCCCTGCTTCACCACAGGGGGCCTTCGTTGACAAAGCCCATGGTATGATCTGTCCTTCCCAATACTGCTCTGTGGCAATAAGAACACCAGTCATGTGCCAGGCGGCATTGATTATAGCTGATTACTGGCACATGCTGTGTGGGAGCTAAACCAGGCTAGAATTGATTGAAATTTGCCCCAGTTATCTGCAGATTTTTAGCTGGTGGCATACTTCCATGTAACATCAATAGAGATAGACAGTGTTTGCACATTGCAAACAGTTTAGCGTAAGCTTATCCGCAAAAAGCCTGCTTTGTTTGTTGATGGTGTCGAAAGGAAATTGTTTCATAATCAGCCCATACTGCAGTAAGACCCAGTTGGAGCAGAACTGTGGAAAGTAAAAAGGAAAAGATCCCCACTGAGCACTGGTTTAAGCCAGCTGGCCCTCTTCAGCGGAGGGAAGGTGGAATGTTTAACTCTCACAAAGATCACCTATTGGCCAGTAAAATAATGTTAGGAAAAGGGAAAAGCTTTTGCCTTCGGACGTTATGCCAGGTGGGTTTGGTGTATGGCGCTGGCAGCAACACAGTCTAAAAGGGAGAGCAGGTGGTGTCGAAAGCTTAGCCCATCTGCGCTGAGGATCTGCCGCCAGATCTGTGGCCGGGTGTGTGTCCTAGCGAGGTCATGGAGCAGGTATCTATCGGAGCGTGAAGGATGGATTCGTATCCAGCAGGCTTATACGTGTGTGCGCTTTCCCTTGTCTTTGTGTCGGCATACATTTATTAGCCCGTCTGGCTGATAGCGGATGCCGTGTGTCAAGTATCACGTTCACAGCGTTGACCCAGATATGCATAATGTCTATCCTGGAGCCAGTGATAACATGAGTGAGGCAGCAGGCTTTTAGGGCTAGAGGGCATTGTTGACCTAGCTGTATAACACAGTAGTTTTAACCGGATTTCATCTTGTATGAATACCGATCTGCATCCATGTGAGATACACTAGTGCAGAGCTTCTTAAGTCAAGTCCTCAATAGTTACTATCCCGCAGCTTTTAGATGCATCCCTTGTCCAAAACCCCTAAAATCAAGTGGTTGAATTCACTCATCAGCACGTTATTCACATATGAACAAGTAATTTACTTGATTCAGGTGTATTGAAGAAGGGACACATCAGCAAGTTGCAGGAAAGTACCTCCAGAGGACTGGACTTGGATGAAAAAATACATTTATTTGTAGGAGTTTAACAATACATCCAGGAACAATACGTAATACGGACTTCATGGGAGGGTGACAACATTTTAGGAATATTTTTGGGAAAAACTTGGAATCTACTTTTTTGCTTCCACAGATAAAGTAAAGGTTTTACACATTTAAAAACTGGAATTTCTGGTGGGGAATGTGTGTTTGCATTGCAGATTTTATAAGGTGGTCCTAATGATAAAGCATTGAAATTCTCAGTAAGTAGGATTTCACAAATAACATAAAGGTTTCATAAAGGTTTTAAAGACCTTCTGTTCAGTGTAGGATTATCAGGTTTACTGTGTTTCAGACGCATTAAAAAAACCTGTGAAATAAGCATTAAGTTTATCACCAAAAGGAAGCAGTTTTGCTCATTTTTAGCAACAAATGTTTAACCAGTCATGATATTCTCAAAGTGCTTCCAAAATGTTTGCAACTGGCCTATACATAACATTTTAAGATGTTTTAAACAACCACTGTACGCTGTAAAATGATTTAGTTTAGATTTAGCCAGTCTAAATATTTTAGAGATGACCAAATTCAGTTCAGACTAATGAAAAAACTAAACTAACCTTTGCAGATGCTAACTTTAGCGTTATTAGCGGCGAATGATTTGCTTGTTGAGGTATTCCAACAGTGCTTTAGTCTTTAATTTTTGTCAGGGCTTTAGAGTATCCAAAATTGCTCCCACAAAAATTATTTTCACAGCTTTGGTAATCGATGCCTGCCAAGTAGACCAATGACAAGTCTGTATTAGTAAATTCAGTCAACTCACTTTCCTGTCTTACTTCAAAATAAAAGTGTCAAACAGAGATACAGGGTGTCAAACTTAAATCACTCACCTCCATAATCAGGATTCTTAGTAATGTTGTAATTCTTACAATAACTGGACAGCACAGATTTAACTTGGACGAGAAAGAGTGTGTTGTTTTAATGAAATCATAGCTCTCTTCTTGATTCCGCTCTTTACGCTAGTGTTACGTCCACCAGGCTCGTTTGGTGGGGTAACATTAAAGGATTTTCTGGTTAAATTGAATTTATTAAATTATACTAAAGAAAGAAAACCTGAAGAGGGAATACCTGAAATAAGAAACCAAGATAGATTAATGCAAAACCCATAACTAACCAGAAATAAGTAAATGCAAAACAAATCTAACAAAACCCAACCATAAGATAAGCTACAAACCAAACCAAATGGGGTTCTGAGGAGGGAGAGCAGGAAGAGAGCCTCTCCTCTGCTGCATGCATAGCAGCTTTAAAGCAGCAGAGCACCAATCAGGGCAATACATAACACCTGCAGAGGGCCTGTCTCTCGAACCCTACAAGGAAAATTAGGCAGAGACCCACTGCAGCCGTAACAGCTAGGCTAATTGTTTACTTGCCTGTCGTTCTGTACATGTTTGGTTTAGTGTAAAATTTACTGTAAGTCTGCCCTGTGTGGCAAACATTAAGTGTCAGAAGTTGATTTATGTCTTACAAATTTGCCTCATGAAACAAAAAGCTTGGAGCCGCAGTTCCGATCAGGAAGTTCTGGTAGTTCATTGGCTGCTATAGCAGTGTTAGCATGTTTAGCCTTGAATGTTTAGCCTTGACAGTAAATCTACGGGCCAGGACTTGAACCAGACATTGTGCCAGTTAAATAAAATATGTCCGATGTTATAGCTCCAGCATTTCCTCTTCTTTGCACCGTATGATCATTTTGTCTCGCTCCAAGATGAATGTTTAAAAAGCTCACCCCATTTTTGCTTCACTCCTTCGCAAGGAACATCAGCATCTAACAAGTGATTAAATAGGCCCAAGCCCTCCCCTGCTTGAAATTTAGGCCATTTCTCCCCTCATCTTCCCCTTGAAAATGTGTGCATGAATAATAAATGGCCAGGCACAAAGTGTAAAGGAGGCCAGAGAGAATGAGGAGAACTTAGGGCTTCAGCCATGCTTTTGGGCTCAGTTTAATAAAAAAGTGTTTCAGTAAATGAAGGAAGGTTTAGTGTCAGCCCAAAACGCACACTCTTTTATCAATATGTATGCACCAACTACAGCAGAAATTTCCAAAACTTGATAATTGCTTCTTCTTTTTTAATAGCAAAAGGTGACATGTGTACTTGTGTGATTCTTTCCGGGGGTTCTGGCTCCTGCTCGACTATGCGTTAGTGTTTATGACTAAAATAATTAAGCCTGAGGGACAGTAAAGTGTCCTTAGCAGAGCAGGGGAGATGGAAGATAAAAGACAGATCAAAGGTAGAGCGGTACACAATCTGTTGAAAACTCTTATATATTCTTATTTTGTCAATTTAAGAAGTTACCTTCATTTGAAATTCAGTAAACTCTGTTTTTCCCCCTAAAAGTAAAGACTGGAGATACACTTATCAGATTTATATGGCCAATTTTAGAATGCAGGTTTTAGTAAACCTAATTCTGATTTCTCTTTTAGAGTTTTTTTCTTTTTTTGTGGCACTAATGGCCTTTATTTGACAGTAAGTTGACAGGAAATGAGGTTGAGGAAGAGGAGGAAGCTTGCGGCAAAAATCCATGGGCCAGGACTCGAACCTGGGTGCTCAAGGGCAAAAGCCTCCAAACGGTGGTGGCGCACACTACCCCTGCGCCACCACCGTGCTGCTCTTTAAGAATTTTCTATACCTCTATCAAGTCGCCCAGCTGTCGACGGTCATTGATTATTAATATTGCTAGTAGGGAGAACATCACTCTGCTGTGTGAGTGAGCAGTTAAAGATTAAATATTGGTGCAATTTCCGTGTGAATTCCCTAGAGACTATAGATCCTCACAGATTTCCACAAGGCTGCCAACATTTCCCATTTTCCTAAAGCATATTCCTTGACAGCTGGAGGTTTAAAGCTTCAATGAGTGATAAAGAGCAACTTGCTACACTCTGTCCATCCTTCAAGTCTCGCTCTCATTCTGTCGCAGCCTGAATTAACTGCAAGTTACAAAAACATAGTTTCCCTTGTAATTGCTACTTGTCTCTTAATTTTTTAAACTTCATCCCACTGTAATATCTTCCACACTGATAAGTGTTTTTGTTTGAACTACCTGTAAGCACTTGTAAGCGTATGATGTGTTCCCAGATCGGAAAACAGTCCGATTTTTTATTTCAGACAGGCCTTTGATCTGAGTCCTTGACCCCAATTAGGGGCTGGTTTCTCAGTGCATCTCTGTGTGGGTTTTGTTGGGTCTGAGATACAGTATTCTAAAGTGTGTAGCTTCACTCATGTTGTCTGTTTGTTGAGATGCCTTTAAAGAACCGGCAAAAGAAGTTTACTAGAATGATCCACTACTTGGTCACTCAGCACTCATGGCTTTCTGTTTCCTTTCCCCTCCAGGATTTACCTACTTCTATAAAGGAAAGGAGTACTGGAAGTTCAACAACCAGTTGCTACGAGTGGAGCCGGGATACCCACGCTCATTCGTCAAGGACTTCATGGGCTGCGACCGGATGCCCAGGGACCCCAGGCGCCCGCCGGCTGAAGACGGCAACTCGGACGTGGTGATTGAGCTGGACAACGAGGCCAGCACGGTGAAGGCCATAGCCATCGTCATCCCGTGCGTGCTCGCGCTGTGCCTGCTGGTGCTGATCTACACTGTGGTGCAGTTCAAAAGGAAGGGCACGCCGCGCCACATACTGTACTGCAAACGCTCCATGCAGGAATGGGTCTGAGCCGCTGAGAGACTAAAGGGAGCAGGGCGAGTTGGGACGCTGGCAGAAGAAGAAAAAAAAAAAAAAAACAGCCGTCACTTTTACGGGAGGAGGACAGCTGACTGTGGAGCGCTTTATTAAAAACCACAGCCATGCCTCCTTCTCTCTGGTGGTCTGATTCTTTTGTTCAGACCTGCAGAAGCAGCCAGACACTCTGACTGTGATTCAGGAGATCCCAAAACCTGACCATGACTTTGTTAGCCCCCGGCCTTTTTAACAACACGGGGGCAGGAGGCCAGAACGGACCTCTGGCCCCAGACAAAGAAAAAAACGAAGCAAAACAGGAAAAAAAGAACAAGAAAAAGCAAGAGGGTCAGCATCACTTTGTATCTCTGAAACTTGACTTCCTATCCCTTTCTTTTTTTATTTTTCTGCCCTATCTGCTTTCAGTCAGATGGAGAACTTTTTTTTTGGTGGGTGGGGGGTGGGCACACACTCTTCCCACAGGACACTGTATTGTCGTCTCTCATATCAGGTTGTTGGGAAAACAGCAATTTTCTATTATCTTGATGGTCCTCCCAAATCCCCCCATCAAGAACCTTATCACCTTGTTACCAAACATCAAACGCCTTCCTTTATTTTAGTTCTTTAATTTGAAGTTTGAGGAAATAGATTTGATCTGAAAATGGAAGTCCTCAGCCGTCCCTTTAAGAAACTCCTGAGACCAAACTAAACCAAAAGAAGTTAATTTCTTTCCAAAGAGGATCAGATTTGTTTTTATTATTTCGTGGTTGTTCTCATTTCGTTTGATTCCTTCCCTTCTCTGGATCCTTGCAGCGATGAAGAGTCGGGGAGCTCTGACTGTTGTGGCAGTCTGTTTGAGACACAGGGGCCAAATGATTCTGCAATATTTTTAACTCGCCTTAAATTTAGAGCAAACGACTTGTGCTTGGTCTTACTGTTCCTTGGTTTTTATCTTTTTTCTTGTCTGCTCTTGTTTTATTTGTGTATTGCTTTTGTTTTTGTTTGTTTGTAAAGAAGCTAAAATAAGTGCTTCTCGTGATTGGTATTTTCTGGATTTTATTACACTACGCAGAATAATCAGCACTGGTTTGCTGAGCCATTCTGGACACTATATACAGTAGGTTCGGCCTGTATTGCGAGTAATGTATTGTATTGTTGGAAGGTTCTGGAGTAAAGCCACTATTTCTGTGTTAAGATATTTGTTACTGTTACATTTTTTTTATTTCTTCCATAGGACAATAGCAGGCTGATGGCAGCCCGGGTCTCACTGAATTCGTCTTTTGCCCATTCCCTTCAGTTTGATCAAGTGTTTCTTTTTAAACGGTTGTTGTGTGAGGTCATATGTGAACAGATTTCTTTTTTTTTTTAAAGTTGACTGCCTTGTTTGAGAGAGCTCAGAGTTCCAAGAATGCTTTTTGTCTTGCAGCATAGGACCCACAAAGCGAGACGAGTCAAGATCAGTGCCTGTGTCAACATGCATGCAAGCATTTACTGTACAAACACCTGGTTCTGCTCTACGTGGCTTCAGAACCCCTCTTTGAAGGAACTTTTCTCTTGAAAATGCTGTTATTTTTGTACCTTTTCAGTGTGTCCCAGTTCCCATACCGTCCCCTTTTCTAGGTACAAAAAGTGAAAAAAATAAAAATATTCAAGAGGTACCTTTTGGGATTTATTCAGGAAATCAGATGATCGGGGAGTCAAATTGGCCTCAGCAGTCTGCGAGCAAGTGAGCAGCGCCCTCGCTGTCATTGCGAGCATTCTTTGAATGTGTGTCCATTCATGCTCACGTTCTGGTTTTCTTTCTTCTTTTTTTCTTTTTTTTTTTTCTCTGGTCCAATTGGATGTCTCACAATGGTTTCTTTGTGTAAGACTGTGGGACAAATAAAAAAAAAAGAAACCATGTCCTGACTGAATGAATAAATTGATCAATATACGATGAAAAGCTGGCTCCAACCTCTTTGCTCTTCTTTTGACTTCTGTGTAAAATGGGTTTGTGGTTCAGTTTATTTAACAAGGTAACAATTATTTTGACTTAATGTTCGGAAACCTCTTTCGCTCAGCAGGTGACTGGAATCGGCCAATTTCCAGCTTGGGCAATCACTGGGAGATCTTAGGCTCAGAAATCCGACTTTATTTTAAGCAGAGATCATGTGATAATGAAGTGCATTTTCCTAGTAGACTGATTACAAATCATCATTGGGGAATAATAAAAAGTAGCTGTTTGTTTTATCTGTACGGCATTCAAACAGTAAAAACAGAGGTAATCATCGACATATTAGATATGTCCTCTGCCCTCCCATTCTCAGCAGCACCCGTCAAAGCATAAGAAACAATCTCCATATTGAGCAAATATATTTAACAGTAGTTATGAACTGAAAGAAGGGTCTACATGGTTTTTATTTTTTACAAATATAAATCTGAAACATTGTGGGTCCCATTTATATTTAACACCCTACAGTATACCCTTAAATAAGTTCTAGTGATGCAGAATAACTTCAGAAGCCAGAACAAGATCTTCCACATAAACCGAAGAGCCAGACCAGAATAGCATTAATCAGAGAAGCAATTCTGGAAGAAAATCTGAGGTTCACTTTTCCACTGGATGACAGAAGCAGACAGAGCTGTGATGAAGCTGTTTGGATCAAAGCATGTTTATGAGTCATAACGTCCTAGTCAAAGTCCAGACCTTAATCTGATTAAGAATCTTTGGCTAAACTTGACTTCCAATTTAGTTGTTGTTTAAAAGAAGGTGTAGAGCAAAAAGACAAGTGGCGTATGTAAAATGTTTAGATACATTCTTTCAGCAGGCATCAGCGGCCTCTGGCCTCCCTCTGCCGTTCAGCCTTTCAGAAGCCATCTTCAGAATGCGTTCACATATATATAACCTTGGTATAAAAGCGCTAGAGTCTCAAGCTACCGCCCAACCATAGTAACTTTAGTCTGCTAATTATTAACTTACTGAAAGTATCAATATTATTGCATGTTAGCTTCATAATTCATGTAGGTACTAAACCTAGATCACGCTGTTTTTTAAAAAGTCTTTGAAAAGCCTTAAATTTAACCTACTGGTACTTGTATAAATCCTGTTTGAGTGTTAGGCATTTAGGTTAAAGATCTTTATATTGGAAATATATTAGAGAGATACAGTAACTCGTTTTTCAGCTGGAATTTGTTTCTACAAATAACTTTGGATGTTTGGTAACCCTGACCTCTATGTCAGGGGATTTCAAGAGAGAGGCTTCTGTAAGCCATCCATTTTTACATGTGATTTGACCAGAAAATGTTTATTAAATATTTATTTGTGGCCAGTGACAGTTCTTAGACCACACTTTTAATCAGCAGATCAGAGCTTCACAACAACTGGAAATCAGAATGAACCTAGAAAACTTCCTCCCATCAAACAGTCCATCGCTACATAATAATCAGTGGCTCCACTCCCAGCACAGTGGTTGACCTCTGAAGCCCTGAGAACTTTAGTTTAAACATACACTTTTAGACACCTGAAAAAGGCTAAAAAAGATCAGTTTCTCTTCAAACGTATATGTTTGATCAGGTTTCAACCTCATTTCCAGATCTGTCCTGTTGAAAGAGAAATTGTAGCATTGTTAGCGACAACCATTGTATTACCACAAATATCCAGAATATACAGCTTTGCTCACTTGGATGTGGTATATTAAAACCTCGTTTTAGTCAAAACCTGACTGGGACCCGTTTTAACTCTGCCCTCCCTCAGCTCAGGCAAGCTGTAAATAAAGGCTGTCGGCTTGAACCGCCGTGTATCCGCTGAACTCCAGAGATTAACTTCAGCCGCTGCAGAAAAGGAAAATAAAAAGCAGAGTTTGGTTCGGAGAATTGTGTTGGCGTGGGTTCTGAGAGTTCAGCGGTCCCCTTGTTGTTGTGTGGCACTGTGTTTTATTTTAGATGTGCGATCCCGGTGGTGTGGCTCTGGCATTTATTGAGGACCGAATGTGAAACGGGAGCTGCAGAATGTTTATTCTAGCTTTTTCTGGGACACGTTTGACATACAGTTACTGACAACAGTGGGTGAGGTCAAGCTATAGTTTACAGACTGTGGTGTGTGTGTGTGTGTGTGTGTGTGTGTGTGTGTGTGTGTGTGTGTGTGTGTGAGATGGAGCTGCACTTGATTGGTTCCCATCACAGCATTGTTCAGCAGTAAAATTACCTCTACTTTAACATGTATTATGTGCTCAGCCATGTTTAAATCGTTGCTTTTCCTAGAGGCTTTTCCTCATTGTAGGTGCTCGTCCCGGCCTCACTCTTCATATAACGTATGCAGCGATTGGGCAACGATCCGAGCAGTAAGGTGCTCGTGTGTCTGAATGCAGAACGGCGTTCAGTGGGTGTTTTGCAGTTGAAGAAATGAGAACTTCTAAAAACCTCACTGGCATCCCAATGACGGTGTTTTTGTCAGGTTTAAAATATACAAATTGTTTCCTGCATGTTGATGAAGTTGGTTTTTTTGTCTGAGATGTGAGTTCTTGCTGCCGTTTAAGCCTCGGAAACAAAGGCTGGGGTAAACCCTGTGCTCCCAGCAACCTCTGCTACTTCTGTCAGTGGCATTAAACTGACCGGCCAGGATTCTGTCCCTCCCTCTTTTTTTTTTTCTTTTTCAGCGCTTCTATTTTGGTTAGCATTCCTCCTCTTCTTCCTGCTGTCGTTGGCTCAGAGTCTGAATGATTAACTCGGGACCATAAGTCATGCATTTTCATTTAACCCGAGTCTTTATGGTGCTCTGCTAAATGGACCAGGTTGAGGAGAGACCCGGGTTTTCAGCTCCAAACTAACTTGATCTGTTTGTTTCTGTGATCATTATGCAATTCAGATGGGATCTAGTCTAGAGTCTGTTTAAGTGACATGTCACAAGCAATGCACATGTCCAACTAGGAAATTGTCAATCTAAAAAGGATGACATAAGAATGAATAATAACATAGATCAGAAAACAGCCAAATGAAGTTTAAAAATCTTCAAAAAATGAACCAAAATCGTGTTGTGTTGGATACTCACTTCACTCCAGAAACATTTGAAGAGGTTTAAAGTGAAAGCAATTCAAACGCATCTTATCAAGCATTTATGAATTATTTATGAATAATTTTAATCCAGCTTTCTTACTATGTTTTCATCTGGTTTCTCATTCTTCCGGTGACCACAGAAAATGTGACAACGCTTGGTTCTCTGTTCGGTTGAAAAAGTCCTCTGTAACAAAAGCTAAACCCTACAGAGAGTACATTTATATCACCTCTCCTTAAATGTTGACTATTTATAAACCACATAAAAACAGATATATTAATTTCCTTAGAGCAGCGTAGAAAAACATTTTTTAGTGACCAGTTTGAGAAATCTAGTAATGGTGTCGGGGCTACTTCTAAAATCATTAGTTAGTTACTTACACTTACCTACGTGTGAAAAACCCAACAAAATGACCTTCAACCTTTACCGATGGAAATTCGAGGGACGTGAGTGATGTCATATCAGATTTGAGATCATCTTCTCCAGGTCATGATGGAAGTGGTATCTCTTTACTCAAAAAAGGTTTGAGTGTCATCATCACACCTTTAACATTCATTTTTGCATCGTCAATGGAAACTGGCATAAAACGCTCTGACGTGAAGCTAGCTACGGTTGTGCCACGCCTTAAATCAGGTGATCCCTGTGACGTGGCAGCTTTGATTTGCCCCACTGATGCTGCCTGCACTTCCCCAGCCTGACTGAACACACCTGCTCTCAATCATCTCCTCCTGTGTGTTTAATCATTCTCTCCACATCCTTCCATGCCAGTTTGTCTTTGTTTCTTCCAGCAAGCGTTTTTTTCCCAAGCCTTCTAGCCTTAAGTGACTTTTGGACCTATTTTGTGCTTCAGCTCTGCCTCAGCCCAGTGTTTTTTGGATTCCTCTGTCCTCTTGACCTTTGGAATGTCATTAAACCACAGAATTTTGGAAACTGTCTAAGTTGACATTTGAGTCCTGCCTGCCCAGTTACTTGTCACAATCCTGGGACTTTTTCAAACCATCAACCTATTTCAGTACCACCTAGCTTCTCAAAGATTTTAGAGAAACAAATAAATAAAATCCAGAATCACTTGCAGTTATCCACTATTCTTCATGGTTTCTGGAAAAAGCATTCAACTCATTTGGCACTATTTAAACTCACTGCTAGAATCGACTAAGCTCTAGATAAAAACAATTTGCTCTAGTGATGTTTTTAGATCTTTTAAAGGCACTTCATATGGTTAATCATAGTATTTTTCTTTCTAAATTATATAGATATGGTTTTTATGGAAATGTTCATAAGTGGCTCAGCAATTATCTTTCGAATCGAGAGCTTCTTGGAATTGTTTTCTGTAATGTAAAAATATAATACATGATGGTCTCCTTCAAGGATCCATAAAGGGACCTTTGTTGTTTCTTATTTACATAAATGATCTTGCGGCATTATCTAATTCTACTTTTTTCGCTGCTGTTTGTAGTTGACAATTGCCTTTTCAAAGGTATATTGGAAAAGAGTGCCATCTTATCTAGATAAATTACCGCTGCTGAAGAATAGATTTGTTAGATTAGCACAATTCTCTGGAACAGAAGCACCATGCAAGTACTCCTTTATTTTTCAGACTCAAGTTACTGAATATATTTGCCATCAATATTTTGCATATTTGATAATGGATATACTGATCTGTTATAGAAATTATTTTGTTAACAATTTTCACTTCATAATTACTCGACCAGACATGCCAAGAATCTCCATCCATGTTTGAAACACCCAGTTTTTATTACTGCTTTGGTCATTCTTGGCCTTCGCTCGATGAGCTTCGCGAGGTTAGTCACCTGAAATGGTTTCCCAAATGTCTTGAAGGAGTTCTCAAAGGTAGTAATAAAAATATAGAATGAAAAGGTGAGTCCAAACTTAGTTTGTGTCCTTTGTTTTCTTTCTCCAGCAGAAGGTGTCCTTCTTTTCTAATTCAATTCAATTCAGTTTTATTTATATAGCACCAATTCATGAAACATGTCATCTCAAGGCACTTTACAAAGTTAAGTTCAATCATATTATACAGATTGGGTCAGATTATACAGATTAGTCAAAAATGTTCCTATATAAGAAAACCAGTTGATTGCATCAAAGTCCCAACAAGCAGCATTCACTCCTGGAGAAGCGTAGAGCTACAGGGAGAGTCGTCTGCATTGTACATGGCTTTGCTGCAATCCCTCATACTGAGCAAGCATGAAGCGACAGTGGAAAGAAAAAACACCCGTTAGCGGGAAGGAAAAACCTCTAGCAGAACCGGGCTCAGTATGAACGGTCATCTGCCTCGACCGACTGGGGTTACAGAAGACAGAGCAGAGACACAACAAGACAGACAAAAAGCACAGAAGCACACATTGATCTAGTAATCTGTTCTACATTAGATGGTAATAGTCGGTGATCTGTCCTCCCTGGATGATTTCACAGTCAACAGAACGTCAGACCAGGTGTACCTACTATGAAGAAAAAAAAGAGAGAGAACAAAAAGTTAAAAGCTGAAATGACAACAGTCATTTCAATGTAATGCAATGCAAATCTGGAGAACAGTAAAAATCAGTAGAGTGAGAAAAATAGGCCCTGATGTCCTCCAGTAGCCTAAGCCTATAGCAGCAAAACTATAAAGGTAGCTCAGAGTAACATGAGCCACTCTAGCTATAAGCTTTGTCAAAAAGGAAGGTTTTAAGATTAGTCTTAAAAGTAGACAGGGTGTCTGCTTCATGGACCAAAACTGGGAGTTGGTTCCACAGGAGAGGAGCCTGATAGCTAAAGGATCTGCCTCCCATTCTACTTTTAGAGACTCTAGGAACCACCAGCAGACCTGCAGTCTGAGAGCGAAGTGCTCTGTTAGGAACATACGGGGTAATCAGAGCTCTGATATATGATGGAGCTTGATTATTAAGGGCTTTATACGTTAGAAGAAGAAATTTAAATTCTATTCTTGATTTAAGAGGAAGCCAATGAAGGGAAGCTAAAATAGGAGAAATATGATCCCGCTTGTTGATTTTCATCAGAACTCTTGCTGCAGCATTTTGGATCAGCTGAAGACTTTGAACTGCATTTTGTGGACTTCCTGATAGTAAAGAATTACAATAGTCCAGCCTTGAAGTAACAAATGCATGGACTAGTGTTTCAGCATCACTCCTGGACAGAATGTTTCTAATTTTGGCGATATTCCGGAGGTGAAAAAAGGAAACTCTGGAAACCTGTTTAATATGGGATTTAAATGACATGTCTTGGTCAAAAATAACACCAAGGTTTTTTACTTTATTACCAGAGGCTAAGATAATGCCATCCAGATTAAGTGATTGGTTAAGAAGTTTATTTTTTGAGGACTCTGGCCCAAAGATTACAACTTCGGTCTTGTCAGAATTTAGATGCAGGAAATTTAAAGTCATCCAGCTTTTGATGTCATCAAGACATGACTGCAGTCGAAGTAATTGATTGGATTCATCAGGATTTATGGATAAATATAGCTGAGTGTCATCAGCATAACAGTGGAAATTAATCCCATGCTGTCTGATAATTTTGCCGATCTGAAGCATATATATAGTAAAGAGAATTGGTCCAAGGACTGAACCCTGTGGTACTCCACAAGTGACCCTAGAGTTTGAGGAAGATTTATTATTAACATGAACAAACTGGAATCTGTCCGACAGATAAGATTTAAACCAGCCTAATGCTTTCCCCTTAATCCCTACAGTATGTTCAAGTCTTTGTAGGAGAATATTGTGATCAACTGTATCAAATGCAGCACTAAGATCTAACAGGACAAGTACAGACACAAGTCCATTATCTGAGGCCATGAAAATATCATTAGTGACCTTCACCAGAGCCGTTTCAGTGCTATGATGAGCTCTGAAGCCTGACTGAAACTCCTCAAGTAGGTCATTGCTTTGTAAATGTTCACAAAGTTGATTAGCAACTACTTTCTCAAGAATTTTAGATAAGAAAAGAAGATTAGATATAGGTCTGTAGTTTACTAGCTCATCTTGATCAAGAGAAGGTTTCTTAAGTAAAGGTTTAATAACAGCTACTTTAAAAACCTGTGGTACATATCCATTTACTAAGGATAGATTAATCATGTCTAAAATAGGACCACTGATCAAAGGGAATACCTCCTTAAACAACTTGGTTGGGATTGGGTCTAACATACAGGTAGAAGGTTTAGATGAAGCTAAGATTTTAGATAGCTCAGAAAGCTCTACTGCTTTTAAACAGTTCAGACACTGCACAGGTTCTAAGGATTCCTCCAATGCTGCCTCACTTACTGAGGACGAGGTAATCATGTTTGGGAGGATGCCAATTATTTTATTTTTAATGGCATCAATTTTATTTATGAAGAATCCCATAAAATCATTACTACTAAGAGCTAAGGGAATGGATGGATCCACAGAGCTGCAGCTCTGAGTAAGTTTGGCAACTGTACTAAAGAGAAATCTAGGATTATTTTTATTCTCTTCAATTAATGATGAAAAATATGCTGCTCTAACTCTGCGAAGGGTCTTGTTATACAACAATAGACTGTCCCTCCAGATTAAGTAGGATTCCTCTTGGTGTGTAGAGCGCCATTTTCTCTCCAATTTCCTAACATTGTGTTTCAAGGAACGCAGCTCTGAATTAAACCAGGGAGCCAGCTTCCTGTGAATTATCACCTTCTTTTTCAAGGGAGCTACATTATCTAATGCAGAACACAATGAGGAAGTCACACTGTTAGCAAATGTATCTATTTGCGAATGGGAAGAAACAGCATTGCTGCCATCTACAGGGCATTTCTGCAATACTGAGGATATTAAGAGGGGGACAGACTCTTTAAGTTTTGATACAGCATTATCCGATAAAGATCTACTATAATGGAACCCTCTTTTGGGGGTGGAGAAATCAGTTAGATTAAACTCAAATGTTATTAAAAAACGATCAGATAGGACAGGGTTGTGAGAGAATACTGTTAATTCTTCACAATCAATGCCATATGTCAGCACAAGGTCCAAAGTATGGAGCCGAGAGTGCGTTGGCTTATGCACATTTTGAGCAAAACCAATTGAATCTAGGATAGTTTTAAAGGCTACACTAAGGTTATCACATTCAGTGTCAACGTGGATGTTAAAATCACCCACTATAATAACCTTGTCAGTATTTAACACCAAATCAGATAAGAAGTCTGACAGCTGATCCAAAAACTGAGTGTAATGGCCTGGTGGACGATACAAAACAATAAACAGAAGAGGTTTTATTGCTTTGCAGTTTGGATGAGGGAAACTGAGGGTTAAATGTTCAAAAGAACTGTAATTATTAATTGGCCTGGGACTAATTAATAAATCAGACTGAAAGATGGTTCCCACTCCTCCTCCTCTTCCCACAGATCTGGGAATATGGAAATTTGAATAACTGGAGGGAGTTGACTCATTTATACTAACGTAGTCCTCTTGTAGCCAGGTTTCTGTGAGACAAAACAAATCAATCTGATTATCAGAAATCAATTCATTAACTAACAAAGTCTTTGGAGGGAGAGACCTTATATTTAATAGACCACATTTAATTCTTTTATTTTTTGGTTCAAAGTGATCCGTATGGATTTTTATTAGATTTTTATGATTTGTTCCCTTTAGATCAGTTTTTGATCTGTTAAGTTTTGGCCGTGGGAAAGACACCGTTTCAATAGGGTAATGGGTGGGTAACAGTACAGAAGCTGCAGAGAGGTGTGTTAAACTACGGCTCTGCTTCCTGGTCTGGACCCTGGGTTGTCAGCATTTAGGAGAACTAATAAATCCGACCAGATTTCTAGAAAGAAGAGCAGCACCATCCAAAGTGGGATGAATGCCGTCTCTCCTGATGAGACCAGGTTTTCCCCAGAAAGTTTGCCAGTTATCAATGTAGCCCACGTCGTTTTCTGGACACCACCTAGACAACCAGCGGTTGAATGATGACATGCGGCTAAACTTGTCATCACTGGTCAGATCAGGCAGGGGACCAGAGAAAATTACAGAGTCCAATATTGTTTTAGCAAACTCACACACCGAAGCAACACCAACTTTGGTGACCTTCTTTCCTCTTTTGTGTCCTTATGCCCTTCTTTCCTCTCTCCCTTGTGTCCTTTCTTCCACCCTCGTTTGTAGTCTCCATTCTGTCTTGCCTCCTTTCTTTCTAAGCTCCCTTCCCTCCGAGAGCATTCTTTGCTCCTTCCTTCATTGCTTGTATTCTTCCTTCCTCCTTTCACATCTTGTCTTTCTCCGTTTTTTTTTTTCAGATTGTACATTTGCTGCAGTTCCCATGGGGGTGGCAGCATTATATTGTGGGAGTGGATTGATAGATGGAAGGAGCTAAATACAGGGTAAACTTGGAAAAAAACCTGCAAAAGACTTGAGACCATGGAGGTTCAACTTCAACCAGGACAACAATCCTTAAAACATACAGAGTTACAACAAAGTTCTATTGATCAAAGCATATTAGTGTGTTAGACTGGCCTAGTCAAAGTCTGGTCCTATTCCCGACCAATAAATGGTGGCAAGTGCGGAAAATTTATATGGTTGTAAAAAAAGAAATAAAAACAAAATGACAAGATAAAATCTGGAAAGGTTTAAGAGAAAAAAATAGTCTTGCAAGGCACAAAATCTATTACTACAGATTTGTAAAAGCAGCCGTGCTCCTGGTTATCATTACTAACAACATGGCTTTTTGATACCAGAGCTCCTGACAGGTGGAGACAGCAGCTGAGCTGATCGGTTCCTTGTGTCTTAAATCCAACCGTTTGATCGGGTTAATTCTGGGGAAACACACAGTTCTTTTGATGCCACATTTTCCACCCCAGAGTCTCTTCACTCTTCTTCTGCTGCTGTCGTTCTTTAAAAGTATCGCTCCGTCAATCAATAAACACATCTGAAAACATGCTCTCATGCATCGCCGTCTCGCTCATGGCCGTGTCCATGCTTTCATAATCCTGACACGCTGTCATTCCTCGCAAGCTCAGAGTTAAGCTTTTAGCTTTACTCTGACAGACTGAGGGCAAAGTTTGCAGAGAATCAAAGTGAGTTTTTTTTTAACCTTCCTCCCCATGTCTGTGAATCTGAACCATCCATACCTGGGATTTAACATGTATTTTCTCTCTGCCGTACTGTATTTACTGTTTGATCGTATGCCAGCCTTTCATGTGGCCTCTCCCACAGTCCCCCACCCCATTCAGAACTTCTCTCTCACTCCTTCAAAGAGCAGCGGGACCATGCTGTGATTTTTCTTCCGCTTTAAAAAAAAAATGAAATAGAAAAGTTAATGCTGCCATATGAAGTGTGACAGATGAAAGTCATCTACCGATCTCCCTCCAGCCCATTGAGGGGCAGAGAGCCCTTCTCATTCAACAGAACAGACCATCTTCATAACCTCTAAAGGTGTAGGAGACATTCCAGCACAGCGCCAATGAATGACAGAATCAATGAATCCTCTCTGCTGCAAAGCACCAGGCTAAGGAATCACCATGTTAGACTTGGTTAGTTTTCCATCAGGCTGCCCCGACCCGACCGTCTTAATAATCTGCTGTTCAATCTCTGTAATTTTCCTTGTGGGTTCCAAATGTTTTGTGTCTCGGAGAGTTCTGCTTAGAATAACTCCTACACGCATATGAAAACATATCCAGGCCAGACTGTACATTCCACAGTCAAATGAGAGACGTCACGCTTTTGTTGAAAGAATTTAAATGTTGTTTTAACAGGATTAAAATATTTTCTTCCTAGTTGGTGACATGTTGTTTAGCCTCCCATCCATGTTCTTTCTGGTTGTCTTTTTAAAAAATATATCCTCCCGCTGTCTCCTGCTCTGCTGCGTTAGATACCATATTCGCGTCATTAACTTCAGGGCTATGGGGCTAATGGACTGACTCACTAAGGGAAATTGGTTTCGCAGTGAAAAGAGCTAAATGAAGCAAAGGAATAATTCTTTACTGTACTTTTTCTTGTTGCCTGTGCTGTTTGTTTACGTAAACTACAGCTTTATTGCTACTGAGGGCATGACATAATACATATGCATCTCAATAAAAGAAGACTGAACATTAAAACTTATAGAGGTCTGTGTCTCTTCAAGACATACATGTAGTTTACCTGACTGAATTCATCCCATGTTGATTATTGGTGGTTTTCCATATGCACTTTCTTTTATTTAATTGCCACTTTTTGTCAGTCTCCACAGCAAAACACTGCATAAAAAATAAAAGTTTCACTGCAACACCTAAAGAACATTCAGTAATCTCAAAAGTGAAAGATGATTTTAAAATGAGGGCTAATCCTAAAATAGCTTTCTTATATTTTTTTCAGTGGAGTTGAGTTTTTGGTTGCTTGCAATTCGAATGGGGGCGGAGATTTTTAGGTAGAGGGATGATTACAATAGGGTCTTAAAGATTAAAATAATGATAGATTTTGAATGAAAAACACACATGGATTATGCACAAATTTGGCCCACCAAAGGTAAAAAAAACTGAAGCAGAACTGTGAACGGCCAAACCAGTGGAGTCAAATTATTTCATACAGTGATGCTGAAAGTTTGAGAACATATAAGTTAAAAAGAAAATAGAGAAGCTATTTTGGAGCATGAACCAACATATGAAAGGTGT
Source organism: Fundulus diaphanus (assembly GCA_037039145.1). NCBI lineage: Eukaryota > Metazoa > Chordata > Actinopteri > Cyprinodontiformes > Fundulidae > Fundulus > Fundulus diaphanus. The sequence goes on from CM073137.1 coordinate 32,414,982, forward strand.
CAATAGGACAAAGGTCTACTTTGTAATTGATCAGGTATGATTCTTGTTACTGACAATAACTGAGTTTCAAATCAATACCTTCGACCAGTTTTGGAGATAAAAAGGTAAAAAAACAAAAAAAACATGGATGATTATGTAATGAAATGTTATGGATGTAATGAGTAACTTTCCGCAAATCATACATAATTAAAATTATGTTCTTGAGAACAACAACAAACAATAGGCACATCCAAAAATGATTCAACGGAAATTGTTCTTTTGAGTTTTCTGACTAAAACCCCTTCAGGCGTTCTAGTAGCTGTTTACAGACTCACTGATTTTATAGGAGTTGGAAACACTTATCAAAAGCATGGTCAGTTTTAATGGTGGCTACTGCTTTGGTGCAAACACTTCTTCCACTTCAAATAAAACTCCTTTTAACATTTAATATCCAGCAGTTGCAAAAGGTCAGATTTTTTTTCTCTGCCTCTTTGAAATATGATGTAGCTAAATGAGGAGCCATAAAGCACCATCCTCCTCTTGAGGGGACTCAAAATGATTGTTCAATACTTAATAGAGCCATAGAGCTCAGATTACTTATATTCTCGCCCTCTTACATCTCCTTAAAGAATAAAGATTACATTCTCCTTTCCTGCATAGAGGATCACAAGTCCGGACTTTGTAGTGAGCGTCTGGAGAAAACCTCTTGGAGGTTCCTTGTCTTTAGGCGTTATTCAGGCTGTAGTCTCAAGTGGCCTCTGCAGTCACTCAACTAAAATTCACACAGAAAAATATCACAAAAAGACCCAGTTGCTGAAACTGAGCTCACGGCTAAGGTCAACTAAAGGTGCTTTACTTGCAGCTGCTGTCGGATAAAATTTTCCAAAATGTCAAGTTCTCGTGGGGTCAGGAAAAGTGGATTTGACCTTCTGCTGACCTCCTTAGCCAAAGTGCCTTCACACTTTTTGCTGTTTTGTAGGACTTCATATTTCCCAGGGGCTACAAAAGTAAACCTTCGTGGAAACATGTAATATTTAAGCAGAAACAGAGAAAAGAACTTTATAAATCCATACGAACTCATTTCTTGCCATGTTTTCTTTAGCTGATGCTACAAACATTTAATAAACGACATCCATTGACCCAGTTAGGATAACTTTGAGAGAACAAAGTTCTGAATGTAAAGATTAAATGAGCTAAACAAGTAGCCTCAAAGGATTCAGATATGGCATCTTGATCGCATCTTTCCACAGTTGAAAGCTCAAGTTAACACCAAAACACCACACACAAATAACACATATTGAAACCGAACACACGGTTCTTGATTTACTTGCAAGAAATTGCAGATGTTTCCGAAATGTCAAGTTGGCAAGGCTTCAAGAAAAGTGGATTTGTCCTTCTTGTAATTTCAAACAGTCTTTTCGCACCTTTTCATTTCTTGATCAGCTTCATATTTTTGAAAGGCTCACAAAGACAAAAATTCAAAAGAGCAGAAACATAAATAACATTATAATGCGATATAAACTTTTATCCTTTCGTACTGCTTGCTTTTAGCTAATGCAAGAAACATTAGCTGAGGAGCAGAAACCGCTAATCTAGCTAGCATAGCTTGAAACTTACTTTGAGAGGCTACATTCCCTTTGAAAGAGACGTTTGGAGGATGAGAGTGTGATTTTGATGTGAAATTTTTAGAATTTTCCTGAAAAAATGTTAGCTTAATATGAAAGCTTGTAGGTTAGGTCAACTAAAGGTGCTTTACTTTCACTGTGCTCTGAGAAATGTTCCAAAATGTCCATTTCGGTTGTGAAACATGAATTTGACCCCCCATCATCAAAGTGCTTTTAGTCTTTTTGTTGTTTGAAAAGGCTTCGAATTTGTCAAAGGCCAACCTAAAAAGTCAGAAAAATGTAATACTAAGCAGGACGATTCATAAAATATATTTATTTATCCAATACAACAAGCTAAACTAGAAGCTAACAATTTCAATTGTCATAAGGCACCAAGCTTAAATAGCAGCATAAAGGTTTAATTCCCTTTACAAGTCAGTTTTTGAAGCTCAAAGGTGATTCTATGGTGACACTTTAATCTCTAACTTGAGCAAAATCCTCACTCAGCAAAATCTTTTGACAGCTTAGGTTGGAAACTCCCCTGCTGGTGAACAGTCAATAAATGCTTTTCATGGTGAGGCAGCAACAGCAACACAGAACGGTGGATATGTTTTCTAACTAAAAAGACAAATTAAACGACAACGTACAGTTGTCCATTGTGTGACAGGACCGCTGCTTATCCAGCTCTTCAGACACAAGCGAGAGAAATGAAATACTGTTACAGGACAGGTATGCAGGGCCATGTCAGCACACCATAAGCCCTGGAGATGCTTTCAGCAGCTGCAGCAGATAGCATCTCTGCATGCAGGGCTGCAGTCCCAGATGACTTGTCGTCCGTGACTTCAGCCCTCTGCTGTCCTGTCTGTCTATGCATGACTCTCATTAGTGAGGCAAACACGTTATCCACATTGGCCTCCATATAGACCCTGGGAAGGAAGAGATGTAAAATAGGAAGTAATGACCCGCAGTGTCCAGGTAAGATTAGCTCCATTAATCACACCATTGATTAGGTCAGCTGCAAAATGCATTTGGCCCTTCCCCATCTCCTTCACAGCAGGAACTCATGAACTTCTGGATACCAACATGGCTCTCCAACTAACTATAAATGATATGTTTTGATTGTGACTGAAGACTCTTTGTTTACCTGCAGGCTCTTTTCTCATGCTGTTTGTGTTTTTCAGTCTTCAGAGAAATAATCAATATCTGTCTCCTTGTAGATTAAGAAGAATTGGGCTTGAGAGTTTCCTCCATCCCCTTGCTCCTTCAGGGAGGGGAGACTCAGAAGCAATTTGCCTGGAAACTTTCAGACCTTGCTCTCTGCTTCACCATCTTTGTTCTCCCTCCTCCCTCCCTGCCAATAGATTTTCTGCCGGCTTCTTGACCCAGACATTATGCGCTTTTCTCATATTATGAAGGCCACATTTAGGAGAGTGTTCCCTTTGACTGTTATCCACCTCCCTAAAAGATGTATGAGATGTTCAATATGGATAAGCTCATAAGTCATCAATGTCTATCAACTATAAAACCCACAAAACTGGGAAAAAAGAAGGTAAAGCACACTATTTTCCAAGTCTTTAAAAGATACTAGTCTGTTGACTGTACATATACAATGAGAGAAATGTAGGTTAGCTTACACTATGGACACATTCACCCAATAGCACTCACTGACATGTGCACCTTCACAGGCCGTTACGCAGACCGGTAGGCAACTTGGGTTAAGTGCCTTGCCTAGGGGCACATCGACATGTGACAGAGGAAGCTGGCATCAAACCCACAACCTTCCGATTGCAAGATCTCCACTTGCTGAATCACATTCGCTGTAGGCTAGAACTCTTTTTTAGAAAGGCATTGACCTTTAGATAGGAACACGGTGTAATGTACTTGTAATTTTAATGCCCAGGAGTGTGGAACAGCCCAAAAACTGTGAGAAACGGTCAAGAGAAAAGTCAGTGTGCAAATCAAGCTTTGAAAATGAATGATAGAATTTTACCAGCATAAGCCCATAGATTGTTGATAGGTTTACCAGTTTTTAGAACACTGGCTTAGTTTAAAGATCTCCTTAATCCTGTCATTATGTCTTCTGTGGAGGAAGCACGGTTTAAGATTCAGGGAAAGGCAAATTCATCATCATTGCAGAGGAGACTGAAGTAGGTAAAAAGCGCTCCAGCAACATGTTGTCTGCGGTTGACAGAATACATTCTGAGATGTTGAATATAATAGATATTGCAGTGCCCGGTGTTGTTGATACATCTCTTTGATGTTGCTTGTAGGACTGGTGCAACACTTGTTTAGCATGATGATCCACTTATTTATAAAGGAGGTAACAAGTATTCCAACTATAGAGAAATAACACTTTTTAGTCTCTTAGGAAATGTCTGCACTAGGGTGCTAGAAAAGAGGCTGACCTAATGTAAAAACTTGGCTTTAGGAATAGCAGCGAGGGTTTCATCCTGGCTGTGTAGCAGGAGGCCAGATCTTCCTCCTTTCAGAGTTCCCTAAGAAGTTTAGTTATCCTGTCCACGCTTTTTATGGATATGTAGAAGAATTGAGATTGTGTTCCCTGAGGGATTATGCATGGGGGGATCAATGGTAGTCAGCATATAAACAAAGCAGGATTTGTGTTGACAATCTTTGCTCAAAGGAAAGCTTTTTCCTGGTGTGGGTTGCACTTCATCAGGGCTGCCCCATGTCCCTGATTCTGATTGTGGTGGCTTTAGACAGGATCTGATAGCACAGTCTTCGCTTAATGAAGATGATGTGGTTCTGTTAGTAACCTCAAACCAGGAAATGTGTTGTAGATTGGAGCAGTTTTTAGCAGAGGGTGCCCCCATAGAACCATACGTCCCCGGTGTTTGCAGTAGGGTGACCACCTGCTAATAAGCCCAAGGGGGGACAAGGGGTATGTTTCTGAGGGACAAAGTGGGACACTGCTTGGCGCGGCGGTGCCCCCACCTCACGGGCAGACTCACTGATAGTGGTTTACACATTTCTAGCACATACCACCTTACATGGTATATTAATAATGCCCTATTCCCATAAACATGTGTAATTGCTGATGTATGCTCATGAATAGGCCAACCAATGTGTATTTCTTTCTAAATAAAGATTCATAATACTTTGAACATTCAATGAACAGATGCACTTCCAATTCCGATTTACTTTAGCTATTTAATTTTATTTATTTTTCATTACAATTTAAATATATTATAATTTAAAATTAAAGGATTAACAGGAATTGTAGTTGCTCTACACCACAGGAACTGTAAAAAAGTCTTAACTCACGACTCCAGAGGTTCACAGAACGAGAAGGGGGAGGAAGGATGGTGAACTTGGATGTTGGTAAAGGCAGGCGCAGGAAAAAAAAAAACTGTTCAGTGTTCTGGGGACACTTTGAGGACTTTGGGGTCACCTTTAGGACTCAAACCTTTTCAAGCCAAAACATGAAGTGGGCAGAATGTTTAGATGTCCACTTATAACATCAGTTTAATCCAAAACATTACAAAATTAACTGACCAGCAATCTAATCACAACGAGCCAACAGCCAGGATGTTTCTGAATCAGATGATTCATCAGCCTACCTTCCATAAGATCGCCGCTGCATGACTGAAGGCTTCCCCTGGAGCCGCAGCACCAGAGCGCTCCGGTGTTGTGCGCAATTCTGTTCCCCCGTGAAAATCTGTTTCCCCCGTGTTGGGAGCGCGCTTTGCAGCTGTTTTCCCGGCGCTTCTAGTTGATTTCTCGGTAAAACAAATCCTATAATCATGTCGATGTTGTAACATTCAGTTTAATCGGCAGCTGTTTACAAAATTTTAAAATAAAAATAAATAAACGAGGTCTTTCAGACATCTCCCGAAAACTTTGGGAAATAAAGAGCAAATGTTTCTAAATTCTCAAAAATTATGTGTGATAGCATACTAGAAATTTCCTTAATCCAGTAAACTGTCATATTTTACATTACATAGGGATGTACTGGGAAGTCTACACTCTTGTGTTTTCAGGAAGTCTTAGGCTGTTTCTCAATTCACGAGAACGCTCGCGTTCTCGTGAATTGAGAAACAGCCATAATGTTTGTGTCCTGCTATCAACCATCCCATCCTCCTCTATCAGCAATGTAAAATCATAAATACACACTACGTGCTGGAATAGTGTTTTATGGCTTACTTTTATTTGTCAGGTTAAAGTGACAAAAGTTGGAAAAATACCGTTTATCTTGCCATTTAAAATAACACAAAACAGCGTAAGAAGACCTCGTTTATTTATTTTTATTTTACAATTTTGTAAACAGCTGCCGATTAAACTGACTATTACAACCTTGACATGATTATATGAGTTGTTTTACCGAGAAATCAATTAGAAGCGCCTGGAAAACGGCTGCAAAGCGCGCTCCCGACACGGGGGGAAACAGATTTTCACGGGGGAACAGAATTGCGCACAACACCGTCCGTGCCAATGACACAAAACAGGTTAAAATGTCCTCGTACGTTATGAGGCCACTTCTTCATGTCATCCTCTCAGTCATGAATACTTTGAAGCTGTGGCCATAGTTACTTCCGCGTTCGAAAATAAGATGGATAGAGCGACCAACTTTTTTTTGAGAAAGCATTGATTATGCGTGACACGGTCTCAATTTGCGGGACGCATGAATTGGGCTTCAAACGCTGTGCGCGCACGCGCTACGCGGGACGGGTGGTCACCCTAGTTTGCAGTCTCTCCAAATAGCGGCAGAGCACACCGTGCACTATTGTCTGCTCCTCAAATTTCAGCTCTCCACCTGCTCCATGCTCGACTCTCTGTAAAAAAAACCCACCCCCACCCCCACCCCCGTGCACCTGATCTTCAGTGACGTGGGGCTGACCTCTGCAGCTGAGCACCCCATGCAGTATGAATTGAAAGAGCCAAAACAAACTTTTTGTGTTCTTCCCACCCCAGCTACGATAAAAAGAACTTTGTCCTCATGGAGTATGTAACAACTAAAGTCTCTGCCTCGAGCAAATGAGGACAAGCATCTTTGTATTTTGTCCATTAATGATGATAGGATAGAGCGGGAGATAGATCAGCGGTCCTCAAGCTCAGACTTATTTTTAAGGTGTGGAAGTTGGAGTTGAGCTGTGATTCTTTTACATTGAAAGAACTCAGCTGAGTTTGTTGACAGACAGAGGGATGTCTGAGTTTGTCTCTATGACCTTTTACTTCTACAACCATATCTCAGGTGAGACAACTGATGGATGGATGGCTGTTTAGTACTAAGATATTTGAAGTAGGAAGGGCTTTCAGATTTTAAACTGATGGAATACAAATGTTTTGTTAATCCCACTTTGGTCTGGATATTATATTGAGGGATTTTCAAGAAAACATGCGTGAAGCAAGTCAAGATCTTCAGAGCTCAGTAGCACAGGCAAATACAGATGGGTTTGGATCATAGGTTTTCTTCATGATACCACAATTTAAAAATGAATGCAGATACCAACACCCCTCTCACACTAATGTCTATATTCCTTGCCTTTGAGTGGTTTAGGAGGAAGCACAGCTTCAAGTACATAACCCTCCATCATCTCTTTCCTATGCATTTGACACTGTTGCATGATTAACTAAACCAAGCTACAGCTTCCTCAACATGAGCGTTGCAAATTTGAGGCACCATATAATATGCACATTGGCACCAAGTGCTACTTAGAGACAGTAACAATGAAAACATTAACTAATCTCACGCTGCACTATGCAGATGCTCTGTCTGCGCTTATGAAGATTCCCACATCTTGGCATGTCGAATGCTTGAATTGATGAGACTTGACTTATAAAAGCAACACACATGCATCAAAGACATGACAAGTCTTGATGTATCACATAAAGTACTACATATGTTTACATTCAGACTCACATCAGAAAGGCTTATAGATACATCAATATACACAGCAAACACAGAAGCACACTACAGTTTTCTATACTTCAAGTAAAAAAATATAAGTTGAGAGACACTTTTTTTTGGCTGAGAACTGCTCAAAGTTGACTTTGATGTATACCCAGATGTATTAAACGCTTTTTATATTGAGACTTAAAAAAAATATTTTAAATAAATTTTAGGATAAAATGTCACTTAGGATAAAATATACAAGCATAATAATAATAATAATAATAATAATAATAATAATAATAATACAGTCAGAAAAAGGATCTGATTTCATTCACCTACATTTTCAGCCAGATACCGAGAACATGTGAGCGATGGTGGACGTTGCATTTAAAGATTATAAGCAGACTGTTTAAAACCGGTTCTACTAAAATGCATATTGCACCGGGTAAAGTAGCTATTTGGCTTTGATTGCTGAGATGTTCATTTTGACCTTTACTCTCACAGACACATGAGCAGCATGAGAATGAGCCGGAGAAAAATCTCTTAGTTTATTATTTCCTGCACTGATTCCACAGCCTTATTAGATCCTGATGGACTTTTATCAGAGGCAGATTTTTCAGGTTTAACGCTGCAAATGATGTAAAAACATCATTACCAACACATCTCTTACATCAACACTCCAGTCATTTCTCTGTCCCCTTTGCTTTTTTGATTATTCAGAAAGTGAAAGCTCGGGTTTTGCAGCAGTTCAAGGAGTGTTGGGGCATCGCTACCCGCTGCCCCGCTGCCCCGCTGCCCCGCAACCCTATTTGCTTCTGCACGATTTTTCTCAAGTCCTAATGGATAGAAAACACAAGGTAGCTCCTCTGCAACCTCACTGGTTTGTTTCAGGCAACCAGTTTCCCTGCTGTGCTCAGCAGATTTCCCCTTTCAAATCTCAGACAATTAGGATAAGATCTGTGGGATTTTACAAGACTCAATCCAGCAGAACTACAATCTTCACAATCTAGTGCAAACAGCTTAACTTCACAAGCAGACATGAGACTCTAGGGAATACATAAGGAAAGGAACTGCGTGATCAAATAGGTTGACAGCAGGCTGAGAGACAAACGACTGTGGGAAAGTGAGAGATCTGATGTAAATGCAGGCTTTTGCCATGAAACACAAAGTGCATGTTGTATATGCTGCACTGGATGATCACAAAGCAACTGACCAAGAGCAATGAGTGGAACTACATGATGTTCTGGTTACAAGAGTTATGGTCAGTGGCCAGAAAATTCTGAAATATGTGTTTAAAGTGTGTGCGTGCGTGCAACATCTATATGCTTTTGTGTGACTCAGCCACATGGAAGGCAATGGCGTTTGTTTGCTAGTGTATGTTTTTGTCCGTCCAAGAGCACAGAGAATAGCTGCTTTTTTTTGCTCTCAGCGTGTCCAATTTATTGCCTATCTTTCTGGTCAGTGGTGATTCTGGTCTCTGGAGGGAAAATTCTGCCCTTGTTATCATTTCATGCACCTGGACGTATGGGGACTGCAGTGACATTTTGAAACGTTGCCCTACACTAAAGTCTGACAGCCATTGGGAGCCCTTTAAAGCCCTTGGAAACCGCTGGAGCTTTCTTGCTCCTCGCCGGTACATGCCAAAGCACCAAGAAGGCCAAGTGTAAACTGGTTCAACCTGCATACCACATAGCAATACATTAGCTACAGTAATGAGGTAAAATACACAAAAACTCTACAATCGTTTTGTTTTTTTTAATCACAGTAAACTCTGTCTATCGAAATTTTATCCAGTTTTGAAAAGAAAAGGGGTATCACCAAGTGAACTAAGTGAGAGCTATTATGGGAATTTGTAAGCACTGTTACACTGGCTAACCATTAGCAGCTAACAACGCTTCAGTTAGCGTCTACTTCCTGTTGTGGCTAAACGAAAGAGTGATTCTCACAATTCAAGGACTCCTAAAATACATTACTTAGAATGATCAATCCCTGTGTTTTGTCTTTTCACTATAACCTAAATAAAGAGATGACAACAAGACAGCATAAACAATTAAATTTTGTATTTGGAACGACATTAATGAACCTGGGGCTGTACAGTGACACAGTTGGCAGCACTGTTTTTTGCAGCAAGTCGGTTTGAGTCCCGATCTGGGGTCTTTCTGTGTGGAATTTGCATGTTCTCCTTGTGCATGAGTGGGTTCTCCTTGGAAACTCTGGCTTTCCCCACAGTCCAAAAACATGAACATTAGGTTAACTGATCTCTCCAAATTGCCCTTTGACGGACTGGCGACCTGTCCACTGTGTACCCCACCTCTCGCCCAATGACCGCTGGAGATAGGCAGCTGGGGGGGCAGCCCCCTCTCGCATCCCTGCTCAGATCAGTGGATATACTGTAAGTAGGCCTAAGGGATGGATGGATGGATGGATTATGAACCTGTTGTTAGTCTTCAATCTGACCAAGTTTGACAGTAAAGAGTAAATTTTAGGAGAAAAGTCTCATCGGATGATGGGACTTTGATTAAAGGGCCATCGCTCGTTTGTGTTCAGTCATAAGCCAGAAGTATAGAATTTGGACAAAACCTGATGCTGACTTAAACTTTGCTGCACTTTATTGTCGAGGATTAAAGGCCATCAGCGATTGCATTTCCAAGGAAACTTTCATTTATTCACAATGACTGAACATCAATGACCATGTTTTGTCAAATCCATTTTGTCATTTTAACATTTTGTTTAGACATTTTTTTTCTGCGGTGGCATACATAAAAAAAAATTATTAGATTTCTTTTGAATGATCTTGTACAAATTATGTTCTCTGATGTTAAATTTGGTTTTACTTGAAATGATAAATCCATATGCAAGTTTAAAAACCATGCAAAAAGCATCCTCTGTAACTAATGATATCCAGGTTAAAGATGTGCAAATGGCCTTTAAATTATTTTATTGTAGTAGCCAAATCTCAAACTGAGCCTTTTGGACTTTAAAGTGAGATGGAGTGTTTTTTATTAATCTCCCTTACCTTCCTGCTCTGTATGTGGTGGCAGGATAAGCTTTACTTTTTGTCCATCATGTTTGTTACAGTTCCTGTTTTTTTTAAAACTTTTGATCATTAGATATGAGCAAGTTAAAGAGCGTAGGTAATTTCTTGTAAGCATTTCCTTACTTAAGACACGTGCGGGCAATTTCTTGTTTACCCATGTTGAATACGTAAGTGGGCTAATTGTCATGCAACCAGGAAGTTTGACCCACATGAAGAAATCAAGCAGGAACTCAGAACAGACATAAATTGATTAAAATTATTTATTTGTTTATTTAAAACAAGAAACAAGTAGCTTAGACTTCAGGCTTCTGGAGGCTGGGCTCTTCTAATTCTGGAGGGGGAGAAAACATGCAGTTAAAACTGGGAAAATAATGGAGGATTTGCGTTCAAAGGGCTTACTTGCTTAGAAGGTGGCATGAGGTTTGGAGGGGGAAGAAGTGATCTAAGTGAAATCATGAGGAATGGAGCTCCTTTAAGAATGTAGACTTGACTGGCTGAGAAAGGTTTGTGATCTAGGAGGTCGGGGAGCTTGAGAGGAGTCTTGCCAAGGAGGTAAAAAGTTGACAAAGGAGTCAGTGACCTGGCAGGCACAGAGATAAAAAGCACAGGTTTACAAAATGGTACAAAGATCAAAAACCATGAAATCAATGCTTAACAAACATGGTCCTGATTTCAGAGGTGATGTGACCTGTAATGATAATGTCAGGGTGCTGCGGTGACGTATGGTCGGCACAGCTCGGCCTCTTTCTCTCCTTCTCCCGCAGGTGGCTACTGATGAGCGGGGAGGTGCCGAACGCTGGTGCTCGGCGTTTCGTGACTGCGGGGACGGCTTAAAAGGAAGCGGCTGTCAGTACTTCGGCACCAGAGTGTTAGCTTTACCCGGTAGGAGCTCAAACGGCCAGCATCTAATGACGTCTTTTCTCTCGCTAAGAGTTCTCCCTTGTGCCCTAGGTTGCCTGCTCCGAATTCCTCCTCGGAGAGCCTCTCAGAAGACACACGCCTCAGTTGAACCGATCCCTCTCGGTCCACTCAGCAGTCTCAAGCCAAGCCGTCATTTCTTTGGAGATCCCAGCAATCGCCCCACAGACGATCCACCGAGCCTTGTCCTCCCTCATCCAACCGATCACCTCCCCGCCGTGCAACCACCTATCCCGCCACAAGTACCAACAGCACCGGTTTACGGCCGCTGCAGCACCCGCTCACTCTACCCGGAGGATTGTTCACATCTTGCGCGGTAAGCCCGTCCCTAAATTCATCTCTGTTTTCCCGTAACCCTGCCTAACTCTCCCTCTCTCTGTTCTTAGAGTGATCCTGCGCTTCCTCCACTCCCTGACGGTCTGTCGAGGCCTGCGCCTCGTCGTTTTCATTTTTTTCTCAATAAATATCGTAAACCTGCCAGATCTGTCTCCTCAGTGTGTCCTGCATGTGGGTCAAGAGACTTAGCACCATGACAGGTTAAAGACTGCTCCTTATAACGCCCAGCAGCTAAAGAGAGAATGAACGGCAGGTGTGCAGACAGGTTCTGGAAACCATGCCCACCAACCAAGATGTTCACTGCTGAAGGGAAAACCAACTCACACTCAACCTCACGCTCAGACGCAAGGACATGACCTAATATGCCAGACGATGACTGCACCCGAATACGTCGTTTGGGTAAGGAATCTTTAGCCAAAGCGGAAGTGCATCAGCGATTGCCCTGATAAGTGCTGTCCAAATGGTGCAGTCAGTAAAGAAGGAGGTAGGAAAATTAGCTTTCATCCTTCCTCTCAGCCCTTTAGCATAGGAACCTCACACTGTCCTTTACCGCTGCTAATTAGCCATAATCCTTTGCGTGACATGACGTAAAAGGACAGCCCACCTCATGGAAATTAAAGAAGACGTTGGAGACAGAGTGCGTACTTGTATGTAGCACCATTTACTCTATCACATAGTGTTGGGATAAATGTTTATACTTCATTAACCGATTTATCTTGTTATGATGTAGTAATGTAAGCTTCTGAAATAATCATATTACTCACATGAAAGCTTAATCATGTGCGTGCGAAGAAACAGAAGACGCTCTGTTTCTTCGCTTCCTGAAACAAAAAGACTCAGCTACAAGGTTATGTGCTGACTGAACGTGATTGCTCAGCTGTGTATCTTTGTTTGGCAACTGAGGCTGTAACTATCTTGTTTTCCCCACCCTTCAGTACAGCCTCAGTCATGTAACTAGGGAAACGCCCCAAACTTAATAAAGTCGAGAGGAGAACGCTGAGACCGGCAGAGTGGGTTGGAGATTGTAACTGCACGGTCTCTTCCTACTCTCCTCGCGACTAAAACCAACTAATTGTCCTTGTGCTTTTCTTTCCCTGTGTTGTCTGATGTTTTAGGTATTTAGACCTGACACATAGGCTATTACATGACTTGTTGGTCATCCATGTGGATAAGACGACTTTGGCCATCTCCGCCTTTGTTGTCTACAGCAAATAAGATCCGATAGTGTACACCTTCAGGTGTTTGGATTCGCTTACAGGTTCACTTCTATACAGAAAACCCATATTACCGTTAGCTGTCACTTTATACATTTTGTATAAAATAATACTGTATTTTTCAGTGATGGTATCAAGGCGATGGTTGTTTGTACCTGTAATACTTTATTGGTTGGTTTTGCTGTTCTTGTTATATCTCTCTTTGCAGGTGTAGAAGCAGACTCAGAGGATGTTATATTGCTCTCTCCCTTTCCTCTTTTTCTTTCACCTTTCACCTTTTCCTCTTCTACCATCCTGTTTCTGTGTCCTTTGAACATGAAATAGTCCCAGCATAAAATCTAATAAAGCTTTTTGCATATAAATCAAGCAGAGCCCTATGATGAAGGCAGTAAGGCTCCACTTATGAAAGTAAGAACAACAATTATTAATGCTACACCGCCAGACAGGACACACACACACACACACACAAAGTTTTAAATCAAAGGCAACAAAAATATTGCCAGCTGTTATGTGATGAAATCTATAACAGCTAGGAATAGGAGCTAGAAATAGACATTTCTGGATGCCCATATTTATATTAAAGGAACACAGGAAGTGACAGAGCACTTATAAAACTTCCTCAAACCTCTGATCTATGACAAAAATAAAGTATGAAAAATATTTAAATTTCTTAACACTTAATAATAATGTCATGATTGTCTTCGTGAACCCGGACAGAGCACGCACACACAGAGCTTGTTCTTTTGCAGTTTATTGAAAGTACCGAGTTGTGGATGAGAAGACCGGACAGGAGACGATGGGAGCAGGAGCAGGCTGACTGGAAGAGACTGGAGAACTCAGAGCTGGATCTCGTGACGAGTACATGGAGGTGCTAGGACAACTTTCGAACCAGAGATGCAGTGAGAGAGAGTTCTTGGAGATGCAGGGCTGCTGTCGAACCAGAGAGGCAGAGCAAGAGAGTTCTTGGAGATGCAGGATTGGAGCACAGAGGTAGCAGGTGATCCAGCAACAAGCAGGGAGCAAACTTGGAGCACTGGGGCAGCAGGAAATCCAGCAGCTAGCAGAGACCTTACTTGGCCCACAGGGGTAGCAGGAGATCCAGCAACAAAGCAGGGAGCAAACTAGGCTGACAGACATGGAGTGAGTGGAGACTGATGAGAACAGGACTTGACAGGCATGGTGTTGGTAGAGACTGAAGACGAGCCGGCGACGAGGAGCAAACTGAAGGAAGCTTATATAGAGAGGCTGGCAGGTGAAGTGAGTACTGACTGATCGGTGCCTAACAGGTGTGACTGATTGCTGAGGGAGTGGAGGCTGAGCTGTGTGAGAGGAGGAGGTGCTGAAAAATAACAAAGGGAGATAGCCAGGCAAAAACTGAACCATGCCAAATGTTAGTTTTTTTCTAAACTTTTCACTGAGAAGATTTTTCTGCGCTTAAAGATTTATATTGATATTTTCAAGGCCTTTTACGCATCATTATGAAAGATGCCATTAAACATTGATGATCTGTGGTTAGACAATGCTTAAGAAGAAGCAGCTCCCATCAACCTGGACTCCTTAGGAAATATTACTGATTATTACTATTAGCATTCAACTCTGAATTGTGGTGCTGCTTTTTCTTTTGCGTGAACACTTAAAATTATATAACATGCCATAACTACATGAATACTATTTTTCGGAAGATTAGATCTGGCAGAAGGAGGTCCAGATGTAAAACCCTCATGGACTATTGTGACATAATCAACACTGATATATTAGATTCTACTCCCCCCCAACAAACCCCACACTTTTTTATTATGTGCCAGGTTTGATAAAACCGTGGCTGAGTAGAATGACTCTTTATGAGGAACCAATAATGTGCTTTATAGAATAAAAAGGTCACTCAGTGATCTGCTTCTGTGTCTAAGCTGTGAGTAAAAAAATGTTCACCTGTAAGAAGACAAAAAAAGAAGCCTTTTTACAGCACGGGGCGGAGCCATGAAATGCCCTCCTTAGCAGATGGGCTGTATTTATGGTGTTCGGCTATGTTAGTGTTGAGTAGCCATTGCTCTCTGACAGAGTTACTTAGCGAACCCTCTGTGGGCTCAGACTATCTATTCCTTTTACGGGGAAGTCATTATAGAGGTGGATTATAAACGACAGCAGAATCTCATTTCCAAGCCTCTCAAGAGCACAGACTGAAACGTTTGGATTAAAAAACTCTGGCAAAGCGTGCTCCAAATATGAAAAAACACATTTGCACTGAATTCAAAATGCACTGCCTGGTGTAATTTTTAACTCTCAGACTCGCACCAATCAATAGGCAAGATGTCTTTTCACAGTTGACGCACTCAAGTATGCGAATTCCCCATCGACTGCGAGCTTTAGATCATTCTTCACGTTTCCTGGTCTCATTTAATCTCTCTGTTAATCCCACAGTACAGTGGATTCCTCCCAAATTTAGATGATTATCCAGCTGACTGGTTCATCTTTTTCCTTCATGCTTGGGTTTTTAGGCCTCAGTGAGGTCGGGTGGGTAGATTACAAATAACTGTGTTTAAATGTAAGAGTTTGGTTAGAAACAAACATTAAATAAAAAAGCATATAAAGTTGACGTCTTTGAAGCATATTTTTGAATTCATCCGGTTGACTTTAGGTGAATTAAGGTTATGCAAGAAAGTGGATCTTTTTGCTCTGCTCTTGCAAAAGTCTTAATACCCTTTAAACTTTTTCACAATTTCTTATGCTACCACCAAATGTTTTTTTTATTTTTAGTGTTATTTTCAGTTACATCTATATGTATTTTCAAACTTTTTAACAAATAGTAAAAAAAACCCTGGCATGCATTTGGATTTTGCGCCTTTAGTCCATATTTTGAATCTAAATATTTTGGTTCATGTCTCTGCCAGTTCTGCACATCCACAAACTGAAAGTATTCTCTCTTTTTTGAAAAACTAGTTCAAGCTCAAACATACAGATTTTGGAGAGCCTGGAAAGAGAGATTTTCAAGTTTAGCTTTTCATTTGGATGCAGGTCTAGATTTTGACTGCACCATACTAACACATAAGTATGTATACTCTGATCAAAACCATTCCGTTGTAGCTCTGACTGTATGTCGGCCTGTTGGAAGGTGAACCTTTGCCTCCATCTCACGCATTTTGGAGGCTGTAACCGCCTTTCTTCCTGGGTTACCCTGTATTTAGCCCCATCCATCTTCCTGTCACCACTGACCAGCTTCCCTGTCCTGCTGAAGAAAAGCCTCCCCACAGAGTTAAGTTTTGCATGGTCTGGTCAGGATAACACGATTTGATTTCCAACACCGTGGTAGTTTGCATGTACTGCAGGCCAAAACTTCAATTTCGGTCTCGATGGACCAGAACCCTTTCTTCCACATGTTGGCGGCGTCTCCTATGTTGCCTGTGAGAACCTGCTAACAGGACTTTTGTAGGTTTTTTCTTGCCACTCTACAACATAGACCTTTGGAGCACAGAAGTCATGGTTTTTCTGTTAACTGGAAACAGGATCTCTGCAGCTCCTCTGTTAAGAAGCAATAATATTTTCTGTAACAATTAAGTTCTGGAATGTGTATATGTGATGTTTTTGTTTTCAAAATGTTTGTTACCTTTTGGGTGTGTCCTTATAGCAGCCATCTTGGAACCTACCAAAGAGGAGGCCCGCCTCAAACCCAGCTCTTTTATAGAAAGGACCTTGTTTGCTGGACTTTGATTGGCTGGGCAGTTAATTGAGGAGGTGGCGACAACAGTATATAAGGAGACTGTTGGCTGTACCAAGGAGAGAGAGAAGGCTGGAGAGTCTGAAGGGAAGATGTAATTTTTTTCCCCCCCCCTTGGCCCTGACCTATGCTGTGCTGAGGGAGGCCTAATAAACCACCTTTGTTTAAACTGCAGCCAACTTTGAGGAGTTTTCCTTCCACACCACACCTCGCAGCGTAACAGTGGTGTCAGGAGTGGGATCGTTTACGCCTGTGAATGAAGGAAGACAACAGGCTAAATGAGAGGAGTAGGGCGTGGAAGAACTCGTGGGACAAAGAAAAGCCCCCTTTCTGAGATGGAAGGACAAAGCGGAGGACCAGCAGAGCCGGATTCACTACCTGAGGGAGCCATGGCTGGCGAAGACATTTTTGAACCGGTTGTGCGGCCTAAGCATACCACAGTTGGAGCTGTGAGTAAAGAGCATTCTGAAACTGACATCTTTGATGAAATAAGAGAATTTATGCAACGTTCTAAACGAACAGAAGCAATACTGTTTGACCAGATTAAACAGTTGTGCAGTAACATGCCAAAGCTGCAAAGTGATGTTTATGCTGAACAGGAGCTGTCTATCAGAACTGGCATTTCTACAGAAGCAGCTGTTCCAAAGCGAGAGACTAGGACACTGTCTCAGCTGTCTGCAACAGAGGAAGTCCAAGGAGCCTCTGGTTACCAAGCAGAACCTTATTCTCCATCTCAGCCCCAGCAGCATAAAGCACAAGTAGCTCCAGCACAAAGAGTGGAACCAACCCGTGGAGGTGATCCAAGAATACCTGACTTTAAGGAGGGTGAGGATCCTGAAAGTTTTTTCATACGTTTTGAACGCATTGCTAAAACATGGGGATGGCAACCAGCTGAATGGGCTGCTAGAGTGGTCACATTATTGACTGGAAAAGCCCTTGAGGCATATGCTGGTATGGATGAGGACCAATCTGACTCTTATGACGCTATTAAAGCTGCTGTGTTGTCTAAGTTTAATGTAACAGAAGAGACCTACAGATACCGGTTTCGAAGCATCAGTGTTCCAGTGGGAGAGAGTGTACGTGAAACCTACGGTCGGATAAAGGGACTCTACAAGCGATGGATGCGGCCTGACAGTCGGAGTAAAGAAGAGATGGGGGAAACGATCATCTTGGAGCAGTATCTACGTGTGCTTCAACCAGACGTCCGCACATGGGTGAAGGAGAATAATCCAAAGACTGGAGAGGAAGCGGCAGACCTGGCTGACCGTTACCTGGCTGCTCACAGAGAACCTTCTAGGTCAAGAGTGACTGAGAGACCAAAGTCTATGGAGGTAAAACCTCCAGGTGCAACTAATGTTGCCAATTTGGACAAGAGGGGTGGTAAGAAGTACACACAACCTGGACCAAGGTATGGTCTCATTTGTTACTATTGTCAGCAGCCTGGTCACTGAAAGTAAGTCAGTAGAGTTATGTGTGGTACCTTCCAAGGAACATAATTATGAACTTTCTGATGACATGATTCCACATAAACATGTAGTTGATGTGGTGATAAATGGCAAAGCTGTAAAAGCTCTTGCAGACACAGGTAGCTCACGAACTTTGGTGAAATCATCTTTGTTGAGTAATGTACTGCCTCACTTTAACAAACCGGTAAACATTACTTGTGTTCATGGATGTCAAAAAGAGTATCCAACTGCTGATGTCACTATTGATGTTGAAGGACAAGTTTTTATGTTGACTGTTGGAGTTTTGAATCAGTTAGCATATGATGTTATCCTAGGAGAAGATTTACCAATCCTAGATAGTTTGGTTCAAGAAAACTTAGTGGCTTATTCCTGTGCTGTCACCACACGTTCCATGAAAAAGGATTTAGAACTTCTGCCAGATGTAGATGATGATCTGTATGAAGGAGGAAATAAAATCAAGAAATCAAAACGACAGCGTAGACAGGAGAAAAATAAGAACAAAAGCAGGTCAAAACTCCCTGAACCTGCATTGCCATTAACTCCATGTATTGATCTCCAGTGGAAAATTCCTAATAACTTTAATGAGAGACAAGAAAACGATCCATCTTTGAAACCTCTCTTTAATAAAGCACATAAAGATGGTGGAAAAGAGAGTGCTGCTGAGTTCAAAAGTTTAGCAGGAGAGCCTTTCATTATAAAGGATAAACTTTTGTATCTAGCAGATATTGCTGAACCCAGACTTGTTGTCCCAAAAGAATACCGTTCAGTAATTCTGCATTTGGGTCACACTATACCATGGTCAGGACACTTAGGACAGGCAAAAACTTATAATCGTGTTGCTCAACATTTTTATTGGCCAGGATTATATAAAGATGTAGCTGAATACTGCAAAACATGTCATGACTGTCAGTTGGTGGCCCCTACTAAAGTTTCAGACCGTGCCCAGTTGCAGACATTGCCTATAATGAGTGTTCCTTACGAGAGAATCGCCATGGATATCATAGGTCCCTTACCTAAGAGCAGTAATGGTCATAAATATGCATTAGTCATCTGTGACTATGCAACCCGATATCCAGATGTTTATCCATTACGTTCTCCGCAGGTCAAACGTATTGTTCGGTGTTTAGTAGACCTTTTCTCCAGAGTTGGTATCCCAAAGGAGATTCTGACAGATCAGGGTACCAATTTCATGTCACAAGTGATGAAAACTCTTTATGATCAACTGGGTGTAAAAGGGATTCGTACTACTCCATACCATCCAGAAACCGATGGTTTGGTAGAACGATTTAATGGTACATTAAAGCAAATGTTGAGAAAGTTTATTGATGATACTGGCAAAAACTGGGATAAATGGTTGCCTTTCCTTTTGTTTGCTTACAGAGAGGTACCACAAGCCTCAACTGGTTTTTCTCCGTTTGAGTTAATTTATGGGAGACAGGTTAGAGGCCCTTTGGACATGCTGAAGGAGAACTGGGTGGCTGGAGCGGCATCAGGATCCAGTGAAGCAGCTTCACCAACTAACATCATCTCCTACATACTTCAGATGAGAGACAACCTGGAAAAGTACAGAGAACAAGCTAAAGATCATATGGAGAAGGCTCAACATAGGCAAAAGGTATGGTACGACAGACGTGCCCGTGAAAGAGAACTGAAGGCTGGCCAGAAGGTCTTAGTACTCTTGCCCAGTGGGCCAAGTAAGTTGCTTGCTAAATGGCAAGGACCCTACACTGTGGTTAGAAGAGCAGGACCAGTGACTTATGAAATTATCTGTCCAGAAAAACAAAAGTCAAAGCAACTGCTTCATGTAAATCTATTAAAGGAATATCATGAAAGAAATGTTCCAGAAATTGATGTGAAGCAGAGCCTGATGGTACAAGATGTTCAGCCTGAAGACAGTGCCATGTTGAAAGATGGGGAAGCTGAAATGAGTCCATGTAGAGACTTGACCAAATCTGAAGAGGCTCCAAAGCATCTGACTCCTGATCAGTGGCAACAGCTGGGTGAGATTAAACAGTCTTTTCCATCTCTATTTGCAGATGTACCTGGGCGAACTGAAATTATAACACACAAAATAACTTTGAAAGATGCAACACCTGTTCGTCTTAAGCCTTACAGGATTGCAGAAAGAATGATGGATCCACTGAAAAAAGAGGTCCAGATGATGCTGGAAATGAGAGTGATAGAGCCATCAAGAAGCGAGTGGTCAAATCCCATTGTGCTGGTTCCTAAAAAAGACTCAAAGCAATTACGTTTTTGTTCTGACTTCAGAAAGTTGAACAGTATTTCCTGTTTTGATTCTTATCCCATGCCACGCATTGACGAGCTACTGGAAAGACTGGGGAAGGCCAAATATATCACAACCTTAGATTTATGTAAAGGTTACTGGCAAGTGCCTTTAGATCCATCCTCTAAGGAATACACAGCCTTTCAAATTCCAGGAATGGGTTTATTCCAGTACACGGTTCTACCCTTTGGTCTTCATGGAGCACCAGCTACCTTTCAAAGGTTGATGGACATTATTCTTAGTGACTGTTCAAAGTTTGCTGCTGCCTACCTGGATGACGTGGTGATCTACAGTGAAACTTGGGAGAATCACCTACAGCATCTAAAGGTTGTAATGGCAAGGATCCAGAATGCTGGTCTCACTTTGAATGTGAGCAAGTGTGCATGGGCACAAGAAGAAGTAAAATATCTGGGCTACCTTGTTGGCCATGGACAGATAAAGCCACAACTTGAAAAAGTAAAAGCCATTCAAACAATTCACAGACATCAAACAAAGAAGCAAGTGAGATCATTTTTGGGATTAGTTGGGTGGTATAGAAGATTTATACCCCATTTCTCAACATTGGCAGCCCCTCTGACTGAATTGACAAAAAGGTCTACTTCTAAAATTATGTGGAAGGAGGACTGTGAACATCCATTTCAATCTTTAAAGAAACTGATTTGTCAAGCTCCTGTTTTACAGAGTCCTAACTTTTCCAAGCCATTTGTTGTTCAAGTGGATGCTTCAAATGTTGGTCTTGGAGCAGTGCTAGCTCAGGGAGAAGCTGGTGAAGAAAAACCTGTCCTTTTCTTAAGTAAAAAGCTTTTTGACCGGGAGAAAAAGTACTCCACAGTAGAAAAGGAAGGACTTGCAATAAAGTGGGCTTTGGACTCTTTAAAATATTATCTCCTAGGAAGGGAGTTTAATCTGCAAACTGATCACAGACCTCTGAAGTGGATGCATTCCAAGCAGCATCAGAATGCCCGTATATTACGTTGGTGCCTTGCTCTTCAGCCATACCAGTTCACCATACAGCATTGTCCAGGTAAGAAAAATCTTATTGCTGACTACCTTTCTCGTTTGCCTGAGTTTTTTAAACCAGAGGGGGAGGAAGTGAGTAAATGTTAAGAAGCAATAATATTTTCTGTAACAATTAAGTTCTGGAATGTGTATATGTGATGTTTTTGTTTTCAAAATGTTTGTTACCTTTTGGGTGTGTCCTTATAGCAGCCATCTTGGAACCTACCAAAGAGGAGGCCCGCCTCAAACCCAGCTCTTTTATAGAAAGGACCTTGTTTGCTGGACTTTGATTGGCTGGGCAGTTAATTGAGGAGGTGGCGACAACAGTATATAAGGAGACTGTTGGCTGTACCAAGGAGAGAGAAGGCTGGAGAGTCTGAAGGGAAGATGTAATTTTTTTTCCCCCCCCTTGGCCCTGACCTATGCTGTGCTGAGGGAGGCCTAATAAACCACCTTTGTTTAAACTGCAGCCAACTTTGAGGAGTTTTCCTTCCACACCACACCTCGCAGCGTAACATCCTCCAGTGTTACTATAGGCCTAAATGCTGTATCTCTAACCCTGTCTTTTAGTTGCATGGCTACATCTTGGCAGGATGTGCCATGCTCTTCAATTTTGGATGATGAAATGAAAAATTCTCCACCAGGTGTTTGGAATATTGTTTTATAATCTAGCTCTGCTTTAAACTTCAAGGCCATACGCATGATCCTGTAAATACAGTCAATTCCTCCCCATTCTGCCTACTACCGTGCTACTCCACCTAGCAGCCAAGAATGGCACCTACAGCTGATTAAACATCTCTATTCCCATTAAATACTTCCTGTTTGACTGCTGCAATATGTTAAACAATTTCCAAATCAGGTTTGTGCTCACCGAAGCCATGCGCTTTCAGCTGTCACAGGAGTGGCACGATGAAAGTCACTTCAATGAAAGGGGCTAATTAAAAACTGTACCGGCGCTAACTCTGACTTCGGCTTCTATCTTTGAGGATCTGTGCCTCGCATCAAAAAGCAATTAAGAAAACGGGCCGGGCTGAGTCTTTTGTTCCACGGTTAGTTTAATTTGCGTGATCAAGAGTGTAGGACCCAGGACCTGAACGCAGTTCAGCACAAAACGTGAGGACAAAGACTTGGGAGGTTTTTGTGGAGTAGGAACAGAACCTCTTTGTCTGTTTCCTTGATTTGAAACAATGCTGATTGTTCTCAGAATATTTAGCTTTCTTGGTGCAGTTGGACTGCAGGGGCCAGATAGTAAGTATATCCATCACAGACTCTCTAACTTAATCTAAACTGTCGTATATTAGCATGTGACATTTATTTTAGATTTTCTTTTCCACGAAAGGAGGTTCCCATACAAAGAAAATCATAATATTTTAACCAGGGGTGACTAGAGCCCTGAAGTTAATCATTTTTGATGAATAACAGAGAGAGGAGGGTCTGTATCCCTTCTGTGTTCCTATCATGTATACAAAGTGCTTTTCACAGTCCCATAGGTTCTGATTCTGAACAACCCGCTGTTTCCTGTTCATTCCCCACATGACGATTCATGGCCACTAACCCCCATGCAGCTCTGACAGCTTTTAGAACTGTGATTCTGGTGCAACGGGCCTCTGTTCCAGAGAGAAGGCGCCTGATAGACGTCTCTTTTCTCCAGAAATATTGATCCTGACCTGAGCGCTAGAGTAGTTTCCATGTGATACGAGACATTCTGAAAGTGGGTGCAGCTCTGTGGAAAAGCTCTCTGTGGTTTGCGCAGTCCCAGCTCAGTGATTCCTCTCATTAGCATTTGAAATTGCAGCAGCGTCCCACTGGACGCTGCACATTGTCATAGTCAGGTTTCGCTGTAAGAACTGGAGATAAATTGGATATTTATGTTTGCAAAATGACATGCATGGAGGAAAACTAACACAGCACCTGATCAAACCACTGCATTTCAACATGCTGGACCATGGCGGTGGACGAATTATGACATCAGGATGTTTTTTTTCTGCAGGGACTGAGCTGGTCAAAGCTGATGGGGAGATGGATGGAGCTTGTGGTGGCTCAGCAACCTGGCTTTCTTTACTTCTGTCTTAGGTGGGGGGTGGCAGGAAGCCATCTGCTGCAAGATCCCTCGCTCCATCGCTCTCTCTTCCTTTGGTGGTTTCAGTTCCAACGAGACTAATATCATTAGTTGATTGCATTATCTTTCAAAATTTAATGCAGCAACACTTATCCAAGCATGAATTTACACCACTGATTTTTACAATGTCACACCGCACCAGAATTTACTTTCTTTGTTAAAAAAAGCCGGAAATTAGTCTAAAGTTTCTGAATTCTCTTCTTTGTCTTGCGATTCTGAGCTGTGTTGGTAAAGAGGTTGTTACAGTGAATGGATGGACTTGTCCGTCCCGGGTGCCGTTCAAGCAGCGGTGA
This sequence comes from Fundulus diaphanus, assembly GCA_037039145.1. Lineage (NCBI taxonomy): Eukaryota > Metazoa > Chordata > Actinopteri > Cyprinodontiformes > Fundulidae > Fundulus > Fundulus diaphanus. Next base: position 32,438,794 of record CM073137.1, read on the forward strand.
CGGCAGAAACACAGGCAGGTAACGGCTGACGTTCACCCGAGGGACGTTGCTTCTTCAGCTCCAGGTTGTGAGCTTTAAAGCTGCAAGTTTACTCAATCATGCATACAATTTTCTGAAAAGGAGAGACGCTTGTAACTAAGTGCCACGTTTTCGGGGAAAAACACACGGACGATCACACTAGCCTGTTCCCTGACAATAAACTGCACTCAGCTGTCACAGGAATTCTTGGAAGGTTAATGAAATAATAAAGAGACTAAAGGAAGAAGCGTTTTTTAGCAGACATAAAGGAAAAAAGACTTTACTAGGAAATTAACCTGAAACATGGCAGCAAATCATTTAGGCAGACTATTCTCTTTGACCCATTTGAGGGTTCATATTTTTTTGTCACGTACAAATTCCAGACTTTGCCAGATTCAACTTTACGTCAAATTTCAGTGACTCAAATTTTCTGTGATTTACGTTAATTTTTAAATATATATACAACAAAAGATTTAAATTCATTTAGGATAGATATGACAGGTTTTTAATGTGCAACCTGGGAAAAAAACTAGGAAAGATGGCATGGAGTAGGGACACAAGGGAAGGAGCTAGGAAGCATGAAAGACGATGATAATTAAGGAAAGACGGAAGGAAGAGAGAAAAAAAACAAGAGAATGAACATGGAAACAAGGAGGAAAGGAAGGAGACAATGAAAGAAGATATAAAGGAAAAAGACGAAAAGAAAGAAAAAAGTGTTAAATGTAAAACACAAGGAAGGCAAGTGGGATACATGAAAAAAGAAAAGACACAAGGACAGAAAGAAAGGAAAACATGGAAGGACAAGTGGCAGGAAGGATAGAAGAAAGAAAAATATAGGAATGACACAAGAAAGAGAAGTAGGAAACAAGGAAGGAAAGAAGAAATAAAGGATGTAGGGGGACAAGGAAAAGAGGATGGAAACAAGGAAGGAACATAATGAAGAAAAGAGGGAAGGACGGAAGAAAGAAAACAACTTTATTTCCTTTCCCTCTGTCAAAAGGTTTGGAGTTTGTTTTTCTCCTTATCCTTATTTTTTTTTTCGTTCTTATCCAGACCTGGAAAATCCTGAAATCCTCAAACTTTTGGACTACAAAGGAGTCCTGGACCTTTGCAGCCTTTGCCCACGTTTCTGTTGCAAGTACGGTCTTAAAGTCCTAAATATCTTAACAAGTTCTCCTTAAAGAGACACCTGACAAGCTGGATTTTATTTTTTACATATTTGCTGCGGGCGCTCCTCCTCTCTCATTAGTTAGAGAAGCAGATGTGTAGCACAAGTGAAGGCAGACGGAGCAGGCGGCATCGCCAGAGGAACTTCTTCCACTAACATCCCGCAGGTTGTTTTCAGGAACGGTGGTGGGGGGGGGGGGCTAGAGAGCGCACACAGAAACACGCACACAGCCCAGGCATGTGTGCGTTTTCACATCTGATCATCACAAACACATACATATGCAGAAGCGGCTGCGGAGTCGAAGCAAGATAAATGGCCTGAAATTCCTGTTTTCATGAAAAACAAACACACACACACGCGGACACACACAGAATGACAGATAGATGGCATTCTCTGGCCAGCCCACCCCATTAGCGTTGCACGAGATCCAGCCTCTCTCTGGCTCGTTCCACCGAACCTCACCCAGGGGGTCAACAACAATCTAAATTTCAATTAAAGTGGAAAATGCCGCTGATGGAGGCCAAATGAATGTGGATGCCTCTTCGTCTGAGGCTACAGGTTTCAGCGGCTGCTTGGTGGGAAAAACAGCATTAGGGGCAATTATTTCATTATCTCCAATCCGCGCACAGCAGGCTTGGGTCACAGCTCCGGCCAAGTTTAGCCGGAACCACAATTATTATTACAATTAGTCAGCAGACGGCACCAGCAAGGGTTTGGCTGCAGGAAAAACTGAATGTCAGCTTAAGTCTGCAGGTGATGGCCAGAGCATGGGGGATCCTCCGATTTCCTTGTTATTTTCAGGTGTTTGGATGCAATTTGTGCTTCATCACTTTGCGTCATGTTCAAACATGGACTTAACAAGCTGAGCTAAAACAAGAAACTCAGTTGCACAGTTTGACTTTCTTTTCAAAAAGTTAAAATGTATGAAGAGTGCAATTTGAGTTAGTAGAAATAAGTAGAAAACAGCAGATTATAAAAACCACAACACATTGGAACGGTGTGTTAACCCGAACCTCTTCAGGTTTAACTGCACTTTAGCCCATTCTATTTATTATTCACTGACGTTGTGAAAGAGAATTAGAGGAAGCAGGTTTGATGCCTCGAGCAAAAAGGTGCATGCCCCCCCCAAAGTAAATCAAATCTGCGTTGGGATTGAAAATCCAATCCAGCTGTGTTTTACTTATGTCATGCCTCTCCAATTACTGCTGACCAAATCAGGGTGCAGAAAGTGGTCCGGATCTGTCGGCGTGACATCACAGAGGATTTAAAGCAGGATATTGGAGTAATGGGAGAATAGAGAACAGGAGGGGAGAGGCTGAGAGGGAATTTCCAGACAAGAGTGCGTGCTGAGACCACTGAGTTGATGCAGCAGAGATAATGGCAGTGTCTAACAATCTGACTGGCTGGGGTTGGTGTGTAAAATGCCCGTTTTAAGGTTCCCCTTGCAGACTACTTGCCAAGGCACACCAACAATACTTGAGCATCTATTTGTATTGCTGAAACTTAGGTTCACAAAAACATGTTGATCTTACTTACAAGTGCCAGAATAAAGTTCTTGTGATACTGATTTTGTCATGTTTAAGACTCTGAACGGGAACACAAACACTGAAACATATAGATAGTTTAAGTGATTTACTGAAGAAAAAGGGAAGCGGATCTGGAAATGGCTTTGGGTGAAAAGATCGGTTCTGCTTATGAACTGAAAACAGAAAACAAATATTAGAACCCGACAGCTCGTAAGTAGGTTGGTTATATTAGACGTCAGCGGGCTTACCATATGGAGATGATGAAGTCCGGAGGAAGAGTGGGTTGGAGCTCAGCGAGCTGCATTCGCAGCCAGAACGAAGGCCTTTGTGGCTGATTTCTTACTGCAGTTACAGGAGTGTTTGTGACAAGGTGTGGAGACCGTTGGAGAGTGGACAGGCAGGCGATGTTCCGATGTGTTGGTAAATTCAGCTTCCACTGGTGTGGAGGCTGAATGTTCCTGAGGAGGTAAAGTACTATTTGGAAAAGGCAATAATGTTGCTAAGATGAATGAGTTTTTTTTTATTTATTCTGTGTTTTTATATGAATATCTGTTTGGGAATTAATTTTGTTTATGTTTTGTTCTTTACATGTTTAAAGTAACCTCCTAACAAAAACACCCAACAAACTAATGTTATTGGTGGGATCTCACCAACTGTCACGCGGCATTATTCACCTGTCATCTTCACCACTCGGGGCAGGGTTCTTCTTTGTAGAAAAAAAAGGATAAAACTTTACGTCGCTGCATTGACTACAGAGGCTTAAACCAAATAACAGTTAAAAATAAATACTCCTTACCCCTCCTGGCATCAGCGTTTGACACAGTTCGTGGTGCTACCATATTCACTAAACTAGACCTCCGCAACGCATACCACCTGGTCCGTATTCGGGACGGGGACGAGTGGAAAACAGCCTTTAAGACTCCTATTGGCCACTTCAAGTACCTAGACTTGCCCTTCGGTCTAACCGAGCAGTAGAAAACTGGCCCACACCCCAGACTCGGAAACAGCTTCATCGCTTTCTGGGGTTTGCAAATTTTTATCGTGTTTTCATAAAAAACTTTAGTGTAGTGTAGCAATGCCTCACCCCTTACAGCCCTCACCTCCACCAAGAAGACCTTCATCTGGACATCTGAAGCTGATCAGGCTTTTCAACTTCTCGAGGAGAGGTTCTCTCAGGCTCCTATCCTCTCATATCCTGACCCCTCAGTCCAGTTTACCTTGGAGGTCGACGCCTCGGATACAGGAGTTGGGGCCGTTCTGTCCCAGAGGTCCTCCTCGGAGGGGAAGCTCCATCCCTGCGCCTTCTTCTCTAGGCGTTTCTCGCCCGCTGAAAGTAATTACGACGTGGGAGATCGAGAACTGTTGGCCATCAAACTGGCTTTGGAAGAGTGGCGCCACTGGTTGGAAGGAACTAAGCTGCTGATCATCATCTGGACGGACCATAAAAACCTGTCAGACATCCAATCTGCCAGACGCTTGAACTCCTGCCAGAGCCGTTGGTCATTGTTTTTCTCCCGTTTCCACTTAATTTTGCCAGCACAAATGACTTTTTCTGCACTCTTCTGCTACTTTACCCGATTAAACAATAAAGGTTCTTCTGTAAAGGTATGTCCACTGATTTCCAGTTTTCTAGATATAATCCACATTTGTATTAGATTTCCCTGTTATCTCATGTTTTTTTCATAACCCCTAAAAAGATTGCATAAATAATTTGCCATTTTATCACACATTTATTGAATAAATAAGATGATAATAAGATGATACATAATTTTGTTCTGTTTTCCTGCCAATCACTGTATCTTGTATCAAGAGGTGCATCACTAAAAACAGATGTAAAAACTCAGTTAAACTTGGAGCAAGGGAAAAAAAATAACTTTAACTAAATAAAAAGCATAGCTGTTTATTTTATATACATTTTTACATACACGTCTGAGATGACTCACTTGGGGAGCGTTTACCCAAGAGATTATCTGATGTGTAATCTTTGACAAAACATGCAAACTTTAACATTAAAACTGAAACCTGAGAAACCTGGAATAACTGGATCTACTATAAATGAAGCCACTACTGTGCAACGATTTGTTATGTGTCCTCGCCGGCCTCTTGTCCATCATTGGCCTTGATCTATAACAACATGTTGCAGTTTAAAATTAAAAATGAAAGAAAGTAAGTTGAAAGTTGGCGTGTGGCTTTCACTCAGGTGTTCACCGTAAAACATAACAGGAGGATTATCGCTGCATATAAAAAAACCTTTCATGAACAATCTTCAGCAGCTACAAAGCAAACTATGAAAACACAGTTTGTTACATGAGGCCACATAAAACCTCACTGAGTAACTGAGCAGCAACACATACTCATTCACACTGTTTCATAAATGGATTTGCAGTCGATGGATAATAATGTGAGATCTGAAGAAGTCGACTGACTCACACTCAGAAGTGCACCCCGGATGCTAGTTCAGCGGCCGGTTCCTGTCGGCGGTTTATATTATAGTCATTATGAGGTAGCAAAGACGGCATTCAAAGGCTGCGGTCGAACCGGTTGTTGATTTGTTTCACCACAGGGAGGCAAATGGAACGAGGTCTCCAGCTCTGGTGTGGGTATTTCCAAAAACCGGAAGACATAATGATGGTCATAACATGAGCATCTGAGCGTTGCAATATTTGCTGAAGCAAAGACCACATTTGATGACATTCAGTGTATGATGGCGGAGACTTTGTTCGCAGAGGAGGTCTCGGTTGTTTTGTGCTCTCGAACAAGATCTGTCAACTGAAGAGGAAGGTAGAGCACAGAGCAAAGATGTCATTAGTACTCCAGCTTTAATTATTACAACATCTCCGCCAGTGCCTCATTGGAGGTCTGAAAAATCACCCCTATAATCAAATGAGATCAAAATGTAACTGTTTGGCCTACATGGAAAAACGCTTCACGTGTCGGAAAACAGTAACCGCACATGACCCGGAACAAAACATCCTGACCTCAAAACAAGGTGGTGGCAGCATCATGCTGTGGGGAGGCTTTTCTTCAGTGGTAATAGGACAAAGCTGACACTAAGGGGCAGATAAACATACAGCCAAAGCTACAACAGAATGATTTGGATCAAAGCATATTAGCATAGCCACATGTTAGTGTGAACAGTTGAAAAATGTACTTTCATAGATGCTGTCTCTGCTATTCAAGCTACATTGCAAAGAAAAGTGGGCAAGTACCCCATGCCCATATACTTGCTTCTGTCACTGCAGTTAGAAGTTATTTTACAAACTATGGATTCAGATGAGCTGAACGAAACTTTGAAAACCATGTAGCACTTTCCTTCACTCCTCGATTTTCTACTTTGTGTATGTGGATGACATAACATCCCAATAAAATACATTAAACCTGTGGGTTTGACGGTGACAAAATGTGAAATATTTAAACCATAATTTAACCACATTGTCGTAACTATTGTCCCTTCTTGAGGATCTCCCGTTGCTCGTCCCCCTTCTTCTCCCTTAATCAGCAGTCGCTACCATCAGCAGCAGTCACTGATGTCGTGTAGTGTAGCGAGTGTTGAGACAATCAAACCGCTGTGGAGGTGGATGTAACAGGTTGGTGGGTGTTCAGCTCCTGATTAGTGAGCTCTGACTCAGGATACCTTCAGTGGAAAATTCATTGTCAGACTTACAGTGAATAGGTATTATAAAGAAATTGTCAGTGGGGCTGATGGGAAACTTACAGCATGAGGAAATGGATGCTGTGCTAACAAGCACAACATCAGAGAAGTAATTAGGCATAATGATTTATAATTTCAATAAGGAAGCATTTTTATTTGAGACATTCTTTCTGAATATGCCTTATTATCAATAACTGTGCATTATTTTCTTTTTTTGTTCAGCTCGTTCTCTTTTGCTTTAGAACTTAACTTTAAATAGTTATTCATATTACTAATCTATTACGTATCTCTATGTGTTTTTGCCACTGTAACGCCCAGATTCCTCATTGTGGCACAAATGAAGAAATTTCTTAACTTGTATTTTTAACCAATGATGTATTTATTTTACATTTGAAATCTTCGAACCCTTATGTATGAGCAACTAAAAAATGTATTGGCTAAAGTTAAGCCATGAACAGCTGTTGAAAATCTTTCCGGGATATTTACTTTGTCGGTCATAAAGAAACAACTTTCTTTCTGTGGCTGAAACTATGCAAAGTATCAAACACAGCATGACAGAGAAAAAAAGTAAAACATTTAGCACAAACAATATGATTCTTAATGAGATGCTTGCAAAAAGGTTGCCTTTTTATGCCCTGATGCCTTTTGCCATCTACTATTCCAGTGTTCTCATTTTAAGCTTCACAATTTCTTCAGGCACAACAACATTATTTTACATCCAGGTCGGAGCCTTTTGGAAGCAAGTCTGTTACTGATTTAAAGGTGTTGTCTCCATGTGTCCATAAAACAAGCAAAAATAGATAAAATATTAAAAATGGGATTACATTGTTTATTTAGTTTGGACTAGGTTAATATTTTAAAAGGCAGCTTATTCATTATATTGCATTTATTATCTGGGATATTGAAAACCTTAAAAAAATGATGTAACATCACAGACCAATAATAGTAGCCAGATGGCCTGCCAGAGAAAAGTTTGGAGTTGAAGGTTGTAGGATTGTGTATCCTACTAAGATGGTCATTATGCAGAGCAACTGTTTCACCATCTGGACTAAAGGATGTAAGCTACCAGCACCGTTGGCAGGGCTTTTACAGAATTATAGAGGTTGTTTTGGAGTCTGTCAAAACTAAAACCCCAGCTTTGCCCTAGCTGCAGTGGTCCTCACTGTACTCTTGCAGATGTGAATTTTGGTTATGTGGCCTGTGCAAAATTAAAATCAGACACCACCCTTAGCAATAGAACCACTCTTTCTACAGAGCAACTGTCCCAACTCCTGAAACTGTGCCTGCGGGAAACGTACTTCACATAATGGGGGGGGGGGGTCGGGGGCAGTATTATAGGCAGAAACATTGATGTGTAATGGGATCCCCAGTTTCTCCTATTGTTGCAAATCTGTACACAGAGGAGGTAAAAAAAAAGAAAGAGGTTTAGCGTCCTAGCAATTGGTTCTGGTTAGTTGATGGCACCTGGGTTAAAATATAATCGTAGGAAGTCCAGAATTTCACTGATAACATCAAATCTGTAGATAAATATATAGAGTTCACACGAGAGGATGTAAAAAATGTCAGGTTGGCTTTCCTCCACTGTGACGTCTCAGTCTCGGTTAGAAACTGAGGTGTACCACAAACCCACCCACACAGACCAGTACTTGGGGTTTGACTCATATCACCCACTGGAGCACAAGTCAGGAGCCATCAGGACTGTGTTTCACAGAACGGACAATGTCCCCACAAACTCATGAGGCAGGGAGAAGGAGAAATCACACACAAGACAGGGGTGTCAAACATACGGCCCGCGGGCCGGTTCCGGCCCGTCGAACAATTTAGTCCAGCCCGGTGGCTAAATGCATTGTCATTATTCAAAAAAAAATATTTTTTTTTTCCAGTGTCCTGTCTGGCAATGTATCAATAAGAATTGTTGTCTTAATGCCAAAAAGAGCTCATCAGATTTGACTTTCACAAGTGGAGCAGTACTGCTTTTGCCATAGTGCTCCGCTTGATTTATGAATGTGAGTAGTTTTATTATGATTCATGCGGGGAATATCTCAAATGATATGGACACTACAATGGGAAAGTAGGAGAGGAAAGGAAGAACAAGAATAAAAAAGAAAAGGTGAAAGAGGAGATAAAAGGAAGAGAACGATAAAACAATTATTGAAAAAAACATGTACTTCGTTTAATTGAAAATCTGCAGTTCCTATATTGTCCACGAGGGGCGCTGTGGTTTAATCAGCAGATGGTAGCACTGAGCTTCAGATGTGGAAAATTGATTATAAATCAATTCTTAATTTTTATGTTTGATGTATTTTGTCATGCAGTGTTTTTAAGTTCCAAAAAATGTGAATAAATGTTTTTCAACATTGTACAATCACTGTGATCAGTTCTTATGCATAATGCACAAGTAAATGTTTAACTGAGTAAAAGTATTGTTGAAATTGCACATACTTTTCTTAAAAATGCTGAGGTTATTCATAACCTCATTTTTATGCATTTTTATGCAAAATGTCCACGAGTTGGTACAGGAGTCGAACAAAGCTCCTGTACAAACTCGCGGACATTTTGCATAAAAATGCATAAAAATGCCGCCAAACTCGCTGGAAACCACTCATACCACGCTCAACTGTTTACGTGACTGCGGCGTCCTACGGAGACTCGCCCCGGAGGCCTGTGAAGCGGCGGCCTCGACGAGCAGCTCACGCCGGAGGAGAGCGACGCGGAAGCGGTGTAGCCGGCCGAAGAAGCGCGGGTGCCGAGGAGGCTTAGCAGAGAGGCTAAAGGCTAACCCATTCAGACCGCCGCTACCATCCATCTGGCTTTCCAACGTTCGCTCACTGGACAACAAAATGGACCATTTACAACTTGAGCTCTCTGCAAAGAGGGAGTTCAGGGACTGCTGCACTCTCATCCTGACCGAAACATGGCTCACCTCAACAATCCCAGACAACGCCGTTAGCCTGGAGGGACTCGCTACTTTCCGCGCCGACAGACAAACAGAACTCTGCAGTAAGTCCCGAGGAGGCGGACTCTGCGTTTACACCAATAACTCCTGGTGTAAAAATGCTAGATTAGTCACAAGTCTCTGCTCTCCGGACATTGAGCTTATGATTATTAGCTGCAGACCTTTTTATCTGCCTAGAGAGTTCACTGTTGTTATCATCGCAGCGGTTTATGTTCCTCCCAGCGCTAATACTAAAGATGCTATGGGTGTTCTCTATCGGACTATCTCTGAGCTGCAATCTGCACACACAGAGGGGGTTTTCATCATTGCTGGGGATTTTAACCAGGCAAATATGAAAACTGTTCTCCCTCATTTTTACCAACACGTGGATTTTGCAACTCGGGGAGAGAACACTCTAGACTTAGTCTACACAAACATAAAAGGAGCATTCAGAGCAGCCCCCCGCCCCCACCTGGGCGCTTCAGATCACCTTTCTGTGATACTAATTCCTGCATACAGGCCCCTGCTGATCAGAGCAAAACCTACAGCGAGGCAGGTGAGGGTGTGGACTGAGGGAGCAATGGAGGCGCTCCAGGACTGTTTTGAGTGCTCTGACTGGAACATGTTCAAAGCTGCTGCAACTTATGAGGACAAGATCAACATTGATGAGTACGCCATGACTGTGTCAGCCTACATCAACAAATGCATTGAGGACGTCAGCACCACCAAGACCATCATCACCCGAGCCAACCAACGACCATGGATTACTGCGGAGGTCCGTCAAGCGCTAAAAGCACGGAACTCAGCCTTCAAGTCTGGAGACAAGGAGGCACTGAGGACAGCGAGAGCCAACCTGAACCGTGCCATCAGGCTAGCGAAGCGAAACCACACTAAGAAAATCCAGGAGCTTTTCCATGACGCCAGCAACACCAGGAGCATGTGGAAAGGCATGCGGGTGATCACTGAATACAACACGCCCTCCACCCCGGTGGGTGAAGTTGATGCTGACTTCCTCAATGGACTCAATAACTTCTTTGGGAGGTTTGAGGCACTAAACAGCACTCCAGCAGTGAAAGCTGTTCCCCATCAGGAAGAGGAGGTCCTCTGCCTTGACACCGCCGACGTGTGGAAGACTCTGAGGAGAGTCAACCCGCGGAAGGCCCCAGGCCCCGACAACATACCTGGGCGGGTGCTCAAGGAGTGTGCAGGTCAGCTAGCTAGTGTCCTCACAGACATTTTTAACACCTCGCTGGACCAAGCCACAGTGCCAGCATGCTTCAAGTCTGCCTCCATCATTCCGGTGCCAAAGAAACCTCAAGTCACCTGTTTCAACGACTACCGGCCTGTTGCACTGACTCCCATCATGATGAAGTGCTTTGAAAGGATGGTAAAGGAACACATCGTCTCCAGTCTCCCATCTACACTCGACCCGTTCCAGTTTGCCTACCGACGGAACCGCTCCACTGAGGACGCCATCTCCTCTGCTCTTCACCTGAGCCTGGCACACCTGGAGGAGAAGAACACGCACGTGCGGATGCTGTTCCTGGACTTCAGTTCAGCGTTCAACACCATCATCCCACAGCATCTGGTGGGAAAACTGGAGCATCTGAGCATCTGGGCTTCAACACACCCCTACGAAACTGGCTGCTAGACTTCCTCACCAACAGACCTCAGTCAGTCCGGGTCGGACAGAACACCTCTGATGTCATCACCCTCAGCACGGGCTCCCCTCAGGGCTGCGTCCTGAGCCCCCTGCTGTTCACCCTGATGACTCATGACTGCGTCCCCAGGTTCACCACCAATCACATCGTGAAGTTTGCAGACGACACAACGGTGGTGGGCCTGATCAGACACGACAACGACCAGGACTACAGAGAGGAGGTGGAGCAGCTGGTGGGCTGGTGCAGAGACAACAGCCTGATCCTGAACGTGGAGAAGACGAAGGAGATCATCGTCGACTTCACCATGCTCCACTGCTCATCAACAACTCAGCGGTGGAGGTGGTCAGCAGCACCAAGTTCCTGGGGGTGCACATCACGGACAACCTCACCTGGACTGTGAACACCATGTCACTGGTGAAGAGGGCACAGAAGCGACTGTACTTTCTGCGGAGGATGAGGAGAGCCCGCCTGCCCCCGCCCATCCTGACGACCTTCTACAGAAGCACCATAGAGAGTATTCTGACCAGCTGTCTCTCTGTGTGGTGTGGAGGCTGCAGTGCCTCCGACTGGAAGAACGTGAGGAGAGTGGTGAGGACAGCAGAAGGGATCATCGGGGCTCCTCTTCCCTCCATAAAAGACATTTCATCGCAACGCTGTGTGTCTCAAGCCCGTAACATCATCAGGGACCCCTCACACCCCCACCATAGACTATTCTCCCTGCTGCCCTCTGGAAAGAGGTTCCGCAGCATCCGCTGCAGGTCCACTAGGTTCTGCAAAAGCTTTTTCCCTGCTGCCATCAGACTGCTGAACTGCTGAAGTATAAAAACGGACTGTGTACCACACTTGACTAGCTGATTTGCACATTTGCACATTTGTATCGTATCCTGCAAAATCGCTGCTGCACCTTACCCGGAAACGTACTGCAAAACTGTTTACAATGCAACTGCCTACTTTTAAATCACTGCTGCACCTCGCTGCACAACTGTCTACTTCACTGATGCACCTTACTGCATATTGTTTATATTTGTTTTACATTGGTTATATTTCAACTGCCTACTGTTCACTGCTGCACTTTATCCGGAAATCTATTGAAACTTATCGTGTAAGTGACTGCGATCTATCACTGCACTTTTTATCCTGTACTGTAATTCACTGCAAGGTATCCTGTAGAGTTACTGCAATCTTTCTGAGCTGTGTGAAAAACGAAATTTCGTTCTGTGTGCACTCTGTGTATACAAAATGACAATAAAGAAAGTCTAAGTCTAAGTCTAAGTCTAATATATTGTATAAAAGTGAAATTCATTTAATATAAAAATCAACAACAAGTCCACTTTTATTAGTTCTATTTAATCTTGCAATGAATTTTGCAGTCAGTCACACCTGTTGGACATTAATTAGTCAGACTCACTCTACCTGGTCTGGCATTGTTGCGGCTGCTCTGGAGCGCAAGGAGGGACACCGCCCTGCTTTTCGTCGTCTCGGTTACCACCTCCATGACGCTTAGCTGGTCCCTCGAGTTCGGTTTTCCATCCCACCAGCCCGAACCCCACACGTCGAGGAGACCCAGCTGTGGGATTTTTTCTATGGTGACCGAGACGACCTCCTTCCCTGCTGGCCTGCTGCTGCTGCCTCGGCGTAGACGCCGGGCACGTCGGCGCGGAAGAGTCATCGGGGGTTCTGCTCCGCCTCAGCCCGAGGCTGTTGAGGGTTCCGCTCCGCCTCAGTCCGAGGTCATCGAAGGTTCTGCTCCGCCTTAGTCCGAGGTCGTCGAGGGTTCCGCTCCGCCTCAGTCCTAGGGCGTCGTGGGTTCCGCTCATCCTCAGTGCCTCCTGACTCTGCCACGCCCTGGTCGTCCTACGCCGACTTCATGTGACCAAGCCGTTGCCGCTCTCCTATAAGGTCTCAGCGCCCATAAGGTCCCAGCGCTCCCTAGTTTTGAGTTGTTTCAGCTCTGCCTTAGTTCTTGAGTTGTTTAGCACCCCTTAGTTTTTATTTAGCACTCCTTAATGTTTGAGTTATTTAGCATCCCTTAGTTTTATTTAGCGTTCCTTTGTTTCAGAGTTATTTAGCGGTTCTTGGTTTCTGAGTTATCTTAGTGTTCTTAAGTTTTTTGTGTTATCGTAGTGCCTTCAAGTGCTCTTAAGTCATGCTAGCATCCTCTGTTTCCCGGCGTGTTAGACACCCTCTGTTCCCTGGCATGTTAGACGCCCTCTGTTTCCCGGCATGTTTAGACGCCCTCTGTTTCCCAGCGTGTTAGACGCCCTCTGTTTCCCGGCGTGTTTAGACGCCCTCTGTTTCCCGGCGTGTTTAGACGCCCTCTGTTTCCCGGCGTTATAGATTTTCTCTGTTTCCCGGCGTGTTTAGACGCCCTCTGTTTCCCGGCATTTTCGATTTTCTCTGTTCCCCGGCGTGTTTGGACGCCTTCTGTCTCCCGGCGTGTTGTACGCCCTCTGTTTCCCGGCGTGTTAGATGCCCTCTGGTTCCTGGCATTTTAGATATTCTCTGTTTCCTGCCGTTTAGAAACTTTCTGTTCCCTGGCGTTTTAGATATTCCCCTAGCGTTTTCGTACGCTCGTTGTCCCCTAGGGTTTTTGTACGCTTGTTGTCCCCTGGCGTTTCCGTACGCACGTTGTCCCCTAGCGTTTTTGTACGCTTGTTGTCCCCAGGCGTTTCCGTACGCCTGTTGTCCCCTGGCGTTTCCGTACGCCTGTTGTCCCCTGGCGTTGCCGTACGTCTGTTGTCCCCTGGCGTTTCCGTACACCTGTTGTCCCCTGGCGTTTCCGTACGCCTGTTGTCCCCTGGCGTTTCCGTACACCTGTTGTCCCCTAGCGTTTCTGTACGCTTGTTGTCCCATGGCGTTTCCGTACGCATGTTGTCCCCTAGCGTTTCTGTACGCTTGTTGTCCCATGGCGTTTCCGTACGCCTGTTGTCCCCCGGCGTTTCCGTACGCCCTCTAGCTCCCCCGGTGTTTCCTACGTCCTCTAGTTCCCCCCGGCGTTTCCTACGCTTTTTGTTTGCCAGCGTATTAGACCCTTTTTTGTTTGCCAGCATATTAGACGCTTTTTGTTTGCCAGCGTATTAGACGCTATTTGTTTGCCAGCGTATTAGATGCTTTTTTGTTTGTCAGCGTTTTAGACGCTTTCCTGTTTTCCTGCGTTTTCTTCTTTAGTTTGGTTCGCCCTGGTAGGGCAGTTTTTTGTTTGACCCTAGCCCCCCATCCTGAGCCTTCCTCCACCCACCCTGGTTGGGTCGTGTTTAGTTTGTTTTAGGCCGTCCGGAGACCGACCTTGGGGGGGGGGGAGGGGAAATGTCAAGGTTTATTTTTTATTGTTAGTTTTCAGTTCCTCCTCCTCCTCTCACTCAGCTTACCCTCCACTCCCTCTGCAGTCAGTCACACCTGTTGGACATTAATTAGTCAGACTCACTCCACCTGCCAGCCTCCCTACTTAAGCCTCCCTCAGTCTTCACTTCCCTGCTGGTCCGTCATCAAACTCCACTCTCTCCTCGCCTGTCTACCTGGTTTGCTCCTGCTTGCTGTTGGAATCCTGCCACCTCTGAGTCTCAAGTTAAGTCTCTGCCTGCTACTGGATTATTCTGCCACCTCTCTGTTTCAAGCCTCTGCCTAGCTATGGGAATTACCTGCCTCATCTGTGCTGCTAGCCGCTGGGTTCCTGCCTCCTCTGTGCTCCAGCGGTTCTGCCATCAAGGACTCTCTCCAGGCTGTCAGCTCCTGCTCACATCTACACCTGTTCCAGTCCAGTCCTGCCTCTCTGGTTTCATCTGTCACTACTCATCTTCCTTTCAATAAACTCTCAGTTTTAGTTCCGTGTGTGTGGTGTAATTTCTAGGTTCATCCAAGAAAAATCATGCCACTACGGTGTTCAGTTCTTTCCATCACTACGTATAAAAATCCTCATGATATTCAGAATTACTGCCATTGATGAAATCTTTCTTATTTGCTGGATTGCAGGAATGACTTTGGCTGTTCCGTTTGCTTCAGAACCCACGTTCCAGACAGAACATCACAAGCTTTCAGGAATCTTTGGTTTGCATTTCTTCTCTGTATTCATTTAATTCATTCAAGTGACAGCGTTGCATTCTGCGACCCCTACAGATTGTAGGTGGTGTACAGAGCACCTCTGATTTGACGTTTAAACACTGCTTTTGTCAAGGTGTCTTCAAAATGCCCAGACCTTTTAGCTCTAAAAACAAAAACATTTCATATATGCAGCTGGCTACCTTCAAGTTTCAAAACATAAATGCTTTTACCACCTCACAGTCTTTATTTTTGTTTAAATGTCCATCAATGTATTCTGAAGAAAAAAACAGCAATAATCCTTGTCCAGCCGGTGGGGCGTAGGACTGATGACCCTTCCAGGATTACGTTGTGATGTTTTTGTTTACATCATGCATATACTGTTTTATGTAAAGCTCTCCAAGATTTGTGTTTTTTTCTCTGCCATGCACGGGCAGAAAAATAGCAGCATTAGTTAGCGAAATCCTCTAGAAGTGTTTTCTTTCGTGTCCAACACCGTTCTGAATCCGGTGGGAAACTACCAAAACATTCAAAGAACTGGGCCTGAAACGTCACCTGCCAGTCTCCCAGTGAACTTCCAGCAGAAAACAACAGCTGCTGACCTGAGATTTCCCCATCAGCTAAACTGAGAAACAGAACTGTGGGGTTGCAAAGTCAACTCGCTTTAGAGCGGTGAAACGACAGCGGATTTGCCACCATGCAACATGAAACTGAATTCCTCTTCCTCTGTTTGCCTCCTGTCCTCTCTATGATCAAAACAGGAAATTAGAACTCAATATAAGACCCAAACCGTTTTTTTAACTCCAAAAAAACAGCAAACTTTTGATAAATGTCAAATCTGTGATCTAGAGTTTTGAACGGCTGGTTCCTTTGCCTTAAACCTTCACTTTCTGCTGTTGTAGTGCGTAGAGTAGAAATAGCCTACATAGATTTGCTTTTACCTTTGTTTGTGTATATCATTTTATTTAACTCTAGTATTTTTAACAGCACATTTTAATCTTGACCTTTTTCAGTTGTTCTCTTGTTTTTCTGATCATCCTCCCGTTTCGTCTGAAGAGTAATCATTTTAGTGTTAATCCTAAATATTTCATAATCTTGAGAAACAAACACAACTCTTCCTTTTCTCTTACACCAATCAAAAAGACCATTCTGTGGATTAATTTATTTGACAAATAATGAGTGATTTAGTCATGTCCATTCATACAGTTTAATGTATAATATGCAGCATACCGATGCTGCATATTGAACATGAGTGCATAATAAAGCAGTTTACTTCAAAACATTGGCACAATGTATGCTGCGACTGGGTAATTAGCAACTATATACACTTCACATTCAGCAAATTGAAGAAAAATCACTCATTTTCAAAGGATTTTTTATATTTTTTGGGAGACTTAAAGATTATGACTGATCAAGGATTTAGAATTCGGCCCACCGACATGTACAGAGTGAATATTGTCTCATATCAACGATCCTGAAGTCAATGAATTACCCTGTTTTTGCTTTTTAACTTATAGCTAGCTTGGTTCCCTACAGCGCCTTGCAGCTAATTATTTATAAGTCTCAGCACTATGGGTCTGAAGTGCTAATGTGATG
Organism: Fundulus diaphanus; assembly: GCA_037039145.1. Classification (NCBI taxonomy): domain Eukaryota; kingdom Metazoa; phylum Chordata; class Actinopteri; order Cyprinodontiformes; family Fundulidae; genus Fundulus; species Fundulus diaphanus. Next base: position 32,455,385 of record CM073137.1, read on the forward strand.
CACCCCCTGCTTTGCCCTTCCCTCCCCTCTGCAGCAGCAGCTTGCTTCACTGAGGGTTTTTAAAAGCGTGCTACGAGCCGACACGTGCCATAGGCTCAGCTGCCAGCAGGGCCACAGTCAAAGATTTACTGGAGCTGTGAAGAAGGCTCTTTTCCTCTGAACTTTATAATAAATTCAGGAGGATAATGATAGGTGTCTGAGCTTGCTGTAGTTAGAGAAGATCACTGTCAGTAAAGGCTGGCCATTTGCCAATTTAAAAGCACAGGGAACTCGGTACACACCAATATTACCCTTCTTAAAGCCATCATTCCCCATCATTACTCAACCCTACATCAGTCCACCCCATCTATATCTCCTCCACAGTCCTCCTTCCTCTGTTTTTTTCCCTCCCATCTGTTTCCCATCCCTCTTTCCCTCCCTCTACGTCCGTCCCCATTTCTCTCCAAATGGTGCGATCAGTCCTTATTGAGGCTATCGGCCAGGCTCATCACACAAAGTGCCGTTGGCTGCAGCTGAATTCCTCTCTGTGGGCTTGCAGCGAGAGCTCTGGGACAGGGTGGAGGATACATCTGGCATGACACTAATGCACTGACTCAGCGCTCGGTGCTCAACGCCGCGGCCCCGAACAGCCTACTGAGGTGGTCGGAAATGTATACAAGCACGCACACCCACAGGAAATCAGGTCTACAGACAGACAACTGCGTCTGTGCATGAGCAAATGTGAAATACAATTTGACTGTGGTGTCTGGAGACCCCTAAATCTTCAAGAGCATATGCACATGGATGTACACTGGGAGATTCAGCCATGTGCTCTGACACTCGTGCTGTCTCCTCTTCTGCTCACAGAGAAATCTAGATGACAGCCCATTTTCCAGGGAACATATGGAACACAAAAACACCATCAACCCTCTGCTTACCCACTCGCCACCAAGATCAAATTAGCTTCCAACAGCTACTTGTGTTTGTGTCTCTGTCGCTGAGGTTTTTCCTCCCTCACTTCACTGTAAATCATCCCCTTTGCGTAACATACAGTGCGAGACAAGGATTCTTGGAAACACATTGAGCACACACCCGTTTACACATTTGGGGGATTTTATGGGGATACAGAGAGTGCTGCAGCTGTTGTCCTAACGATGATAAATGACAAAGAGACAGGTTAAAACGATTCTATCGCTGTTTTGAGTTGTCATCAATTGTTCCCCTGAGCAGAACAACGATGATGCTTTTAATGGCTCAATCTTCATCAACTTCACCGGCACAACGTGCATGGGCACATACGCCGAGACCCACACACAGACAGTCGCTGCCTCTGCACAATGTTGCCTTCTTGTCCTCTTCTACAGGCCATGATTCTTAAGTTGCTCCTCATGTATTCATATTCCACATCCATAAGTAGACCTCTAGCTTCCCCCACAGTTAAATTACAAACATTTCAGGTGAAATTGCCCTTCGGTGTACACATGCACTTTTGTATGTGATGGACTTGTGAACTTTCTAGGGTTGGAAAACATTTCCCTTTTTTCCATTTCTAATTTTCTTAACTTCCATCTTAGCATTAAGTTAGAATACATTTTAATTACCTTTTGTTTTAGTTTAGTTAAAAGGAAGAACTTTTACATGAAAATGTATTGCTTAGGGCTTGAATTAATCCTGGATTAATTTTTAATGTCTCCATTGCAAAAACTCTTTGAGACTTTATCTATTTCAATGATATTTATGTGACTGTATCCTGCTCAATGCTCACTTTGTTTGATAGTGTAGAACAATCCAGAAAGCACGCCTGTACCGGCCCTGTGTGGTGTCACTGTGGGACAAATCATCGGCCCACAGATGGTTGCCCAAAGAAGCGAGCCCTAGGTTTGCTTTTCCACAAGATGAGGTGTTTGGACTGTTGGGCCTGTAGTGGAGGCCAGTGATTGATGGACCATTGGTAACAATACATGTCAATGTCTGCTTGTCTGCATACAGGCATTGTTCGGCCTGTTATGTGTGTACATCTTTTCTGACTTTAAATTTAATTTAGCCCAGGAGATGAGTTGTCTCACAGGACATAATTACAGGGGTAGCTGAAAGCAGTTTTTTATATTGCCAAGGGGGGAAAAATGAACAAAAATACCATTTTCGTTTAGAATTTATCTAAACAACAGGAAAATGGACTCATACAGAAACTTTGGCAACCAGTTAAAACATATCTACAGTTTCTTGCACTTCCCTTTAAACACTTTGGTACACAGTATTTTTTTCCAATTCTTTTTTTTGAGCACAGAAAACTATTTTCTGAGCACAGAAAACTGTTTTCTCCAGTGTTCAGAGCAAATACAAGCTTCCTGCACAACTGATTTTAGAAATACATACTGCAATTGTACTTGCTATTTAGCACTCAAATCTATTTATACAAACATATTTCTACAATATCCATCAGAAAAAAACATTCCTTCTTGAGGTAACGTATTTGCATTTGTGTCCAAAAAAAACAAAACACAGGAAACACCAATACACAATTGGGCAAAATTTAGGAAATCCATGAATGAACTTTCAAAGATGGACAGGTCATGTGGCCAAAGGTTGCAACTACATAGAACCTGTCAATACTAAACAAAACAAGACAAATAGCATTGCAAAGTTATCCAATAAGATTATTATTATATAACTCATAGTTAAATACTTACATCTTTAACCAGTCAATCTCTTAATCTGTATGGCATTAAATTGGCCTCTGGTGATAAAGTAAAGAAAAAGCCCTTGGTGTTATCTTTGACAAGGACATGTCATTTAAATCCCATATTTAACTTTTTTCTAGGTTTTTTTTTTTTTTCACCTCCAGAATATTGCCAAAATTAGAAATATTCTGTCCTGGAGTGATGCTGAATAACTAGTCCATACATTTGTTGCTTCAAGGCTAGACTATTGTAATTCTTTACTATCAGGAAGTCCACAAAATTCAGTTTAAATTTTTCAGCTGATCCACAATGCTGCAGCATAAGTTCTGATGAAAATAAACTAGAGGGATCATGTTTCTCCTACTCTGGCTTCCCTTCATTGCCTTCCTGTTAAATCAAGAATTTAAAATTCTCCTTCTCGCATTTAAAGCCCTTAATAATCAAGCTCCATCATATCATATTGCTCCATATGTTCAGAGCACTTCGCTCTCAGACTGCAGGTCTACTGGTGGTTCCTAGAGTCTCTAAAAGTAGAATGGGAGGCAGATATTTTAGTTCCTGTGGAACCAACTCCCAGTTTGGTCCGTGAGGCAGACACCCTGTCTACTTTTAAGACTAGGTTTAAAACTTTCCTTTTTGACAAAGCTTATAGTTAGAGTGGCTTAGGTTATCCTGGGCTATCTCTGTGGTTATGCTGGTATAGGCTTAGGCTGCTGGAGGACATAAGGACCACTTTTCCTCACTCTGCTAAATTCTCCTACTACTCTCTAATTTTTGATTTTTTGCTGTTATTTTTTAACTTTATGCACACTCTTTGTTTTTTCTCTCCATAGTTGCTACGTCTGGCCTGCCTTTCTGTTTAACTGTGACAACATCCTGCAGGGGGGTATTGGCTGACCTATTGCTGCAAACAACTTGATGTTCTCCTACAGACGATACAGGTGGTCCTGTCCTTCAGCCCTGTTTCTCCCATGGACGTAGCTATCGGCTGAGGTTTTACTGAAAAAACAACAACAACCTTCTCTGTTTACCATCCTGATACATTAACATAAATCAGTGTTTCATGGCCAGACATCAATGCTGATGGAACCTGCACATGCTTCCTTTTTCATGTTGGTACTTTGTCTAGATTTGGGATGCCAAACTTGGTCCTACTTGGACATGGACCGCGGAACGGGTAGGGCCAGTAGGGCCGCGGCTCTACCTACTTTTGATGATCAAACATGTAAAATAATATATATAAATAAAATTAAAATATTCAATAGCTATTTTTTTCAAATGCACAGTAGTCTATGGCAGCAGCATCATTCTCCAATGAGAAAGCGATAAATCATCCCATCTAAAAATGTATTGGCTGATTGTGTCATGTGATGTAAACAAAAGTTTTCCCACCTCTGCGCTGCTTATGACCGCTACTTCGTTAGCTTCGTTAGCTTCGTTTGCTTCGTTAGCTTAGTTAACCGTGTCCACTGCAAGTGCTGAGAGGTGTTTCTCGTCCCTCCGTCGTATCAAGACCTATCTGAGATCAACAATGACCCAGAAAAGACTAAATAGCTTGATGTGCGCCCACACACACAGAGATCTTATGACACAGTGGATGCTTTGAGGATAGCCAGGGACTTCATCCAGTATAATGACAGACGGAGACACTTTTTCGGGAATATTTAGAGCAGGGGTGAGTTTGACTTTTCTTTTTAAAGTATTTTTATTCTGTAAATATTGTGTTATCTGTAATATAATGATTGTAAGTGGAAATAAATCCGGGGCGTGTATGCTGGAACGTCAGAAAAAAAGTTAAATAAAAATTCGGTGCCGATTTTAATTATAACATGGCAGACACATTTATCATGCTCAGGGACCACAGCCTATGAGAAAGCAATAAATTCTGGTGTCTAAAAATGGATTGGCTTGTCTTGTGTCATGTGACGCAAATCAGTTGCGTGATCAAGGGGATGCTGGTGTTTTATGTGTATGCGGGCGCGTGCGTATGTGATGGGTAGTGATATTGAGTATTGCCTGATGGGCCCGACCAATTTGAAATGCGTTCCGCGGTCCATGTACTTGGATCCAATGTTATGGACCCCTAAGCATGTGGCGGGCTTGCATTGGTTGTGAAACTAATGCAACAACACAATTGCAATGAGATAGGCAAAAAGATGGACTGCCCGCATTACCCACCAGCCAAAGTATTGGATTTGAAAAATGTCAAATGAATGAATGTGCATGAAATAAACTGTCAACACTGAGGATAGGATTTTAGAAACTGATTTTGAACAAGTCATTAAATTTCAGGATCCAGACAGTTTTCATCAAAAGCTGCATTTAGAAGGGTTTAGGAATTTAGGAGATTGAGTTGAAACTTTACAAAACTGAAACGGTGCCACACTTTGTTACGCACTCTTGGCTACACTTGGTTTGACACATATGTTGCCTAATTTACTGTGGAAAATCGTTTCTGAATTATAAAATGTTTTTCTAAAATCATATAGAGACATCTTGCATAAAACGTGATCAGACTTAGAGTACAATAGCCCAGCTGACAGAGGTGAAATGTTTTTATAGTGTTATGGATAGTGAAAAACAGGGAATAGGAGGAGGGATGCTCCCAGCTGGAGAGATCTCATCTGTCTTTGTGTGCTCGGCACCAGACGGACCTTATGTACATATTGTCAGGGAGCCCTCATAATATTTTCCAAAGGAGATGAATCAGTTTTTCTTTTTTGTCTCATATTGACCTGAGTTGTGCTTTGCTGAAATACTGGAATGGATGGGATGGGTCTTCTAGGGGAATACTAGCTTCCCACAGAGGCTTTACCAGTCGATCTTCCAAGACAATGATTCTAGTGAGCCACAGGACTGTTAAAGAGGTTGTTGTGCAGAAAGGAAAACATGGGGCTCATGGGAAATTAGCACCATGTTCCAGGTAACAATAAGTAGACTCTGAGACGCCCCACTTTTTGTCCCTTACACAATAAATGGTCTTTAAAGTATTATCAAACAAAATGAGACCCTGTCAAGAAATAATAAAATAATTAAAAAAAAAAAAACAGACCCCTCCGGTTTGGGTTTTTATAGCTGAAATTAACAGAACTGTATATTTTAATGTGCATCAACTCTGAGCCAGTTCAACCCTTTGGCAATTTGTTCCCCCCTTTCTTAACTGTGTGATGCCATTCCTTCCCTCACCACATTCGTTCAGATTTGGTAAACAAACCAATTCACACCCAAGACATTAACCAGCATGGAATATTTTCCCCTTCGTAATTAAGTATTATTCACTTTGATTTATGGAGACAAATATGAAAATACCTAGATCTCAAATATGACCACATATTATTTTTAGAAGTCTTGGTATCCCGCTGTACGTTGTGGTTCTGATTCCTACTTGAGACATTTTAACCTGATTGGACCAATATTGTGGAATGTCACCCGGCCCTAATCAAACCAGAATATCTGTAAATAACCTCCTCCTGCTTGAGAAAATTTAACTGATTCATACTTCTCTACAATTCGGAGAGTAGATCTTAGAGTAGGTTACAGCAAATGACCTGAAACATATTTTGAAATTTGATGCATGACCTCTGAGAAACACCTTGAAGCAGAGGGGTTCTTTTACAGTTGTTTTAATTGATCATTCATTTACCAATAATCAATCTTGTAATTTCCTTTTCCAATTTTAATTTGTGAGAGGTTTTTTTTTTTTTTTTATCTTTCCTGTTGGAAGGCACGCGTCAGCTATAGAATAGCAACACAATTTTGGTTCAATTCAACTTAATTTATGTAGTACCAGTTCACAACACATGTCATCTTAAGGCAATTAAAAAAAATAAATTCTATCAAAGTATATAGACAGATTGATTTAAAATTTTTCTATCTAAGGAAACCCAGCAGATTGCATCACGTCACTGACTTGCAGCTTTCCCTTCTCCTGGATGAACATGCAGCCACAGTGGAGAGCTGCCTGCATTGTGTCTTTGAATTTGCAGAAATTTCCCACATTAAGCATGCATGCAGCAACAGTGGAGAGGAAAATTTATTTTTAACAGGAAGGAAGCTCTTGCAGAACCAGAACCAGGTTCAGTGTGAATGGCCATCTGCTACGACCAAATGGGGGGTTGAGAAGACAGAGAAGAAACACACAAATAACATGGGAGCACTGATCCAGGAATACTTTCTATGTTAGAGAAGGCAATGGTAGAATAGCTCTGTAGGTGGCTGTTTTTAGGAAAGAAACACGGTTAAGCATATAAGCTCTGAGCCACTTATCAGGTCCAGATGATAAAAGAGAGCCCATATAGTTGGGTACAATAAAGAGCTCAGCCAATAGCTATGTCTAGGAGATAAACATGGTTAAAGTCTGAGAGACAGGGCCTGCTGTATCATCTATAACAACAAGCTGTCACCAGGCGAGAGAGTAAAACACAGAACATAATGTTCAAAGTTGAAATAACAATAATGATACACAATGAGCTTCTAATGGAATCAATCTATATTAATCAACTTAATACATACTTGTAAATATGCATGATAACTGAAGTAACAACTAAAAGAAAGACTAACAAATCAAGGACAAAGAGTATTTTTGCTGGGGTATGAATTCCATGGTGAATGTCAAAGATGAACATTCAGTAATCGTGCATTTTACTGAATAAGCTCTGATGATCATAGAAAGATCTCTAACTTAATCTGATTATTTTTATCTCGAAAAGTAATTATTTAGCACAAGGGTTTGGGTTTAATCTTCCACTAACCTTGATTTGTCCACCTTCATACCACTCAACAACATAGAAACCTTCCAATCTCACATCCAATTGTAAATGTCAGTCACTCGCCCCTCGGTTGCTCTCAGCAGGCATAACAAAAGGCCACTTTGCCCCTCTGTGTCAAAGTGGGGCTATGTCTCAGATGACCAGCGACAGTTAATATCTCTTTTTGCGTTAGAGTTCAAGTTACACTGGGTCAACTGTTACAATTAGTAAAAAACAGAGATCAGTTTCAGGCAATGTCTCTCAGAGTCGAAGGAACGAAGATGTCTCTTCTCGGGAGATTAAACAGAACGCCTCTTGGGGTGCGGTCATGCAGTGTTGACCAAAACAAACATAATTTATATTCTCAAAACCTTTGCTGAACTGAGTTTCTTAGAATCAGGACTAACATGAAACGGTAGAAATATGTTGGTCAGACAGTAAAGCTTCACTCACTGATGAGATACAAGATGAAGGTGAAAGCTAGGAGACATTTTTCCACAAGCCAATTACAGAACTTTAAAATATTCTTACACATTACCTGTTATTTGTTGCATATTTAAAATGACTTAGACTTAATGATAAAATAAGTCTAATCAACATCAGAAATCACAGTTACAAGGGTGCATTTCAGAAACTCTAGCTGGAGGCTCTCAAGCTCTTAGACTGTTAAGCTGTAGAGAGAACAAAACATTCTGTTTAAAATGGGAATAACAAATATGGCATTATGTGAAATAAAATCACTGAAATGTTACAACCTGAGGGGTCATGCCTGCTACACTATATGAGTCAGATATGTGTGTCTTATAAAGTGACTTGAGATGACATCATAACTTGTTTGGGAATTATGCACCTAAATTTTGTGATTAGGCATTTTCTGTTTATCTAAAAAGAAAAGTATTTTTTTTAGAATAAGGCTGGCAAATTTATTGCATAAACACAACCTTTCCCCCCACAAACTTGAAAAGATTGTTTTGCTCCCAGGCATCAAGCCCATAATGCACTGGTTGCAAGGCCCTAGTTACCCTTACCCAGCGCTGTAATGAGTCACTGGTTGGCCGTCGGTGGGGAACCGAGGAACTAAGAGGAACGTGATTGAAAGTCAATGGAACTGAACGAGCTCTATAGATCCCTGTCGGAGGCACACAGCAGTAGAGCAGATACAGGCAGCCAAATGACCCCATTTAAGTATAATGTGTAAAGTCCCAGTTATTGAATCTCTCTTTCAGCATGTAAGCCAGGACGCCAAACCATTCTGCAAATCAAATACGTTGTGCCTGATAGCAAGGTTTAGTGTAAAGGTGGTGGTGGGGGGTTGTTAGAAAGCTCATCATCTGTGGGCCAGACAAGAGTGGCTCATAAATATCCACTGGAGTGCACAGTAAAGGGGGCTTCATTAAGTTCATGGGGGACTTATTGCTGTTAGGCAGCAGAGAAAAAAATGATAACATTATTATTACATTCCCCTCAGCAGCAAATTACCATTCTGATTTCTGCCTTGGTTCAAGAGTTTTAGTATTTTAATTTAGACTGTAATAAGCCCCACTGAATAGAACCCAGAAGTAAAGTTTATCCAGAAAGTGTAATTTTCTTGTCATAATATGTTTTTTTTCCTGAATCAGTAGTCTTGTGAGGCTGCTTTTAGGCACCTTGGTAGAGATTACATAGTGGTGGATGTTTTTCACAGCAGCAAAGTAGATGAGGTGGGTTTTATTCATCATCCATATCAACATTTAAAAATGAGAAATCTATTTCAAGGACTCATGGGTTGTTGCTAAACTCTAAAACATTTATTATAACATTGTGTGGTATGTCGATTGTGTAATGGCTGATCTGTAAATGTCATGAAAATTTAGGCTGCAATAGTAACCTCTCTTAGAAAGATTGATGTGTTTTTTACCACCATTCCCCAAACCCAGATAGCAGCTATTATTCTTCCTCAAGGTTAGAGTTTAATCAAATGTGCCATCATTCTGAGACATGGCTAAATTCGTCCATTCGCCCCTCCATCCTGTTAGCATGGAGGGGCTACTGCGGCTCAATGGGTCGAGTAGTTGTGGGTCCGATTCCAGCTTCCCCCATCACATGTTGATGTGCCTCTGGGGATGGCACTTAACCTCAAATTGCCTACTGATCTGCATATCGGTGTAGGAGTGTGTGTTATATTATAAAAAAGAGTAAAATGGACAGGATGTTGGAAGCCCGCTCTCTCCAAGTTCCCAGGCAGAGAGGAAAATATCCTCACGATTAACATAAGCACATAAAAACAGGTGTGTATAGTTTGTCACAGGCTCCCAGCTTGTTAGGCCTGTTGGCTATGGTTGGATGTCTTCAGTGACACATCTGTCTCTCTCTCCTGCACTTGAAGCCTTCTGCTGGCTCTGGTTACCTTGGGGGCCTCACCCTTACTCAGAGCCCATATCAAAGCAGGTATTTGGGTCACGTCTCAGATGTCCTGGGGGTAGGACAGAGGGGAGCTGATGAGAGACTACATGCCACCGGTTATGGCATGTACTATTTTCTTCTGCAGTTTCTTTTGCTTTTGCCACTCATAAAAGATGGAGCAAAGACTGTTAGGGAAGAAAAAAATTAAAGGTAGTAATGTTTGTCAGCTCAACAAGCAAAACGACTGCAAGTGTGTCCCCCTTTTAATGAGACTGACATCTTAAAATGACCATGTCTTGACAGCCCCATCATTAATAGTAAAAAGAGAAATGAATAGGATGCAAAAAGAAACAGAGACTGATGCACTTCAAAAGAACATCCACAGAATGTCTTTCGTCCCTTGGTTTTATGTTGCTAATCATGACAACACGAGTTGTGTTTAAATTTTCACATCAGAGCCAGACAGATGATGAGCAGGCTTTTTTAACTAATGTTATGCCATAATAACGCCATGATGAATAATTGATCTCAGATTGAATTCTGAACAGTGGAAGATTTCACAAAGGAAGCCCACTCCTGCTGCAAAGGATAAGGGGGGGGGGGCAGAAAGAGCCTCTCTCTCTCTCCCTCTCTCTCAGCAGGAGGTCAGCTGTGACCACTCCCTACAGATAAAAGTCACAGCTCACCTCTGCTCCAGTCTCTCTCCTGACTCCAAGCTGCTGAGACACACACCTCCAAACCCTCAGACGACCAGCACCCCCCTGGGGCTCCCAAGGAGAGAGGGGGGGGGTCTCCTTCCTTAGCAGCCATGTGACTGAAGGCCCTGCAGGCCCAGTCACTTCTCAGGAGACTGCTACTCTGGCTGGAGCAGACAAGTAGGCCTGGACCATGAGGCCTGGTCAGGCCTGACCAACGCAACTCCAGCACCTGGGGACTTTTCGTCGCCCGGAGAACATGTCCGGGCAAATCCGAGTTAAGTTTGCTGTCTTAACCTCATAATCAGATGCAGGAGGAAGGATCCTGCATGCCAAAAACAGCCTTGTTGTATTTCTACTCAGCCTGTACAGGGAAGCGAACCCAGATGGAGCTGAAAGCTGTATGCTGAGGAAAACCCCTGCTCGATCGAGACTGCAGCAGGGTCAGAGGCTGTCTGGAGGACCTATCGGGCCTCCGACCCCGACCACGCAGTTCGCTCATGGCTGGAGAGCTAAGCGCTAGCCCGCCAACAAACCAACGGTTCTCCCTGCTTTTACGTCCTTCCTGGAATGGCCAAAGTGGACAGAACTGACACGGGGCAAGAGACAGGTTTGGACAGGGAGCTGAGGGAGAAGTAAAAAGGTTTATTGGGAAATGATTTGTAAATCGTTTGTACATGGGTCTTTGAACAAAGGGCTAACGAAATAGCTCATGCTAGCCTTCGTTTCATGGTACTGCTAACATCATTTGAGTGTGTTTTTCTTTGGTTATAACAAGGTTACCTCCACAAGGGTTTCATACATTGATGGGACATTAATGTTTACGTTATCCAGCCCACTCATTATGACTAAAAATAAAGCTAAAGTTGTTATTTGTTAGCGCCAAACGTCCGCTAGCCAAAATGCTATTAGCCTTGCTAACATCCGGTTTCGGACAATTCAAAAGGAGTTCGTTTAAAGCACAAAGCTTAATCGTTCGGCTCCACCATCCTTCGATGGGGCTATGAGCCTTATTCCCGCATTAATATGGAATATTAATGCCGGTTTTCAAGGCAATTTTGATAACTACAGACTTTAACCAGGTTAGCGACGATCGCTACAGCGACCCCTAGTCAGAGGTAGGATCGCATGAACAAAGGCAAGCGACTCTGATTTAAATGATTTTACTGGGCAAATCAGAATGTTATTTTCTCAAAATAATGTTCTGGTTAACTTGTGCTTTGCATTGTGAATGGGTTGAAACACATGTCAAATGTTGTTCTGAATTAGTTAAGCTAATTTAACCACGATTCACATTCTTTAAGGTGAACTTTGCTTCTTTAACTTAAACAAAATATTATTTCATCAAATAACGTTTTGTTTAACTTGGGCGTTGCATTGTGAATGGATTGAAACACATGCCAAATGTTTTTAACTCCACTCCATGTTTTTCTTTTATCAGATCTGCAGTGAACAAGGATTCACCGAATTATTATGACCAACCACTTTTGTTTTGTCTTTTGTTTGTTTTTGCATGTAAATAGTTCCTTAGCTTAGCTTCTTTTTATCTTCATTTTGCTTAGTAGTTTAGTTAAATTTCACTAGCCTAGTAGAGAGGATTTGTTAATCGAAATATTGTGTTAATTCAGATAAACCGTATTATATAGTTATGTTCTCTGGATGTTCATTTTATTTCTGTTATTAAATTCTTGGACTTGAAAAGAAGTTGTCACTCCTTTATTCTATACTATGTGTGTGCAGGTTTTGCTGTTAAAAGATCGCTAGTGCTCGAATTCATCCCTTTCAACCATTGTCTTGATATCAGCTTAACAGCTGATTATCACCACACAATACTTAACAGACAGAGGGTTATTTAATAAACATAAATTTAATATACTTTAAACAGTGTATAATTGCACAACACAAATATATTCAGTTTTGCCTTACAGCATTTATATCAGCAGTCAAATAATTTAGTGAAAGCACAAAGCCTGTAAAAATGACTTTTAACCGTAGTATTGAGCCACTGAGTGGGCAAAGATCTAGGGCTTCAATTTGTGATATATGAGAAAAAATATTTTTACAGTTTTGTTTACAGATTTGTTCTGTTTTTTTCTACCTAATCCTTTCAGATTACCAAACAAACTGGAATATCAGATACGAATAACCCGAGTAAACATGAAAATACAGTTTTCAAAGTGGGGGATGTTATTTATACCAACATAATGCTATGTGTAAAACTAATTGCCCCACTTGTTTAATCATTAATAAAAAATACTTTTTTCTATTTACTAGTCAGATCCAGCCCTGATTACTGCCAGACCAGTAGAAGCAAGAAATGTCAGGATCCCCAAGGGTTTGATTATTTATTATAGCTCCCTGGGGGTCCTGCCGTCTGGTTATGTTGCACCTTCTGTATTATTCTATTATTCATCCATAGATCCTCATCTTTGCCATCTGTCTAGTTTTTTGTTCAGTATTTATGTTAGTAGTATATCCAGGTATCTGTTAGATTCCGTTTCTGTCTAGTTATCTTATGTTCTTTATGATCTGTTAGATCTGCTCCTTCTTAGTTTCATTAAGTTTTCCCCTTGTTTGGCCATTGTCTTGTTCCCTGATAGATTCAGTCCTCCCCCTGCTCCTGCCAGCTCACTGCCCTCTTTCCTTCTGTTTGATTGAATCTTAATCATGTCACCTGTGTAATTAGTTCCATCTGCCGCTCCTCCCATTTCCCCTCTAATATATATTGTCAGCCTAGCCCTTACCAATTGTCAGGTCCTCCGTCTTCTTCTGTCATGCTACCCTGTTTGATCTTACCCCCGCTGTATTCCTGGTTCCTGTGATTCTGTAAGCCTGTACTCTTGTAAACCTGTTAAAATATCATCTATTTCTACCTGCTACAACTGAGCTCATTTCTGCATTCCAGTCCAACCACCATCATGACCACCATAAATCCCTTAAATAAAACCTGTCAACATGTTAACCTTGCTTGTAAGGTGAATTCTCGCGGTATTTGTGTGTTCACAAACACACGAGAATCCATCTTGTACTGCAGCAGCTTGAACCGTTTTGGGCCACTCTTGCTGCAGTATTATGGTTTAAAGCTGGACATCCCACTGTGACAAAAGCAAGAGCTGACGAGCCAACGACCGAACCAACATAAACATTGCTGCTACTAATCACATCTGTTTTGTAAGAATCCAAGATTACATCTTTGAAAGAAGAACAGCAAGAATAACCTTGACTAGCTTATCTTGTTATGGTTTTTCTTGATTCATACTGCTTACGTTTTAATGTGATACCGTGATGGGCTAAAACCAACCTTTAATAGGCGGGCACTAGGTGTCGCTTCACCCAATCAGCTCGGAAAGTTCTGCTGAAGGTCCCTCCTTTCCCCAAGCAGATTCGATGGGAGCAGGTCCAGATTGATAATGTGCATAAAGTAGTGTGCTACACATTATCTAACTGGCTTGACAAGTTAACCCAGGGGCCTGCAACCTTTACAGTCTAAAGAGCCATTTTACCTACGGTCCACTTGAATTAAACTCGTTCAGAGCCACAAATGTTGCCTGGCCTTTTGAAAAAAGACAAGTTATAATTTGTGATAAAGATCTACTGTGTGAAATATGTTGTCATCGTTAAAGAAATGCCGTTTTATGTCTATTTTACGGTTTAAAAAAAAGAGGATGGACAGGATGTTGATATTTCTGGATAATGGTATAAAAAAATCATAGTTCAAACATAATGAAAAAATATTGATTTAAAATTAAATATTACTGGCACTTTTAGCATCATTCTGTTGTGAAAATTAAAAGCAATTAGTCCAAGAAAAAACTGCTAAAAGCTGCATTTATTATCATTATTACATTTAAATAGCATAATAAAAATATTATTTATAGCCAAAGTTATTAAGAGCCACTGTGGAAGGTCCAAAGAGCCACTTGCGGCTCCAGAGCCACAGGTTGCCCTGAGTTAACCTAAATTAGGCAAAAAAGGATTTATAAAGAATTTCAAGGACAGAGAGAGAAACAAAATCATTTATATCTTTCAACCTGAAAATAGGGTTATAAAGGAATTTTTCAGGCTTTGGGACTCCAGCAAACTACTTATCCTAAAATGGAGAAAAGATGGAACTGTGGGGACCCTTCTTATTAGAAACCTTGTTAGGAGTGACTGGCTTACCAAAAGTACTCTAGGGCTCCAACAAAGAGGTCCCAGTGCTTAACCAGGGCTGGTGCTAGGCCAAGGTTTTACCTGCTTCTGCAAAAGAAGCTGTTTTCTTTTCCATAACCAGAGAACAAAGTCAGAGGAACGTCATCATAAATGCCTCATCAAATTAATGTTTGATCCTCCCCCAGGTTTAATCTGTGTGTTTGTGAAGGGTTCTGGCAGATGGTGACAGTTCAAATACACAAATTGTGTTATTGATCTCAAACAGATGCCCAAATATCCTCATCTATATTTATTAATGTTATTTTATACAAGAGGTGGTCTTTGGGGATGTTTCACTATCATAATCAGAAGATTTCCCATCTGCACCAGCAACTAGAAAACGTAAGCTAAACATGAGTTTTAGGGAAATATTTTGTAACGTTTTGTAATACCAGCTGGCTGACAGTGCTAAAGGCCCTAGTAAGAAAAGCACTTATTTGTTCAGCGGAAAATATTTTATCTGTGAACACAGCTGTGGGTGGCGTACTCAACTTTGTAATGGATGATTTCAAGAAAATGTGGGAGGATTGAAAACAGCCAGTCTGTAATATTCGGATGCTGTTCAAACATTTTGTTGTGGAAATGTGGTATTTTTGCAGTTCTAAATTTGCAAGCTCAAAAAAGAAACTAAATACTTGGGTTAAACATGGCGCTTAAAGCATTTTGATTGGCTGCTGCTCCCCACAAGTCCGCTTCAAATGGGATGGAACCATGATTTCTCATCTCTACGGGAAAACTATGAAGCAGAATATTCATCCAGCAGAGAATGAAATAGTCTTAAAGAGAAAGTGTCTTGGACTGATGTAAATGAATGTCTGCCTGCTTGAATGTGAAATTGTGGGAATTGTGTTACATTTATTTGCCTATATTTCTGAACAATAGTATTGGAACCCTCTACACTCACAACAGTAAGATGCCCAAAATGATGGAAATTTCATAAAATCAACTAGTGACTGACCTCGCTCCATCATAAAACTAACAGCTGTTGTCCTACAGGCTCATCAAAGCATAGGAGTTCCATTCTGGGTTTTATTACTGCCTTCCTCCTCTCTGTGCAGAAACCGAGCTACTTTGTTTCAGGATGGAGGCTTCCTGCAAACAGAGGTGTAATGTGGTGGAACTAACTCCTACTAGGCTCAGAGTAGCAGCCCATTCTGTCTGCTCAATCTACCAGTCATTCTGAGAATGAGATTTATGGGCAAAATAAAGCCAACCATTGGCTCAGGGTAAAAAAAAAAGTCAAAGGAAATTGGGTATACCTATTTATTTCATCATTTTTAATTGCATGAAACCTGGGCATTAAAGCAACTTGTGCATCTAGAAAGCCTCTAAAATTTTTGGAACTGCCTTTAAGGGATTGCAGCAAAGGGCAAAAAAAGAACATCTGCTGATAAAATGACCCATAAAAGAGATGACTGCTAAATAGCATCCATGAAGACTTTTATGACAAATACATGAAGGGAAACATTCATTGCTGCAAGGAATTATTGAACAGAAATCAGGGAGAAATGACATATGCTGTAGGCATTCATTAAGTCCTGAGATGGTCTCAGATAAGCAGAGCTGTTGCTGGAAGGAAACGGAAAGTGTGTGGCCGTGTGTGTGTGTGTGTGGGGGGGGGGATTTTAGCCTTGAGTTTTTGCTAAACAAAACTCAAGGCTAAAATCAGATGAACTAACTCATATTTTCACTCTTAAAAACTATTAACCGTATTCCTTTTTTATGCTTGCCCAACACTCTTCTTTTGGCGATTTTTTGCTTTGATATATACAGTAGTTGCTTTAGTTCCCCCATCCTCCTGTAGTTATCAAACTAAAGTATTTAAATCACTAGTTTATCTTGCCTTTCCTGAAAAACATCCCAGAGCTTTTATTCTATTGTTGTCATACTGTAGTCCAAAAACCATTGTGCTGCTTGGAGTTAGAGCTGGTAAACACCAATAGCTAAAAATATACATTTAACAAACAGCCAGCAAAAACTGTGTGAACCAGGAAAAAGAGGATAGAGACCTTAAAAATGCTGCATGGCTTTGGTCTTTAATGTGTCACTCAAAGTGTTTATCAACTATTGAAAGCAAGATGTAAGGATCAGAGGCAGGGGACCCAGAATACAGCCAGACCAGCAGAGGTTTCTTAAAAAAGGAGGATTTTAATAACAGAAATCAAAAACAGACAAAATCCAAAAAAAAACTGTTGTAACAAAAATGGCAGAAAAACAAACAGTCCAGATGGGCAGGCAGGGCAGGAACAGACAGAACAGGATGGCTCAGGTTTCTGGAGACAAAGGGGGTCAAAAATCCAAAAGCAAATCATAAACAGAACCTTGCAGGAGGAGACTCACCCATAACTCAACAAGACGACCTGGCACTGATGTCTGGTCTCAACAGTTTATATGGAGGAGGAAGCAGGTGAAACCGGTGAGAGGTGATTGCAGGAGGGGTGGAGTTAGGCAGGTGTGCAGAGTAAGTAATTAGACCAGATATCAGTGCAGAGGCTCAAAACAAGACCAGAACAGAAACCAAACTTAACACAATAACTGTAAAAGAAACCTCAAAACTCACACTAAGACACAAACCAAAACTAAGACAGAACTCCAACTATGACAGAACCTAAAACACAAATAAACCAAAAAGCAGGGAAAAGCTAACTTTAACCAAATCATAAACAGGAACCAAGACAGAATATTACACAAGATGGGTGAACTTTTACTATACCTAGCCAAATTGGCTATTGTTTCAACTCAGTGGTAGTAAAGGAAGGGGTTAAAACGTTTCTGAGTCAATAAACCTGGCAGTGGCCCTGAAAGCACCCATTTTCAGTAGATCACATTGAGCTAATCAAGATTTCTTTGATGGATAAGCAATCTTGGTCAGTAGCATCAGAGGACGGATTTGATTGGTACAGGTGCTGGACAGATCCGTAATCCAATATATGCCAGAATCTTTCAATGCAAATGGGATGAAAAAAGGAATGTCATCAAGAACTAGCCGCTGAATATTTGTCAGATCTTCTCAGGTGCAGGAAAAGGTACTGCGGACATACAGGAAAGATGTCACAGTCAGGCTAGGATGTCGAGTGTTATGGTTTGGTTTTTAAATTAGGAAACCTTTTGTTAAAAGTCATAGCTAGTCTAATTAGAAATAGACGGTGTGGATTAATTACTGGAGCAGCGCTCCATTAGATGTGTGCTTACACTTAGCCAGCTCAAGACACCCACAGAATAACACATGCTAAAAAACATAGTTTAGAAAAAGGAATGCAGCCATAAGTCATGACTATTTTTCCTTGGGACGTTGCTAGCGTTTTGATGTTGAGTGAATGCTGATGCGGCTGGCTGCCGCTGCTCACCCTCAATTTTAGACTTATTTGAATGTTTTTACTGTCTCTTGACCCACACTTGCCAATGCATTTGTTCTCAATCGGGAAAAACATCTTCACTAGTTATTTGTGACAGATAAACGACTTGACTGTCATATCTGCGTGGCTTTGTTTGACCAACACTAGCTCACCTGTCCTGCCCTGGCTATCTAGCCTCATCTGGACTTGCTCACCTTGAAGTCTGAGTTGACCGAATGCATGCCAGCAATGTGGTCAGACAGGATATACATCTGGTCCATGTTTGCCTGGATTCTCCTGTCGCTTGCTCGCCACCCTGTGATGAGACTGCTCCAGTACTCAGCTGGAAGCTTCTGGGGCTGCGCTTCTGCCTGCTCGGGCTGCCACCGACTACTCTACATCTCCACCCGGACATCTGTTCTAATATAGGTAACACCAAGTCATTGTTTTCACTGTTGAAAAATATCCCTCGATCCCCAGTTTCTATACCACCCTATTTGTATTCAATTGCCTTTTGTAATTCTCTTATGTCTTTCTTCAACAACACAATTCAGACAATCCATCAGGATCTTTGTTCAAACTCCTCCAGTGTCACTTCCAACCTTCACTCACCCATTTTCCTCCTTCGAGCACCCCACCCTCTCAGAGATCTCTGACCTCATGCACATGTCCCCCCCCAGAATTTAATACAACTTCAGTTGTATTTAAGTTCCGGGTTTTGGTTCTTTTCTTGTCACATTGTCTGTTTTCCATCCCTGTTCCTGAGGTTGGTGTGATTCAGTTTCATTAAATATTATTGTCTCCAATATGCGCCTGCTGAGGTCTTACTGCCGCTTTGGTCCTTCATCTCAAACCATGACTGAACGACATGAACATGAAAAGGACCAGGCAACAGGCGTGGAGGTTATCACCTTGTTTGAATTCTTCCATCGGCAGGCGGAGAAGAACATGCGCTGGGCAGATGAGGTGGAAGAGCGGCGATCGCTATGTTGGGGCTCAAGGTTGGCCATCCCTCTTCCTGGTACCGGTCCACGGCACTATAACTCTCCTCCACCACCGCAGGGCAGAAGGTCCCAGCGTTGCCACTGCGGAAGGAGAAGAAACACTTCGCCGGTCAGGGCTGACGCCCCACACGCTCTCTGCGAGGGTCAACCAATGACACCTGCTCCCAGCTGTTCCAAGGTCCTAGAGCCTGTCCTTCTACCGGCTCCTCGCTGTCTGACTTTGTCGGCCCCTGCTCAAAGCAGCCTGATGGCATCGACGCCAGCTCTGCGCCGCCTGAGGGCACAGACGCCAGCTCTGCATTTTATGTTCCAGAATCCTGCCATCTTTAATTATTCTCCCTCAGCATGAGTCAGCATTAATTAGTAAATGTCACTCACCTATGTTGAAGGCAATTTCCGTTTATTCCCAGTTGTATTTAAGTTCAGGGCTTTGGTTCCTTCCTTGTCACTTCGTTTGTTTTCCATCCCTGTTGCTGAGTTTGGTGTGATTCAGTATTGTCTCCAATATGCGCTTGCCGATATCTTGCTGCCACTTTGGTCCTTCACCTCAAACTATGACAGTCTCTCTAAATCTGAGTCATCCTTAGAGGGTGTTTACTTTAGTGAGTCCTCCCATAGGAAATAATCGAACTGAAGGGGAAGATAATGCATACACACGTTGTCTGAGTGTGTGCTTCAACAAGAGAAAGACATAAAACACATAGGTTCTGTCTATCTGTATAGTAAATTAGTCGAAAAAACAAGAAAGTTATTTAGTTCATAAAATGTACTGATGGATATCCTAAGTTAGGACTATATCTTAGCGAAAAAGGAATGAAAATAGCGTGCTGCACAATTAGGAAGTATAAGGAAAAGTACATATATTTTTTTTTAAATAGATTAATAGTCTGAGAAGTGTGAACATTAGAACAAATCATGAACTCTAAAGAATACACTAAGGTCAGGGATAAGGTGTCACGATCCCAAGGCAGTTCTGATTATTTATGAGTTTAATGCTTGGGATCGTGCACATGTTTCTGTTATTGTGTTTGTTTTCATTCACTGTTGTTCACGCCTCTTCCTAAGTTATCTTCCAGCCGTTTCTATTACCTTTGATTACTCCACACCTGTGTCCTGTTTAGTTCAATTATCTCCTGTGTATTTAAGTTCCGGGTTTCTGTTCAGTCCTCGCTGGATCCTTAGTCTGTAACCATCCATGTCAGTCAGGTCTCTCTTGTTATTCCATCCCAGTTTGTGCCCTGCCTTTGTTACCTTCCTGGTGAGTTTTCTGGATTAAATCACTTACCTGCATACCGATGTTTCCTCACCGCTTCTTCTGCGCCGTTGGTCCTCAACATAACCACCAAGTCTTGACATAAGGTTGTAGTAGGTTGACCAAATTCCTAATTTGTGCAGGACTGTTCCACTGTCCCAGAATATAAAACAATGTCCGCATCTGACTGGGTCAGATTCAGAAAAGTAAAAAAAAAAAAAATACACTACCGTTCAAAAGTTTGGGGTCACATTGAAATGTCCTTATTTTTGAAGGAAAAGCACTGTACTTTTCAATGAAGATAACTTTAAACTAGTCTTAACTTTAAAGAAATACACTCTATACATTGCTAATGTGGTAAATGACTATTCTAGCTGCAAATGTCTGGTTTTTGGTGCAATATCTACATAGGTGTATAGAGGCCCATTTCCAGCAACTATCACTCCAGTGTTCTAATGGTACAATGTGTTTGCTCATTGGCTCAGAAGGCTAATTGATGATTAGAAAACCCTTGTGCAATCATGTTCACACATCTGAAAACAGTTTAGCTTGTTACAGAAGCTACAAAACTGACCTTCCTTTGAGCAGATTGAGTTTCTGGAGCATCACATTTGTGGGGTCAATTAAACGCTCAAAATGGCTTGAGATGAACTTTCATCTGAAACTCGACAGTCTATTCTTGTTCTTAGAAATGAAGGCTATTCCATGCAAGAAATATCTAAGAAATTGAAGATTTCCTACAACGGTGTGTACTACTCCCTTCAGAGGACAGCACAAACAGGCTCTAACCAGAGTAGAAAAGGAAGTGGGAGGCCGCGTTGCACAACTGAGCAAGAAGATAAGTACATTAGAGTCTCTACTTTGAGAAACAGACACCTCACAGGTCCCCAACTGGCATCTTCATTAAATAGTACCCGCAAAACACCAGTGTCAACATCTACAGTGAAGAGGCGGCTGCGGGATTCTGGGCTTCACGGCAGAGTGGCAAAGAAAAAGCCATATCTGAGACTGGCCAATAAAAGAAAAAGATTAAGATGGGCAAAAGAACACAGACGTTGGACAGAGGAAGACTGGAAAAAAGTGTTGTGGACGGATGAATCCAAGTTTGAGGTGTTTGGATCACAAAGAAGAACGCTTGTGAGACGCAGAACAAATGAAAAGATGCTGGAAGAATGCCTGACGCCATCTGTTAAGCATGGTGGAGGTAATGTGATGGTCTGGGGTTGCTTTGGTGCTGGTAAGGTGGGAGATTTGTACAGGGTAAAAGGGATTCTGAATAAGGAAGGCTATCACTCCATTTTGCAACGCCATGCCATACCCAGTGGACAGCACTTGATTGGAGCCAATTTAATCCTACAACAGGACAATGACCCTAAACACACCTCCAAATTGTGCAAGAACTATTTAGAGCAGAAGCAGGCAGCTGGTATTCTATCGGTAATGGAGTGGCCAGCGCAGTCACCAGATCTGAACCCCATTGAGCTGTTGTGGGAGCAGCTTGACCGTATGGTACGCAAGAAGTGCCCATCCAACCAATCCAACTTGTGGGAGCTGCTTCTGGAAGCGTGGGGTGCAATTTCTCCAGATTACCTCAACAAATTAACAGCTAGAATGCCAAAGGTCTGCAATGCTGTAATTGCTGCAAATGGAGGATTCTTTGACGAAAGCAAAGTTTGATGTAAAAAAAAATCATATTTCAAATACAAATCATTATTTCTAACCTTGTCAATGTCTTGACTCTATTTTCTATTAATTTCACAACGTATGGTGGTGAATAAGCGTGACTTTTCATGGAAAACACAAAATTGTTTGGGTGACCCCAAACTTTTGAACAGTAGTGTATATATATATATACATATTAGTGCTGTCAGTTAAACGCGTTAACGGCGTTAACGTAAACCCATTTTAACGCCGACAATTTTTTTGTCGCCGTTAATCGCGCGTCAAAACACACACACCATTCCCTAATGTTTTTCCCCCCGCCGCGCTCTCCTGACTGTGTTTCTTTTACCCTCGGCGCTTTCCGTAGTTTCAAGAGTGCTAGAAAACTGTAGCAAAACAGACCCGCGCTCACTGTTGCCAACAGTTTCTTTTACCCTCGGACACATGCGACTTTGGGCTTCTTTTTTCTAAAAGCGCTTCTAAATTTCATGAGTCACGGGTTGCGGTTTTTTTGGGCAGGTTTCTGAAAGTGAAATCGCTTATTTGGGCTCTAAAATAAGTGACGAAATAGGGGTTATTATGAGACCTGCCTGCACTAGGCGCTTTGAGTGTATCCAGCTGAAATATCCCTCCGCCATAGGAAGTAAAGGCAGACAGAGCAACTCTGCACGTATTTTCTGCAGTTTACGGTGCAATAACCGGTGATAACTGCTGAAAGTAGATTAGGCGGTGCAGATCACCATTTTAAGCAGATATTGGTTCTGAAGATGAGCTTTAACACGTTGATAACATTGCAGAAACCCCAACCCATAAACCGTACTTTAATGCTTATTAATTTGTTGTCTCTGTATTTGACAAAACAAGGATGAATCACGTTGCCAAACGAAGTACCTGGAGTTACTAACCAGTTCCTAAACAGTCTCTTTCAAGGGTATTAAGCTCCTGGCCCAGTTGCAAGCAAAGTGTAAGACTGGAATGACCTGGAAATTTAAAACCTTTTTCCAGGCTTAAACTCTATGAATATGGATAGAAACAGCAAGCAAAAATATTCAAAGAAATTATTGTTGTTGGTGTGAAAGCTCAGAATTAGATGTGTGTGAGAGAGAGAGAGAGAGAGAGAGAGAGAGAGAGAGAGAGAGAGAGAGAGAGAAGAAATGAACAAAACTTATGACTTTATTAAAATGTACAATTTTTATTAATTTATATGTTTATGCATAATACCATGTCTATCTTTGTTTAAGAGGCAAAAAAAATATATCGGCATGAAAACAGGTATTTATTTACACATTTGTTTACACACTGTGTAAACATCAGGGCGTCATGATTAGTCATATAGCCATTATAGTCCAGAGTTTAACATTGGCACCAGGATGTTTTCATTCCAATTCTGAAAAGTGCTTGAAAAATAACAAAATAAAAATATTTTTAGTACAAGCATGTACAAAAAATAGTTGTATAATTTATTGCAAAATTGCATATTAAAATGCACAAACAGGCAATTACACTTTCAGAAATAAAAGGATAAAATATGCGATTAATTTGCGATTAATCTCGAGTTAACTATCGACATTATGCGATTAATCGCAATTAAAATTTTTAATCGTTTGACAGCACTAATACATATATATATATATTTTTTATTTATTTATTTTTTTTTAAACTTAAACTGCAGTTGCTCTGGCCCACCCATTTTCGCCCTCCCTACTTGGCTCCTCCCCGCATGGATTACCTTCACCTAGTGCAGAGGTCACGGATTAGCGGACCACGGTCCGGATCCGGACCCAGCTGCTACCTAATCCGGACCCAACCTCATTTAAAACATTTATATCTTACTGCATGTTGTCCAACGACAGTGTCTAACTCAGGGGTTAAAGTTCTCCGTCGCTGCGACGGATTTCCGTCATTTGGAAATTGAGCGCAAAAAGTCCCGTTTAGACTTTTTATTCAAGGTTATAATCTGAAGCTGCTCTCAACCAATCAAACCTGGCAGAGCCGGGACATTAGCCAATCGGAATGAGAGCAGGGCGGGTCTTTCCAAAGCGGACATGGCCAGTCAGAGGTTTATCGATGTACATCATTTTAACCTTTGGGAGAGCATTTTAAACTGGCCACAGATGGTATGAATGAAAGTAGCGGTGGTCAAAGGTTTTCTTTGGATTTATGCGAACCAGCAGGTCAGAAAGTTCAGCAGCTGACAACAACTTCCCTCGGTAAGCGTCAATCTGCTCCGGCTGTTAATTAATGAATTATTTCCACTTGTGGCCATGTCGTCTGTCAGCATTCATTCCGTCGCTGATAAACGCGGCGACCAGCCAGGGATCTCCTCGTGATTCGCTATTATGTTTTATTTAAACACAAAGAAGAGTAACGCGCTAGCTCAGGCTAATTTAGCATGATCCTTGAAGAACAAGAGTCGGAATGTGAAACAATGTGCCGCATTTGACTGGGTTCGATTTGGAAAAAGTAAAAAAAAAAAAACCTGCGCTGTTCTGAAACAAAGAAGGCAGAGCTGTATCTGCTGTCAGTCAGTATGCAACAGTGATCACCGATGAGCAGCTGCGCTCCAGGACACTAAATAAAATGACAAGGATTTTGATGCTTACAGATTGTTAAGAAAACTACATCAAAAAGATAAAACAAATAAACTGCAGCTACAACATGGACTGGAGAACGGGTTCTAACTGGGTGAGGCCAGAGAAAGGCGATTCTCAGAGAGTTTTTTTATGAAGTTAAAGTGGAGCGCGGACACAGGGTTCATCCTGGACAGGTCTCCAGTCACTGGGCTGAAATATAACCATTTTATTAAACTTCAAAAAAGTTAAATCATGCCTTTTTATAAACTGTAATGATTAACTGGTGAACAATTACAGGCAAAGCAGAGACTGTATTATTGTCATGTGCAATCTGTGTCAAATTAAAATGTATTATGTCATGATAGTGTTGGTGATGTGTCCTGCATTTCTAAGGCTGTGTTTGGCCTTGTATAATCATAAAATTGGTTTATATTGAATGTGACAGGGAGCCAGTGGAGTTAATGTACAGGTGTGAAGTAGATGATGTAATGATGCAAGCTGCTTGAGGGTTTCTGGAGGACAGAGAGGACAGGGAGCTGGGATTGTAAAGTGGACTGTGGACCAGTTTGTCAACAGTGTGAAGGAAGTACTTGATGCTGCAGAGATGAAAGTAACCCAGATGATGATGTGGATGTGGAAAGTGATGGAGAGGCTGTCCAGGATGACGCAAAGGCTCTAAAGCTGAAAGGTGGCAGAGATACAGGAATTTTCAATGGATATTTTAAAAGTATCAGATTTAGTTGACTTTGCACACTAAGCAAGTGAGCCAACTAATGTGGCATGATGTCCACGCCCCGGGAATATATGGGCTTGCGAGAAAATGTTTTCAGTCAAACATTATTTTTGCTTCAACCCCTGTGCTAACTTCACTTGTTAATATGGCAAAGCCCTCCGGAGCGTTCCCTAACATGTCCGCTTGCTCATACATACGGAGAAAATAGCTGATTTAAAGGCGCAGAACGAATGAGCACCTCGATATGTGCTTGAGGTTGGCTTTGTTGCCAATCAAACCCAGGTTTAAAATCCTTGCAGGGCAGCCTAAAGCTCACTTCTATCATTAAGCCATAAAAATGAAGTTAAAAAAAGTTCAGGTGTTTTATAAAAGATGTGAAAGTCAAGAAATTGTCTATATACCAAACTGTGAAAGATTGTGGTTCTCTATTTCAAAAAGCACTTTGGATTTTAAAATAGAAAAACGTTCTATTTGTATGTTATTTTTTTGTTTAAAAAGTCAATGTATAAGGTGGATGCATAAACATTTTATTTCAGTGTTAAATACTGTTTAAAGTAACGGATTGTAATAAAAAATGTGTCCGGACCTTTACTGGTTGTTGATTTTCTTTATTCGGACCCCGCTGATTTTTAATTAGTGACCCCTGACCTAGTGTAATGATTCCACCAGCCTGGAAAGGCCTGGAAGAGGGCCTGGACGTCGCTTTAGCCCCCGTCCCTCTGTTCCCCGTCCCCCACCCCTAGTTGACACTTTAAAGAAATTTGCTAAAAACGATGAATGATCAAAATACATCATAGAAAATGAAACACAAATAAAATAAAACATATAAATAATGTTTCCATACCTGTCCATGAAAGATTGTCTTGCAAGTTTATAAGGAGTAATCCACCAGGATAAATAACTGGATCACACATTAATAATGAAATAAGGCAGAGCCTGTCTGAACTCTGTCTGCTTACTGTGTGTTTGATAGTTTTGCTGCCTGTTCATCCAATCACACTGAGCAAGAGCTATTTTGCAAATGCATACTTAAACATATCATTTTTCCTCCACTTCACAATAAACTATTTTGTGTTGGTCTATCACAGAAGAGTTCCGAAAAAGCAATTGAAGTTTGTGGTTGTTAAGTGAAAAAAATGTGAAAAAAAACAGGGGTATGAATATATTTGCAGTGCTCTGTAGATGCCAGGAAATAATGATAGACAAAAAAAGCTAAATGCATGACAGAACATGACTTGAGTGTAATCCATGCACTTTTCTGTTAGATTAAGCTGATAAAACAATATCATAGATCTAATTTATAGATACAAGTAAAATGTAGCAATTCAATTGTAGAATGACTGACTCGCAGGGCTCGTAAAAGCCTAAAAATGTGTATTTTCTTAACGGTTGAGAGGGCGTCACATCAAAAGTGAGTCAGAGATATTATTTGAATGTCTGTCCTATTATTTGATAAACTGCTTAAAGTTTCCCTCAAGTTAAAATATTCTAATATAATTTCCCCACAGGCTAATTACATCATAAATAATTAGGAGCCAGTCTGATACCAAGGCTACCATATTTGAATCAGAACATAATTGAAAGAAATGTTTGTGTCAAGTGTGTGCTTGTCTTAATGTGTTGGGTCACAGCAAAGAGAATGTGGAGTTTTACCAAAGAAAAGAAAGAAATCTGTCTTAGTGACAGTGGAGTCTAAGAATCTGACAAAGTAACTGATGTAATGTCAGGGCATCAGCTAAAAGGGGTCATAAAAATGTGACATCCATGAGGAGTGTAGATGATAATGAGACAAGATAATTTATAGGTTTCTAATAAAATCTTTGTGAGGTGGAATATATTCTGGTGTTCTTCATACATTCTGTTTAGTCTGCCACTAAGATGTCAATCATGGGAAACTGGCTTACCTTAATGATGTTTCTAAAAGTGTGTCTAAATAAACAAATCAAAATATGCAACTTGTATTCAAACGCCATATTTTTCTGTTTTTACCTTAGTTATGTTTTTCATCAAAGGGTCTGCTGGTGGGGACCAATAGCATTCTCAATGTTCTTAGCGCCTGATCTTCAAAAGGTGTGCACATATTAACACAAGTGCAAAGGAATTAGTGTGTATAATGCTGATCTTCGAACCAGGTGCAAAACAATGTACATGTGTCAAATGAGTGGAACAGCAGGTGCACGATTTTCTACGTGTGTGCCTTCATGAATATGCAGATCACATGTTAATGACCAAATCGCGCAAATTACAGGAGGAGGATATGAAATACTTACCACCTGCAAAGCGATTTATCAAAGCTGAAGCTGATAGTGGCGGTCGGTTTTGCATCTGTACTTAGTACGTTTGAAAGTCAGATACAAACTCACAGTCAAAAATGTCTGCGGTCTTTGTGGCCAGAACGGAGGCTTCAGTGCAATGACAGATGATGGAGAGAGATGCTGTGTGCTTGTGTGGCATACTTAATGCAGCATCCGGAACAATGCTTCCTTATCAAACTCAGAAGTTTTTTCTTCTGTTTAGTCGTTATATAGGTGAACAATTTTTGCACAACTTCTGCTGACAAAAGAACTTTATTTATTTATTTATTTTTACTGATAATTAATGCTGTCTTTGATTAAAGAAAAGGTTACCAGAAGTTCTCCATTTATTAAGAAGCTGTTTTGAGCATCCTGTGTGCTTGGTAATATTATGTGAAGGTTGTTTCTGCATTCTGGGACTGAAACATTGCTTAGAACTTCCTCTTTCTTTTACAGCAGCTCCCGGACTGTCAGTAGTACACAATATCTACACATTTAAATGGGGTGAACCTTGGTTCTGCACGTATTATCCGTTGCGGATGCAATCTTTGCACAATTTTTTTCCTGCCCTCACAATTTAGCGCTTCTTATTTGGAATCTTTGAAGATAATGCCATTAGTCTTCTCAGTTTTACTGTGTCCTATTTGTTATTGCAAGTTACATGTTTCAAGTTCTCAGTTACAACAAGAACTACCCCAGAAGTCAACACTCAAAATTAAAGCTAACATTTACTTAAAGGAGCAATAAGCAATAATTCAATATACTATACCAAACCATATTTATTTATAAAGCACTTTACAAGAATAAAGGTCAACAAAGTGCTATAGACATACAACTGAAAACTGTAAAATAAAAATAGACAAACAATTACGGAAGTGTTTTACTGCCAGACATGATCAATACATTTAGGAGCAGTATCTCGTTAAAACGAGAAAGCTATCTCGTGATAAAGAGAAAGTTTCTCATTATAACGTGTAGTTTTCTTGTTATAAGGAGATGATCTTTTCCTGGTTTTTGTCTGTTTTAACACTTAACCGGCACTGTCCAAGCATTCATTTTGACTGCTGCTTATAAACCTCAATTAATTCACCTTGTAAGTTTATAACTTTCTAAATTTATTCAGCCAAACAATGTTTTATGAAGCAACATGACTCCAAAAGAGAGTATTTTTAATTGACAAAGTTTAATTACGCTTTTACATGTACCGATCATTATCATTAAACCAGCAAACAAAATGAGCAAATCTTGCAAAGCAATGAGACCAATAAAGCAAGGAAATATAATATTACAATATTCATATTACTAAATGATGTTTAATAAACGGCAATCAACAAGTATGAAATCAATAATAGAGGACACAAACTGGATGTTAAAAGGCAGTAGGCCAAAGCGTGATATAAAAGCAAGAACATTTGTATCATGCTAACTGTTTATATTGAGGCTAATAAATGCTCATCATCATCCTCATCATTATCATAATCATCATCATCATCAACCTTTATTTAACCAGGAAAAGACTCCTTGAGATCAAAGATCTCTTTTACAAGAGTGTCCTGACAACTAGCGCAGATTTCTTCGCCTGGCAGAACTCCCGCACAGAGCTTTGCGCATCTGCTGTATGTGTCTGAGGTATTAGTGCAGCTTCTCTGCACCTGGCATTGCCTCCTTTCTTGAATTTGCTGCACGCTTGAGTCCTGATGGCTTAAATCACCCCCTTGTTCCACCTGCCTTGATGGCTGTCTCCCCAAACTCAGCTCAAAGCTTCTCTCCCAGCTTCTGCAAATGTCTGTTGCGGGATCTTGCAGCCAGTGCACTTATGGAAGACAACATGGGCATTTACTCCCGTTAGGTCCAGAATGTTATAAACCCAGCAGTGGGCCACCACCCCTTTCCTTGCCATCTGATGAATGATGTCTACACTATATTCCATGTTGTCATAATAGGCTACTTCACAGACTTTGGCCCATCAGTAATGTTTACACCCGAAGGAAAAGCGCTGAGAACACAAACATTTTTTGCAGGACTTTCATTGATGAGTCGTAAGTATTGCACTTCCACATTTCAGCACGGTTGTGAAGAACAGCTCTGCTACTGTACGGCAGGTGGGCAGTCACGTGCCTTCTGTTTTGGGGATAATTTCATTTTCATTTCATTTTCTGTCGTCTCCCTGGAAGTTCAGAAGGGTTGAACAACTGTCCACAAAGTCCCATCCTTTCCCGTTTCCACCACCGAGGAGGACACCTTCCCACCGAGAGGGTCTCTTCCTTCTTGACATCCGGTTCACTAAGTCCTACATGATAATAAAATTTAAATAAATAAATACCATATGATAATTATGCCTCTACTATAACATTATTATTTAGCAACCTGCTTATATAGCCTAAAGACTCCCCAGAGTTAGACCAGTGAAAAGCTCAACTGACTTCTGTTGTGATAACAGTAGGTGCCTGTCAGAAGACATCAGGCATCTCTTTCTCCTAGGGATGTCCTACCGATGCTGCAATCAGACTCATTTTCCAAGCCAATTGAACATTCAGTGACTTTGTCATTTCTCTGTATTGAAATACCTATCCTCCAGCACATTCCTTCTTGATAAAAAGGCATAAAGTGCCTCTATCTCAATTTCCCATCATACTTCATTCAAATGTCCACAAAATGCAATGTCATGCCATAAATCTGTATCTCATTAAAACAAGTTTTCTCGTTTTATCGAGGAAACTATCTTGTTATAATGAGAATCTTTCTCGTTCTTATGAGATAACTATCTCGTTTTAACAAGATACTGCTCCTAAGTTCATTTATCACTTCTGGCAATCAAACTCTTCCACAAACAACATATTTGAAAACAGTAAAAATAGTTAAACGTTAAAATAACAAAAAATAGAGTCAACCAATAGAGTCAATAATTTATTTAATATGTTTTATGACGTTTTTATTCAGAAGTTTTAATAAAAGAGTGAAGTATTTTAAGTATCGTTTAATTATTTATTTATTTTTTATTAATACATAAACTCACTGTATTCGTTTATAACATTCGCTATAACATTATAGCGTGACATTTGTGTCAATAATCTTCTAGCATAAGTGATTTTGTGTGGTGGGAGGGGGGCCCCCAAATCAAATTCTGCTTAGGGCCCCCAAGAGGCTCGGGCCGGCACTGTGTATCTGAGTACGATTGAAAATATCGTACAGTGTGAGACCGCCATTAGCGGAGATCTGCAGAGCTTGACTGTATGCTAGTGAGGAAGTTTTGCCATTTGATTCAGGTATGTAGAGCAAGGGACACACCGACATCCGGCTTTACAAGATGTTCAGCCCCAGCCAAGACCCCAACCAGGTGGCCCGCTCCTCCTCCAGGCCCCGGACTCAGAGTGACAATCGGAGAACAGGGGTGTGAGAAAGACCCCGAGCCTGTCTCCGCCTCCTCAAATGTCGTGTTGTTTGCATGTTGGTGTAATGTTTGTATTTTCTTATGGAATATTTCCCTCTGTAATATTTTTCTGTTCATGTACAGCACTTTGAATTGTCTTGTTACTGAAAAGTGCTATATAAACAAACTTGCCTTGCCTTCCTTAAGTTTGTCTTAATGTCATCCAGTGAGATAAAAAAAATGTAGGTCATTAATTCCTAATTGCTGTTTTCATCTGCATTCATTGACTCTTACTAGCACCTTGAAAGTTGAAAACAAACAGTTCATTTGTTTGCTGCCTGGTCCGATGAGTCTCAATTTCAGACAATATCCAGCAACGTCGCACAGCCATTGGGGAGGAGTGGATCAACATCCCACAGGCCACAATTGACAACCTGATCAACTCTATGCGAAGGAGATGTGTTGCACTGCGTGAGGCAAATGGTGGTCACCCAGACCCCCCCCCCCCCCCAATAAAACAAAACTGCACCTTTCAGAGTGACCTTTTATTGTGGGCAGTCTAAGGCACGCCCGTGTACTAATCATGGGGTCTAATTACCATCTTGATATGGCACACCTGTAAGGTGGGATGGATTATCTCAGCAAAGGAGAAGTGCTCACTATCACAGATTTATACTGGTTTGTGAACAATATTTGAGGCAAATGGTGATATTGTGTATGTGGAAAAAGTTTTAGGTCTTTGAGTTCATCTAATAAAAAATGGGAGCAAAACCAAAAGTGTTGCGTTTATATTTTAGTTGAGTGTATATATCAGTTAGGCTCATGGACTTGCTCTATTAGACTTAACTAAGGGTGTTTTGACAGGCTTAATTCACTGCTTACCTGTGTGTCCTGTTTCTAACATTTCAAAACCCACTGTTCTATTCTGCTTGTCACATTAATAAGTCCCACAGCTTTCCATCTCCATTGAGACAGTGATATGATAAATTCCATTTCATTTACCCGTCTGTGGTCTTAGTAAAGAATAGGCTTATGTACCGATTGTTTGTGGGAAGAGTTTAACTTGAAGAACCACTTTGTATTCAAAAACCAGTCTTGGAACCTTTAAAAATTAAACCCGATGAAAATGCAGAGCTGTTGCAAATGTGTTGTCAATGAGTGTGTTTGTTTTTCGCCAGTGAATGATTCACTTGGCTCATCAGTCAGAGAGAAGCAGCTGTGAGTAGGATCAGGGAGGGGAGCTGAATTTGGGAGGCAAACTGAGCTGTGTGAGGCGGCACCATCATCGGTCCCTTTGGGTGTTTTTGATGCTGCTGCTGACACAGTGTAATTTGTTTCCTTTCTGTTGTTTCATTTTGTCATCCATCTAATCAAGTCGCTGCGCTCATGTGTTATCTTCCCCATGCGGACACATAATTGGTTTGCAAGGTGGCTTTTTGTTTGCAACAGTCGTGCAGCATATGGAGGAGATTAATCGGAAATGTCCTAAAAAAATTGTTTTTAAAACTGCTGCAGGGCAGTGGCGTTAAATGGTTGTTGCATTCGGAGAGTTGAATTAGACAGAATGAAACTGTAGTTTTCCTTTTGCATTTAGATCATAACTTATTAGCTGTTCAACACTGTAAGGTCTAACAAGTTGCTCCAAGAATTCACAAAACAAGTAATTTTGCATTTGTGGCTTTAAAAAACCAGAAACCTTCTTAAACATAATTAGTTACAAATGTTTTCCTGTAGTTAAGAAACCAAATACAATCAATTTCTCAACTAAGATCCCAACTGACTAACTTGATATTTTCCCATTCAGAATAAAGCAAAAACTCCATGGTAGGACCTGCCTAAATATATTATTGTGTAATAATACAATAATATATTGTATTATATATTATAATCATGGTAAATGTTCCTGGAATGGAGCAGAAATACTTCACAGAAACAATACAGCCACAGCCTTGCAGGACAATCTGCTGTGCCACAATAGTCAAACAAACAAATTAATTAATTAATACATTTTAGACTCAATGAACAGTCTTTGAATATGCCAAGCTATTTCCATCCATTCATCTATTGTATTCTGCTGATTAAAGACTGGGTCTTTAGGCCCGTTTACACTACACTTTTTTAACCGAGCCGAGACCAGTCCGAGCTCGGTAACCGAGATAACTCTTGTGTGTAAACGGTCAGCAGACTGAACCAGACCGCGCTAAACCTAACCGGACCGCGCTAACTGCAGACCAGCTCTTGGGTAGGTCTCGGCCTGGTTCTATTTTATCCCGGTTTCTGATAACGAAGAGCGCATGAGCAGACCGCGTCATGCCCTTACAGTCAGCTGACTGTCAGCGGGTTTTCCGGCGTGTCTGGCTGCACGTCCCGATTCACACTCCATTCAGACAAATTTCAGACATTCATAATAATACTAGCTTCCTTACCGTGCCACACGGTTTCCGGAGATGATTCTGCTTAGCAGCGCAATGAACCTCAGTGTCTGTCGTTGTTTCCGGCGTCTGTAAATCCTTATTAGACGTTCGTTTCTCTCATCCACTTCCCAAAAAGCCAACTTTCTCAAGTAAATTAACCAATGGTTGCCTTCTTCCCCTGACTCTCCGCAAACACCGAAATATCACAATATCAAGCATAACTTCCTGAATGTTACGGGCGCAGCTGTGTGTGTTTTTGCTGCTTCCGCCTTCAATCCCAGAGAGCGGTAGTACCGCAGATCGCCACTAGGGGGCGAGGAGCAACCAAGTAACCGAGATAAGCTTTGTGTGTAAACGGGTCGGCTTGTCTTGGATAACTGAACCAAGCTCGGACTGGTCTCGGCATGGCTCGGTTTTTAGATGTAGTGTAAACGGGCCTATAGTGTCAGGGTTTGTGGATTGGAACCCGAATTCAGCCACACACAGGGCCACGTTTAACTGAGTTTATTGAAAACAGGAGTTGTGGAGAAGGAGACCAGAGGATTGTACCAGACAGCAGCAGAGAGATGATGATGGCTGGAGCTGGCGGGTGCGGCGGAGCTGGAGCAGGAGGACGTGAAGGAGCACAGGCAGGCAGGCGGGAGGACAAAGGTCGAGGGACGAAGGTCAAAGGAGGACTGAGGGAACCATGAAGGAAGGCGAGAAGACGTTCCGGCAAGGATGAGCAGTCTGAGCGGGGTTTAAGTAGGGAGGATGGCAGATGGAAAGAGTCCGGCTTAATTGGTGGCAGCAGGTGACAGTGATCAGGCGTGGAAAAGTCTACAAAGTGTCCAGGGTGAGGCAGGCAAAAACTAGACCCTGACACATAGGGGCAACAGGTCCAGGAGGACAAACTTGTCTTGAGCCTGGCCAATCTCCAGAGGAAGTTCATTTAATTTAATTTCAATTCAATCAATTTAAATTTTATTTATATTTCACAACATATGTCATCTCAAGGCTATTTATAAAGTCAATTCAAGTTTCCTATTTGAGGAAACCCAGCAGATTGTATCGATTGTATCGAGTCGATGAAAATGGACAATTGTCTGCACTGTCATTGGCTTTGCAGCAATCCCTCATACTGAGCATGCATGAAGCGATGGTGGAGAAGAAGAAGTACACAGAAGTACGCATTGATCTAGGAATACCTTTTTATGTTAGAGAAGGTAATGGCAGATGATCAGCCCCCTAGAATGGCATCACAGCTAAACAGAACGCCAGTCCAGATGCGCTTACTATGACAAAATAAATAACAAAAATTAATGTGAAATTGGAGAACAGTAGGCAAACTCATCAGAGTAACAGAAATAGATCTTAGTGTCCTCCAGCAGCCTAAGCCTTTAGCAGCATAACTATAGAGGTAGCTCAGGGTAACCTAAGCGGCTCTAACTATAAGCTTTATCAAAAAGGTAAGTTTTAAGCCTAGTCTTAAAAGTAGGCAGTGTGTCTGCCTCACGGATTAAAACTGGGAGTTGGTTCCCATTCTACTCCTCCAGGTAACTCCATCATTGTCCACATGGGCATTGAAGTCTCCCAGAAGCATCACTGAATCCCCAGATTGCACCCCATACAGAACACTATTCAGAGACTCCAAAAAGCCTAGGTAATCTCAACAGATGTTGCATAAGCACAGACAACAGCAGAAGGAACTTTGATGGTCTGTGGCGCAGGATAATGTCTGGAAGCCTGCAACACAGGACGATGTCGAGAGGCCTGTAGTGCAGAGTGATGTCTGGGGGCCTGCCTGGGGCCCAGTAGTCTGGCGGTGGCTGCGAAGCAAAGTCTTGGAGGTTGGCGGTGGCAAAAGACATGCAGGAATCTTGGAGGCACCCAGCCTGAAGGCCGATGATGATGATGATGATGATGACTACTGACACAGGAATGTGAATGAAGATGATGAAGATACCTGAACCAGCAGTGAAGATGATGAAGACTATCCTGTTAATAACTGAGCCAACTGTGTAGATGAAGATAATGACTGAGCTTGGAGTGTAGGTCATGATGGAGATACTGAAAGGGCTCTGAGTATTAGATTCAAAGGTGACCTGGTTCTGAAGCTGTGAGATGATAATGACTTGCTTGGTATCCTTGGTTGGCTTTGCCCTCTCTGGCAAAGCCTGTGCCGTTGAAAATTGAGCCAGACGCCGCCGTGCAGGTCTCCCCGACTTGAAGAAGCCCTTGTACCAGACTTACAATAAGACTCTATTGCTTAACTTTAATTCTCAAGCATTTTTTTAGCTCTGTAAACTGAAATGTATGTGTGTCACTGAAACATTGTTCAGTTCTGGTGAGGAAAGTGCTGAACTGTTACCATTGGAACAATGTTACTTTACCTCGCCACAGATTTCAGAGAGGAGGAAAAGCAAGGATTGTCAAAAGAGTGACAAATGTAAACAGCATCTTCCACAGCCTTAATTTTCCAGCTTTGAACTAACCTCGATTAAGGTGAGCTGTACAAACCTGGTTTTCTGCACTGATATTCAACACCTCAACCACCATAAAAAAAAAAAAAAAAAGAAAATCAATAAGAACTTCATAACTAATTACCCAGGTTGTCAAACTGGCTGAACTGCGATCATGTTCTCAGTATGGGAGATTTTATTATTCACGTGTATTGCCCTGATAAGCCACCGGTAAAGGACTTTTTAAACCTCTTGACTCTTAACTTGGTACAGTCAGTAACTGGCTCCAAACACAATATGCTCTGCCTGTGTCTAATGTGGAAATCTGTGACTTTAGATTTTCAGATCCTATGTTTCTGTTTATTTGATGTTGCTTTAAAATAAACTCTGGTTAAATCTTTTGACCATGCTTGATGCTGTCCGATTTTGAATCCTTCATCTGCCGTCCAACTATCTGCGGTTTTTGATCAGCCCTGTTTCCTTTCTGGCTTTTCCTTCTATTTATGTAGAGGTGTTTATTGCTTGGTTTGATGCTTCTTGTCAAATCATCCTGGACACTTTGGTTCCATTAAAAACAAAGCATTTTACATCTAAACCTGAGCCTTGGTTTAATTAGAGAATGTGTGCTGTTAGGAGGGAATGTTACCAAGCGGAACGGAGGTGGGGAAAAAAAGGGCAAACTGCAGATGTCACATCACAGTGTAAACGAGTGCTGACATCAGTATAAGAAACTCTTTAAAGAGGCAAAACGGATATATTTTAAAAATACTGTGCCATCCAACAGACATAACTCTCATGTGTTATTCAACTCAATTGACTCTTTGCTCAACCCTCCTAAAAACCCTTGATTGGAAGCCTCTCCTGATATGTGTAATAATTTCTTAACTTTTTTTATTGAAAAGGTTGCCACTATAAGGGCTCTTATTACATCTCATTACGCTGACCTATCTGTCTCAGCCCCTTGTTCCACTGTCTTAATCAGTTTGAGCTTGTTACTTTCTGTTTTAGAGGATGTGGGAGGCATCTTATGCCATCAGGCACCCCAAATGATTCTTTTCCTCCACGATTTGCATCCATGATGCAGGTCATCAAGGTCAATCCTACCATTTTCAGATTTTAAATTGTGGTTTGTGAGGTATTACAAGCTTTAGATAACGTCGTACAGCCTATTCCTGATTCAACTTCTCCACACATTTATATGACTAACCTGTCTGCTTTGTTTCTTGGTCTACATTATGCTGTGTGTTTCTAAACAAACCTAGGTTACTGTCATTTTCCACTTGCTGTTAGCTCACGGATTTACTAATTTGCCAAGGGAGGTTTTATGCTTTGTAATTTCATCCACTGAGGAAATCCTTGAATTTTGCATCACCCCCTTCATAAGGAGCCATTAGTCAGCAAAGAAAATTGGAGGGCTAAAGTTGTCTTTGAGTACAACAATGCTATTTAGCTGCTTGGATTTATTTATCAGTAAGGTACAGTGCAAAAAATCATGACAATGAAGGTCAATGGCTGCAATCAGATGGTATTACTGAGATATTTATATTTCAAAACAGCATCTATCAATACTGTCCATAATGTTTTTCATTTTATGAAGTATCCTTCTTTGTAAAATAATCTCCAGAGGTTCTAGACGGGTCCCTGGAACAGAACCAGCCTTCTTTATAAGCTTGTTTAGCTTTTGTGAATTACAGGAAGTTCTACACATCCAATTAATCCCACACTACAGTATTCAGATGGTTTACTTACCTCAGAATAGTGGTGGTGACAAGCTCGGAGATGCATGAAAGAACATCACTTTAAAAATCCTTAAAAGTGTACACTCATACTTTAAATTGGGTTTGTTACGGAACAGGTAGTCAGTGTAGTAACATCAACAAAGGCTTAACATAGAAATGCTTCTCAAGGACCGGGCCGAAAATTTTGAATCTACGTTTTGGATGAACCACAGCCAATCCATAAAGATTTTATTGAAGCAGGTGAAAAGAAAAATAAAGTACTCAATACAAGACAAAATAAAAGCATCAATACTCTACTCAACACTATAAATTATAGCCCTCAGTTTTCCAAGGTTTCTTACCTGAAAGAAGGAAGGCCAGCAAGATTCTTCACATAACAAGCTGTCAGAATGAGAAGGCATCAAAAGGGACAGACATCCTTTAAAGATCTGACAAATCTTAATGTTTCATCAAATCTGCTTAATTTCCTCATGGTTAGACCTATGAAACAAGTTTTTTTTAAAACACCAGCATACATGACAAGAGAGGAAATAGAGTGATGGCCATCTTAACAAATGCAAAATGGACTTACTCTATATTCCCACCTGGGAAGGCCAAAGGTAGTCAGCAACATCACAGGTAAGAACAACAATATAAAAAATAGACAGTAAGGCAATATAAATAAAGAGAAGGCCTTGAATGCTACAGACCATTTCAATCTGAAAAACTCACAAAGAGAAAAAATGCAATTAGAAGAATTTATTGGTACAATAATTTTAGACTTTGGCGCTCAGGCCTCGGCAGGAAACATGAACGCAGATTTATGCTTTAATGTAGATACAGATGTATGAGAATAGGGATATTTCCCCCCGGGCCTGAAACTGGTGGTGGAGTTTAGATAGATGAGGTTGGTTAAACCATAGAGCTGGTTTGCAAGGTGATTTGCTTGAGTTAAATGACAAGCTTGAATAAACAAGTTTACATAAATTGTCAATAAACTGTCCATGATGAGCAAGCATGAAGCGACTGTGGAGAGAAAAAACTCCCCCTTGGGAAGAAACCTCTGGCAGAACCAGGCTCAACATGGCGGTCTTCTGCCGGACCGTTTTAAGAGTGACCGGGAACTCCATGAGAGTCCGGAGGAACTATACTCTGGAAGACGAGGTTGGAGAAGCGTCGAGGAAAAGTCAGATGAGCTTGCTACGATGGTGGAGAAGGGGATGGAGGTGGGTTGACTGAATCGAAATCCGACATGGTAGCGACGGTCTTGCGCTTGCTGAAAAGCAGGCCGAGAGATGATTTGAAGTTGCTTTTAAAGGTGAACGGTGGATGTTGATTGGGTTCGAGAAGATGTAGCTTGAAGCGGATTGGCTGCATCGAAGGCGGATCAGCCTCCGATTGGATGGAAGTAAACAGAGTTTCTTCAGTTGAATTTCCGCCTTTAGCTTCATTTCAATCTGAAAAACTCACAAAGAGAAAAAATGCAATTAGAAGAATTTATTGGTACAATAATTTTAGACTTTGGCGCTCAGGCCTCGGCAGGAAACATGAACGCAGATTTATGCTTTAATGTAGATACAGATGTATGAGAATAGGGATATTTCCCCCCCAAAAATTGCCGAGGTTCAGGCCGGAGCGCCAGCATATTCAGAAAGGAGAAGGATAAGAAATGTAGGACTTCATTATGCACGGGCTGATACACGTAATAAATGAATGATCATGACAGGGAACGTAGCAGTGAATATTGCAGGAGCATGGCAGGAAGCCTAGGAGGGACCATAGCGGGGAGCATAGCAGGGAACATGCAGGGAGCATGGCATAAAACGCAAGGGGAGCATGGCATGAAACGCACGGGGAGCATCGCAGGGAACACACGGATGCCTAGCAGGGACATGCAGGAAACATGGCAGGGAACACGCAGGGAGCATGGCAGGTAATATGGCAGGGAAAACGCAGGGATCATGGCAGGGAACACGCAGAAACATGGCGGGGAATATGGCAGGGAACATAGCGAAAATATGGCAGGATATGTGGCAGGGAACGCACAGAGAGCATGGCAGGGAATTTGGCAGGGAACATGGCAGGGAACACGCAGGAACATGGCGGGGAATATGGCAGGGAACATAGCAAAAATATGGCAGGGAACGTGGCAGGGAACACACAGGGAGCATGGCATAGACACGTGGGGAGCATGACAGGGAACACACAGGGAGTATGATAGGTAACGTGGCATGGACCGCAGGGAGCATGATGGGGAACACGCAGGGAGTATGATAGGTAACATGCAGGGAATATAGCAGGGAAAGCACAGGGAGCATAGCATGGAGCATAGCTGGGAACTCACGGGGAGCATTGCAGGGAGCGTGGCAGGGAACGTGCTGGGAACAAGGCTGGTAAAAGGCAGAGAGCATAGGAAGGCAAGGCGCAAGCAGCACATGACAGCATGATGATAGAAGA
Organism: Fundulus diaphanus; assembly: GCA_037039145.1. Classification (NCBI taxonomy): domain Eukaryota; kingdom Metazoa; phylum Chordata; class Actinopteri; order Cyprinodontiformes; family Fundulidae; genus Fundulus; species Fundulus diaphanus. Next base: position 32,495,314 of record CM073137.1, read on the forward strand.
TGGGTTTTAGCAATGCTAATGTATTTAAAACCACCACCAGTATTCGAAGTAGCTTACCCTACAGACAGAGAGAGCGTTGAGCTGCTAGGATTGATGAGTGTTCGGGGCGGATACAAGAGGTATAGGCTGATGATGTCCATCTGCCCAACTGCTGAAGAGAAGCCACAGAGACTCCACGAGCGGCTGCTGTTGTAGCTGCCCCTATCCTGAATGAATGGCTGGAATAATGACTGGAAGAAAGGCCGCAGGATTCTAATAGTATTCTGAGCTGATCTTGGAACCAGCGTGCTGTCATAGGAGAACCCTCAGGCGTGACGAAAAGGGCTTTGGAATGAGGGAAAAACTTTTGCCGTTTTTGGACAAATTTAAACATAATGATGAACGGGCAAAAAGGGCCATCTATACGTGCGATGGAAATAGAACATGAGCCTTTCCCTTTAGAATGTTTTAAAAATATTTTGTAATGATCGATGTAGAAACGAAGATCTGAAAGGGACAAATGACGGGAAGGATCGAAACAACTGTTAGTTGAAGTAAATTCACCTACTCTCAAGAAGCCATAGAAAGCCAGAGAGAAAGTGGCTGATAAAAGAGCCTTAACGTAGGAAGAGTAAGGGCTTAACGAAAGTGAAGACAAAAGCCTCTTAAGGATAGGGAAGGTTATGGGTTTACGTGAATCAAATGCGCGAAAAGAATGTTTTACCAAACCTTTGAGAAGGAGCTTAATAGAAGGGTTTTTGAAAAGACTAGGCGAATCGGGGTTATGGAATTTTGAAAAGAAATTAATGCCAGCTAGTAAGCTGCGGATATAAGAAAGTTTAAAGTGGCGTTTGTCGAAGCAGTAAGAAATGAAAGCCAAAACAGAGGTAATCAGTAATGGGTATAAAGGTATGCGGAGACTCAAGCAAAATTTGGCAAAAAGTTGCCATGCAAAATTATAAGTTCTGAGGGTTGAGGGGGCTAAACCTGATTTTATGTAGAAACTGGAGGAAAGTAAGTACGAATGAAGAGAGTGAGTTAGTTGAGGATGAGTTCCTCTAGTGAAGGAACGGGGGTCGGATGAAGATCGGCAGAAGGATGAAGATGATGGAAGGTCTGAAATTTGAAACGAGAAAGAGCATCAGCAGCACGGTTAGAATGACCGGGAACGTGACGAGCTGTTATGATAAAGTTATTAGTAACTGCTAATTAATCTATCCTTAGTAAATGGATATGTACCAAAGGCTTTTAAAGTAGCTGTTATTAAACCTTTACTTAAGAAACCTTCTCTTGATCAAGATGAGCTAGTAAACTACAGACCTATATCTAATCTTCTTTTCTTATCTAAAATTCTTGAGAAAGTAGTTGCTAATCAACTTTGTGAACATTTACAAAGTAATGACCTACTTGAGGAGTTTCAGTCAGGCTTTAGAGCTCATCATAGCACTGAAACAGCTCTGGTGAAGGTCACCAATGATATTCTCATGGCCTCAGATAATGGACTTGTGTCTGTACTTGTCCTGTTAGATCTCAGTGCTGCATTTGACACAGTTGATCACATTATTCTCCTACAAAGACTTGAGCATACTGTAGGGATTAAGGGGAAAGCATTAGGCTGGTTTAAATCTTATCTGTCGGACAGATTCCAGTTTGTTCATGTTAATAATAAATCTTCTTCAAACTCTAGGGTCACCTGTGGAGTACCACAGGGTTCAGTCCTTGGACCAATTCTATTTACTATATATATGCTTCCGGTTGGCAAAATTATCAGACAGCATGGGATTAATTTCCACTGTTATGCTGATGACACTCAGCTATATTTATCCATAAATCCTGATGAATCCAATCAGTTACTTCGACTGCAGTCATGTCTTGATGACATCAAAAGCTGGATGACTTTAAATTTCCTGCATTTAAATTCTGACAAGACAGAAGTTGTAATCTTTGGGCCAGAGTCCTCAAAAAATAAACTTCTTAATCAATCACTGAATCTGGATGGCATTAACTTGGCCTCTGGTAATAAAGTAAAAAATCTTGGTGTTATTTTTGACCAAGACATGTCATTTAAATCCCATATTAAACAGGTTTCCAGAGTTTCCTTTTTTCACCTCCGGAATATCGCCAAAATTAGAAACATTCTGTCCAGGGGTGATGCTGAAAAACTAGTGCATGCATTTGTTACTTCAAGGCTGGACTATTGTAATTCTTTACTATCAGGAAGTCCACAAAATGCAGTTCGAAGTCTTCAGCTGATCCAAAATGCTGCGGCAAGAGTTCTGATGAAAATCAACAAGAGGGATCATATTTCTCCTATTTTAGCTTCCCTTCATTGGCTTCCTGTTAAATCAAGAATAGAATTTAAAATTCTTCTTCTAACGTATAAAGCCCTTAATAATCAAGCTCCATCATATATCAGAGCTCTGATTACTCCGTATGTTCCTAACAGAGCACTTCGCTCTCAGACTGCAGGTCTGCTGGTGGTTCCTAGAGTCTCTAAAAGTAGAATGGGAGGCAGATCCTTTAGCTATCAGGCTCCTCTCCTGTGGAACCAACTCCCAGTTTTGGTCCGTGAGGCAGACACCCTATCTATTTTTAAGACTAATCTTAAAACATTCCTTTTTGACAAAGCTTATAGTTAGAGTGGCTCATGTTACCCTGAGCTACCTCTATAGTTATGCTGCTATAGGCTTAGGCTACTGGAGGACATCAGGGTCTAATTTTCTCACTCTACTGATTTCTACTGTTCTTCATTCTACGGTTCTCCAGTTTTGTATTGTATTACATTGAAATGACTGTCGTCATTTCAGCTTTTAACTTTTTGCTCTCTCTCTTTTTCTTCATAGTAGGTACACCTGGTCTGGCGTTCTGTTAACTTTGACATCATCCAGAGAAGACGGCTCACCCGTTACTACCATCTAATGTAGAACAGATTACTAGATCAATGTGTGCTTCTATGCTTTTTTGTCTCTCTTGTTGTGTCTCTGCTCTGTCTTCTGTAACCCCAGTCGGTCGAGGCAGATGACCGTTCATACTGAGCCCGGTTCTGCCGGAGGTTTTTTTTTCCCGTTAATGGGTGGTTTTTCTTCCCACTGTCGCTTCATGCTTGCTCAGTATGAGGGATTGCAGCAAAACCATGTACAATGCAGACGACTCTCCCTGTGGCTCTACGGTTCCCCAGGAGTGAATGCTGCTTGTCGGGACTTTGATGCAATCAACTGGTTTCCTTATATAGGACATTTTGACCAATCTGTATAATCTGACCCAATCTGTATAATATGATTGAACTTGATTTTGTAAAGTGCCTTGAGATGACATGTTTCATGATTTGGCGCTATATAAATAAAATTGAATTGAATTGAATTGAATTGCTTGCCAAGTTATGCCTCTGATGAATGGCATGAGAGACTGAGAGGAGGAGCGACCTTTATTGATGGCGTCCACGACTGCCATGTTATCGCAGAAAGCGGATATGCGCTTTCTCTTCCAAAGCGGGCCCCAAAGACGGCTAGAGGGTAAACCTCGCATAACGCAGATGATTGGGAGTTAGCGAAAGAGAGAGGCCACGAATCAGCAAACCACCTGTCCTGAAAAAAAAAAACCAAAACCTACGGATGGGGCAGCATCCGTGAAAAATTGAAGCATGTCAGCAGATTGAATGATGTCGTCATAGAAGAAAGATTTGCCGTTCCATTCATGAAGTAGCCTAGCCCAGAAAGAAAGCTCGGAGCGGCAACCTTCATCCAGGGAAACCTGATCTAGGAGGGAGGGAACGGAATTAGCCAAGTCAAGCAGTCGGGAAATGAAAGAACGACCTTGGCGAATGATGCGCATAGCAAAATTAAGGTGACCCAGTAAGGACAGCAATTGACGTTTGGAAATTATTGATGCGGAAGTATAGGACTGAGAAATTTCTCGAATCCGAGACAGCTTGTCTGCGGGCAGGAATGCCATCATGGCTACTGAATCAAGAACTATACCTAGAAACTCAATTTTTGTTGCGGGGCCAATGGTTTTCTCTTCGGACAGGGGAACACCGAGACGGTTGAAGAGCCTTTTTAGCTTAAGAAGTGACGAACTGGGCCGGATGGAGGGAGGATCTATGAGTAGAAAATCATCCAGAAGATGAAGAACGCATGGGAGATGAGTAACATTGAGGAGAATCCAACACAGAGCTTCTGAAATTTTGTCGAACAGACTAGGACTGCTTCTGCAGCCGAAGGTGAGACGGACAGCAAAATAGAATAAGGACTTCCATTTAGCACCAAACAGGTTCCATTGAGAGGGGTGAATGGGGACGATTTTGAAAGCGTCCGTAATATCGGCTTTGGCCAGCCAAGCCTCTTGGCCGGTGATCTTAATCAGAGAAATAGCATGATCTACAGAAGCGTAGTGAAGGGAAAAGGCGGAAAGAGGGATGAGGCTATTGATGGAGGAGTGATGGCCAGAATGAGGGGCAGATAAGTCCAATATGAGCCTCTTTTTCCCGGAGTATTTACGGGTAGCTACCCCTAGAGGGCTCACACGGAAAGGAGCAAACGGAGAAGTTTTGAAAGGACCAATCATAAAACCCTTGGACACTTCTTTGTGAAGTAGCTGATCTACGGTATCTGGTTCTTTTAAGGTGGATTGAAGATTAGGAGAGACGTGGGTGAGGGAGGGGGGGTTGTAAACCCCAACGTGAAAGCCTTGGGATAAACCGGTAAGAATGAAATTGACAAAAGAGCGGTCAGGATGATGAATAAGACAAACTGCCAATTCAGAAATAATGATAGGGGTGGACAGATGACGGGCTATTAAGGTTTGGAGGTACGATTTCTCGTGAAGAGTGCACGGCGGGGACAGACGGACTTGGGATGCGCATCCTTGCAATGACTGCAAATGTGGAGAAAACTGCAATTAGGAAAGGTGCATAGACTTTCATTGAACTTATTGCAAATGGGTCTGGAGTTGAATACCTGAACGTTTCTACCTCGGCGGTCTGTGGGCTGAACAAATGTAGATGAGAGCAGGGGAGGAATAGGTTTAGTGCTAGACTTGAAAGGAATAGATTGGCAAAATGCGCTGAGGTGACCGGTTGAATGACAGGTAGAACAGGGAATAGACTGAGTCAGCATGATTAGGAGATCTGTGTCCAAGACGGACCAGTCCAAACAGACCCCGGATTGGGCCAAGGTTGCAGCTGCTTTAATAGCAAATAATTTGTGATATTGGTAAAAGAGGTTATTGCCGAATTTAATATTGAGATCCGCTATTAATGCGAGGTAATTGTCAAGCTCGACCCTGCGGTCCGGATAGATTGAGCAAAGAATGTCCCGATAGATGCTGAATGCTGCTAGAAATTGGCCAATGGTAAGGTCTTTGGATAAACGGGGATCAGATGATTTGAAGATGGCTGTAATGTCGCCTGCTGAGGCGACTTGGTGTTCAACTTCACAAGAGGGGAGGATGAGTGAGACTAAATTAACATATTTCCCTTGAATAATGTTTGAACGGAGGCGGGGAGACACATTAGCGTACATTGGAATATATGATCTGCCTGGATGGAAAGGGCAGGGACAAAGCATAATGAGTAAATGCATAAAAGAAAATTATAAAGAACATGGTTAGATACATCTTACCTAGAGCTGGTCCGGAGCGGGCGTTGGCGAGTGTGAATGTAGGAGTGGAAGGGGGGGTTCCGACTGCGAAGTTAAAGGCAGTGATGACGTAGCAGTATAGGGGTTTTCCAAGGCTTGAAGGTGTGCAGACAGAGTAACAACTGAGCGATTTAGAGAATCCAGGGTGGAGCAGAGTGAAGCTGAAAACTGGTCAACAGCGGACGGATTGGGTAAGGGTGGTGCCGCTATGAACTGAGAAGCCGACATTGTAGGGACATCTGACGAAGGACCTGGGTTTGCGTCGGAACGGAGAGAGGGACCGGGCTCGACGGCGGCTGGAGCTTGGGTAGAGCTGGAGCGTCCTCTGGAGCGTTTGGCGGGGGGGGCGGAGGATTTGCATAACCGCTTGCGACCTGGATTCGGAGCAGACGGAGGAGCGGGTGGCGGGGGGGATGGAGATGAATCTTGATGAGGCAACAAGGAGGCTAACTGAGAAAGTTGAGTAGAGTCTAAGTCGGAGCCTGGCAGAATACCCCTGGAGCGCAAAGTGGAGGACGGAGATGAAAGAGCGGCTAGACGGGAACTTCTTCGAGCAGGAGGATTTGAAGGTAAGTTAATTTGTGGTTGTTGATCGTAGAACAGGGACCCGGCAGGGTCGTCTAAATCGAAATCCGACATTGTAGCGACGGTCTTGCGCTTGCTGAAAAGCAGGCCGAGAGATGATTTGAAGTTGCTTTTAAAGGTGAACGGTGGATGTTGATTGGGTTCGAGAAGATGTAACTTGAAGCGGATTGGCTGCATCGAAGGCGGATCAGCCTCCGATTGGATGGAAGTAAACAGAGTTTCTTCAGTTGAATTTCCGCCCTTAGCTTCATGACTGCTACATCTACATCATGTATGTCCCAGGACGTTTCCCAAACAGGCCTTAATTTCTCCATGTTTAGACCCAAGGAAAAATCCTTATAAGATACACCTACATGTTGGGGACAGTGGCTTTACCTATTAAGACAACTATGCTTGGACCTGTACGTTCAAATTAAATGTTCACTTTGAGCAAAGTATCTAAGTTGGGGTCTTTGGTATATGGTTAGTTATGGTTCAAAAACTATCAACATTGCTCCACTGAATACCGAAATAAAGATTTTGCTCATTTTTGGCTTAACAACAGAAAATCCCTCCATATTGAATTGTTTTCAGTGTGTCTAACATTGAAATGTAGCTTTAGCTGAAACCAAGTTTCCTAACTTAACAATTGATCTGTATGAACCTCAATAATTTTGTAACTGCCACAAGCTTTCGCGGTAATAAATCAACTGTGATGTCAAACTAAATTATTCCTTTCCCCTTCTTAACTTTCTGACTAATAATAGGACAAGGATGACAATAAATAACAGCCGACTGACACCTCATTCCATTTTCCATCTCCAAAGCCTTCAGCATTATTCTGACATACACAAAAGCATAGCATCCACATCAATCTCATACAGACACAGATGCTGTTCAACACATTCCACCTGCCTCGCCATGTCTGCCAAATTAATCTGAGCGAGGAGATGAGTTTGGGATGAATTCATCTCTGCTGGATGAGAGAGCTGCTCCCATATGTTGGGCATGCTGGGAACCTGAGAACCGTATCCTTATTTCCCCTGAGGTGCCCGTCGATGTAACCCAGACCGAAGCATGGAGACACTAAATGGAGTTGAGATAGGACAGTGTTTTCCGTACAGAGTGCTGAGAGCACGCGCACACACACACACACACACACACACACACACACACACACACACACACACACACACACACACACACACACACACACACAGCGACATAGCTACGAAGAGGTTCAAATCCTTAATGTGACCTACTTCTCCTTATGTTACCTGGTGTTATGATCGCTTCTTATCTTCTGTCTGTGAGGCAGCCAAGCGTCCAGGGTAAACTATTCTGCTGTATTTGTCGCCTTGAATTTAAATCAGTACAGAGGTAGAACAAAGTGTAATGCACTTGAGCAGCGGATAGGGAAGAAATATGAAGCCTGAAACCAGTGAAATGTTTAACATTCTTATAAAATAATCTTCCACTGTAAGTTCTAAGCAAAATAAGTTAAGATACCCACATGAAGATAAAACTATGAATAAAAGATTTCATTTTTGGTGTCATAGTTATGGCAGGTAGGCGCAAGTTCATGACATGACTTGTAGTGTCCTAATTCTCCAATTTTGCACACTTGCAAAATATAAGATAAGTTTTACTGACACAGGTTAAGACATTAGGCTGATTTAAATAAATTCCCCATTACCGTCCTGAGTAATAGAAACAGCTGAATTTAAATTCTCCAGGCTTCCTTTTACCCAGGTAAAAACAAATCCTGGGGCACTCAGTGGAAAAGGGGTCTGACATACATCGCTGTTAAATACAAAAATGTATCTTCTGATGTAAACTCGTTAATTTGGACAGCCCTGGTTTAAATGTGGTTGTTTTTTTGGGTTTTTTTTTGCCATGTCTGCTTTTGTTATTTTTCTGTCTCCTGCAGCGTTCACATAGTGCCATGTTATTCAACCACCCAGTTTCTCAGTCATGCTTCTCCCAAAGCTGTCCGTTAATTACACACTGGTTCCTAACTCCAGCAATCAATCTACCTCATCATTAAAGCTCCCTGTTTTCAGGAACTCCTTGCCGAATTCGTCTGCTGTAAATTGTCATGATCCATTGCTCCTGTGTTCCCCTATGGTTCTGTTTCAATGTTTTTGCTTTTTGTTTCTGGTAATTATCCAGACTCCTCCCACCAGCATTTGGGTCCCTTAAATCAACAAAGCATGACCGGCGACTGAGTCAGAACCACAAAACCAGCTGGTCTTAGAGGGAGTTTCTTGTATGCATTGGTTAAAAAAGACAAACACTAAACTTGCTACAGGGTCATTCGAGGTTATGTTGACCCCATGGCCTGACTTGAAGGCCCCGAAAAAGACAGGCAGGGGAAATGGATCACAGAGCAGCAAAGGAAGTTCCATTGGGTAGCTTGTCCATCTTTCTGATGTAATCGTTTTTAATAGTAACATGTAAGGGGGAAATGTGCATATAATGTAACAGAAAGACAACACATTCAGTATTATCATTAGAATTTATGTACAGAGTTGTCAGCATGGACCCAGGCAAAGCTCTGGAGGGAAGTAGGCAATGTAATTAAATTAAAACTTTCATTAAATCACACAACACATTACAGGAGGCCAGAAACAGAATTCAAAAGATGGAAAGCGCAATGTGGCAAAAGCTTGGTCTAACGAAAGGACAATAAAAAACCTGAGACAATATGTACACCAGAGGAGGCAAGGATTAACCAAAGCTGGGTGTGGGAGTTAGTAAGCTGAAGTGTTCAGGGAGCAGAAAGCAAAACCAGCTGAGGAACACAACTGTGAATGCAAAACCAAACAAATAGCTACAATAGTAATAAATATTACTTTACCAAGAACCTGTGAAAGACAAAGTCATGAAAAACAACAACATGTGACCAAAAACCTCAAAACCCACATATAACCACACTGTACTACTAACTTAAAAATGTTTAGTCAAGCTTTTAATGCAGGTTGTTCTCTCTAAGCTCAGAGATTCTCTGGATGGATCCTTTTACAATATTCAGCTAGTTCAGGTATGCATTCATTGGCAGAAGTTCAATGCATGAGATCAACCTAAAAATTATTCAAGGCAACTTAATGTCAGCAGAATAAAAAGGAAAATGTAATCGCTAATGTCCGGGCGCTAGATACTACTGAACTGTAACGCTTAGTAAGATTAGAACTTGAAATTCAAGCCGGACACAGAGTTGAGCATTGAAGGTTTATTTTAAAAATAAAAACAATTATACAAAAACAGATGAGGGCAGGAAAATGTCCAGAGTGGAGCAGACTGCTCACAGCAGGAGATGACAGGCAGGAGAAGGCAGACAAGAACAAAGGTTTAGGCTGGAATCGTGATCAAAACAGTCCAAGGTCGTGTCCAGAATCAGAGCCGGTGAGGTGTCCAGCAAAGGTAAGGCAAGGCAAACAGGGAAAGTCCAACAACTTCATCAGGGTCAAAAAAACAGGCAGTCAGACAAGGACCGCTGGAAGGTTTACTCACACAATGGCTTTCTGACGATCTGGCAGTGAGTGACTGTGGGAGGCAGGAATAAATAAGCAGAGTCCCAGGTGAAATGACTTGAACCTAATTAACAGCAGGAGGTGAACTGAATGAGGTAAACTGGCTGGAGCTATGGTAGAGGGTGCAGACTGAAATAAAGGTGAATGAAGCTTAATAGAAAAACAAGGACATAATCTGACTGAGAACAAAAACACAAAACTCCAAGGAGAAATTAATTTAATAATTAACTAAAAGACAAAAATTAAATCTAAGAAATCTAATAAGTGAATGTGTCAAGTCCTAATACAACATAAATGACAAGAAAAACATGAATCTAAATTAAAACCATAACCAGACACCTCCATATCATGACACTGAACAGCTTCTCTGGTCTTGGTGACTCTTTGTCTCTCAAAGACTCAAATGTTTTAGTGGCAGAACAGGGATACACATGTATATCTTTAAGTAGTGATCACACTGTGGAACAAGTATGGAATAAATTGAGATTGCATCGCATAATCTACTTTCAGCAGTTATCACCGGTCATTGTAACCGTAAACTGCAGAAAATACGGGCAGAGTTGCTCTCTGCATTTACTCTCTTGGCTCCTACGTCAGGATGCGCTCCAGCACGTAATGAGGCGGACGGATATTTCAGCTGGTTATACTCAAAGTGTCTGTAGTGCTCTTAATAACTCGTGTTTATCGTCACTTATTTTAGAGCCCAAATAAGCAGTTTCACTTTCAGAAACAAGCTAAAAAAACGCAAACTGCGACTCAAGAATTTTACAAGTGACTTTAGAAAAAAAGCCCAAAGTCGCATGAAATAAGCGGAATTGGCAACAGTGAATGAGGGTCTGTTTTGCTACAGTCTCTAGTGTTCTTGGAACTACGGAAAGCGCAGTGGGTTTTGACGCGCGACAAAGAAATTGTCATCGTTATGGTCTAACAAAGTTAACGTTAATAACGCATTAAAACTGACAGCCCTAGTTTTAACATAGCTGAATGTTAGAAAAATATTTAGGTCCCTACCTTGTTTTAAAGCCCCAGTGTGTAAGATTTTTCACAAACAATTAATTACAAATGACCTTGCCATTAAGCGTGTAATAACTACTACAGAATCCCTGGAGTGTCATAAATGTGACAATGTCAATAAGCACGTCCTCCATGTATTTGATACCAAGCTACTGCTAATAGCTAATAACTCTGGTCATCGTGTGAAATGGTTTTTGGCACTGTTGCCAAATCCGCCTATTTTTTTCTAAAGTCACTTGTAAATTCTGTGAGTCGCAGTTTCTGAACGTGTAGTCGCTTATTTGGGGTCTAATATAAGCGACTATAAGCACGAGTAAAGAGACCCGCTTCTGCAGTTACACTACAGACATTAAATGGGCCGGCTGATATCCCACCGCGTACACGCAGCTTTCTCTGCCAGGGAGACAGAGTAGTTGCTGCTCTACCCTGCCCTGTTTCTAACTTAAAGCCAAAATAAACTTCATTGTTATATTGAATCAACTTACCTGTCCAGCAGAAAGCCTGCAACCATTTTAAATCCCCGCTCCCTCATGAATTGTCTCCACCTGGTAATAATAGCTGCGACGATATAGACTCTTGTTTCTCCCAGTAATTTTTTATTTTATTTTCTTGGTTACTTTGTCTTCCCTCTCGCTGGGAAAAGAGTATGGTTAGTCCTTAATTTCTACAGAAAATGGCAAATAGAATGATCTACACTCGTTTTTGCTTGTTTTATACTCCACTACTGACAGCACATCTTCATATAGGACACAGATATGGGAAAAGCATAAAGCTGAGAAGTTTGTCTCCTTTCAGCTACTGAAATCAGAAATAGCAATGCAACATGGCGCCTCCCAATAGGTGCAATGGAACCTATGTATTTATAAACTACATATTCTAAGTTATGAGAACGCCTTCATTTTTTATGTTAGGTTATTAGACCTTGCCAGAATATGTATTCATAAAAGTGTAATGAATCTAGGAAGTAAACCCGGTATTCAGCCAGACACAAGGGGAAACGTTAAGGTGGTTTATTAAATGAAAGAACAAACAGAAACAGTCCTTGGGAGAGTCCAGAGGGGAGACAGGCAGGATGAGCTGCTAGGAGCCGACACAGACCGGGGGAAAATCCAGGGAAGAGGCAGAGCTTAGGTGGCAGTCCAGACAGGGGACTCCGAGGTAGCAGTTCACACAAAGTCCGATAAATTGGCAACCAAGAAGCACAGGGATTAGGCAGGCTCGGCAACTTACAGGCTGGCAAGGGTCGGGCTCACGGGCAGACAATCCGGGTCAGAAACAGAAACCAAGGTCCAGCAGCAGATCAGGTCTGAAATCCAGGTGGGCAAAACAGAAACAGACAGGGGTCGGGCTGGCTCGTAAACGGGAAGCAGAAACAGGTCAAAAACACAGGCATGCAAGACAAGGATCGCTGGAAGTTCGCACCGTGAGGATAGAGACGTTCTGGCAGAGTGCAGAGGACAGAGGAAGGTTTAAATAGGCTGATAAAAAGGTGGGTAGAATGAACTAATTAGACAGAAACAGATGGAGGAGATCAGGGAAAGGAAAGTGGCTGAAGGAGGAAACAAGCTGACTGAACATAAGTGGAAAGGGACAGAAACTAAACCTAACCCTAACCCTAACCCACCCCCTACCCCTAACCCTAAACCAATCCAGAACATAAATAACCACAAAGACCAAACCTAAGGTAGAAACCCAAACTAAAACTAGACTAATACTAAGACCAAAAACTCAAATCGTGACAAAAAGCAATACTTGATTTTTGCTAATTAAAAGCCATATCAGTTACACACTGTTCCTTTAAAATGATTTTAAATCTAAGCTCAACTGTACAAAATCATGCAGTAGATTCCTCACCGTCATTGCTTACTTAACAAAAAGGGAAGTCCAAATGTAAAAGAAAAAGCTAGCAAAACTACATTACATTTCGTCATTGCCTGTAGGATAGCATCAACGACTTGAAGTGGTTATTTTCTGTATCAATTTATCAATTACTTACATTGTTGTAGAGAAATCTTGGTCCATTTTCTTTTTCCTACGAACCTGACATATTTTTCGCATTACTCGGTTTCGACCAACATTTACCTGTCAGTCAGATGGCCCGGCGTTGGATCCAAAAATACTTTGGTGCACAGAGTTTGTGGTATACTCAGACTGCGAGGTGCTCAGGTGTTTTAGGTCCAACAGAAGTCTATATCATCAGCCCTCCACCTTTGTTCTCATTTGTTAAATATCTCAAAATTGGTCTAATCATTCCTGTGTCCTAACCTATCAGGAATATAATAGGAACAGGCGTCAGTTCCTGAGCAACCTTTTTATGCAAGCTATAATAATTTATAATTATAAATTAACTTGCTAAGTTAGGCTTGTAGAGTCTGAAACAGAATTATTTTGCTGTGTCCCGCAGTACGCACAGTGTGACCTCCAGAGAAATCTGGAAAGACATTCAGTCTGGGGAAAATGTTTTCCCCCCATTAATATTGTTTTTCAGTGTAGAATGATGCCCCTCAAATCAATTGCAAATGGTTTTATGACCATTCTCAGGTTGATGGGCAGCAACAGTTGCTTCTTTATAATGATTTCTGATGTGTTTTTGTTCTTACTCTATGAAGTGCTTTTTTACCATAATTGTACAGAAAACTACATTTAAACTTCCAGATTTAAAAAAATTTTCTGCCGCTTTTTAGATGTATAGCTCCAGTACTTCAAAAGGTGCAGCTCATTTTTACATCTGCACAAACTCCTGATGATTCGCGTACAAACTTTTCACTTATATCATTTGTTATGTTAAGAACCTGATGAAAATTAGAACGAGATTTGTCAGTATAATAAAACAGACGCAGTGGTTTTAGCTACGGCTGTGTTATGTTTCGGCAAACAATGGAAATAAAGCAGCCGCACCGGGCCTCATATGTCATACTCTGGATATGCTACGTCTGGATATGATCAGCTTCTTTTGCTGCGGTAAAGCAATATGACAGAGCATGGAATACATCACACATGCATTTATATCCCCCAAAATTGTCTTGAAGTGACCATGTCTTTAAGTTTTAATCTTTATACGAGCAATGTTGCAGCAAAAAAGGATTTTGATGAAACAGCCATATTTCAATTAATTCACAGCTAGCTCAAAAAAGGACCTTAGATAACTTTAAAGCTTTTAAACATCAAACAAATTCTTAGCCTCAACTCTGACCACAGGAGCACAGATGTCCATATACAGTATGACTTTCCCTGCAGACTTTCATAACTCATAACATAATAATTCCCCAACTGTGATTAAGGGAAAAGATTACATTTAGATATACATCTCAGCACAGACTAAACACAGGCTACAGATTTTTCAAGTAAATATTATGGTACAGCTGGAGCAGGCTAATTCTTTTCATGAATAACTGAAATCACTGTATAATTGTGCACAAATCTCCTCTGATATCTTACCCTGCTTACTACATATCCTGCAATGTCACATGAAAATCAGATACAGCTCTAATTTCTGATCGCAATCTAATAGACAGGAAATTAGATGTGTGAGATTGGAGCCAAACTAAGCAAAAACCAGTCTCTTTAAAGTGAAAGTCCCACAGGCCCTGTTTGGGTGCCTGCGTCTGCAGTCTGTAGGTTGGAAAAGGAAAACACAAGTGCCAGAGATGCAGCTACGTACAGAAACGGTGGGACTCGAACTCGTTCACACACACTGGCGCAAAGGCCAGGAGGATGATGAATGATGCTTGCGCTTGGAAGGTTGCACTTCATTAAGGAGGAGGAAAAACTCAGTGCCAAGCTCAGTGGTCTGTTTATTCTTTCTGGGCTCCAACAAGCCAGCCGAGACACCGGGAAACAATGCTCGGTATCAGCCGGTGGCCGCTAACGCACTTTTAGCCTCTCTTCAATGTATTCTATATCATCCACACAGGTCTACGAAAGTTAACCAGTCAGCATCAGTATGATGGATCACCCATCAGGACTGGAAGTCAAGCTAGGTCTAACGTTCCCTCCTATGTCCCATGTTTATTATTACACCCTAGGACGAGTCATCTGTCAGCAGGCCGCCCTCAGGCTGCGTTACTGATACAGCAATGTTTCATTACATGCATCAGGACTTATGCTGATTATTAATGCTTTTGTCTGAAAGCTTTGCAGCAACTGTTTATGGAGCCACCTGTCAGCATGTCAACAGCAAAAATATACCAACTTTCTCAGGAATCATTTTGCAGTCATTGCGAGTTTTGAGCTGATAAAATGGCAAAGAAAACCCATTTGCTAGCGTTTACCATAACAGTTTGCAAAGTGCTCCTTTACACTCGCAATACCAATATGTGATACCTGAAATATCTCTCAATGTCTGAACCAAATATAGGGTAAGTTGCAAAATTCTTCATCCTCTTGACATTTTGACATGTTGCAGCTACAAATTAAAACACATTTTATTTTAAATCTCTCTTATTATTGTCACAACCTGGCTCAGGGATTATGACAAAAAGTGGAAAAGGACACCCATCCATCCATTTTTCCATCTATTTTCCAACACACTTATACATGTTGGGGTCGTGAAGGGTGCTGGTGTCTATCTCCATCTGTCAATGGGTGAGAGGCGGGGTACACCCTGGACAGGTCGCCAGTCCATCGCAAGGCGGAAAAGGACACAAAAAAACTATTTATAAGTATATATTTAAAGAAAATAACAAAACCGGACTTTGACCTGACCATTCTATTGAATTAATATGCTTTGATGATGTCATCCTCCTGCTGGAAGGTAAATGCCCACCCCAGTCTTACGTCTTTTGCAGCCTCTAAGTAGTTTTCTTCCAACATTGCCCTGTTTTTAGCTCTCCTGCAACACTGGACAGCTGCTGATGTGAAGCATTGCATGATACTGCCACTACCATGTTACACCACAAAGTTGGTGTAACATGGTACAGATGTTCAGGGTTACGTGGAGTGTTCATTTTCCTCCACACATACGGTTTCCCCATATAGACCAGAAAGTTGGATTTTGGTCTCATTGACATGGCGTATGGAGAGTAAAGGGGGCTTAATACAAATGTAAATCATACTTTACAGGTTGTACTTGTAAAAACTATTTGAAAGAATCCTTATCCCTTCTCAATCATGAATCAGTTGTTGGTCTATCATAAAAAATAAAGTACATTAAAGTTTGTGGTTGTAACATAATGAAATATGAAATGACTCAAGGGAAATTAATTATTTCAAGACCCTTTAAGAAAACTCCTGTTTGTAAGATATGCAGAGAACTCTTGTTTCCCTTTGCCTCTGGTTGGTTAGTGACCAGGTGGCTTTGGCAGGACATAATACCTCATCTTCCCCTGGAGCAGCCAGAAAACACAAATTAGATGCAGGTTGTTTCTGAGCCAGCGTTGCTGTGGAGCACAGGATCATTCGGGAAACAACAATAGAATGCAAAATGGAACCCCTTGTTCCCCTGACAGGCAACTGAGAAGTAAAGCATTTGCTCTATCGTTTGCTTTTCTCAACACAAAGGGGAGAAGTGGAGGAAAATGTTGGCGCGTACATCCGGCATGGACTGTTTTGTACCTTTGTTGTCAGCTGGCAAAAAGCATCACAAAGCTGTGTGGTTGTTGGGTCATCAAGAATAGGTGTCAGTGAAAACTATCACTTGAATGTCTGTGAAATACATCATGTTACAGGATTCTTTTGGAGGTGTTTCCTTGGTTCTGGTTGCCTGTTTATACGGATCTGTTTTTGCAAAATATGTTCCCGTACCTGTTCTGTTTTATCCTCCTTAAGTGATGGCACAATGCATATGGGCCTTGGAGGCAGAGCAGCTATCACAGCGCTGCAGCTTGTCCAGATGGGAGGTCGCAGGAAATGTGTGTTTTGTTTAAGGTCCTGTCCGCTGGTTTCCCGGTGACACCTTCGGTGGCAGCGATGTCACCGCACCTAATGAGTCCTCAGGCCTCCAGGGACGTTTTCACACGGTTTAGTCCAAATAGCGGAAATGACTCGGCTGTGACCCTCCTCCCTTGTACCTTTCTAGGGCAAATAGAAGGCTGCACAGACTCAGCAAAACTTTTTCAACAGTGGGAACAGAAAATGTGATTTCCCTGGTGTTGGAGTATAGCTTATGTGGCACTGTGGAGACTGATTTTAATGTCATAGCTGTGCAGTTTATAGCAGACCGTACTGCACAGCCAACATTTATCTTGTTATGTATGGTGGCATAGTGTTATGCAGGGCTGAACATAAGGAAATTGAGGTTTGAGGAACCTTAATCCATGACACTTCTTTGAAGTACTATGTGTGTCACTATCATTGCTCTCCATTTATGAATTATGTGTGTGCATTGGAATTAAGGATGAAGCATTACAATAAAGTAAAAAAAAGTATTTGTCGATTTTGAAAATACATTTTGGACATCCTGTTGTGCCTCAGATCCTAGTGTTGTTTTATACGCCAAGTGAGTTTCAGCTCAAGGTCGTAAACTGATTTTTATCCTCTAGAATATTCTTCTGGAGAGCAGAATTCATAGTTTCATCAACTATGGCAAGTCCTCAATGTCCTGAAGCAGCAAAGGGGGCCCAGACCATCATGCAACCTCCTCTATGATTGACTTTTGCTATGATGTTCTTTTTCTCCTGTGTTTGTCATGATCCTGATGTGGTTGTGGGTTTGTGCGAGAATCTTCCCTGAACAGAGACACACTGCTAGAGGGCATGGCTTGGTTCCTGCTGCTCGTATGCAATTGGTGTCATCTGACTGCTAGGGATGTAAAGAGGTGTACAACAACAATACTTTGCCTGTTGATCAGCCCTAATGCTACAGTGAAGCCCCCTGTGTTTCTCCTTGAGCTAAGTCTTGATAATTTACTTTCCATGTGTGGAGGTTCATCCTCTGAATGTGTTTTTGTTTAAATAAGTTCCATTCATTCCTCATGTCTTTTGTGTCTCCTAGGTTAAAGCTCATGTTGGTTTACAGTGGTTGACCATGTTGGTCAAGTCATTACCTCTGGAAAACTCACTTGCTCCACAGCCATTCTTTGCTGCTCTCCAGTCCTACGTTGTCACCTGCCTGTCTGCTTTCAAATGCTCTCTTCAGTCTCCTTTTGGGTATCAATTATCTTCCTACAACCCTCACCTCACCTCACCTCACTTCCAGCAATAATAACTTCCATGGAATCCTCAGTCTCATATCAACATGTATGTTTGACAATCTACTGCCAGGATCATGATACTCTCCAATGCCATCTTCCATCTCCTGAACTGTAATCTTGATAATCTTCTCCTTATTCAGATATCCAACTACTATACTATCTCTCGCTTCACCTAACCACTCTTCTGTTCTCCTTACATGCAGCTCCAAGCTGTGTGTATCATTTTTGTAAATTTATGGGGAAGTACCACACAATTATAACCCGCAGCCTTAGATCAGCCTCCCTGTATTAGCTAAAACAGGAGGCAGATGCCGCTGAAGCCACTGAGTGCAAATATCCAATATCCAACCTAAAACTAACTTCACAGCATCGTTATGTGCACTTACATTCTGACAAGACAGAAGTTGTAATCTTTGGGCCAGAGTCCTCAAAAAATAAACTTCTTAATAAATCACTTAATCTGGGTGGCATTAACTTGGCCTCTGGTAATAAAGTAAAAAACCTTGGTGTTATTTTCGACCAAGACATGTCATTTAAATCCCATATTAAACAGGTTTCCAGAGTTTCCTTTTTTCACCTCAGGAATATCACCAAAATTAGAAACATTCTGTCCAGGGGTGATGCTGAAAAACTAGTCCATGCATTTGTTACTTCAAGGCTGGACTATTGTAATTCTTTGCTATCAGGAAGTCCACAAAATACAGTTCAAAGTCTTCAGCTGATCCAAAATGCTGCAGCAAGAGTTCTGAGGAAAATCAACAAGAGGGATCATATCCCTCCTATTTTAGCTTCCCTTCATTGGCTTCCTGTTAAATCAAGAATAGAATTTAAAATTTTTATTCTAACGTATAAAGCCCTTAATAATCAAGCTCCATCATATATCAGAGCTCTGATTACCCCGTATGTTCCTAACAGAGCACTTCGCTCTCAGACTGCAGGTCTGCTGGTGGTTCCTAGAGTCTCTAAAAGTAGAATGGGAGGCAGATCCTTTAGCTATCAGGCTCTTCTCCTGTGGAACCAACTCCCAGTTTTGGTCTGTGAGGCAGACACCCTGTCTACTTTTAAGACTAATCTTAAAACTTTCCTTTTTGACAAAGCTTATAGTTAGAGTGGCTCATGTTACCCTGAGCTACCTCTATAGTTATGCTGCTATAGGCTTAGGCTACTGGAGGACATCAGGGTCTATTTTTTTCACTCTACTGATTTCTACTGTTCTCCAGTCTACTGTTCTCTAGTTTTGCATTGCATTGCATTTAAATGACTGTTGTCATTTCAGCTTTTAACTTTTTGCTCTCTCTCTTTTTTCTTCATAGTAGGTACACCTGGTCTGACGTTCTGTTAGCTGTGACATCATCCAGGGAAGACAGCTCACCCACTATTACCATCTAATGTAGAACAGATTACTGGATCAATGTGTGCTTCTGTGCTTTTTTGTCTGTCTTGTTGTGTCTCTGCTCTGTCTTCTCTAACCCCCAGTCAGTCGAGGTAGATGACCGTTCATACTGAGCCCGGTTCTGCTGGAGGTTTTCCTTCCCGTTAATGGGGAGTTTTTCTTTCTGCTGTCGCTCCATGCTTGCTCAGTATGAGGGATTGCTGCAAAGCCATGGACAATGCACACGACTCTCCCTGTGGCTCTACGCATCTCCAGAAGTGAATGCTGCTTGTCGGGACTTTGAAGCAATCAACTAGTTCCCTTATATAGGAAATTTTTGACCAATCTGTATAATATGATTGAATTTGACTTTGTAAAGTGCCTCGAGATGACATGTTTCATGAATTGCCGCTATATAAATAAAATTGAATTGAATGTTCAGCACACTTTACTGAAGCTATTTCCTGAACGTTTTCAAACAAACTGATTTTGAAAAAAACTTCAGTACCAGAAATGAAGGTGGACACCACAATACTGTCATTAGATACATCATATAAATGTATCTAATTTCAAAATGCTGTCTCGCCTGATAAATGTATGAGCACTGTCTGAAGCAGCGAGCTCTCGGCTGTGGTCGCGGTCGCGGTGGAGCGCTCACTGCCCTGCTGCGGTGGACTTCGGTCCACTGTGTGGATGATAAATCGCGCCACCAGGTTAAAGCCTTTGGTCAGCTTGGCCTCTCCTGTCCAACACCCTGCAACTCAAATACTTCCACTAGCCATAATACCATAAAATGGATTTGTGACAAGTGTTGCGCCAAGAAGAGAGGTGTGGATGGATAGAGCGAGGCAGTGTGGGGGCATGTTTCAACAGTTTCCCAAATATGGTTGTAGCCAATCAGAGTGACATCATATCACATATCATCACCGTACCTAACCCTTTTACTAAGGAGGGAAATCTGGTCTCCAAAAAACCACCTCCTACAAAAAGGTGACGTTATTTTTTAATGAAATTCTTTGGAGAATTTACATTTATCTACATTAAATAGTTTATACAGTGAGTTCATGGCCCTTTTAAGGATCTTGAAGATGTGTTTTAGGAACGTAGTTCTTTGTGATCTTTTTGGTCAGAAGTATTTTTTACTTTGAAATGTTCCCATGGATGCCATTTTTTCCCCAGTCTCTTTCTCATTGCTGAATCACAAACACTCACTGAGCTGAAGCTATTTTGGTCAGAAGAAATAATGTACCTTGAAGTTTTTAGTTGTAACTTGGCAACATGTGAAAAGGTTCAAAGAGTGCTTCTGCAAGACATTATTTAAGAATCTGTTTCTTTTTTTGTTTTCATTAATATCTCAGGGCTTTGATTTGTTTCCCCCAAATAGATTCAGGTGGTTTTTGAAGCACTGACAAAATGTTTACTATGTCTCTTTCAAGCATTTTCTTTGTTCTTGAATAGCAACAAGCACTGGTTGAGCATTAGTGCCACTCATTAAAAGAATTACATCTGGCTTACAAAAATCAAAATGGTGCCCGTTCACACCCGACCGAAAAATAGTGAACATATATACGTCTTTTCTATTCTTTGGAACCTTTCGGTTTTCAGCAGCCATCATTACAGCTGCCTAGGTCTTCCCCAAAATGGTGTACCACAGTAGAGTAGATTAAAAAACATTATATGTAATATTATCATTATATAGTGAGTCGATTTCCTGATATATTTCAAAACAGGCAAATGTTTGTGTATTCACTTTTAAACATCTTCCTCAAAAACCTTTATGTAGTGTTTTAGCATGCTTTCTTCCTTTTACTGCTTTTGTACACACTGAGCATAGTGTGGGAGAAGGATGGCTGATGCTGGATCCAGTATGTCTGACACTACCGTCAATTTCAGCAAAAAAGTAAGGTAAATTATACATTATATTCTTCCCTTGTTTACTGAGTTCACTGAGAGGTCTATAATTGTACTGTAATGTCACACGAGTCACTGTCTGGATGAATAGCCTTTCATATCCAAATAAGGCAGGTAGTGTGCTTAATGACATATTCAACGTTACTATTATTTAAAGAGTGCTTTGATTTTATGTTTACAGGAAAAGGAAAATTATTTAAAACTGCTCAAGAATGAGTCATGAGGCCATTCTGTTTCTCCTATTTTCTTTTTTCACTACATCCTTGCCAGAAGGAGAAATATTTCTGTAGTTATTGGTTTGGGGAGATTGTCATTGAGATTAACTGCTTTTATATGACAAGTCGCAGAGACAGTAATGACAGCTGGGACGCACATCACAAAAAACGTGTGGCAGTAGCGTCACAGCTCGCCGAGAATGCTGGCCTTTCATCTCAGCTGATAGAAATATTTCTCCCACCAAGACACAAAAGTAATGACTTCAGCAGTAATTACCTGATGCGATCTGTACCCTGAGCTGCTTTTATCGCATCCAGCTTGATGAAAGAAAACCAACATAACTGTCATCCTTTTCTCTCACTCAGACAAATGCACAAATGTGGAAAACAATGCAAGTCATTTAGAATGGATATCTTGGTTGTATGGTTTCAAAATTACAGCAGAATGTTTAGGTCTTTGCACAAGTCCTGAATTGGATTTAGGTCATTGCTTTTGACTGGGCCATGAGATTTTGATGTAAACCATTCCGCCGTTGTTCTGTCTAGATGTTTAGGGCTTGTGTCTTTCTGGAAGGAAAGTATTGTCTTGCAGCCTCTGAGAGGTTGTTTTCCCAAATCGACAAATTGCCCAACTTTGACCAGCTTCCCTATCCCTGCTGAAGAGACACACACTACCCCACAATACAACTACTACCAATCTTTACCGAGGGAATGATGTGTTGCTGGTCAGTTAATTTTCAGATACACATACAACAGCACCTTCTTTTATTCGTGTACAGCTACCCTACATGGCTTTTGGCAAATTACAAGTGAGACTTCCTGGTGTTCTTTCAATAATGGCTTCTTCAAATCATTATTTTATTAAGGCCAATAGTTGTCCTGTTAACAGATTATCCCACTTGAGCTGAGGATCTCTGTAGTGCCTCCATAGTTTTGGCTCTTTTGGCTGCTCCTCTGGTTAAGGCTATCCTTGCCTGCTTAGTAAATTCCAGGTGGTCTTGCTTATGTTGATAAATTTGTAGTTCTTGTTTTTCCCTTTGTGATGTCAAGTACAGAACACCAGATAATTCAGTCAGACAACAGGAGTGGTTTCAATGTTTTTATGAGAAGGTCATTGTGGTAACCGAGTGTCTAGGTGTAAATCCAATTAATCCACACGGAGGCAGGGAACTTGCTCGGTCGTTATTTTACTTAAGCAAAGCCGACCAACACGACAGAGTCAACCTGGGCGGTGCCCCGTACAACAGGTCCCTGGAGCGCAACAACACTTAAACATAGTTCCGTCCCCAACATTTCCCAATATATAACAGTCATGTTCAGGTGTGAGACGGGAAACACCTGGCAGCACTCTCAGGAACTACTGAAAGGAGAGCGATGGGTTAGTGGCTGTAATGTAATCAGTGAGATGTGGCGAGCACTGAAATAAAGCCGCTAACCTTCTCAGAGTCTGGGAGGTTGTACTGTATCTGACAAGTAGAACCTATGGCTTGGTGTGAGTCCTGGAGGTGACGATGGGGATGTCACAGGGACTGGGGCTTACGGGGCTTTCCACAATCACAGTGAACAGGGATGAAGCACAAGGGAAATTCAAAGTCCAGATGGAGGTCATACGCAGCGTGCTGAGGCAGACAGAGGTTTCTACTGCCCTTGGCCGAGGGGTTGGTTGAGGAGCAGATCTGATGATCAGTGTCCACAAAGCTGGGGCCAATGGAGATTCAGACAAGGATGAGGCAAAGACAAGGAGAATCTGAGGACGAAAACTGGTCAAAGTCTATAGCACTTTATGGTTTATCCTTAATTGTAGGTTATATAACTTTAGGGTTTTCTATTAAGGACATGAGAAGAAGAGGAATAGTTGAAAAAGAATTATCACAGGTGCCAGTCAAATTTTCAAAGGGTAGTGTTTATAATACAGGTCCATTTTTAACGCTGAGCTGGGTGCATTAAAACCAAATGAAAGAATAAATAGAGTTCAATGTACACTGATGTACACAATTTTCTTTGTAGTCAAATAACACATGAAATTAATCAGGAACAAGGAAGGAGAATTAACAGAAAATATTTCTGATTCCAAGATATTGCTGACAGCAAAAAGCAAAAAGCAACAAAAAGCAAAGATGTAATGAATCTCACACTGGTGGTCTGTTTTGAAAACCAACAAGTTACAGCTGTGTGCACAAGTTTCTTTCTCTGATGCTCTACTTTTTAACAGCACTAACGTATGGTTTGACTTTGGAAAATGTGTGCTGAGTCCTCTTGTCAGAAAGATGTGCGAAAATGAAGTCATCCTGTGATATAATTAGTACTTTGTCTGGTTATGTTCCAGTCTTCATTTGAATTTTGCAACATCTGGCCTCCTCCACATGCTCATGTGTTCTGGATTCTTTTTGTCCTATAAGAAGGGGTGAAGCTTGGGTCAATGGCAAGAAAAGAATAAATGACTGCATTTTTAGGGAATGATAGTGAGGAGCCCCGGGGGTTTGATTACTTGTTTTAGGTTCCCTGGGGATCCTGCAATCTGTTTATGTTTTGCACCTCTTTAGTATTGTTGGCCCCACTCAAAAATGCAAGTACAGGTTTGTGTAAATTGGGGTACAGTAGTTTTTACCTCTCCCAGTACTCAAGTGGATTTTTCATTCTGCTAATTTTGGGTCCTGAAAGGTAATGCTGGACTTCAGCCGTTTTATCTGTGTTTACATTTTGCATTTTCTTGCCTCCATCCCACTCATGTCCAAACAATGTCACGGTTTTCTACCTAAGACAAAACAGCAGATCATGTTAGCAAGTGTTCTAATAGAAATAACTGATCTCAAAATGAAAAATAACAGATAACCTCTAGTGATATCAAGAGAGGTGGAAGACTATGAGTCCGTCTAGAATAAATAATGGTGGAACACTCTGAGGTCAATTGCTTTGGTGGCTTTAGTCAGGCTGAAAAAAACTGTGGCTTTAAATCTAGGTTTGAGGAGGGTAGCTAGAAGATAGGATGCCAATGGTCTGAAAAATCTGAAGCTTTTACTATAGTTATCTGATGACGTGGTCTCCAACTTCTAATGCAGCTGCTGGTTCTTACTTTATCATCTCCTCCTGAAGGCTTTGCTCCAACATTTGCATGAGGGGAACCACTTTGAACATTTTCCTCTGCAGACAGCTCAGCAGCAACGTCATAAAATGGAGACAGCAAAGAAAGGCACTCTCTAACAATGTTGAACTCCTCTGATGTTAATAAATTAATGTCAGTTTGTGGGCCAGCTAATGCACCTCACCTATAAATAAATTAAGAAACAGGGAAAAATGCAATTCTTGATAAACAAATCTAATGAATCTTAAGTATGTTAGATTTACCTTAACGTATTGGGAGAAATCGTGTCAAACTGTTCCCATACAGGTGAAATCCTCCTCTTCCTAGCATCTTCTATCCTCTCCTAAATGTCCTCAATCTCCAAGCTATCTCTCCTTCTCTCACCTAAACTCTCCAAACTATCAAAATTCTATCCAAAACCTGAACCCATTGAAACTCTTCAACAATAACCCACATTTTGACTGAATACTGAGGCATTTAAATCTCTGTAAAACTCACAGTCAATCTGAAGTACTTCCCTAAGCAGTCACCTGGTACGGCTGGGTAGCGAGGCTTCGGACGTCATCATTTTCGGCTCCTCCTGTAAATGAAGCGAGCCTCGATACTCGCTTTACGGAAACGCCCCCTCCATTTCTTGACACACACTTCAAAGCCTCGGCTCATCTCATAACATCGCTTGTCACATCTCATCATGCAACTTCCAAGCTCTTGGCTGCACTTTGGTCTACCAACAACTATCAATCAAAACCTGACAATGATTATAGGTGTATCTGAATAACCTTCCTTAATCAAGCTTAATATACATAAGTTTACTATTCAATGCTCCAAAATAGTTTTATTTATTTTTTTGCCATATTGTCAGAGAAACGGATCCTAAAGGAGAAATATCATGCAAATTACACATTTTTTTCCCTCTAAACATATTTTGTTGTGTACGTAGAGTCTCTAGGAGTGTAGAAAGTTTGAATTTAGTCTGTCCAGGTACTGCTTACATATCTTTATACTCGGTTTGGGTCATATTTTTCGAGCCCTTCAGTTTTCTCTATTGTCAAGTACATTCTTTGAACAATTACGTCACAATATTTGTTGCAGAGTGGCTAAGCAAGGTCATGGACTTCCAGTTTACATATATGCTATTTTTATTTTTTCCGCTGCAATTTTGTAGCCCAAGCTCAAGGATGCCCAAAAATTCTACAAAAATGGTCGAACTAGGTGGAGTGGAAGGCTCTCAGACACACCTGTCACGGCTGTCGCCGTCATATTTGTGTTTCCCCTTTTCCTTTCTCACTTTTACTAAGTAGGTTGCATGTCCCTGTGGAAAGACACGTGTTGTGCAATTATACACTGTTTAAAGTTATTTAACTTTCTAAAAAACGCCTTCAAAATGTTAACAATGTTAAATCAAATATATTAACTATTTTTAAGCGTGATTTCCCTGTTTTTGACAATGAATTAAATGGCATCAGTTGGAGCAATATTTTGGAAAATGAGGATGTCCACAACTGTTGCAAAGAAATAATAAGTAGTTTGGAAGAAGTCATTTCTAAGTTCCTCAAAAAACAAAAACATTTGAAAAAAAGATCTTTACCGTGGCTTAATGATGACATCAGGAGATTGCCTGAAAGAGAGAGACATGGCATTGAAGAAATCACTTAAAAGTAAATTAAATACTGATATCAACATATATAAAAGTTTAAGAAATTGTGTCACAAAACATTTAAGAAATGCAAAAATAGAATATTACATATCTACAATAAGAAGCAAAAGGAAATCCATCTATAATGTGGAAACAAATAAATAGCATTGTAAAGCGACAGAGTACAACAACAATGTTTGATCTTAAAATTGGAAACCAGCAGATAAGAGACATTAAACAAATAGCCCAGGAATTTAATAATTATTTTGTGTCATCGGTGGAGGAGCTGGTCCAACAGTTTAATTTTGGAAACCTTCTAAGACCAATTCAACAACAAGTTACATCAAACACAACATTCTCCTTACAGCAGACTAGTGAATCCATTGTGCTTGATGCCATAAATATAATTAAACAAAGTAATTGCATAGATCTCTCCCACATTAATACTGCCTTTGTAAAACGAAACAAAAATGCACTTATAAAACCTCTAACACATGTAATTAATTTGTCCATCGAGAGCGGGTAATTTCCAGCACCCTGGAAACAGGCTAGAGTTATGCCAATCTTTAAGTCAGGATCCCATGACCAGGCCTGTAACTATCAGCCTATAAGCATCCTGCCTGTATTTTCTAAGGTATTAGAAAAAAAATTCTCCAACCAGTTAATGGCGTACATACAGTATCATAAAATTTTACATCCTCTACAGTTTGGCTTCCGACCACATTATACAACCGATACAGCAAACTGTTATTTTGTTGAAAAAATAAAGTTGCCAATAGACAGTGGGGAAATAGTAGGCGCAGTCTTTTTGGATCTTAAAAAGGCATTTGACACGTTAAATCATAAAAATTCTAATGGAAAAATTATCCAAATTAAATTTTTCACCTAAAACTTTACAGTGGTTTGAATCATACTTAGAAGGTAGAGAGCAGTGTGTCACAATAAACAACGAAAAATCATCATTTTTAAAGATAAATACAGGAGTGCCACAGGGATCCATCCTTGGCCCTCTACTTTTTACATTATACATTAATGACTTGCCAGAGTCTTGTCCAACAGCAGGTTTTCAGTTATACGCAGACGATGCAGTAATTTATGTTCGTGGAAAGACTGTGCAAGCAGTTTCTAATGAACTGTCAGGACATCTACAAACTGTGTCAGTGTGGTTCCATAATGCAGAGCTGTCTCTGAATGTTAAAAAAATGTATGTCTGTTTCTCTTCTAGGACCAAGCCCATATCTGAGGAATTAAATTTACAGATAAATGGAGCCAGAATCCAGCAGGTCTCAGAAATCAAGTATCTAGGACTAATACTTGACTTACAATTGAAATTTAACAGCCATGTAAAAAAAGTGTCCAGAGTAACAAAAGCAAACTTGTACACATTCAAACTGATTAGAGATATTACCTACCGTTTCACGCTGCTCACAGTTTTGTGCATTCTATGATCTTTTCACATCTAGGTTACTGCATTAGTTCTTGGTCACAGGCCACAAGCACCACTATCAAGCCTTTTCAGATGATATACAATAGAGCTATAAAAATCTTAGATAAAAAAACAATTAGGTCCCATCACTGTGTTAGTCTGAACAATTTAAAAATGCTAAACTTTGAGAACTTTGTCAAATTTGCTCAGTTAAAACTGGTTCATAAATGCTTGCATGATCAGGCCCCTGAGGTTTTGAGTGACTGTGTAGTTCCTCTTAGAGCTGTGGGCTCAGTCACAAGAGGAGCTCACAGTGGAAACTGTCAACTACCCAGACGCAAAACTTCCTTCGGACAATCAGCTTTCACTGTACAAGGTGTCAAAACATGGAATACATTACCTGCAGAACTGAAGGGAGAGTCAAACTGGGTCCTTTTTAAATATAAACTTAAAGACTTTTTATTAAAAGGTCAGATATGTGAACATTAATAATTTAACTGACCTGATCTTTTATCTGTGATGTTTTAGTGTGTAATTTGTTCTGTTGTGCCTTGTGTACAGTCACTGTGTTTTGTGTAAAATCCTAACTGGGGACAGGCATTCAGAATTAGCCATAGCTAAAATGTTGTAGTGTGTGACATGATTCATGAAACATACTTGTCCCTATCAAATAAACGAATAAATAAATAATGTTTATTAAATAACTCTCTGTCTGTTAAGTATTGTCTGGTGATAATCAGCTCTTAAGCTGATATCAAGACAATGGTTGAAAGGGATGAATTCGAGCACTAGCGATCTTTTAAAAGCAAACTCTGCACACACATAGAATAAAGGAGTGACAACTTCTTTTCAAGTTCAAGAATTTAATAACAAAAATAAAATAAACATCCAGAGAACATCACTATATAATACTGTTTATCTGAATTAACACTATATTTCGATTAACAAATCCTCTCTACTAGGCTAGTGAAACTTAACTAAACTAGCGCTGAGAGGGACTCCTGCGGTAGTGGGAGAACGGGGTTGGGACGGGGGAGGCGCCCCACAGCAGCACCTGCCGCTGGAGGACAAGAGTAGGAATGATACGTGCTTTCACGTAAGAGTCTCCAAAATTCGCCAGTGAAAACAGAAAAGTCGCTAGATTTGTCACTAGTCGCTTTTTTGAAAAAAAGTCGCTGGAGGGGTCTGAAAAGTCGCTAAATATAGCGATAAAGTCGCTGAGTTGGCAACACTGGTGGTCTGAGTGAAGTCAGGAGTGTGAGAGCGTCTGGTCAGAAGAGAGAGAGTTCTGAGGTGCCCCGACCTTTTATCTGTGGGGAGTGGTCCACAGCTGGCATCCTGCTGAGAGAGAGGCCGTCCTTTGTGCCTGTGAAGGTCCCATGTTTGCAGTAGGGGTGGAATTCCTTTTGTGGCTGTTGTCAGAATTCAATCTGACATCAATTATCTATCATGGCGTTAATATGGCACAACACACGCCCACTTCCTGGTTTCTGGGGTGCTGACCTCAGTTCCATCCATTGGTTCCCTCGGTTCCACCTCAACCAATGGCTCATCACCACCTGTAATCACTTCCTGCTCATAAGGAGAGCCCACCAGTTGATTGGGGCAGGTTGTCACAGCCAGTTGACTTGTGTGCCTCGTGTGAATCGGACATTGTTAGTTAACAGCTGCATTTGTGCTTAGTGGAGTGGCTCATTTAAGTTTAAGGTAACCCATTTGGGTTTGTGTTTAGTAGCCAGTGCCAGTATCTCGTGTGTGTTTGGCTTATGTGCATTTACTAGCTTGAGGCTAGAAAGAGGGTGGAATTAGGGCCAGAGTCCACACTGACTGCTACATTTAGTTTTCCTGTGTTAGTTTCATTAGGTGTAGTGGGTGCTGTGCGCTCTGTGTTTTTTTTAGTAAGAATCTCCTATGTTTAAATGTATAGTTAGGCACAATCCTCCTTTTGAGGAATTCTTTTATTTAACTTGGTTTGTTATTTTCACAGCACCCTCATCCACCCTCCTTTTGTTCGTTTATTGCCTGCACCTCTTGTTATCAAATAAATTATCATTTTATAAGAATTTACCAGTTTCTGCCTATATGTTTATGACCCCACTCCCCTAGACCGACGGGGGGTCGTAACACACCTCAGAACACGTTAAAAAAACGGGGTTTTACTAGTTTGCCAGCCTGATAGAAATAAACCACAGTGATTTGTAAAACTTGCAAGGAACCGGTAAAAGCAGAGTCTGGTAACGCAACCCACCAGTATTCATCACGTAAGCCGCTCACACCCGCGGCCCCGCGAGCTGTGCGGCCCCGCGAGCTGTGCGGCTCCGCGTCGTCGTCGGAATTTTCTGGAACTTCTTCCAAAACAAAGCAGGTATAGCAGCTAAACTGGGCTCCCTTCTTTGTGATAAAATGACAAAGCGTCCAAGCGGCATAAGGACATAACGCATGCAGTAACGTGCTTCATAGTGATGGATATGTCTGCTGTTCTCTGCAGCTGCCACTCTTGATCTGCGATATAAAGTTAAGTTATTTTTCTTAAAAAAAAAAATTCTGTTATGGTTAAAAAAGTTGGTTAAATAAAGATTTAATTGGAATTCTGTGTTTGTGTTCTTTATTTAAATCAAATCATTTAGCAATATCATAAAATATCCAGGCAGAGCTGCACATAAAATATGGTTTTAAATATTTTCAATAATTATCGATATCGATCAATATGCATTTTTTTTATCGATAAGCTTTTTTTCTATATCGCTCAGCCCTAAGTCTAACTAGCAAGTGTGACACATTTCCAGATAAATTAATTATGTACTGATAACCCAAAACCTGGTGTTTATTATGATTATTATGGAAACAAACTAAAGACGTAAACTAAAATGTACAGCTTGTTTTGTGGCACTTTTAATGTGCCCATAGGGAATAGACCTTAGTTTGTACCAAGGCAGTAACCTCTTACAATACTATATTGGCAGTTCTTGAAGGTACTTCATGTAATACAGTCAATGTCTTCATTTTATTCCAGAATTGTAAAAAAGTTACTTTTTTGCTCACAGATCCGGTCTAATTTTAGTCTAACAAAGAGACCATATCTTCATGCATGTGTAGTACTTTGATCCGTCCTATCCATGTTAAAGACATCTATAGACAAATTTATGGAGGTATCTTTTAATATTACCCTGTTAAACCACCATTTGACGTTGTTCAGGTGAAAGGCAATTCTATCTAATGTATTTTATCATAACATTATTCACCAAGTTTGTGGATACAAACAAGGAATTTGACATCAGATTCCAATTCAAAGTTGAGCTGCTCAGTTCCTGGATCACCCAGGTTATTTACCCGGGCTAATGATTAAAACTTTCATATATAATTAGGAATCAAGAGATCACCTAACTCTTGATCTTGGCTGTTGTTAATTACCAGAGGCAATTTAGCATCTTATTGAAAGATAGTGAACCCCACTGATTTGCTTGAACTGGTTGTTTTTCTAGTCAGTTGACTTAGCAGAAGCACCGCTGACTGAAATGATTTGGACAAATAGGTTTTCAGGCTCGGATTAGAAGACTCACCAGAAAACACTGTGGGCTCAGATGGTGATGTACACTGTCTTTACTCACACTGACTATGTGAGCCAACAGTGACAATGCAACCCTCTGTCAAAATGTGGTGAACATTCAAAGTAGGTCAAGAAAGTAATAAGTCAGATCAGAAGCAGAGGAAGAAAAATAACAATGGCACTTAGTTTCCAAAAACAGGAGTAGGAAGATTTGGTATTTTTAAATCTGAACAATTTAGCTCTCAGAGGCCAACAGGAAAAATAATTGATTTGCCTTTAAGAACTATTTATATTTATTTATTTTTTCTAGACTTCTATGTTGACAGTTTTCGGACCAGTACGTTTTCGAAACCCTGAATCCACACCATCAGTGTTCCTTTTTTTTCCAAACAGGGAGGTTGGCAACAATACTGACATAAATGACTCAAGTGAACTGTACCAATGTAATGAGGGACTATAAGTAAACAGTATCTGAACATCTGCTCAGAGGGTCATAGCTGTATGTGTTGATCTCATTCACCACCGAAAGAAGAATTGCAACATTTCGGCTTAATATGTATTGACTTCTGTGACCTTTGCAATGGGTTGCAGCAAAGTAAAGACAGAAATTGTGGCCACTCAGAAATCTGCCCCTTTGCAGCCATTTCTTATTTTCAGCAAGACTTTTGCAGCAGGCCTTTATCATCACAGTAGACTGAGCTGGTAAATTTTGAAACCCTGCAGATGTAGTTCCTTAGACTGTTAAACCATGTTCTAATTAAAGGTTTATGATTAAAGGTATTATTCTTAAACTTTTTATTTAGATGACAGTCACTACATGTCAAATAATTAACTTTAAAGTCATTCTGTTCGTTTAAGACTCAGTTGTCCTTAGGACAAACCCTATTTTGGGTTAGACCTTGTAATGTGCCACAAACACTTCTTTTCTATATTTCTTCGTGATCATTGCATGATGGCAACATAATGGTTGACTTCTGTGCATTGGTTATTTCGGTGAGAGAGTAGGGGACTGAGAAAACAAAGACACAATTTGTGCTATCGCAGGAGTTCTGCCTAAGCCAAAATCTTTCTTTGGCTTGATCAACATGCAGATTTGGTTGGGATACTCTTTTTCACTGTACTTTGTTTTTTTGTATCTCCAGGTAGTGTATTTTAAGGATTAAGAAAGTTTTGATGTTTTGTTCCACACACATATATATATATTAGACACGAAGGAGCTTATCTCGCAAGATAAAGTTTGTAATATTCATTTTTATTCAAATTTTGTTCTAAAGTTCAAATCAGGGCCCCACTGAGACATCCAGAGGCCAATTCAAAGAGAGAGATTTCAAGGAGAGACCAGAGAGAGGTAAAACAACAGTCTGATTTGGTATCAAAGTAAGGAATCCTCTTTTTGGATTCCAAAAAAAGTAAAAAACAAAGCAACTGGACTTGTTTTCCGTAGTTGAAGACGTTTCGCTTCCTCTCCAGGAAGCTTTCTCAATTCAAAAAGTCTGGAGTAATGTGGAGTAACAAGCTTTATACCATTGGTAAACAAAGGCCTTGCAATGGCTTAGATAACATGCAAATTCAACCGAAACAGGTCCACCCCTTAGTAATGGGCGGTCGTTAAAGCCATTAAGCCATCAGATTGGCCTGAAACTGGTCCACTCCTCTGTAACGAGGAGTCATTAGGGTTGTTATTGGCTTGACTTAAAGGACTTTTTGGATTAGGTGGCCAAGGAGACACACCAAAGGTGCCTCACTTGAAGTACTACCTTTTTTGTGGCACTGGTGGCCTTTATTCATAGTTTTTGAAATTAAATGGAGAGAGATAGAAGGAGGGAAGTCATCCAGCAAAGGTCCAAAGGTTGCGAATCAAACCGTAGATTGGGCTTCCTTTCTACCGCTACACCACAAGCCAACTCGGAATTTACTCCTCTTTTGCTCCTCTCCAAACATTTTTGTCAAAGTTAGGTGCAAGACTACAAATAATACGCAAAACCTTGTGTATACATTTCCAAAAGTAGAAACAATGATAGAACTTTTAATAAAGTCAAAATTTGTGTTGGCTAAAGATACTCTGAACATTCATTCTCAGATCCCTTTGGATTTTATTTGAAAGTAATGTCAGTTTTATTTCTCTCTTACTGTGCTTAATTAATCATTGGGATTAGGACGTTCTTGATATTAATAGTGGTTACTTTCAATATAATTTAATTTCTATTGTTAATATTCTAATTCTAAAAAGTATTTTAATAAAATACAAATAATTCTTATCAACAGCATATAATTAGATCTCCTGGAAAAAGAAAAAAAGAAATCGCCTGTAATTATTGAGAAATACATGACTGATAAACTTTATTCAAAAAAACTAAAAGAGATTATAATGGATAAGTATAGGGCTTCATCCGAATACCCTTAATAATGGCTCCTAGCTCCAGCTCCTAGCTCCTTTCATTGGCCAACATTAAGAACACTATCATGGGTAGGAAAGGAGCTTTGGACTGCCTTTAACTCCGATTACGTCATTACGTGACATGGATTATTCTAGTCAAATCCGGGCCTACAGCCTTCCGAAAATGAACTACAAAGAGCACGCTCTCTTCTCTCCAGACATTTTTGTTGATTTCCGTGAGGGAGCTGTGCTTATACGTCATGTCATGCAAAGGATTGTGGGATACCTTAAGGCTTCTTTGCGCTGGTAAGGGATGTCGTGGGGCTCCTATGCAAAACTAGCTGTGAGGGGAAGCTTACAGGCTTCTTTTCCTACCTCCTTCCTTACTGACTGTGCTATTCGGACAGCACCTATCATGGCAACCGGTGACGCACTTCTGCTCTGGCTAAAGGGTCCTTACTCAATAAGGGTATTCGGATGGAGCCTAAGTTTGCTTGTTTACCACTGACTAAATTGTCTTCAACAATTAATTATGGGGCATATATTACCTCAACCAATTTAAAGGAGCAATACATAATATGACACCCAGCGTGTCAAATCAGAACAACACATACACAACAGCCTGCCACGGACAACAGCGGTTTCCTCAACGGTCCATTGCTGCTGTGAAATTCCACTGAATTTTTACGTACACGGGACAGGTCTATGATGTTGCATTCTGTTCTATTTCTGGTCAGCTTCTCTTACTGGCTTCAGTGTTTGCAGGCTGCTGCTGTTTTGCCAAGATAAAATACTAAATGCTGCACTCTGTTATGGGAACCCTCATATGATTGACACAGAGGCCAAGGAACCATGAAGTAAACATGGTCTACTCTTTGAACCGGTCGTTCCGGACCGTACCTCTAGGTTTGAAAGGAGAAAAACCGGACTAAGACATTGTTTA
The DNA here is from genome assembly GCA_037039145.1 of Fundulus diaphanus. Taxonomy (NCBI): domain Eukaryota; kingdom Metazoa; phylum Chordata; class Actinopteri; order Cyprinodontiformes; family Fundulidae; genus Fundulus; species Fundulus diaphanus. The sequence goes on from CM073137.1 coordinate 32,529,678, forward strand.
TAGAGAGGATCAATTGTTTATAGGGAAGGTTACTTCCATCCCAAGTGACAAATGATGATGATTTAGGTTGATTTTACAGTAAATTTCTTACTTGTTGTTCCTTTATCTTGACAATGATTCTTGTAAACTGTCCCTGTAAAATTTCCCTAGCCCCTTGTCTGCACTTAAAGGGTTGAAAAAGTAACATTTATAATCAAAACTTGAGCAGGATATATCGGATATTGTTTGGTTAAAATCAGAATGAAGAAAAAAATAGATTGCTATCTACAATATGAGCATATCTATAAATCAATGGATTGTTATTGTCTAAACCGTCTCAAAGGCAGAGTCCATCAGATAAATAAGAAACGGATAACCAATCAGAGCCTGAATTAGAGACAGACACCTAAACTGATTGGAGTGTGGAAACGAACCAAGGAATCGAAGTTCATTATGTTTATAAATACAAACTTCTGCACTCTGGTGGGCCAGTCAGGCAGCTTTAAATTGAAATCATAGAATGCATGCTGTGCTCTCATTATCCGCTTGAAGCATGCACAGACAGACTTACACAAAGCAGTAGACTGACAGATGCAAAAACAGTACACAAGCACTTGAACACGCAATTCAATGATGAGGGAATTCAAGCAGGATTCGTTTTATTGGGCTCATTTGATCATACCTCGAGGCAGAGCCTAGAAAAATAAACATATTAATTGAACAGGTTTGAAATTGATCATTGAGGTAGCTATTCAAATGAAGGCTGTAACTTCAATATGGCTGTAAATGACTTCTTTATTGTAGCAGAGTACACAAAACAAGTAAACCATAATAAAAAAGCTACAAAACGCCATTTACCACAAATAGAATAGAATCCGATCTGAAGCGCGACTGGTAATGTGACGAGCAAACAGATGTAGTAGAATAGATGTAATAGATAACAAAATTAGATAAGATAAATTTTTTAGTGTTGCTCTTCTTCTGATCCAAAGTCTGTGTTAGAGATATTAAGAAAAGAGTTCTGGAATTTACATAGGACAGGGGGCTGGCAAAGGTTTAGTGTTTGTATTTAGGTCCATATTCTGGACCTGGTCTGCCGCTCTGGTGTAACACCTCTAAACTGTTCTGCTGTCAATTTCAGATCCCATTCCCATTTCAGATCACAAGGTAATATCATTCATGTCAACAGCTAAGCAGTCACATATCAGTTCTTTCACAACCTCCTACTCCTCCTCTCCTAGTGATCTGTTTTCACATTATAACAATGCTCTCCAATATTTGCTGGATTCACTTGCTCCTTTAAAAATAAAAACTGTTTAATTTACCCATTGCGCTCCATGGTTTTCTCCTCAGCTACGTCATCTCAAAGCTGAAGGCCGTCAACTCGACGGGCTATATAGGAAAACTGGACTTGCTGTTCACAAACAACTGATTTACTCCCATATTCTTCAATACAAAACCACTCTCTACACCAGGGGTGGGCAATCCTGGTCCTCGAGGGCCGGCATCCTGCACGTTTTAGTTCTCTCCCTGGTAGTACCAACAACCTTTTCAGCATGTCAGTGTTCTTCTTGGGGCTTCTAACGAGCCATCATTTTATTCAGGTGTGTTAAACCAGGGAGAGAACTAAAACATGCAGGACACCGGCCCTCGAGGACCAGGATTGCCCACCCCTGCTCTACACAGTTAAATCCCAGTACTACAAAGATCTTATCAGTGGTGGTGTAGGAATTAAAAAAGTTCTATTCACACCCATCAACAACACACTGAGCCCTCCAGATCCTTTCCTCTCCTACTTCTACTCCACTGATCTCTGCAATTTAATTCTGAAATTTTTCAGTGAGAAAAAAAGTCCACCAATAATTGGCCTCTCATACCTTCAACAGTTCCTCTCCTCCAGTACTCCTTGCCCCCCTCATCCAACCTCTGTCAACCTTCCAACTTCCTTCTGATGCTAATATTTTGGAAATGATACAGAAATCTAAACAATCTACCTGTCTACTTGCCCCTTTACCTACTTTTCTTGTTAAAACTTGCCTCCCGTCTCGTTTGTCCCTGTTCATGCCATTATCAACTCCTTCCTTTCCACTGGAACTGTTCCATCATCTCTCAAATCTGCTGCAATAACACCAATATTTGAAAAAATGGTCTAGATCTAAACAACTTCCAGAACTTTCATCCTATGCCCAACCTTGATTCTGGGCTTTTAAGCATTCTCATTCTTCTCAAGCTCAGTGCAGCTTTTGATAGCATCTCCACACCATTCTAATTCACTCACCACAGTCTATTGGAACATCAGACACTCCTTTGGAACGGTTTAAATGGTATCTCTTTAATCACACACAATTCATTCAGTTGAAATCTGCCAAATCCCACCTATTTCCACTCTCATCTGGTGTTCCTTAGGACCCTGTTCTTGGCCAGATCCTGTTCATGATTTACCTTCTACCCCCTTGGTCATTTGCTTCACAAATTCACCATCAAATTCTACTGATATGCTGATGATACCCAGCTCTACCTCTCCACCAAACCCTCCACTACATCCCCACCTTTTTCTCTCTGTGACCGATTACATGAAATCAAAGCCTGGTTTTCATCTAATTTTCTCAAACTCAACAATAATAAAACAGAAATTGTCCTCATTGGGACTACATCCATACCTCCAAACCCTTCCAGTTTCACTATCGACAACTCATCTGTCTCTCCATCCACTCTGGTTAAGAGTCTGGATGTCTGGATCAGATACCACCTGGAATTCAAAATCATGCTCTATGCATTTAAGGTCATCCATCACCTCGCTCTTTAATATCTGTCCGACCTCCTCCACATTAACACTTCCTCTCAGTCTCTAAGGTCAGCTTCCTCGCTCAGCCTATTTGTACCTCCTGCTTGTCTGACCACTGTGGGATTCAAGCCTTTAGAAACATTGGTATGCTGTCTCTTTTTAAATATGTACTAAAACATGTGCTAGAAGACAGAAGAAACATTTCTAAACAGCTGAACCTGTTTGGAACATAACAAAAAGAGAAGAAGACACCTTTAGGTATTTATCATTTGCAATTGTGCACTCCAATGAAATTTGTCTTCTGGATTTAACCCATCTGTTACACCCCCAAGGTCTAGGGGTCCAGGGGGGGTAACATAAAAAATGTCCAGAGAAGAGGGGGTCGTTAAAAAGGTGGTTTATTACAGGAAAAGGGGGGAGGGGTTTCACAGAACCCAGACACAATACAACTTAACCCAATTAAAACGGAAGAAAATGACTAACAAACTTAAGAAGGTGCAGTGCAAATTAAGTTACAAAAGTTCAAGCAAGTCAATCAGAAGGTAACTCAAATCAATCCAAATCAAAAGACAACAGGGAGCACCAAACCTCCCTAGCACAAGCTTAGAGCTAGCAAAAACAAACAGTCAAACTGCTTTAGCAGACCACACAAAAATTCCAAGAAGGTCCACAAAGCAGTAGCAAGCAAAAGGTTGGGGAACAGCTTTACAGAACCTCTTCCTACTAGCGGTCCCCCTGGAGGAATGACTTTCAGGCCTTTTATACGGCACAGGTGAGCCTCATCAGCGTCTGATTGGCTTTGCTGGTCCAATGGAGTGGCTGCTCTCCTGCAGCCTCCCGGCAGCCAATCAGCAAAGGTGTTCTGGCACAGCTGAACCTGCGAACGAAAAACAAAAGGAGCCTGCACAGCCTCAAGAGGCCAGGGGCCGTAACACTCCCCCCCTTAAATTACAAAAACTTTTGTAAATACATTGTCACACACGAAACAGAAAACGAGTAACACAACCAGCAATTGTTAGGTTTAAACCGAGTGTCATAGCAAGACAGCAAACTAGTGACACATCCTGCAATTGTCAGGTTCAATCGAGTGTTACGGAAAACAGGAAACAACACAACCAGAAATGACCAGGTTTAAACAGAGTGTCACGGCAAAATACCAAATGAGTGACACAACCTGCAATTATTTGGTTAAGCGAATGTTACAGTAAAACGAGTAAGACATCCAGCAATGGCTAGGTTTAAACCGAGTGTCACGGCAAAACACCAAACGAGTGACACAACCTGCCATTATCTGGTTAACAGAGTGTTACAGCAAAAACATCACAACAAACAAAACACACCCGGCAGTGTGGTAAGCTGCTCTAAAACACAGCTGCCAACCCCTCTTGAGCTTTATCACAAAACTTGCATTGTAACAAACGTGGCCAGGTTTCCCTAGGCCATTTCAAAGCACCAGCAAAGCGTTCAAATGCTGCAAAATATGAATCAACTTCAGATTCTCTGAAAGCAGGTACTAAAGAAATACACTGACTGACGTCGAATGGCATAGCAGACATGGTGGTGGAACTAGGTGTGATAGAGGCAGAAGGTGCTCGAGTCTGGGCCTCCAGCTCAAGTTTGCGCAGCTTTACAGCTTTATCAGCCTCTATTTCCAGCCTCCTGATCTCAAGCTCCAGCTGAGCTCTTCTGTCCTGGGCTTTTTCCTCAGCCTCCATCTATAGACGTGCCAGCCTCACCTTCAAACGAGCTCCATCTCGTTCTTCAGAACTCACAGACAATGGGTCATAGCGAGGGAGTGTGCGGGGTGTCTTCCCCCGGTCACTCACTGCTGCCTCCACACTAGGACCATCTTTGAGATCCTCCACAGACAAGGCCTTTTGGCCTGGCACTACAGTAGCCTCAGGCAGATCAGGCTCTTGGATCACACCGATGTCCACCAACTTCTCCACTACTAGAGCCCTTAGGTCACCTTTAAGGACCTGTTTTGGGACCTGCATCTTAAAATGCTCCACAATTTGCAGCAAGTCACTCTTGCGGCAGCTATCAATATGCTCAAGAGAGGGGTCGGCTAAAAAGTGCTCCAGACTAAATGAAACTGACATGGTTGTTGGATACAGACAACCCAAAATGTTCCTCCTTTAACTCTGGACAAAGGGATCCCCTTAACGAGGCTGCTCCCGGACGAGCCCCCACTTATGTTACGCCCCCAAGGTCTAGGGGTCCAGGGGGGGTAACATAAAAAATGTCCAGAGAAGAGGGGGTCGTTAAAAAGGTGGTTTATTACAGGAAAAAGGGGGAGGGGTTTCACAGAACCCAGACACAATACAACTTAACCCAATTAAAATGGAAGAAAATGACTAACAAACTTATGAAGGTTGCAGTGCAAATTAAGTTACAAAAGTTCAAGCAAGTCAGTCAGAAGGTAACTGAAATCAATCCAAATCAAAAGACAACAGGGAGCACTAGTGATGTTACGTTATGTGCCGAGGCTTCGAGGCGTGTGTCGAGTAATGGAGGGGGCGTTTCCGTGAAGCGCGTATCGAGGCTTGCTTCATTTAGGGGAGGTGGTTCAGATGTTGGCGCGGCTTCGACAGCTTTAGAAACCCCACAGGCTCCATTCAAAATGTGGGTTGTTGTAGGCAAGTTGCGGTCAGTTGAGAGAGTGGATAGAGTTTTGATAGTTTGGATAGCAGAGTTTGGATAGTGGTTATTTAGTTTGAGACAGTTAGTTTGGTGTTTGGAGAGTTTAGGAGAGAGATAGATAGATAGATCAGTGCTCTCAACTATCACGCATTGACCGTCACTGACTTCACACGGTCACACGCAAACATGGCATTTTTCACGCATAAAAATCCCAACGCCCATCTGGGCAGCGGACGATAAAAACTCCGCCTTCTGCTGAGATGTTTCAGCTTCTTTCACAGCTTGTGGCCATCAGTAATTCCTGCTGCAGTTCATGTTAACAGAGCAGCAGGAGGAGCGATCAGAGTTATGAATAATTTTAGTCTTAACCAGCGGTGAAAGTGAGCCGGTAAGGTCCTGTACTATGTACGCAGGAGGGGAGGGGGCGGGGGAAGAGAGCTGCTGCCAGATATTGCCTTCATTCAGAACCAGTGATGGCTGCACTCTGGATCATAAAACAGTTCTGCTCACCAGATGCAGTTTAAAACGCTACGTCTGGTTATAAGTTGTTTTTATAAATTCTGCATTTTTTAACTACATGCACCATATTTCTGTGCCTCAGGGCTTCGTAGCGCTGCTGCCTTGCGCTTTTTTCAGGTGCGCAAAATTACGTTACTTGTAATTTGGGTGCGCGCTTTCATTTTAAAGAACTTGTAACATCAGGAGGCTGATCTCAGACCGGTCAGTTCCTATGATCACTGTATAGGAGCCCTTTACAGTTTTTATTTATGCATTTCCCCCCTGTTTATCCCTCGCACGCAGCGCACCATCGGGTAAAATCCTCCCACCTCACCGCCCAGAGCGCACTGAGGAGAGCAATAGAGATTTGTCTGGTCGACTGAGATGAGAAACCTGTTGCTGTGAAAGGTGATATAGGTTATAAACTGTTACTGTCTAGAATTGCATTGAGCTGAAAAGAGAGGAGACATCAGCAGCTGGATCGTGCGTAAAGACGCAGCGGGAACCTCTGTGTGCTTCAGTGTTGCTGCTGAGGGGAAACTGTGGGACCGTATAGTACTGGGCTAATCATCGGTCACAGTACCCCAATCTGTACATACTTGCACTTATTTATTTATGCACCCCGGCATCATCTGTGCCATGTGAGCGTGTCTTTTCAAAGGTTGGAGAAGTAGTATCAAAAAAGAGAAATCATTTGAAACCAAAAACTGTGGAGAAATTGTTGTTTCTTAATAAAAATGCATGAAATCATCCAAGTTACACAAGCATTAGCCTATTCACTACCCCCTGCCTAGTTCCACAAGCACTTTCATTGTCCTCTGCCTGATTAAGCCCATGCCATTTTTCTAGAGTCACAGAAAAACATTATTACACACCATGCCATATCATGTCACTACTATTTTGGGAATAATTACACACAGACAATACATTCAAACAATGTTTTATTATACACATGTGTATACAAAATTTATGTAGACAAATTATTTCGTCCTACACCTTTTGTGAAGTCATTCCCAAGAGTCATAATAGACAAAAATTCAATGCATCACACGTGTTAAGATCCAGCTGGCTGTGATTATACACCTGGCCAGTAGGTGGTTTCGTGTGCACATGAAGCATCAAGAAATGAACCCTTTCTCGAACCAATTGGCTCAAGTGGTTCAATGCCTCATGAGGCTTCATCTCACCATCACTAGGGAGCACCAAACCTCCCTAGCACAAGCTTAGAGCTAGCAAAAACAAACACAGTCAAACTGCTTTAGCAGACCACATAAAAATTCCAAGGTCCACAAAGCAGTAGCAAGCAAAAGGTTGGGGAACAGCTTTACAGAACCTCTTCCTACTAGCTGTCCCCCTGGAGGAATGACTTTCAGGCCTTTTATACGGCACAGGTGAGCCTCATCAGCGTCTGATTGGCTTTGCTGGTCCAATGGAGTGGCTGCTCTCCTGCAGCCTCCCGGCAGCCAATCAGCAAAGGTGTTCTGGCACAGCTGAACCTGCATGACGAAAAACAAAAGGAGCCTGCACAGCCTCAAGAGGCCAGGGGCCGTAACACCATCCACTGGGGAGCAGTAGGCAACTCTACAGCGCCTGGGGAGCATTCCGGGGTTATCGGACTTGCTCAGGGACCCAGAGTGGCAGTCTGCGGGGTTCAAACAAGGTACTTTAAGCCTTCTCAGAATGCAAGCGCACTACTCTAATTAGGCCACCACTGTCCCAGAAAGTATATCACAAAAAAGATTTCCAATCTAAAAGATGCGATTCTTATAAAAGTCCAGTTTTGGAGACTGTTGAGTGAACTTCTTTTTCTGGAAATCATTGTATTTGTTTTGAAGATGTGCCCACCTGCTAATTCTCAATGTGAGCCAATTGTCCATCATCCTCTCCTACACGTATGCCAATTTGTCAGTCTGTCTGTTAGTCTGTCGTGATCACACACAAGCTGTGCAAGCATGATGAAGTGCAGTTGTGGGAATCTAAACGGATTACACTGGACCGGTTAGCCTTCATAATTAATTTTCTTCCCCAAGTAAGGATTTGAGCCATGGCAACGCTGAACCGCAGTGTGGTCGTCTTGGAAACCTAACAAATTCCCAACACATGTCAACACTAACACAACCTGAAACAAAGCGGGTAAACATGAAACTGTACTAAATAAAAAGGATTTTATTAAGCTCTGCTGGCTTTTGAAACAAGACAGATCTCAGCCTGTTTCTAACCTCCCATGTTTCGGGTTAGGTATCTCATCTTAAAAAAATATAATTTGGTCTAAGTCGCTGAAATGAAGCTAGTTTAATTTGATCAAATTTCGTCTTCAGGTTCTTACACTGAAAAAGGGAATAACAACAAAGTAAAATTTTCTTGAAAATAGTTAATTTGTCCTTGATTTTAGCAGGTAAATCTTATCTTTCAATGGAATGGGTATTTTTACCCCTAAAATAAGATAATTAGATATACTGCACTTGGAATAAGATGATGGAAATGAGTTGTTCCTATTTTAAGTGCAAAAAGATTATTTACCAGCTTAAATTAAGGACAAATACACTAATTTCAAGAAAGTTTTACTTACTTTTTGCAGTGTATACAGTATGTTTGCAGTTTCATACTTATTATTCACATTCGACAGTAGAACAACCAACATGGTTCGCAGACATGACTGTGGAAACACTGTTTCAGTTCAGTAAAGTCACAAATCAGTAAATTTTTGCAACAGCTGTAGGAAGGGAAAAAATAAGAACTTTTTTTTCTTTATTCAACAGTGTATGGTACTCAATGCATTTCTCACTAACTGTTTTAAAAAGTAGACTAAAAATGTAACTTTACCTCAGCAGTATCGTTCATTTGATTAGACTACTGTGACAGCAAACAGGCTTAAATAGGAGGCAACCAGACTTTTGCTCAGTTCTTTCTGAAAATGTTTTGATACCTATCCAGGAGTCTTTGTCAATTGTGGTGGCTTGCACTTAAGCACCCTGCAGTTGGTGTGCTGCTGTTTTTAAAAGACACTACTGTGACCTTTATCATAGCATTGTCCTGGTCAGTTGTGAGCTATATGCCTATAGCCTATATATATATGGATTTGCATTTAAGCTTGTGCATACAAGCAGATTCAAGTAAATGAATACATTTGATAGAGTAACTGACCACCTCCAGTTAGACTTAGACTTAGACAACTTTATTTGTCATTTTGTATGTACAGAGTGCATACAGAACAAAATTTCGTTGCATACAGCTTGTAAATTACAGTATAAAGTGCAGCAGTGATTAAAAAGTAAACAATTGAAATTTAAACAATGCAGGAGAAAGAAACAGTGTGCGATCACAGTGTACAGGAGAATATTTAAACCATTTGTATGTGCAGAAATGATGGTGCAAAAAGGCATTTGTGCAAAAATGCATTTAGAAACTAAAAGTTCGGCAACATTTGTAATGCTAGATAGAGATGCAGTGATGCAAATGAGCAAATGTGGAAATGTGGTGCAGAGTCCAGTTTATAGTTCAGCAGTTCAACAGTCTGATGGCAACAGGGAAAAAGCTCTTGCAGAACCTGGTGGACCTGCAGCGGATACTGCGGAACCTCTTCCCAGAAGGCAGCAGGGAGAACAGTCCATGGTGGGGGTGTGAGGGGTCTCTTATGATGTTATGGGCTCGGGACACACAGCGATGGGACGAAATGTCCTTAATGGAGGGGAGAGGAGCCCCGATGATCCCTTCAGCTGTCCTCACCACTCTCCTCACGTTCTTCCAGTCGGAGGCACTGCAGCCTCCACACCACACAGAGAGACAGCTGGTCAGAATACTCTCTATAGTGCTTCTGTAGAAGGTCGTGAGGATGGGCGGGGGTAGGTGGGCTCTCCTCATCCTCCGCAGGAAGTACAATTGCTTCTGTGCCCTCTTCACCAGTGACGTGGTGTTCACAGACCAGGTGAGGCTGTCCGTGCACTCCCAGGAACTTTGTGCTGCTGACCACCTCCACAGTTGAGCTGTTGATGAGCAGTGGAGCGTGGTGAGGCCGGTTCTTCCTGAAGTCGACGATGATCTCCTTCGTCTTCTCCACATTCAGAATCAGGCTGTTGTCTCTGCACCAGCCCACCAGCTGCTCCACCTCCTCTCTGTAGTCCTGGTCGCTATTGTCTCTCTCTCTCAGGCCCACCACCGTTGTGTCGTCTGCAAACTTCACAATGTGATTGGTGGTGAACCTGGGGACGCAGTCGTGTGTCATCAGAGTGAACAGCAGGGGGCTCAGGACGCAGCCCTGAGGGGAGCCCGTGCTGAGGGTGATGACATCAGAGGTGTTCTGTCTGACCCGGACTGACTGAGGTCTGTTGGTGAGGAAGTCTAGCAGCCAGTTGCGACGAGGTGTGCCGAAGCCCAGATGTTCTAGTTTTCCTACCAGGTGCTGTGGGATGATGGTGTTAAACGCTGAACTGAAGTCCAGGAACAGCATCCGCACGTGCATGTTCTTCTCCTCCAGGTGTGCCAGGCTCAGGTGAAGAGCGGAGGAGATGGCGTCCTCAGTGGAGCGGTTCCGCCGGTAGGCAAACTGGAACGGGTCGAGTGTTGGGGGGAGACTGGAGACGATCTGTTCTTTCACCAGCCTTTCAAAGCACTTCATCATGATGGGAGTCAGTGCAACAGGCCGGTAGTCGTTGAAACAGGTGACTTGAGGTTTCTTCGGCACCAGAATAATGGAGGCAGACTTAAAGCATGCTGGCACTGTGGCTTGGTCCAGAGAGGTGTTAAAAATGTCTGTGAGGACACCAGCCAGCTGACCTGCACACTCCTTGAGCACCCGCCCAGGTATGTTGTCAGGACCTGGGGCCTTCCGCGGGTTGACTCTCCTCAGAGTCTTCCACATGTTGGCTGTGTCAAGGCAGAGGACCTCCTCCTCCTGATGGGGAACAGCCTTCACTGCTGTAGTGTTGTTTAGTGCCTCAAACCTCCCAAAGAAGTTATTTAGTCTGTTAAGGAAGTCAGCATCAACTTCACCCACCGGGGGGGGGGGGGGGGGGGGGCGTGTTGTATTCAGTGATCGCCCTTATGCCTTTCCTTATGCCTTGACATCACCATGTCACCAGGTGACTATAAACCAGTTCAAACACTGAGTAAATTCCTAGAAGAAATCAATGCCTGGATGTGCCAAAATTTTCTTCGGTTGAATAAAAACAATACAGAAGTAATAATTTTTGGACCAATAGAGGAGAGATCAAAAGTTAGCACACAGCTTCAGTCGCTTCAGCTAAAAACCACTAATCAGGCCCGAAACCTGGGTGTAGTGATGGACTCAGACCTGAACCTTCAAAAGCATCTAAAGACAATTACAAGGTCGGCTTTCTATCACCTGAGGAACATTTCCAGGATTAAAGGACTAATGTCTCATCAGGATCTGGAAAAACGAATCCATGCGTTTATTTTTAGTAGAATTGATTACTGCAACGGTGTTTTCACAGGTCTGCCTAAAAAGTGGATCAGACAGCTGCAGCTGATCCAGAACGCTGCTGCCCGCGTCCTCACTAAGACTAAGAAAGTAGAGCACATCACCCCAGTTCTAAAGTCATTACACTGGCTCCCTGTATCTCAGAGAATAGACTTTAAAATACTTCTGTTAGTCTATAAATCCCTAAATGGCTTAGCACCTAAATACATCACAGACTTGTTATCAGCGTATAAACCCTCCAGACCACTCAGGTCCTCTGGCTCCAGCCTTCTCTGCATACCTAGAACACAAACCAAACACGGAGAAGCAGCATTTAGTTCTTATGCTCCACTTATCTGGAACAAACTTCCAGAAAACTGTAAAAGTGCGGAAAGCCTGAGTTCCTTAATATCGAGATTAAAAACACATTTGTTTAAAATTGCCTTTTAATGTTCAAGTTAAACTGTTTTACTGTTTTTAAATGTTCTTTTTTTGTTTCTACATTCTATCCCTACTTGCTTTTATTCCTATATTTTAATCATGTAAAGCACTTTGCATTGTCTCTGTACTGAATTGTGCTATAAAAATAAATTTGCCTTGCCTTGCCTTTCCACATGCACCTGGTGTTGCTGGCGTCATGGAAAAGCTTCTGGATTTTCTTAGTGTGGCTCCGCTTCGCTAGCCTGATGGCACGGTTCAGGTTAGCTCTCGCTGTCCTCAGTGCCTCTTTGTCACCAGACTTGAAGGCTGAGTTCCGTGCTTTTAGCGCTTGACGGACCTCCTCAGTAATCCAGGGTCGTTGGTTGGCTCGGGTGATCATGGTCTTAGTGGTGCTGACGTCCTCAATGCATTTGTTGATGTAGGCTGACACAGTCATGGCGTACTCATCAATGTTGATCTTGTCTTCATAATTTGCTGCAGCTTTGAACATGTCCCAATCAGAGTACTCAAAACAGTCCTGAAGCGCCTCCATTGCTCTCTCAGTCCACACCCTCACCTGCCTCACTGTAGGTTTAGCTCTGATCAGCAGGGGCCTGTATGCAGGAATTAGCATCACAGAAAGGTGATCTGAAGAGCCGAGGTGGGGGCGGGGGGCTGCCTTGAATGCGCCTTTAATATTTGTGTAAACTAAGTCTAGAGTGTTCTCTCCCCGAGTAGCAAAATCCACGTGTTGGTAGAAATGAGGGAGAACAGTTTTCATATTTGCCTGGTTAAAATCCCCAGCAATGATGAAAACCCCCTCTGTGTGTGCAGATTGCAGCTCAGAGATAGTCCGATACAGAACACTCATGGCCTCTTTTGTGCTTGCGCTGGGAGGAACATAAACCGCTGTGATGTAAACAACAGTAAACTCTCTAGGCAGGTAAAATGGTCTGCAGCTAACAATCAGGAGCTCGATGTCCGGAGAGCAAAAGCTTGTGACTATTCTAGCATTTTTACACCAGGTGTTATTGATGTAAACGCAGAGTCCGCCTCCCCGGGTCTTACCGCTGAGTTGTTTATTTCTGTCGGCGCGGAAAGTAACTAGCCCCTCCAGGCTAACAGCGTTGTCCGGGATTGATGATGTGAGCCATGTCTCCGTCAGGATGAGAGCGCAGCAGTGTCTAAACTCCCTCTTTGCAGAGAGTTCGAGTTGTAGATGGTCAATTTTGTTGTCCAGTGAGCGGACGTTGGAGAGCAGGATGGATGGAAGCGGCGATCTAAAGGGGTTAGCCTTCAGCTTAGCTGCTAAACCTCCGCGAGAGCCACGTTTCTTCGGCCGGCTGCACCGCTTCCGCTTGGCCCTACTCCGGCGTGAGCTGCTCGGCGAGTCCGCCGCGTCGCAGGCCTCCGGGACTCACTCCTGGAGTACTCCGAAGCCGCGTAAACAATCGAGCGTAGTAGTGGTTACAAGTCCAAAAACGCTACATGACCGTAACTCCAGCAGGCGCTGGCGGTCATGTACTGATCGACTGGGTAGATGAATAGTTTCATAACTTTCATATTTTAGAGCCCTCATAAAGGGCTCTAAGATATGGAAAAACAACAAATGAGGCCTAATAAGTGTGGGATTTGGACACCATGTAAGGTTGTGTGGCCAAGCAGCATCACACTAAAATGGGCATGATGGATATTGAGAAGCTCAAGAGACACAGTGAAGGCCACTGATGGTAAAAAAATGCTTGATGGAATAACAGTGTGTCCCCTTGTGTAAATGTGCAGGCCTTGTGCGGTCAACCAAATCCAATTTTCTTCATCCCATTGAAATCACATTTAACCACTGTGTAATGTTAATATCTAAATGAATAAAATTGAAAGCAAATAAACTCAAATAATACATGTAGTTGATCAATCCCATTTGTTTGTAAGTTACTTTCACCATCAATACGTTTCAGGATTTTAAGCAAAGGTTTAATAAAATCTGTATACCAGTAAATAATCCAAAGACTTTTTTGTCACATTATTTTTGACATTGTGAAAACTCAGGCTTTTTTATTTATCGTCTTCTAACGTATAAAGCCCTTAATAATCAAGCTCCATCATATATCAGAGCTCTGATTACCCCGTATGTTCCTAACAGAGCACTTTGCTCTCATACTGCAGGTCTGCTGGTGGTTCCTAGAGTCTCTAAAAGTAGAATGGGAGGCAGATCCTTTAGCTATCAGGCTCCTCTCCTGTGGAACCAACTTCCAGTTTGGGTCCGTGAAGCAGACACCCTGTCTACTTTTAAGACTAATCTTAAAACCTTCCTTTTTGACAAAGCTTATAACTAGAGTGGCTCATGTTACTCTGAGCTACCTTTATAGTTTTGCTGCTATAGGCTTAGGCTACTGGAGGACATCAGGGCCTATTTTTCTCACTCTACTGATTTCTACTGTTCTCCAGTCTACTGTTCTCCAGATTTGCATTGCATTACATTGAAATGACTGTTGTCATTTCAGCTTTTAACTTTTTGTTCTCTCTCTTTTTTCTTCATAGTAGGTACACCTGGTCTGACGTTCTGTTGACTGTGAAATCATCCAGGGAGGACAGATCACCGACTATTACCATCTAATGTAGAACAGATTACTAGATCAATGTGTGCTTCTGTGCTTTTTGTCTGTCTTGTTGTGTCTCTGCTCTGTCTTCTGTAACCCCCAGTCGGTCGAGGCAGATGACCGTTCATACTGAGTTCTGCTAGAGGTCTTTCCTTCCCGCTAACGGGTGTTTTTTCTTTCCACTGTCGCTTCATGCTTGCTCAGTATGAGGGATTGCAGCAAAGCCATGTACAATGCAGACGACTCTCCCTGTGGCTCTACGCTTCTCCAGGAGTGAATGCTGCTTGTCGGGACTTTGATGCAATCAACTGGTTTTCTTATATAGGAACATTTTTGACCAATCTGTATAATCTGACCCAATCTGTATAATATGATTGAATTTAACTTTGTAAAGTGCCTTGAGACGACATGTTTCATGAATTGGCGCTATATAAATAAAATTGAATTGAATGGAAAATTTAATTGAATTGTTTATTTTAATAAACCAATAAGGGCTATGTTATTTTTCTTTTTTTTTCAAACTGGAAGTGGCCTTTCTATAATTAACACTTTGCAACTTTTTGTTTACATTTTAATTTTGTGGTCTGGAATAAATGTAAATGTTTATACAAATTATACAAAGAAAACAAACATATAGCTTTATATGAAGGAAAATTGGTTACATTATTTGATGAATAAATAGTTAGCTGAGAGATTACTTGGGGACAAATATTTGTGGCAGACCCTACACTTTCTAATTCTATTTAGAGTCACTTTGTGTGCTATATTTTTGAAAGTTGCTGTATAAAAGCAGGCTTTAGCACATTCGTTACACACAAACATGCATATGTATGTTTAAAACAATGCTGAATTAATTAATTCACATTAACTCAACAGACGTATGTGCTGAACCAAAGATCTTGTGGTGGATGCTTCTATCACCACCACCACCAAGTGTTAGTATTGTTTTTTTCATAATTTACATTTATTGATTCCATATTACACTGTGTGTGTATATGTATGTTAAGTGCAAGTTATTTTAATTAGACATATTTTCTAATGGGTGCACACTTTCGTTAATATCTGTCTGAATGGTTTACTTACACTTGTTCTTTTCTTTGAGGTCTGCAAACCACAAATCAGCTGGAGGGGGAAGCCAGGAACATACCACTACTCCAAAAGACTAAGGGGGAGGAACTTTATTTGTTGACCTTAGTTATTTTATTTTAATATTCACTTATTTGTGCTAAGTTAAATATGTTTTTGCTTTATCTGTTTTTTGTGTTCATATTTTTGGTTTGTTGTTCCTCTTTTATGTTGTGCCCCCCTCATGTGGAAAGTTTAGGTTATTCCACCCCTATTTAAGCAGCCTCTGTTCTTTGGTGGTGGAGGTCAGTTTTGTTTGTATTTTGTTACTGTTTAGTTGACCTCAGTTGAGTTGGGCCCAAATTCATGCTATTTATTATTTGAGTTATTTTGTATGGAAGTTTGACCCTTTTGCTAATAATTTTTTACATTGTTAAATTGAAGTTTTTCTAATTTTTGGAACACCTTTTGTCCTTATTTAAGTCTGGTCCCTTACAGATTTTAAGTTTGAATATGTGTATCATTACACCCCACTATCTTTACACGGCAACATAAAACTTAAATAAAGCACTTTTTAAGTTTTTCTGCTTGTTTTCAACACATTGCAGTGAGGACGATGAGGTTGTTTAAGTATTTAAGGACCGCCTTAATGAATGTGTTTAAATTGCTGCATTTATTACATTGGATATTCTTAAATTATTTCTGTATTTGACAAATAAATCATCATTTTCAGCTCTTCTGTTGAAATAGCTTTGAAAAGATACTCATCAATTATAATAATAGCAATTTAGCTTTCTATGGAAACCCATTAAAGCAGACCTTTCCCTTTTAACCCACATGAGCTGAGCACCAACACTTGAGATGATGTTAAAAGGCTGCACTGGAGTAATACTCTGGCTATTTATTTTCTCTATTTTCTAATGAAATCAGCTTTGCGAAGGCAGACATTGTTAGTTCATGTTGGGTTTTGATCAGAAAGGTAGCTATTAAGGCGAAAATTCTGAAAATAATTACTGGAAAGAACATTGAAAACTTAATGCTTACCAATAAACCTTTTTGATTGAGAAATCAACATTTTATCAATTTTGGTGGTGCCCATTTAGTATTTTCTAGTATGGCACTTTGACAATAATCATATAACTGTGGGGTTGAATTAAGCATTTTTAGATTTTGGACGATGAAATAAAATTTATACTGACAACCACAAGCAATGTATTCATGGGAGCTGTGAAACATGCTACTTTTCTCTGTCTTAAACAACAATCCTTTCACTGCAGGGGAAAATGCTCCAGGCTCTGAAACTAAAGGACAAAGGTATTTTTGCTAATTCGTGTTAAGAGTACCGACTACAGCTGAGCTATGTTACAGTACCAAACAGGCACAGGGAAATTATCTTTTTGTCTTTCATAAATGACATTAAGAAGACAAAGTCTTTTATAATGTAATTTTAATATGTGCTCTTCTAACCACTGCGTACAGTGTTAATGCTGGATTATCAAAAACATATCTGCAAAATTCAAGTAATATATTTTTCATTATCCTGAGGAATCAGAACAATATATTAAAACTTTTGAAAACATAAGATTTTTATTTCCTTTCTTCCTGTTCCTTCTTGTGCGCATCTTTTGCACCTGTGGGGGAGAACGAATGTGAGAGCTTCTGAAGGCTTAAAGAACTTTATTTGTTATGGTGCGTTCTGACCGACTGTGGTGACTACGAAATATCCACCTGCACAGGGCAGTGTTCACCACTTTACATTTTGCATACAACGGTGAACACCGGCTTTACCACGAGTCACCACGTCATAAAATAGGAGGAGCTTCTATCCACCTGTCTATTCAACTCAACACGGCAGACCAGGAGTTTACCAAGCGAGTCACTGTGCTGCATTTAACGGGGAAAACCGAACAATGGCGCCGGCGTCCCTGCTATGGAGCTCAGACAGAAGCAGCAGGGCAGAGGCCGAGAAACAGAGCACCCAACTCGGCAGCAGTCTCCTAGTAAAATCTCCTATTTTGATTGAAAAAAGCTTTGTCTCTGCTGTGCTCCTTCACTGTGTGTCACAACAACAACCAGTCCCTGATTGGTTGCCACGATGCATTTTGACAGAAAAATTAAGATTTTTGAACCCCAGCGAAAGTCACCAGTGGTGATTCACATGTTTCAAACTTTCTTTCTCTTTCACTGGTGCTTTTTTAGCACTTTTTTAGCAGCAGCTGTTTGAGATGGCTGGAAGAATTAATGGAGGCTCCAGGAGTCTTTCCCGTCAAGCCATGAGGAAAAATCAGATTAAGTTTAAAGTTACTGATACTGTATGTGAGACTTTTAGAGGACCCCAGGGGACTGCCCATGACAGCAGGGGGTGCCTGCACCAAAACAATGCTAAGCAGCCTTTCTCACATCTTCCTCTTTGCCTGTGAGCCCTCGTGTTTCGCACCGTGGAGACGAGCCATGGGCCCACATGGGGTTCAAACACCCACAAACATGCTCAACTGGGAATGGAGTCTGCAGCCTATCTTCTGCATAAGCAGACGGCGGAGTAAAGAATCCGTCTATACCGAAACCAGCCTTGTGAGTTTTCTCAACTGTTGCAGGAAAGCTGAGTACGCCACAGCCTCCAGAGAACAAACACAGACCTGTTAGGAAAGGTTGTGTGGAGTTCCCCAACACTGGAAAGGCTGTTTAGAGAGCCCACGCTGCGACCCCCTCCCTGGAGCTATGTCTAGCTCGCCCAGCCAGGTCTGGCTGCCCAAACGACCGCTGTTTCGAGCTAGCCGCCTGCTCACTGCTCAGATAAGCAGCCTTCAACCTGGCCCAACTTCTTCCAACTAGATGCCCAAAGCCCCAAACTGACACAGACAGACAGACAGGTTTCGCAGAGTTAGGCAGGGAAAGTCAAGTGGTTTATTTAAAATGATTTTTACTATTTTGCTTTAAGTTTTGATCAAAGTAAAATGTCCTGGAGCTTATAGGCTAGCTTCCCCTAGCATTCTGGAAACCAAGCTTTGCTGATGAGTGGGTTTTTACAGTTATAACAAACTTTATTTACATAAGGGTTTTATACACCGTTAGGATATAAATGTTTGTGTCGTCTGGTCCACTCATTATGACCAAATAGAACTTAAACATCTTTTAAAGCATCTTTTAGTGCCGAATATCCACTAGCATTAGCGCTATTAGCTTTCCAGATAACTTACAGCTACATCCCTAGAAAACACAACTACGATTGGTTTTTAAACATGTTTGTTCGTCTAGCTCCTACATTGTTTGATAGTGCTACGAGCGTAATTACAGCATTAATAGGGAGCATTAATGTCGATTTCATGGTGTTTTTGTCATTTTAAGTTAAACTTAAGCTAGCATAAACAAAGGCTACAGGAAAGGCACCTACATGTAATTTCCAGTGGTGGTGTTCTCCGGATATTAATTTTATTTCTGTAAATATATTCTTGAGCTTGAAGAGCTTTTATTCTATATGTGCAGAGTTTGCTGTTAAAAGAATACCAGTGCTTGAATCATTCCTTTCAAATATTGTCCTAATATCAGCTGTTTGGGATGATATTCACTGGACAATACCTAACAGAACAAGAGTTATTTATTAAACATTAAATAACTTAAAACCGTGCATAATGGCACAAAACCGTCGACATGGAATCAAAATAGCAGTTTGTGTAGATTTTTCGATTGAAGAGTGTGGTCTGGCTTTAGGGGAGCTTGTTGGATGAGCTTGAAGGCAGCTTCCTGGATGAATAATGCTGTGGTCATGATTCTGGATTCTATTGACAAGGTGAATAGCGCAGTTGAGAGGAGTATTGTTTTGAGAAATACACACAGTACTGTCTCTAGTGACGTCAGCAAGAAAGATCATCCTGTCTACTTTGTCACATTTCATCAGTGATGATGTGTTGCTGAAGGAGTAATCACGTCACGATCAGATTGTTTCAGCTATGAAAATGCTCCCTTCGGGTTGCAAATCAGTAAAGTTGAAGCATGTCGTTTCATTTAGAAGACAAGTGTTTATGATTATGAAAAATGATGACGAGGAGCTGAACATTGTGATGAAATTTAAAGTTGGCGGGTTTGATTACACTATTTTCACAACAACAGAAACAATGAAATGCTTTGGATGCAATCAGGAAGAGCATTTAGTCCGTAATTGCCCTAAAATGGTTGAATAAGAGGCTGAATCATGCGGGTTAATAGAAATGCAGGGGAAGGGACATCCACTGATAATCTGGAGGAGGGAATTTCAGCAGATATTGCAGGAGCACAAGCTTCAACTAATGCAGGGAGTGCAATGTTTCAGACAGCAGTGAAGTTGTCTCTACTTCTGCTGAACGACTACACAGGAAGGAGTGCAGGAGGAAATGGCTGTTGATGAGCTGATGATGAAAGTGTTTTCCAAGTACCAAATGCTAAAGGAAAATCCTAATAATCTAACGAAGTAAAACCTTTAAAAAAATGCAGGTAAAGTAAAAGGGTGGAAGAGAAAGTGATTCTGATGGTTTATCAGATTCTGAGAGAGACAGAGAGTCTTCTGACTCCTCTATTCGTGGTAGTCAGAGAACTAATGGCTACAGTTTTGAACACGTTAGGATTTTTTTAAGTAACCAAAGTAAAGGGGGATGTTGTTGTAGATGATTTTTTTCCCTGGATAAGAAGTATTTTATTTATTCAGCTAAGGAGGTAATGAGACAAATGGACTATGGGATACTGAACTGAATACAGGTGCTGGTCATATAATTAGAATATCGTGAAAAAGTAGATTTTTTTCAGTAATTCCATTCAAAAAGTGAAACCTGTATATTGCATTCATTAATTACACATTGATATATTTCAAGTGTTTGTTTCTTTTAATTTTGATGGTTATAACTGACAACTAATGAAAACCCCAAATTTGGTATCTCAGAAAATTAGAATTTTACTTAAGACCAATAAAATAAAAAGTAATTAATTAATATAATAAAAAAGTTTCACTTTTTGAATGGAATTACTGAAATAGAATATATTTTTAATGATATTCTAACTATATGACTGGCACCTGTAGACTTCAAAGACTGATCCAGGAAATTAGAGCTCAAATGAAATGATGGATGAGAGAAGGGGTAGCTTTATGTTCACAAGGAAGGAACACCACTCAGACCCTATCAGACCCATTGTCAGCAGCATTAATATGCTGACCAATATCTTCTTTTTGACTCACACCACCCACTGGAGCACAAACTTTCGGTCATTAGAACCTTACAACACCGGGCCGAGCATGTCCCAACTAAAACAGAAGGGAAGCACAAGGAACAGAAACACATCAAAGATGCCCTCCAAATCTGTGGGTACCCTAACTGGGCTTTTGTCAAATCAGCAAGAAAATCCAAAAGACCCGCTGCAGAACATAATGGTGAGAAGAATAAACGAAGAAACATCGTCATCATATATGTTGCTGGAGTCTCTGAAAAACTCAAGAGGATTTTCTCCAAACACAAAATCCCAGTACATTTCAAACCAAACAGGACCCTCAGACAGAGGCTGGTGCATCCTAAGGACAGTATGTAGTTCAGTGCAGTGAGGAATGTTTTGATCTTTATATTGGAGAAACCAAACAACCTCTCCATAGACGCATGGCTCAACACAGGAGAGCTACCTCCTCAGGACAAGACTCTGCTGTCCACCTACACCTTAAGGACAAAGGACACTCTTTTGAGGACCAAAATGTCCACATTTTGGACAAAGAAGACAGATGGTTTGAAAGGGGTGTGAAAGAAGCCATCTACGTTAAGAGAGAAAAACCAACATTAAACAGAGGAGGAGGCCTTAGGTTCCAACTCTCAAAAATTTACAATCCAGCGATAGGATTATTTCCGGCCAATCATCACCTCAATTCTCACCCTCATATGGGGGATCAAAACATTGTTCCTTTAAGCCAGGCCAATAACAACCCTAATGACTCCTCGTTACAAAGGAGTGGACCAGTTTCGGTTCAATCTGCTGGTTTAATGACTTTAACGACTGCCCACTACTAAGGGGTGGACCTGTTTCTGTTGAATTTGCATGTTATCTAAGCCATTACAAGGCCTTTGTTGGCAGGAGTATAAAGCTTGGTACTCCACATTACTCCAGACTTTTTGAATTGAGAAAGCTTCCTGGAGAGGAAGCGAAACGTCTTCAACTACGGAAAACAAGTCCAGTTGCTTTGTTTTTTACCTTTTTTTGGATATATTTGTCTAGCAAGGTTAGATAAGCTTTTACTGTGTTGGTCATCATTTACAAATATTTAGATTATGCAATTTATGTCCTGTGGGTTTCTCTGATCATAGCAGGATTTTAGGAAATGTGTGTATAAATGGAATAAAATCTAAAAGTGCATTCCGGAATTTTATCACAGTTCTATAAAATAATGGTTGTTTTTAAAAAGGGGTTTTCCTTCTGGTCTCCCTCCCTCCTCATATTGATGATCTGAGCGCACAGCCCCCTCCAAGACAAGAGGAATTTCAACAGGCTGTCATCCAACATTTGAATCGTCTTGTTACTGAAAAATGCTGTATAAATAGACTTGCCTTGCCTTACATGTTGTCTACATTAAATAAACTTCAAAAGTAAACTTGAGTGCAGTTTTAAAGTGCTGAACATGAACAGATCTTGTGTGTGCTTTTACCTCTGATTTACACATTTAATAGGCCCCTTTCTGGGTATTTTTTTCACAGTTTCTTATCTTTTTTCTCTGTGGTTGCCATTGTTAACTGGGGTATAAATATGATCAGCTGACTTATTAAAATGTACATTAACATTCATGAGGTGCTTTGCATTGACCATTCACCATTTATGGTTGAACGTCGGTGTGTAGAGGGCAGAAGATGAGGCAGAACCTGGTACCGTTTGTTCAAGGTCAGCGGGATCTATAAAGGGAAATTCTGTGCTGGTGTGTGTATGAAGGGATATATAAATCAAATTTTATATTTTTTGGCAGACACCTTTTTTTTGTTATATGTAAACTTTTAGTATGGATTCTACACAATGTTTTATAAATCGGGACCCTGGTCTTTTTTTGGAGAAAGAGAAACGTATATGAACATCATTACTTTGGGTGAAAGGAAAACACTAGATCAGAGATGTGTTAAGGCATTAAAAAAGGATAAGCGAAAAGACAGGATACACTTTGGAGAGGCTTTGGAATGATAAGGATATATTGTTTAAATTCAGATGTTTTACGTGCAATTGTATTGATTTGAGATAAATGCATATAAGGATCATTATTTTGTAAATAAATGGGTATTTAAAAATCAAATCGATCCTTCCTTGCTTCCTTCCTTGCTACCTGCCTGCCTGTCTGCCTGCCTGCCTGCCTGCCTTCCTTCCTTCGGGTAAACCCAACGCACCCAAAGCACAGCTGAGCATACTGTTATAGTGCCTATTTTATTTGCTCTGCTGCTTTCAGAATTAGCTCCTTGCCTCCGTCTGTGGAAACCTCATCTAATTATGAAAATAGATACATCAGTTCACTGATGAACGTGCTTTGAGAGGTAATTAAGTTACCGTTTTGCAGAGGTTGATAAATGCCTAGCAAATAAATAATGGAGATAGACCTCTAAATTTTATGCCTCTAGTACATAGAATAACTCATCTGTGAAGATAAGCTTCCACACCTTCATGCCGATTGATTGATAAAGAAATATTTCCTGGAGAATGTATTAATGAAGTCAAGATTTCTCCAAAAAACACTGCTTCCAGAGCAAATCCTACCCTTTTTATAAGCCCATGGAGCTTTTCTGTTTGTACATTTATGTTGGATGTTCTTTTGAACAGTATGTCAGTTTCATGTTTGATTTAAAGTCTGGCTCTAGTTCAGGCAACAGTTACAATCACAGCATGAAGTTTAACAGATTTTTTTGGAGAAGATGTAAGGTGTTATTTTCTTGGTGTTAAGGATTATGGGATCAGAGAGGCTGGAGTTGCAGAAAGCAGTCACCGGGAAATGACAGATAACTCACAGATGCCAAGGACTTAATAGATGTGGCATGCACAAACAAATGGACAAATCAGTTAGTAAAATGATGGACAATGACTTAACAGATGAAGATGAGTTCTTTCCGTTGGTCAAGACTGAGGAATTCCAGGAAGAGGTCAGCACATCCAGAGAGTCTGAGGGTGGCAGGTGGTGCTGAATGGTGGCTTGGTTATGCTGTGTCTCTGTTTCTTTTTCTTCCTGGAATTGTGGAGTGAGTTGTGATGGAGGGTGGACAGGCAGGTGAATGTGTGGTAAGTTGCCGGATAAAGTTACTGATTGAAATCAGGAGAGAGAGCTCAGAAGCAGTGAAGAGATTGACTTAGGTGATCTCAAGAGGATTTACTTCAACAATCTGAGGAACAAGGATGCGAAGCACTGGAACACATCAACCTAAGAACAGGCATGGAACAAATGGAGTCTGCTCCTCTTCAAGCTCCTCTAGATCTTAAAGAGCTGCAGCTGCTGGACCACACCTGCCAGTCACATCCTGCAAGGGAGAGAGACCCACAAACACACACCAACCTACACACAGCTCCATGGATATGACAACAACCCCCATCAACAGACGCCTGGCAGATGCCCATAAGTGGAAAGAGCATTACCTTCAAAATCGAACGATCCAAGATAAATAAAAGAAGAACACATGAATGATCTTCAAGACTCTAACCCTTCCCAGTTGACAAAATTTTGGAATCCACGTCCTAGGGAGTAAATGCTCCCACATACTCATGCGTACTGTGCACATACTGTGAGCCGCGCTTGTCACGATTTGGGTTCTGTTGTGGTTTGATTTTGTACCTTGTTTTGTTATCAGTTCTTCTTGCCTGCTCCGATCACTTCTGTCACCAGCCTTTATTCAGTTCACCTGCCAGAATTCTTTGACCTCTTAGTCACCACCCTGTCACTCCCCTTCTCCAGTCACCATCCAATCAGCTTCAGTTTACTTCCAGTCACTTCCCTTCCCCTGATCAGCTCCACCCATTCCGATAATTAGTTTCACTCCATTCACCTGCTCACTCCCCTACTTATACCTGCCTCTGCCCCCCCCGCAATCTGCCAGATCAATTCGAGCCCTTTGGTGAGTCTTATCCAGCGTTCTTTTCGGATTGCCTGTTGATGCCGACCCGATTGCCTCTAGTTATCTGAGCCAGCCTGATCCCTGTACCTGTTTTTTCCTGCCCTGTTCTGACTGCCTGCCTGTTTTACCTGACCTAGCCTGTATTTGGATTTTCAAGTTAGCCTGTCCCCTGTTTGATTATTTAGTTTGCCATTTGTCAGCTCTGGACTATTTTTGGTTTTTGGACACAGACCTCCCGTTTTTGGCTTTACGCCCTTTTTTGTTCCCCCCTGTTTGTTTTCAGTTTAATAAATTATCTTTTGCCTAACCTCTGCTTGTCTGGCTGAATACTGGGTCCATCTGTCCCTGTTCATGACAGCGTTGACTCTGAGCTGACTCTCCGTGGATGTTTTACCCTTCATAGTCGAGCGTACCTATTGCCTACATTTCTTGTGGTAAATTCCTACAATTCCTACACTTTCTGTCAGCGGGACGAAGCAGTAGAACGGATGCTAAAATGTTTGATTAGCTAGCTGTGCATCTAGAGCCATTTCTTTCCCAGTGGGCAACCACAGCAAACTGTCACTGCAAACTGCAGATGGAGTTTGCTGCTGTGCATCCTTGCGACCGCCTGCTTGGAGCAGCTCAGTGAATCAAGCTCAGTGTCACATATAAAACAGTTCAATGTGAAGACTTCTTGCCACCGAGCATTTTATAGTGTGACACCACGTACGCGGTCGTAAAAATTGAGGGTAAAATTGTCCTTTCATCCTGAAAGTATTAAATATATTATGTCATATTACCTGCCAGCTCACTTATCTGTCAGTCACTTCCCTTCCTTTGATTAGTTCCCACTGTTTTCTGTAGTTAGTTTCTACTCCGTTCACCTGCTCACTCCCCTATTTATTCTTTCTTCACTCCTTCGAGCCTTTTGGTGAGTCCAGTCCAGCGTTCCATTTTTTGTTGACTTGTTGATCTGACCCAATTTTGCCCACGGATTTTCTGAGCCAGCCTGTTCCCTGTCTTCTGTTTTTTCTGGCAGCCTGATCTGACTGCCTGCCTGTTATGCCTGACCTGGTTCTGTTTTCTGGATTACCCGAGTTTGCTTGATCCCTGCCTGCTTTGTCTGCTTGTTTATGCACCGTTCTGGACTGTATCTGATCACTGAATCTGCCTGTCCTCTCCTAGCCAGTCTGCTTATTTGTGTACCGACCCTGGATTGTTATTGGGTTACTATGACGCCAACAAGGGACTGCTGTCATGTTCAGTTTGTCTATGTCGATGTGTGTCTGTCCCTACCAAATAAACTTTGAAATGAAATGAAATGAAATTCTGACCACCGAGCCTGCCTTTTCCTGTCTTGCCAATCTAATTTTAATACACCGTCTTAAAATTGTAAATCATTTGTCTGGTTGAATACTGGGTCCTTCTGTCCCTGTTCTTGACAACCTGACCTAAATGGATGGGTGATGAACAAGCCTCTGCAGATGGGATGCTGAGGAGGTAATAGCCCCATTTACACTACCCTTGTTAAACCGATCCGTGCCGAGCTCGGTCCGAGCTTGGATCAGTTAACCAAGCCGAGCTTGGTTCTGACGACCGTTTACACATCACGCTATCTCTGTTCCTTGGTTTCCTCGCCTCCTAGTGACGATCTGCGGTACTACTGCTCTCTGGGATTGAAGGAGGAAATCAAGCAAATAAAAATGGTGGCACCCGTAACATTCAGGAAGTTATGTTTGGTTATATTTCGTTGTTTGCGGAGAGTCAGGCGAAGACGGCAACTTTTGTTGAATTTACTTGATAGAGTCGGCTTTTGGAAAGTGGATAAGGCAAACAAACGTCTAATAAGGATTTACAGACGCAGGAAACGACAGACGCTGAGGTTCATCATGCTGCTAAGCAGAATCATCACTGGAAATCGTGTGTCATGGTAGGGAAGCTATTATTTTTATGAATGTCAGAAATGTCAGCTGGCTGTAAGGAAATGACGCGGTCTGCTCATGCGCTCTTTGTTATCTAAGAACCGGGCAAGAAACAAACCAGGCCGAGCTCACACATGGAACTGGTCTGCATTTACGCGGTCCGGTTGTGTCTAGCTCGGTTCAGTTCAGTTTGCGTTCCATTTACACTCGATAGTTATCTCGGTTACCAAGCTCGGACTGGTCTCGGCTCGGTTAAAAAGGGGTAGTGTAAACGGGGTATATGTGTGGCGTTATATTTGTTCAACAACCTGAGTGCACAGTGAGACCAGTGTCAGTGCCAATATCTACATCAACAAACAATAATGTTTGATATGCGTGTTTAAATCTCACACACGCTCGCTCAATACGTGCCTGACAGGCACTTAACTTTGACCCCCCGGCTCTGCCTGCTCTGTTCTCAGGTTGGTGTCACAGATATAACGCCATAGTAATGCAACCATTTGAACTGGGTATGCTGGAGCAGAGATAGATCTAAAACATGAAAGACAGCGGGGCTTGAGGACCAGGATTATGAACCACTGCTTTAAATTCAATATCAAACTGGATGTTCTTTCTTTAAGGCAAACAATATTGTCAAGATTAGAAATATGTCCAATAGTGATGCAGAAACACTAGCCCATGCATTTGTGATTTCAAGCCTGGACGATTGTAATTCTTTACCACCTAGGGGGTACAATGAATTCAGTTAAAAGCCTTCAGCTGATCATAAGTGCTGCAGTGAGAGTTCTGATGAAAATTGAAAAGAAAGATCATATTTCTCCTATTTTAGCTTTTCTTCATTGGCTCCCCATTAAAACCAGAATCAGATTTAAAACTCTCTGTCTTACATAAAAACTCCTTAATAATCAAGTTCCCTTTTACATCAGAGATCTGGTCATTTCACATTAATCCAACAGAGGACTTTCCTTTCACACTGGAAGTTTACTAGTGGCTCCGAGAGTTTCTAAAGGCAACAAAGATATTTTAGATATCCAGCTGCTTTCCTGTGGAACCAGGTTTCAGGTTTTATCAGTTAGGCAGAAACCTTTTCTACTTTTAATGTGCAAAAACTTTCTTTTATGCAAAGCTTTCATGTAAGAGATATTAGGTTATCTTGAGCTATCTCTATGGTTATGCTGCTGCAGGACATACTGACCATCATTCTGCTACTTCTCCTACTACTCTCCAGCTACGCATGATCTGCAGTTATTGCTCAGATTACCTTTATATTCTTTACAAAAAAGTTAAAAAACAAAACAACTGGACTTTTTTTCCGAAATTTGAAGACGTTTCGCTTCCCATCCAGAAAGCTTTCTCTATTCAAAATGTCTGGAGTAGTATGGAGTTCCAAGCTATTTTTTGCTCTTTAACTTTTTTGGAATGACCATGACCTGGATGACTAAGAATCTTCACCAGCATTTATATTCTCTTGATAGAAGTTGCATTTTGCCCGGCATTCTGTTTGGCTCGAAGGGGCCATCAGCTCTGAGCTGTTGCTACCATTTCCATCATGTTCTTTTTCTTCAGATGATACAATCGGCTCTCTCTTTCTTTGTTTAACCTATTAATTGGCGTTATATAATTATATATAACGCCAACCCCCAGCAACCCAATAAGCGATTGAAAGGATGTATGGCTACATGGATGGAACCCTACTGGGTGTAAGTCTATCTCAAGAAAGTCTAATCATGGGATCTTCAGACAATATTTATTTTAATGTGTTTAGATAAAACAATAGACTTACATTTAGAAAGTTACATGGGTTAGCTCACTTCTTTAAATATACTTATTCATTACATTAGTGTATAAAAAGCAACATGGCTGTGGAAAAGGTTAAAGGTTTCCTTAAACTATCATACGCTGCGAGTTTAAATGCTCTGGTGCTCTGACTGGCACTAGGCTGGGATTGACACATGGCTAATGAGGTAAAGCTAACACCAATTATTCAACTGACATGACAACATTTGGATGTCTCTGTGACTGTCAGAGGGATCAACATATGCCAGTTTAGTTTGTGTTTGCCTGCCAGAAAACTACCCTACTGCTGTCTAGCTCATTGATTGTGAAGTTATCAAGCAGGGAAGGGCTAATAAGGGGCAAATCATCTTCTCTAACATCCCTGTAATATGGAGCTATTACCCTGTTTGAGCTCTTTATTGACTATAATGAGGCTGGTATAGCTGTAATCGGTCTATAATGCTGCACGGAACCTTGGCCCATACACCAAGAGTGGGAAAAAAAGATGAAGGGAGGAAGAAAGGGAAAGACAGCGAAACATTTTCAGACAAGGCCAGATGCCAACAATGCACATGCTTTAAGAGAAAATATATTAATTCCCAGGAAACATGTCGCTTAATATCAGAGCACACAGGCACTGCTGCTGTTCAAACATTGAGCGAACAAAAAAGCAGCAGGCTGGATGCTTTACTGCCTGCTGAATGCAGCAGCATAATGGTGAGGTGTCCCTTAAAATTAAAACACTAAAACAGCACAGCACATATGGTTTAAGTCTGTATGTTCACAGAATCAAAGCTGAAGACGTTAAAACACTGTGGGTGAACCCAACACTTCATTGACTTTTTGTTTTGGAGTCCTCTATGCTGCATACAAAACAGTCTGCATGGAGGGTGGTAGATTTGTTTGTTGAGCACTTCAACCTATCTATGTACAGTGGTGTGAAAAAGGGTTTGCCACATCCTGATTTTTCATTCTTTTGCATGTTCGTCACACAAATTTATTTTCAGAACTTCAAACAAATGTAAATATGAAAGATAACACAAGTAAACACAAAATGCAGTTTTAAATGAAGGTTTTTATAATTAAGGCAGAGAAAAATGCAACCTTGCATGGCCCTGTATGAAAAAGTGATCCCCAAGACTTTTGGGAAAATATTCTTTGGCCTGACAAAACAAACGTTGAACTATTCAGAAGGTGGGTGTCCCATAGCGTTTGGCGTAAAAATATTGCACAAGTACATTTCAGAAAAAGAAGTGGTAGTGTGATGGTCTGGGGCTGTTTTGCTGCTGCAGGACCTAGAAGACTTGCTCTGATAAACGAACCCATGAATTCTGCTGTTTACCAAAACACCCAGAAGGAAAATGTCCAACCATCTGTTTGTGACCTTGAGCTGAAATCAGCTTGGGTCTGCTGCAGGACAATGATCCAAAACACACCAGCGAGTCCACCTCTGAATGGCAGAAGAAAAACAAAATGAAGACTTTGGAGTGGCCTAGTAAAAGTCCTGACCTGAATCCTACTGAGATGCTGTGGCATGACCTTAAAAAGGCCGTTCATGCTAGAAAACGTTTCAATTTGTCCGAATCAGAACAATTCTTCAAAGATGAGTGGGCCAAAAAAAGTCTTCCACAGCGCTGGAAAACAGTCATTGCAAGTTATTGCAAGTGCGTGATTGCAGTTGTTGCTGCTTACCAACCAGTTATTAGGTTTAGGGTGCAATCACTTTTTCACACGGGACAATGTAGGTTTGGATTTTTTTATCCCTTAATAATAAAAACTGCATTTTGTGTTTACTTCTGTTGTCTTTGTTTTGATTTGTTTGATTTTCTGAAACATTTAAATGTGACAAACGTGCAAAAAATAAGAAATCAGGAAAGGGGCAAACGCTTTTTCACACCACTGTATATTTGGGTCATTTGAACTGTTCTATGAGCTTTTTGGCCAAAAGATACAGTGTTCCAATAATATGTCGACTGTCCAAATATTCCTCTGTCACTCATCTCAGAACAGCCTGCTTCTGTAAAACAGAAGCGTGGGAAGGTACGGCTGAAGTTAGAAATAGGTCAGACTCCTCAAAGAGCCTGTCACATTCTTTTCTGTGTTTTTTGTTTTTGCAGCTACAGCCCCTGTGAGTTGTTAACAGCAGGTCCAATGGTGTCTTCCACTGTCAGATGATAGAACCAAATGTTTGTCTCTGAGCCAATTATTGATCAAAGTGGCGATGACAACATGTACATGTCTTAGACTCCTGCATACGACAACAAAAAAATAAAAACATCACCAGGTGGATGTAGGTGCCAAGGCTAAAGGGAAGTGGGACTAGTCCATTTACCCTGTTTGAATTAGATCCACATCATCAGGGGATCCGGCCCTCTGTAGTTCATATATGGCACGGTCACTAATGTCACCAGGGGTTCAGTGGTGCTTGGCAGTGCATCATCACAACGTCCTTTTGACCTCAAGCTCTGGTCTGCTGCGGCTGAGACTGCACTATTAATTCCTGTAATATAATGCTTCCTTTTAGTTTATAAAGAATGTCCCATCAAGATAGCATATATTTTCTCCCAGGGAGCTTAGGTTGAGATTAGAAGCAACAATTAAATGCCTACAGTAAGTACATAGAGGGAAAACACATAGCCAAAAGACAAACAGTGCGCAAAATATAAAACACTCAAGATCTGCATTACAAACCTGATTAAGACAGAAACACTGTTCTGCTGAAGCTGTCTTTAAAACCTCAAATAAAATATGAGTTTTTTCTCCTCAGTGATAATCATGTCCAACTGACCAGTTCAGGTATGTTGACTCCATGCTTTTGCTCCTGTAGCAAAGCACAGAGCAGCGTGATGCGTTTACGTAAGTCTCTGTAGTCTAAAGCTGATAAGAACACGCTCTGGATTTTTTTTTCTTCCTGGCAACAAAGCAGAGAGACCCAACTTTGATGTAGGCTTTTTCAGAAGAATATCACTATGGAAGATCAAAGGGCAAACTGTCATCATGCCACCAGGGTGCCTATAAAAGGTAACCCTCTTCATTAAGTGCCATCTAATATATTAAGTACAACGTCTATGAGCAGAACCGTGTGAAAACTATATGTTTAGTTTTGTTTGTTTGTCATTACTTACCCTTGTTAGCTTGGTCAAAGAAGTTTGATAAAAGACAAATAGAGACGGGACAAATAGCTGCATCCAGACCCATCCCAGGATTATTTAAATGAAACAGAGAAGATTACAAAAACACCCACATGCAGTATTTTTGTGGTTGGGACGGAAACTGTTGATTAGAAGAAAGACTTCACATGCTACCGTTTTGAACTGTAAAGCCTTTGAAAATAGTTAAGTAATTTGATCACTGTGTGATCTGGCTTTCATTCTGAACTGTCTACTGCTGTCTTTTCATCTTTCACCAATGTCAGAGATGATGTGGAAGAGTTATCTGACTCAGATTGCCTTAAATTGAGATTGTTCAGCCAAGTTCCCAGCCACATTGTTCTATATTTTACACAAAACTGTAGTCGGGGTGCTTTTATGAACTGTACCATTTGTTTCAAGGGCTGCTTTTCTAATGGTTGGTATCTGAACATCGCTGTGAAGTAGTTCTGGGCTTTTATGTTGGCTCTTTGTTTTTTTGTGTTTGTCAGTTTATCATTTGTGCTTTAGTCTGTGAGTGGTCTGT
Source organism: Fundulus diaphanus (assembly GCA_037039145.1). Lineage (NCBI taxonomy): Eukaryota > Metazoa > Chordata > Actinopteri > Cyprinodontiformes > Fundulidae > Fundulus > Fundulus diaphanus. The sequence continues at coordinate 32,561,513 of CM073137.1, forward strand.
GTGCTCTGATTATAGGTCAGAAGGATTTGTTTTTTCTAAAATACCACTTTAAAAATCAGCAAACTTCAGGTTAACCTCTGTTTGTATACCTGCACTGGTTAAAAGTCACTTCTGTTGTCATTTTTCCCAAAGTATTGCATCAAAATAGTGATATATGTATGGATGTATGGATGTATGTATGGATGGATGGATGGATGTAAACTCTAACCCCCTATATCCTACAATCCTTACCTTAAAATCTAATTACTATTTTATTTTGTACAACTGTTTTAATTTGCAGTGAAGCAAGTAAACACAATAAGCAGTTATGTATAGACTTATTCAAGAGGTCAACATGTCAATAGAGACGAAGTATGCAGCCTTAGAGAGGGTCAGTCCCTGGCAGCGGTGATAGGGTTTCCGTCAAAGTGGGATGATCTGAAGTTGACAAGTGCGGTACGGATGCATTAACTGACAGCCCACAGTTCTTCTACAGCTGAGGACGACAGAGTCTCTGGAGATTAAAAAGACACATTGTGTCAAATATATTTAAATCACCAGGACCTCAAGCAATAGAGACAACAGACGTGAATAAACTTTCAGAGGCACATTCTAAATTTATGTCTACAACCTCGGTTAAGCGACGTTGGGGGAAACTGGGCTTTTTCTCTCTACTTAAAGAGCCTGTTACGCACATTTTATTTTCATCAGTATTGACATAGCCTTGCATCTCATTAAAGCTCCTAACAAATTGATCTAACAGTCTAGAGGACTCCATGCTGGTGCGACTAGAATCCAAATAACATCAACATTTTCCTTTCTTCTACCAGCACTGGTTTCTGTGTGGTTTGGCCAAAGTTTAACATTTGTCTTATCTGTTTAGTACTTGAGTTTAAAGTTATGCTTGCCTACGTTATGATTTGGCCATCTTACTGTTTCACTTTTAACATAATTGGAAAGAAAACGTAATACTGGAAGACAACAAAGTTTTGCCTAGTTGAATATTTTTTAAACAATAAATGTTATTTGAACCTACATTTAGTATCTGTGTTTGAATTAACTTATCTTGACTAGAGGAATGCACCATTGAAAAGGAATTTTATAGTGTAACACTTGAGAGTTTTTTTGGTTTTTGCTTCAGCTGATCTTATTACTATCAGTCTGAAGAAAACATGATTGAACACTCAGACTATGAAAAAGGTTTGTTGTAGGTTTAACGCTGGAATAATTTGCTAAAAACATTTTCATTTAGATAAAACACAACATGTCACTGCCGACAGCAGCTTCATTCTCTTGTTTTTTGTGCCTCTGTGTGTTTATTGTGCTCTCTGTCACCATCATGTGATCCCCTATACTCTAAAGCAGGGGTCGGCAACCTTTACCACTCAAAGAGCCATTTGGACCCGCTTCACACAGTAAAGAAAACACTGGGAGCCACAAAACCCTTTTGAAATTTTAAATGAAATAACGCTGCATATAACAGGGTTTTTTTGCAACAGAATGGACCCGCAGCAGAACCAACGCACCTCTGAGCTTGTTGTTGTTTTTTTCCGCACAAAGTACAAAACTTCTACTGTTGTTTTATGGAAATCATCAACTCTGCTAATGTCAGAGTTTTTATTTTGAATAACGCTTGGTGCGAGTAAACCCACGTCATGGTCGGGTTATTTGATTTTCAGCCCATATAAACGGTACATCCAGAATACTTTCTTTTCTTTTAATCCAAACACATTTTAATCACATCCGGAAAAGTTACGCACGTAAACGAGCTCCTGTCATTAACCAGCTAACAAGCTAACAGCTGCATTAGACTTTGGCTGCGCAGGAAAACGCTCACAGTGCCGAGCCAAGCGCTGTTCGTGTTTCCTCACTTTGAAAATGAACAAACGTTAGATATAGAAACGACTTACCCTGCTGTTTAGCTCTCTTTACCCTCATCAATGACTCCATGTTATTTTAGGTCCTGTGTCACCGTGGTGTTCTTGTCATTTGTAGAATTTACTACAAATAAGCAGCATTTAAAAATGCCGCTCAAAAAGAAAAAAACTATTGCCGCCTCAACTACGCCTCGCTGTGTTTATTTCGTCTCTCTGCAGCCAGTCAGCTAGCAGTTCTTCTTCTTCTTGAGTTTATTGGCGGTGAACAAACATCTTTTCAGTGCGCATTACTGCCACCAACTGGTGAGGAGTGTTCATCAGCCAACATTGACGACAGCCTGCATGAGTTAAACGGCTCTGCGACATAATTATTTTCAACAGCTGAGGGAGAAAGAGGCGCATACGGCTCCGGAGCTGCAGGTTGCCAACCCCTGCTCTAAAGGAACTCCTAAACATCAGAGAATCCTAGTTATTTGTTCTGCCTTTGCCATAGCCCCCAACTTCACTGAGCTCTTGCTTTGCTTAGAGGTTCAACGGACCTCTTTTGCATTAACTAGAGACGCAGACAAGGAAAATGGTCAGCTGTGCTGGTGGCGCTTCTGCATCAACAACTCTGGACACCCTTGTCTATATTACAGCTGACTAATGTCCGCTCTCTGGCTAATAAAATGGACAAACGAAGCGCTACTCCTCACCGCCAATACCTCATGCTTCCTAGAATCTGCCGCCCTCTGTTTCACCACTACCTTGCTTGTCGAACACCTCCTGGGCTGCACACTTCTGATGCTGGGCTTCCAGTCGTTTCGAGTGGACTACAGCAAAGCTCTCAGGGCTGGGTAGTATCTTCTCGGGCACAAGAACTGCCATCACACAAAAGAACACACTTCACAGTTTCCCAGAGCAGCGAGCCCGTCTGTGACAGTCTTCAAGTTTGCAGACAACACCATTGTGTCGGATCCATGACAGTGACAAGCCTGCATAAAGACAGGAGGTAGATCGGCTGGCCCTCTGGCTTCTGGAGAACCCCCTGAACACTGCCTCCCCTCACCATCCTAAGCAACACTGCTGAGGATTACTTGCAGTTCTTAGGAACCTGAGATGGTCCTCTCACATAGACCCTGTTTGGAAGGACTAGCAGAGACAGTGCTTTCTGCAACAACTCAAGAAGTACTACCTTCAACAGAAACTACTGATTCTCTTCTGCACTGCCATTGTTCAGTCTAGTTTGAGCACATCAATGGCTTTAGAGTTTAGCCCATCCACAAAACAGGTCCAAACTGCAAAAAGCAATTAGGTCTATTAGAAAGGATTATCAGCACTGACCTTCCCTCTTTACAGGACTTGTACAGGTCTAGGGTCAGAAAAGAGCAGCTAACATCTCTGCAAACCCAACAGATCCTAGAAACAAACTGGTTAGACTTTTACCTCCAGGTTGGCACTACAGAGCACTATTTGCTGAGACCGTTCACCCAGGCTGTCACTCTCATGAACACTGAACAGTCACCCAGTACCAGATCAATACCAATACGTCGGCTATGGTGGCAATCAGTGCAACCCTCATGACGTGATTCCCTGAAGGCAAGATTTGGAATCAAGTTTTGTGGGATATTGAAAATGTCCCTGTTGTTTATCTCAACTTTCAAGCATCCAAAATGCGTAGTAAATAAAGCAACCATAACAGTAGAGGATTTGCCTGTTGAATTGCAAACAAAAGTCTGGGTTTATTTGATGCCTGGAGGGAAAACCCCTGCACTTGATATGACACAAGCTAGCTCAAACCCACATTCACACACTCACTCTCTCACTTCTCTAAATCAAGAGCTTGAATAGTTGCATGCATACAAATGAATGAAAATGATTAAGACAGAGACGGCTTCATTTGGTGTGTGAGTCACTGTGAGAAGGTGTGTGTGCCTGGGTACATTTTTATTTTTTTCCATGAGGCACAGCTCTTTCTGTTCTTCTCCAAACTGAATAAATAGAGTTTAATGAAGAGATGGAGGGCAGAAGAGAGCGGGTTTTTGAATCAGACACAATGTGGTTATTTGTCTGGAAGCATTCATGTAATAAGCAAACACTTTTTAACCAAACCTAAGCTCAAAGATTGCAGTTAAAAAAAACACAGAATGATTTAGTAGACAGCTCAGCAGGAGCTCTCAAACTTTTCAGGCTTTTTAAGAGTCAAGGCATGTTGTAGTGACTTGAGGCTTTTTCAGATAGTTGTGACTCTTATTAGTTATAATAACTAAAGCTAACCTTTTTGGTTTGGTTGGATAGAAAACTTTTTATTAGTTGGCCTGAACTTTGTTAGGAGTTGTTTTTTGACTGCATCAAATTGGACCGTGTCATTGGATTGATTCTGAATATTACTGGTATATTATAGTAACTGGGTTTAAATTGGTCTGTTTTTTCATGAGATAACTTTTCATTATCTGTGATCTAAAATTGAATAAATGATAAAAAATTGTTAAGAACCGCTTCAACTGAAATGTTTATTGGTGACACCAAAGACCTGCCTACTTTAGTCTCTTCCATGCATCCAATTAGATTAATGTTAGAAATTCTCACTTTGACTTTACTCCCACAGGCCTCTCACATTGACTGGAGAATGGATTTTCCAATTGAAAACTCAAAGGGATTTAGAAAATGTTTAAGGTTATCTTTTGTAAAAGCTTTAAAAAGGAAAGTAAACAGTATTATCAAACCACATGATCTGGAGTGAGGGCAAAAAATATTTGCTTGTTAACCTCGGGGGACTGCAATTAAGGCAATGGTCTAGACCTCCATTGGGGTCTCCCTGCGCAGGTTTGAACACTGCCATTGTGTCAACATGGATGGTTCTTCTGCTTTTTCCTTATGTCACTTGATCTGCTAATTCTGTAGACTTCTACTGATCTCCTAAGTGGTATTGATAGTTAATATAAAAACAGGATAACATAGAACAAAACAGTACATGGGGGTATAGCTCAGTGGTAGAGCATTTGACTGCAGATCAAGAGGTCCCTGGTTCAAATCCGGGTGCCCCCTCTTTTGGGGAATTGGTGGATTAGTGGCTACAATAGCGCACTTGCACTCTGAGAAGGTTGCAAGTATCTGGTTCGATCCCCGCACACTACCACTGAGGGTCCCTGAGCAAGACCTTTAGCCCCAGATTGCTCCCCAGGTGCTGTGATAGCTGCCCACTGCTCCGTAAGGGATGGTTAAAAGCAGAAGACAAATTTCATTGGAATGTACGATTACAATGACAAATAAGGATTTCTTTCCTTCTATGTTTGTTCTGGAGGAGTCAGCGAAACAGCAACCTCTGATAGGTTATTAAGGTGTTGTTTTTGGCAGCTATCTTAGTTTTAGTCGTAGTTTTAGTCTTCGGGACAAAAATTATTGTTAGTTTTAGTCACATTTTAGTCATAACTAAATTAAATAGTTTTAGTCCAGTTTAGTCGACTAAAATTCAAAAAGGTTTTAGTCTCGTGGGAGGGAGGCCCCCAAATCAAATTCTGCTTAGGGCCCCCAAAAGGCTTGGGCCGGCACTGCACAGGAGGGAAGTGGGGAGAGCAGCTGCCAGATAAATCCTTCATTCAGAACCAGTCATGGCTGCACGCTGGATCAGAAAACAGTTCTGCTAACCAGATTCAGTCTAAAAAGCCTCTTATTCTGTTTATAAGTTTCGTTCTTATAAACAGGCATGCTGCTTTGCGCTTGAATTCAGGTGCGCAAAATTACGTTACATGTAATTTAGGTGCGCACTTTTAAGGGTCATTTTAAGGAAGTTGTAACAGCGGGGGCTTCAGCTCAGATCCGTCATTCCTCCTGTTCCCTCTAAAGGAGGGTTTAAAAGTTCACTGCTCACGATATATGTTCTTACACTGTGCGGCCTATGTTTTCGTTTGAGAAGACGAAGAAGAATTTACTTGTTTGCGCAGTGTGCGAGGTCGGGGGAAATCAGCTCGTAGACGGTCGTAACTCCGCTTCAACAGCAGGACGTGCTCACGATTGCTCACGATCACCTCACGAGGGCCGACTGAATTTCAAACATGTTTGATTTTCAACCGACCGTCCGATTCCTGATCGGGAGGTAGTCGTGAGAGGCTACTCGTCCCACGTTACCCCTGTATACTACACGACGCAGGACGCATGATCAAGCTGAAACTCGGCCCGGTCCAAAAAATTCTCGCACGATTGAAGAATCGGTCCGAAAAGGGCAAAAACTCGTACAGTGTACGCCCGGCTTTAGCTTGTAAGGAACAGATTGCAGCACAATAGGCAGAAATGTGATGCATTTTAAACGTCCGACAAACCATCCATTAATGTTTTTGTCCAGTCCCGTCAACGAAAACTCACACCCATGATTCGTCATGTTTTCGTCATCAAAGATCCATGTTTAGCTCCTCAGTTTTTGTTATCGTTATGAAATAAAGGGGCATCAACGAAATATTTTCGTCATCATCGTTGACGAAAACAACGATAACACCTGACTTTATTGACAACAACTTTGCTTATTTATCAGCCTTTTCTCTAATTCCCTCAACATGCAATAGTCTATTAAAGGCCTTTCTGTCAAACTTAGAACAACAGCAGTCTTCAAAAACGCAATCAAACAGCAACGATGCCCACATGGATAATTATAAAGTTAATAATTGTATAGGCTACATTCATAATGTTAAAATAAGAAGAGTAAATGACTGATTGGCAATATGTATCAGTTTTATTTTAATGCAAGCTGATAAAAAATGCAAAACACACACCTATAAGAAAAAGGAATCACTGACAATTGGTTCTGGTTGGTGTGACCACAGTGGACAGAGAAGGCACCCAGATTAACTAAATCTGGCTGTTAGCCTGGTCTGGAGCAGGCTAGCTGCACAGAATAATTCGCCATGGTATATGCTACTGCTTTTGTGAAACCGAGACAAGGCTTAATTCAGCCAGGTTTTCTGGAAAATCTGGAAAATTTGAGCATGATTAATGTTTTTGCCATGAAGTCTATACATAAAATTCAGACCAAACCCTCACCAAAATAGTAGTTTTATTTGCTTTAGTAAAAACCTAAACAAAATGCTCAATCACACAAAAGTAGTCAGAAACAAGTCTGGTTGGATTAAATAAAAGTGAAAAAGTAACATATTGCGTGTTGCATATTAAGCTCAGCACTGTGTAGGCTTGAATGACCTTTTGTACTGCACATGGTGCTTCATAAAACCTTTTAGAAGATCAAATCACATGCAATGAAACACTTACACAGATGTCAGTTTGCCAGAATATTACAGCTCAAGTTTAATAAACACTTTCACAAAAGTGTTTGGCTCAGAAGGCTACACTAATAAGATGCAGTGAACTACAGTAGATATTGGAGTAGGAAGTAGAGCATCTTTTCATCCCCCAGATCCATCCTTGCTGAGTAATTGATGATGTTACTCGCATTAACTGCAGACTATGTGTTGTGTCTGTTTAGTAGTGTCATCTGAAGACCCACAACTACAGTAAATCAGAAAAAGTAATTAGAGCAAAGAGTTCCCTCTTGCAATCTAAGAAATATTGCTAAGTCCTGTTCGGCTTTTAAGGATGATTTCAGACAGCTGCTTTTTACTAGGTTCATAAATAACAACTCAGTCTTGTTGGTGGCATGGAGATGAAACCTCTGGAGGTGTGCCGGGGTGTCTTAAACCCACTGGATGAATGGACTGGATCTTACCCATCCTGTGGATTTAAGGGAATTGCATCCATTGTTTATGGAAAAACATCTGTTGCTCTGTTGATTGCTCTGTTAGAGTTGGGAAGCTCAGAGGGTGAGTCAAAGATTAAAGCTACTTAGGATGTTTGTTTCTGGTTTGTCTGGGCACATCACTGCGTTCTGTTGCCAGGGATAAGTGTGTTGGGTCGACAGTGTTTAAATGAGTAGACTGCGTTGCAAAGTGCCATGCACATTTCACAAACCAAAGGCTTCTTAGGAGAGGAAACTGTTTTGGTGTGGTTTTGACCCTTACTGTACATACTGTTCATATTATAGTCCTTCTCAGCATGGTTCTGGTCAACTTTGATCCGCACCAAGAATCCCCTCATAGTGGTTTTTTTTTATCTTTTATTACCTACATTTCTCCAAGAGAGCTATTTCAAATATCTAAATAGATGAATCCCCAATGAATGTTTCAGAGAGTTTAGAACACTCGATTTTAGACAAAGGATCTACAATCAGCATCATTTCCTATTTTTCTATACAGACTTAAAACATACATACCATAAAGATTGAAATACATATTATTGATTTTGAAAATGGCATGAACATTCTGGAACTATCAAAACTGATAAAAGGACAAGAGCAATGAGCTATATACATGTCTAATGAAATGCAATTAATAACTGCTCTTCGCATTCAATGACAGTGATAGGAAACTCTACATGTGTTGAACTTGCATATGTTACCCAGGTTTTCCCTGTTTTGCAGTCTTACCTTCAGGGCATGAGCTGAATCTTGTTCTCCTCTGTCGCTTTGTGTTGGATTGAGGTAGGTCTTGATCAGGGCCAGGGTCAGGCTGCTGCACTGGCCTTACCAGAGCAGCTGCAGCTGCTGTGATGGGAAAGTGCTGTCGCTTTCTCATGCATGGAATCACATGGGCCTTTCCGAGCTCCTCCAAAAATAACCTCCTCCAGTTCCGCTTGCTCGCTCTCCAGGTAGGGCTTAGCTCACTCCACATGACGAAGACATTGTAGTTGGATATGTCAATGATATTGTGGAACAGGCCAGCGGGCAGTTTCGCTCATGCAGCTGTAAGTCCTTGTGACTTTGTGGAGGTTGTCCACTCCTCCTTTGTTGGCATTGTAGTCCAGAAAGATGGCTGGTTTTCTGTCTGCCCAGCACTCACCTCTACAGCCATTTAGTAATCTGCTCATATGGATGACATTCTTGTTCTTCTTTTGCATGTGTGAGACAACTAGTGTATGAGTGAAACCAAACTTAAAAGACCTATCCCCCCTTGTTGTAATCAGAGGGAGGACAACTCAGGTTTGTTCCATTTAACTGAGCCAACTATTAGGATTTTCTTTTTCTGGAGCACCTGACCAAGCTCATAAGAGGTGAAGAAGCTCTGACACGTCACGTTGTGTCCTCTTGGCCCTTCTGCCATCTCCAAGACAACCAGCATGATCATTTACATGCTTTTTCTTTTTACAATTTTACTGTTTTGAGATTCCCACATGCCTCTCAAAGAAGTAGTAAAGTGTAAGAAGTAAATGTCAGACAAATACTAGACATAAACATGTCCTGTACAGCTTCAACATTCCCTAAAACCACAATTTGTGATTTGACCCACACTGGTAGATCTAAAATCCATCTGAAAAGATGCAGGTCAAATTTGACTCAAAACGGTCTGTGGGCAAAGTGACTGTACAGAGAATTTGTTTTATTTTATTTTCATGTTTGTGTATTTTCGGTCATTTTACAAAAAAAATTGAAGTTCAGGTTAAAACTGATGTTAAAGCAGCACCGTGTAAGTTTTGACTCAAGTGTTTGAGATATATTAAGTGATTTTTAGGTCAATATACAACACTTGGCATGCATCAATGCTCCATGAAGGCTGCCCTTCTCAAAGACTTGCCTATGTAACTTGAGAGGTGGAGATCTGGCTCTGAATGCGTTATGTGACCTAGAGCGCTGCCTTATGGCAGTCTAAGCTGCCCTTAAAGTATGAGAGATAACCTTACATGCTTCTACTTTTCTCATCCTCGAGTCAAAGTATGCTGTGGCCATGGTTATCATTACAAAATGCAGTAAATAAAGTTCAAAAACCTGCATGCTAGCTCTTTTCTAACGCACAGTCTACTGTGTGTATATAGCTTCTGTATATATATCTATTTTATTTTATTTTATTTTGTCTGCACCATCAACACCAAGTCAAATTCCTTGTAAGTGCAAACCTACTTGGCAATAAACTTGATTCTGATTCTGATTCTGATTCCTCTGCTGAGATTCCTGCAGCCTTTCATATTGAATCTCATTGTAATGAATTTGAAATCTCTTCAACATAGAAAGTTCAAAAGCTGCTTTAACACTGCAAGTAACATCAGGAAAATTTACAACCATAAGTTAAATCTTGGAAAACACACAAACGTAAGTTCTGTGTCAAAAAAATATATAAATTGAGTTTATAGGACAAAAATGTACATTGAATTTAAGGGGGCTGTCAGTTTTTACAGCATTGTTGTCTGTGCAGTCCTTCTCTTCCACTGCTCCTGGAGCTCCCCCTCCCTCTCCCTCTCCCCCTGACTTGGCCTTGTCCTCCCCCTCTCTGTTTCAATGGGAGACTCTGACTATGATCCAGAGGGTGAATGTTGTGTTGTCTTTACAAATAACTCAGTGACTTCTGAACCTGCTGGTCCAACATGGTCTGCTATCAGATTCTAAAACCGACTGTTTAATTTTACTACACTGCAGTGTTGCCAGTGGGCTTCAGTGGCACTAAATCTGGAAGTTACAGGACTAGTGCCCCTAGTGGCTAAAAGTTACATGTGCTGCTTTAAGGTTATTTTTGCTGTTGACAAATGTCACAAACGTGTGAAATTTGACCCTAATAGTATTTGCATGTGCCATGGTTTTACTCTCATTTCTAGTTGTGTTTAGGTTTACGATGTTCCTATGGCAATTTAGTGTGCTCATTTATATCAGATGTATTCAGCAAAAATTTGTTTGCATGAATGGATGTCGACAAGTGATTTATGCTAGTAAAACTAACCCTACCTGACACAACTTTTATTGCTGCAGAAGAGCTGCAGAAAAGACTCATTCAATTTGCTAACAGCAAGCTTGTATATTTAGGGTTCCAAGCCCGCAGTGCAGAAAGAACAGGCTATGCAAGGCAGAGCTGTTCGTCTGCTCTGTGAGCAGAGAACCCTATTGTTTTTCGTGTTTTTTCATTATTCTTCTCCGCTAAAATGCGTTGTGCGGCCCATGCGGATTTGTAACGAATCGATTGAATCAGGTATCTAAGTACAGAATGTTCATCGCTACTCAAACCCAGAAATTCAGACCCCTCAACAACTAGGGGGCGCTATAACAAAGGACAATGCGTTTCAGCCTGTAACCACCAAACTCCTGGTCCCACACTCAAAAACTTCACATCACTTTGTTTATTGGATGATTCTGCATCAAAAAGGGAATTGGCACACCCTTCATTTACTAGCTGCTTTTTGAGCTACATGGCTACAAAGGTTAAACTTTTCTTGTTAAACTCCTCCTAATTTTTTGTGCAATCCGCGCAAAACTCCATATATAACCGTGTAATGGACAAATAAAAAAGGTTATCGCGGCGGATTTTTTTATTTTGATGTGGTGTTCAGCTTGCTGATTATCCTAAAACCATAACAGATTTTAACATGTCCTTCATAATCCATACTCCAAATAAGATTCTGCACACGTGTCCCGCCTTTGAGGATCGTCCATCACTAGGGGGCGCTGTGATGTCAAGAAATCTACTACGCAAGAATGGCGGATCGGATTTTTACAAAACCTTCTTTATTCCCTTCTATTCATAGCCCTGAACTAAAGTATTAAATATGGTAATGATTGAAACAAGTGGGCGGGGCCTATTTCCAAAAGTGTGAAAAAAACCTTGAAAACTAGAAAAATTCACCTAAAATCAATGTTTTGGTGTAATGAGCTCAGATTTTCAGGATGTATTCCTTGAATAAGGTGTAACAATTCTCTCACTGCGTGTATTGAAGTTTTTGAAAGTGCCACACTTTTCCAAACTTTTTTTAAAAGTTTGGAAAATGGAGAAATCAATGTATTTTCCACAAATATTGTTCAATGCCAATAGAAATGGCCTCTCTTTATAAAGCACATGAAGACTAAACATGGATTTCAGTTTGGTAAAAACCCAGGCGATTTTGACCTATTTACAAGACATTGAAATTTACATGTACAAGACTATAATGTTTAATTTTTTTTTCTCTGAAAATCTTTTCTGAATGACCATGAAAAAAATCAAGCGCTTAGAGAAAGGATTCTTGGAGATCCATGAATAGTTTCACAATTTTAGAGCAGACCATTGATTTTTAATTAATTTATTACGTATTAGGGAATGACATCAAAAAAAAGTATTTTCAGAAAATGAGGCGTTGCTGTCATCTGGTGGTGAAACAAATATAATACAGTAATGAGTAACGTAACTCTAATGCTTTTTATTGCTCTTAATGCTCTTAGAGATAATTTTAATGCCATCAACAAGTACACATGACTCTCATATATATATATATATATATATATATATATATATATATATATATATATATATATATATATATATATATATATATATATATATATCTCATAACATTAAAGCAAGACCATTTCCACATTGTTTTAATGTTGATTGTGCATCAGTTTGTAATTGTATGTCAGTAGAAGCTGGTCTTTAAAGTTTCACTTAGTATTCAGCTGTGAGGATAGAGAGAAAGAAGAGAAGATGACAGAGGAAGGATTAGGACAGACAGGGGAAAGCGACAGGTTGGTCTAATATTAGGTGGAAGTGAGAGAACAGCTACTTAATCCCAAGCAATTTTTACAAATAATATATAATGCTTTTTTCACCATATGACTTAGTGGAGAACGCCACAGACAAGGGGTGAAGGAGACAGACAGGAGATCAGTGATAGAAGAGACAAGTGATGACATCAGGTAGGATTAATTACATTAGGGAGGTAACAAAACCTATATACCATGATGGTTTGAATTTCTGATGACCATCTTTCATTGTGTTTTTTTTTGGGTAAATTAGTGCAGGCAGACATGGTGAGTCAATCACCACAAAGGATAATGTGAAACAGAAAGGTGCAGATGAGGGAGAGAACCTGAGAGGTCCAGATGATGAAGAAGAGGGAGAGGAGCAGAGAAGTCCAGATGATGAAGTGTAAAAACAAGTGTACTAAGAAATGATTATTTACAATCACATTTATATATGAGATTTGCTAACATACAATCAGTACATAACAACAGAAATACAAGTACATTTGATTGCTTCTGTGAGAACTCATTCCTTTTACAAAAATTATACACATCTGAGAAAATTACTTTTGTTTAGGTAACACTTTATTTGTGCATAAGATTTACATGATACTGTCATAAACAGGGGCTGCACAGTGGAGCAGTGGGTAGCACTGTTGTCTTCTGGGTTCAAATCCTCCTGGTTCTTTCAAATCCTCTGGGTCTTTCTGCATGGAGTTTGCATGTGCTCCCTGTGCATGCGTGGGTTCTCTCCGGGTACTCCGGCTTCCTCCCACAGGCCAAAAACACGACTGTTAGTTTAATTGGCTTCTCTAAATTGTCCTTAGGTGTGAGTGTGTGACAGAATGGTTGTTTGTCTTGTCTGTCTCTGTGTTGCCCTGCGACAGACTGGCGACTTATTCACCACCATACGTTGTGAAATGAATAGAAAATAGAGTCAAGACATTGACAAGGTTAGAAATAATGATTTGTATTTGAAATAAGATTTTTTTTTACATCAAACTTTGCTTTCGTCAAAGAATCCTTCATTTGCAGCAATTACAGCATTGCAGACCTTTGGCATTCTAGCTGTTAATTTGTTGAGGTAATCTGGAGAAATTGCACCCCACGCTTCCAGAAGCAGCTCCCACAAGTTGGATTGGTTGGATGGGCACTTCTTGCGTACCATAAGGTCAAGCTGCTCCCACAACAGCTCAAAGGGGTTCAGATCTGGTGACTGCGCTGGCCACTCCATTACCGATAGAATACCAGCTGCCTGCTTCTGCTCTAAATAGTTCTTGCACAATTTGGAGGTGTGTTTAGGGTCATTGTCCTGTTGTAGGATGAAATTGGCTCCAATCAAGCGCTGTCCACTGGGTATGGCATGGCGTTGCAAAATGGAGTGATAGCCTTCCTTATTCAGAATCCCTTTTACCCTGTACAAATCTCCCACCTTACCAGCACCAAAGCAACCCCAGACCATCACATTACCTCCACCATGCTTAACAGATGGCGTCAGGCATTCTTCCAGCATCTTTTCATTTGTTCTGCGTCTCACAAGCGTTCTTCTTTGTGATCCAAACACCTCAAACTTGGATTCATCCGTCCACAACACTCTTTTCCAGTCTTCCTCTGTCCAATGTCTGTGTTATTTTACCCATCTTAATCTTTTTCTTTTATTGGCCAGTCTGAGATATGGCTTTTTCTTTGCCACTCTGCCGTGAAGCCCAGAATCCCACAGCCGCCTCTTCACTGTAGATGTTGACACTGGTGTTTTGAGGGTACTATTTAATAAAGATGCCAGTTGGGGACCTGTGAGGCGTCTGTTTCTCAAACTAGACACTCTAATGTACTTATCTTCTTGCTCAGTTGTGCAACGCGGCCTCCCACTTCTTTTTCTACTCTGGTTAGAGCCTGTTTGTGCTGTCCTCTGAAGGGAGTAGTACACACCGTTGTAACAAATCTTCAATTTCTTAGCAATTTCTCGCATGGAATAGCCTTCATTTCTAACAACAAGAATAGACTGTCGAGTTTCAGATGAAAGTTCTCTTTTTCTGGCCATTTTGAGCGTTTAATTGACCCCACAAATGTGATGCTCCAGACACTCAATCTGCTCAAAGGAAGGTCAGTTTTGTAGCTTCTGTAACGAGCTAAACTGTTTTCAGATGTGTGAACACATTAATAACTGCTTGCAGTTCTAGTTGTTTTAAAACAAGCCTGAATTTATCAGTTCCTGTTGTTTAAAACCTTTTAATTATTGCACTGAAAAGTACCAACTAAAAAATTAAGCAAAAAAGGTCTCAGTTATATTAGTTACTTCACTGAAGTCATGTGAATTGTTCGGGCTGAATTGAAAAAATGTTTTATCTTCCAGTATGATCGTTTTTGCCATCCTACACACATGCACTCAAAATAAGGATTACATTTTTTCAAATTTGTGTGTTATTGCAATAAAATATACTTTTAAAGGCTTTTAGCAGCATTGCCACTGGTTCATGGCGCTGTAGTAAATATCCAAGATTAAAAAACACCTTTAGCAAGCACTGTGATAAAAGGGGATGATACATTTTTACTATCTGTGCTGTACACCAATAATAAATATATCTATCTTAACCTACTTATGGTTATGGTCTCTGTACTCTGGTTTATCCACTTTTGTGTAATTTCATTCTTCAGTCCACTTCTGTTATCTTTTCCAGTGTAAAGTTTTTATTTTGTAATTCTCATTTTGTATAAATTTTTTAAATAATCCTTGAATTAGCTTGAGCAGGTTTAAATTTAGTTCACGGACACTAAGACCTTGTTCTGATCCTGACAAGAAGAGAAACAGTGCTGCTGTTTTGGTCATGAGTGAACTGCTGGAATTGAGTCCTTGAAAAGCACCTGTTCCAAATATTTTTCTTACATGCCAAATCAAACCAAAATCAATCCTCTCATTCTCAGAGCAGTCAGGAAATAAACCCCACATGGTTTTTGGGAGCTGTGCCTTGCTCTTTCTTCTAAAACTGGCCAGATTTGTGAAGTGTTTTAATGGCTCTTGTTTAGAGTTTGATAAATATCCTCATCTCTTGTTAAAACCCTCATCTATAACACATACACATCATGTCTTTCCTCCCACTGCCTCTTTATCATACTTCACTTTCATCTTTTCATCCATGTGCTCTTAACACAAAGAACTGATTTCCGTTGGCTTCAGTTTCCATGACGTTTCCTCCTAGCTAAGGAACGGATGAGCTGAGTTAAGAGGGAATTATGGGTGGCTGGATTACTGACGACAAAATCAGATGATGAAAAAAATGGCAATAAGACAGCACTCCGATTCAGTTCCTATTGTAAACAAAAAAAAAGTGTTTAACTGATTGTGGGTGCTAAGCGTAAGAGCTTGCGTGTATTTACATATGCATTAGCGTGTGCAGTCAAACATCCATGTCTAATGATTGCACAGGAGCGAGAAGGCAGACGGATTCACCCTGTTTGTTTTGCCTCCTGGCTAAATGCAGTTCAGTCTGTTGGGGATGTTCACTGGTTTGCTTGATGTATTTAAATGGCTTTAGCGGATAAAATGTGTAATAGATAGTGACTGTGTGTCTCTAATAAGGTTGGAGGCAGTGGAAAGAAAAATGTTGTGTACTGGAATAATTTCAAAACTTGTTATAGGTAAAGATGAGCAGACCCAAGATTTACAACTTGTATACTGACTAACCTGAATTTATTGTTCATTTTTTTCCTGGATAAAACTTCTGTATGACAGAGACTGCAGGTTAGTGACCACGTTTAACTGGGAGTGATTATTCACAAACGTAATGGTCACTAACCTCTTCTCAAAGTTCAGTCCGGGACTGGTGATGAGAATCGGTTCCAGCCGGCTGGCTGCCAATGCGGTGCAGCGGTCGTCGCTCAGTGAGTCCCAGGGCAGAACTCCTCCAGACGATCGGTGGTCAGAGGACAGGTGGAGGATCAGAACTGTGAGACGATCGTGGGCAGGAAAATCAGGAGGATGAACCAGAAGCCGATGTCGGGGACGAGATGCAAGGTCAGAGCTAGGTGGTCAGATGTCAGATGAGGCGCCAGAGGGAGATCCAGGATGAGATCGGGACACAGTTCCAGGCTCGGTACACAGTCAGGCTTACGGGTTAGACGAGGTCAGGCAGGTTCGGTGGTCAGGTAGCAGGTCCGGTTCGATACACAAGCAGACAGGGATCAGGCAGGCTCAGAGGTCGAGAGGCAAAACAGGTCTGGATCAGGTAATCGGAACAAAGAACGCTGGAATAGATCTCACCACTGGCTTGAAATAAACTGGCACTGCTGTCTTGTCAAAGAGCTGGTTATATACTAGTGGGAGCAGGTGGAACAGATCTGAGGTGATGAGGAATGGGCGGAGCTAAGCAGGTGTGTGACATGAGAAATTAGACCAGGCAACAGTGCCGAAATCATGACACAACGAAGATGTATTTTTTTAAAGCCAAAAGGAATGATATGTGTTGTTACTTTCTACACTGAGAATAGGAACAATTATGGGCCCACCACTTAATTAAGTGTTTCTGAGATCTTTGAAAAACTCTTCGTTTTAAACAGTGGCCTATCCACGAGTTTAGTATCCATACACTCAAATACACAACTTTACTACCCTATGGGTCTGTTTTCTCACATATTATGTATAAGTTCATTCAACAGATAGTTCAGATTTGTTAAAAAGTAAATGTTTTTACCAAATCCACAATAGCGCACTAAGTGACAATCTAACAATCCTTATAAAATCATGTGGATAGAACATTTAATTTTGAAGTGATCCAAGTGCCAACATACTTTTAATTAGTAAACCATGACTCCCAGTTTCATGTTATGTACATATCATGACAGAGAAGGTGATTTCTCTCTGCCACTCTTCAAAATTAAACAGCAAACATAGCATTCCAGTTAGACAAAAATATTTTGATCTTCAAGAATCATGAATTAGCTACAGGATCATAACTTTCCCATATCTCCAGTCAGAGCAATAGTTAAGTGTAAAACAACCATACCTATCAAAACAGGGTTCGAAAATAACTTTGGTTCATCTGGCCATCCCAGACAGCATGAAAGACGGTAAGAAAAACTGCAGCAAGAGGTAACATCTTGGGATCACTAAGTCTTCATGACAACCATTCATATCTATATGCACGCCATCTGGTTGTTTAGGAGGTGAGCCCAGAAAACACCTTTTTTATCCTACCATCACAACATCTGCTAAACGTCACTGGAACCTTAGTTTAACCAAATGGGCTTTGGCCAAATAGGGCTAAGATTGTGTAGTTTGGCAACAAACTCAACAAAAGAAATTATGTGAAAAAGCTCCTCTTTTCTACTGTTAAATATATTGACGGATCTGTAATGCTGTGACCCTGTTTCTCTCACAAAGGCCCTGGGAACCTTGTTATATGCAATGACATTCTGACAGTTTTCTCCTAGAAAACTGATAACGCGTCATCAATTGGAATTACAGCTAAATGAGCCAATAGATACGTCTAACGCCACACAGACTTACATTTTCACCTAAATCGTGAAGAAAGCCTGTGGAGTGAGCTGAAGCGTGATTCTCTGGCGTGACTATGGTCCTATTGTTGAAGGCCAGCAAGCTGAACACCACATGAACACATTTAAAGTAAAAACTACTCACAATTATACGCTCATTACTCTGAAATGGATCAAGCGCAACTGGATGAAAAGGTAGACTGCGGAAACAACTGTAGGAAAGTCCACCTCTGAATGCCACAAATTAAAATTAAAAATTCTGATTGGCCGAGTCAGAGTCCAGGGTGGAACCCTATGGGAAACCATTCCACAACTGGCCCTTTATGTTGTGGGGACAGATTACTTTTAACATGGACAATTAATCCTATTTGTTTCATTGAAATCCTTCATTTGTGTTGATGTTTTCTGATGTTTCTGTTCGAAGCACTCACTGCTTTTTTGATGAGACAAACAAAAGCAGAATTCTCGGGACAGAGCCAAATATTGTTTTTACAGACCCGTATCCATACTGTATGGAGATCTTGCATTTTTGGACTTCAGCTAGAGGCTTTTCAAGCAACCTAAATGGAGCACAGTTAAGCATCGGACCAACCATCTGTGAAGAACATGGGAATTTTACAGACAAAGCAGCAGAGACAACAAGGGTGTGTTCACTCTTTCCATAAACAGAATAAAGATGTGCCATTGTCTAAACAGAAAATGGATGGCAGGCCCCACAGAGACTGAAACTGCTTTCTCTACAGTAAAATGCTCTTTGAGAGTCCTGTGAAAATAACCAGTTTTGCTGTCCAGGAAGGGCAAATGTCTGAGTTGAGTCGTTCACACTGCGACCTGCAACTTGTACTTTGAACTTTGCAAGAAAAGACTAGCCAGAAACCCACTGTTATGTCTGTATGCGTGTATGTGTTTCACGGCACCACAGAGAGAAGTAGTGATGATGGGGTAATTAGGTTGCAGATGTGGCAGCCTGCTCCCAGAATAGGTCAGAGTCATCAATCAAAGACACTTTCACAATACAGGCTGAGTGGGAAGCTGTTTTTGAGCATGACTGAGAAAGAAAGGGAGACAGACAGACAGAGATCCTATTGCGTACAGTGCATCCATTTATATGAGGGTGTGGACTCCCAAAATGTGCAGAAATTTGTTTGTCCAGACTAAGGATACATTCGCAAAGTAACAAAGAGCCTTTTGTTGCAAAGAGCCTTTGTTACATTCCAAGTTTCTTTATTGTAACTGTATGTCAAACTTGTAGCTTTTTTTTAATGCAGCATTGCTCCACGTCTGTTTGTCTCCTGAAAAATACATTAGATGAGTCACAGCTCTTTTTAAATTGCATTTACTTTGTAAATAATTTGGCACCATCTTTAATTTTGGATTTTTATGCAATTATTCCATCCATCCATCCATCCGTCCATCCATCCATCCGTCCATCCATCCATCCATCCATCCATCCATCCATCCATCCATCCATCCATCCATCCATCCATCCATCCATCCATCCATCCATCCATCCATTGTCTTCCACAGGGGCAGGGGCAACAAGTCCCAAATATTCCTCTGCCCAGTAACATCCTCCGGCTTGGGGATCCTAAAGGCCCGTTTACACTACACTTTTTTAACCGAGTAACCGAGACCAGTCCGAGCTCGGTAACCGAGATAACTCTTGTGTGTAAACGGTCAGCAGACTGAACCAGACCGCGCTAAACATAACCGGACCGCGCTAACTGCAGACCAGCTCTTGGGTAGGTCTCGGCCTGGTTCTATTTTATCCCGGTTTCTGATAACGAAGAGCGCATGAGCAGACGGCGTCATGCCCTTACAGTCAGCTGACTGTCAGCGGGTTTTCCAGCATGTCTGGCTGCACGTCCCGATTCACACTCCATTCAGACAAATTTCAGACATTCATAATAATACTAGCTTCCTTACCGTGACACACGGTTTCCAGTGATGATTCTGCTTAGCAGCGCAATGAACCTCAGCGTCTGTCATTGTTTCCAGCGTCTGTAAATCCTTATTAGACGTTCGTTTGTCTCATCCACTTCCCAAAAAGCCAACTTTCTCAAGTAAATTCACCAATGGTTGCCTTCTTCCCCTGACTCTCTGCAAACACCGAAATATCACAATATCAAGCATAACTTCCTGAATGTTACGGGCGCAGCTGTTTTTTTTGCTGCTTCCGCCTTCAATCCCAGAGAGCGGTAGTACCGCAGATCGCCACTAGGGGGCGAGGAGCAACCAAGGAACCGAGATAAGCTTTGTGTGTAAACGGGTCGGCTTGTCTTGGATAACTGAACCAAGCTCGGACTGGTCTCGGCATGGCTCGGTTTTTAGATGTAGTGTAAACGGGCCTTATGGTGTCCCCCGAGCCAAACGGGATAAATGGTCAATCCAGAGATCTATGGGTCTGTCTCAGGGGGATGTGCTCAGAAAGCTTTCAAAGGGAAGTACCTAGGGGCCATGCTGATCCAATAACTGAGGTCCTCCCCCTACCTACTTGTGTCCAGGATTTCATTCTTTTGGTCATGATCCACCTCATAATCACAGATGAGGGTTGAAACATAGACAGACTGGTAAATCGAGGGCTTTGCTTTTTGACTCAGATCTTTGTTTACCACAAAAGATTAAAACAGCATCCCCTTTACTGCAAATGCCACTCCAATTTGTCTATCAATCCTACCATCATTTGTGAACAAGACACTAAGACTGAACCACAACCCAAAGGGCGTAATTCACCTTTTTCTGGGCAAGTACCATGGCCTTAGACTTAACCCCCTTTTACACCAGCTCCATTTGACCCAGCTGTACTCGGCTACATGCACTTTGCGAGCATTTCGATTACAGTTTGTTGTGGCACCAGTGTGACTTTTCCCGTCCCTGCTCAGGAGTAGGGCCAAAATGTGACTTAAACAGAAATTAGAAATATAATTTTATTATTTACAAACTCTAAACCATGCCTGAAAGAAACAAAAGAAAAGAAAAAGGGCATGTATAGAAGTCATTATATGTGTATAAAAGGACTTCCATTTGCAGACGGGCATGCTTTATTTAATAACCAGAATCAGATCTGCAGATTTAGCAAGGCTTTCTCTCATTTTTTTTATACACTGGAAGCTATTACATTTTGACTCTAAAAAGTGTTTGGTTCAAAAATACGTTCACTGCTCCTAATCTAACCAATGTGTGCAGGAGGAGTGATAATGCACAGGAGGCTGCAGCGGCAACTCCTCTCTGGATTGTCTAGTTCTCCCTGCAACTGGCGGATTGCCGGTTAGATCCCCCGCTCTGACTGTCTCCGTCGTTGTGTCCTTGGGCAAGACACTTCACCCGGTGTATGGCAGCCTCGCCTCTGTCAGGGTGTGAATGTGTGGGTGAATGACTAAACTGTAGTGTGAAGCGCTTTAGAGGTCGTCAGTACAATACAAGTACAAGTACAAGCCATTTACCTTAGCGTCGATCTTGCCATGCCTAAAGCAAAAAGATCCCATAAAGTCCTAAATTGAATCCCATGAGGACAACTTTGGAGCAGATCAGCATGTCTCATCTCCCCTCTCCATTTCTGTCACCCCTGATATTTATCCCATTATATCCCAAATATTCAAGACGTTCTTGCATATAAAACAATACAAGCATTGTATTGTTTTTATTTATAATGGCACAGATTCTCAACTGATGTGACGCTGCCTGTCAATCAGTCTTGGAGGCTTGTAAGTAACTGACCAATGAGCGATTACAATTTGTCCCAACGTTAAACACACCTTACCTGCAGAAGCTGCACACCCTTTACCTCTGACAACATTGCTGGGATTTTACATTGCGAACGCATTTTAGTCAGAAGAATTTCATTACAGTTTGTTATGCAATTACACCTGTTTGATTATGAAGATTATTATTAATTATGATTGATAATTATAATTTAATAATATATCATTCAAAATCAAAGGATAGCTATAACGAAATTTAACTCAAATGGTTGTGATCAAGGGCTATGAGCCTGTAATGATTAACACTAACAATTGGATCATTAATTAGCAGTTATGGATTTATTTATACCGGAAAAGTGTTATTTAACCAGTTGTTGACTGGTTAGACTTATCCAGCAAACGTTGATAACTTTAATTATAATTGCAATTGGAGTTTTATTCCTTACTCCTTTACCACAAGCCAGTGAAAAGTTATTAGCGCAAAAAGGAGATAATTAGTAGCTCTTAGAGACCATTCAATTTCTGACTCAAAATAATCACAAACACCTACGATTTCACAAGCTGTTATTTATTAAACTGATAATTCCCTGTTACAGCAATTATTCTGCTTAATAAAACAAAAGGAAACACTACTCGCTACTCAATAGAACATGCAAAAGAAAATAAATGAAAATAAAGTAAATACAAAATTAATTGATAGGTAGCAATGCTTAAATCAATTCACAGTTGGTAGGGAATCTCATTGACATCAACATTAACCATCACAATCAACATGTCAGCACTTTGATGTAACAGCATTGAAAGACATGGGCTAAATAGCTCTGAGGTAGCAAAACTGGAGTACCGAAACAGGCCTGAAACCAAGTTGGAGAACGCTTCTTGCACAACTAGCCGCTAACAATGTGGTTCTTGGCCAACGGCAGCTGACTAATGTTATTTTACAACAATCTAGAGCTACTCGGTGCCCTTCCCAAGATGGCGACTATGACGACATATGACCTACGACCTTGCCTGCGGTGCGTAAGGAAGCGGTCCTGATGACGTATCTAACACACTAGCCTAGCGTGGATGGAAGATGGAAAAAAAACTAATTTTGGCCCATCGGCGTGTCCAGCTTATCATCAACAAAACCAAACACAGCAAAAATCCCTTATAATGCATGCACACATTAGAAATATTCAGCACAGTTAAACAACCTCCCTTTGGAGTAATTAAGCATTAAACTATTTTCTAATAGGTTCTGCCCAGGCACAAAATATCACCTTCTGGGTGAAAAAGGGAAATAAAAAAAGAAGATCCCTTTTACTTTGCGTTGCTCCGCTGAGGAGATTGGTGGCTCCGGGCGGAGGCTCGGGTAGGATGGGCACGGTTCTCTGAGAGGAGAAAGACACGTACTCTGGGCGTGTCTCCGACGATCTGTTTGGCCAAAACAATGAGCGGAGTCCGGCGATCTCTGGAAGATAACAGCTTGAATTGAATTAACGTTAATTTTAAAGTCAAGACCTCCCTGATTGGAATGCAGGGGAAAATATGAATCGGTGGAGCTCGGGCCGGCCGAGAATCGAATCACAGACCATGTGCGAATCTGCGCGTGGGGATCAGCTGACACGTCTTCTCAACAAGGCGGCTGCCCGACAATGAAGACTGAGATGATAGGGCAGCACACTTTTATAGTCATTTCCATGGTAACCAGATGAAGTTTCCACGGGTTGGCCGTTAGCCGTGTTGCATGCTGGGAGCTGCAGTCTGTCATGTCATAATGAACATTTACTTAAAAACAAGTTTTTTAAGTAAATTAGGTGGAGTTTTAGAGCAACAGGGGACAGTTGAGTAAATGGCAGGTCACCGTAAAAGGCATTATGTTTGTGTTGTTCTGATTTTAACAACTAGGTGTCATTATTAATTATTGTTCCTTTAAACCTGGGTTTTAACATTGATTTGTCTGTGGTTACCTTGAAATAACTTCACTGAAACGTTGGACAACAAATTTTTTCCCTGTCCTATTTTCCTTAAAGGAACTATACCTGAATTAATTTGTGTCTGGTTAAGAGAAATGCTTTTCACGCAATGTATTATGATTTAGGAGACGTAATTTGATAATAATAATTCACTCACTGATTGCACAATCAAGTGAGCCAAGGCTTTCTTCAGTAGGAATAAGCAGCAAACTGGGGACAGCCTTGGATGACTTTATCTGCCAATGGCAAAACAAGGTGCAGAGCCGTTGCTAACGAGCAGCTCCTCTAGTGCATCCACAACAGGGTATGCAACCAGAATAGCATGGAAGTGTTGACCATTCACATAAGATAACGTAATTTACCTGAGTGGCAGCCATTTATGTAAAAAAAACACAAAAACAAAAAAAACAACAACTACAACAAAGAAAAGTCCCTCAATGAAGCCATGTTCACTTACGGAGGATTGTGCATGAGCTTGAGGTGCTTGTTTAGTCTCGTGCATGTTTAGGGTTTCTCACTGGGGAAAAAAACAATTGTGGGCGGGGCTTGCAGTTCAAATTAAACGGTTCTCTTCCCTTATGGTTCGAATTTGTGCAGAACATTGGTAGAGAAGGCAAAAAAGCCTTCTCTACCAATGCTAAAGGACCATTGCTGTGAGCTTCACTATCTCTGCCCCTAAATCATCTTTGTTGTCGGGGGTTAGATACACTTCTTCGTGGGTGGATCTTACAGTTGCCGTCATGTCAGCTGGACTTGTGTCTGGTTTTTAAAAGGTCGTTCCAGCACACAAATATGGTCTGATCTAAACCATTATATTTCATCTCTAGCTGTATGTTTAGGGTATATTCTTTTGCGTTTGATCTGTCTTTTGCTCCATCTATCTTCCCATCAACCCTGGTTAGCTTTCTTATCCCTGCTGAGGAAAAGCTTACTCACAGTATGATGCAGCCATCCCCATTTTTCACTGCTGGGATGGTGTGTAAAGGGTTATGTGCAGTGCTATTTTATCTGCCACTGAGATTCTTTTGCATGAGAATATTTGAATGCTGGTCTCATCTCACCAGAGCACCTGTTTCCACGTGCTTGCTGTGTCCCTCCCCAGTACAAAAAAAGAGGTGCATTCCATGCTTTAAACTGATCTCTTTCATAAAGGTTTAAAATCCACGTATCATTTTCCTCACACTTTACAGTTATGAGCTAATTTATGTTAGTATGTCATGTCCTATCACAAGAAAATGCATTGCAGTTTGCTTTTATAATGTGTAAAGTTTGGAAAGGTTTGCAAGGCAGTGCATTTAAAAACACAGAATGAAGGATCTATGCAGATGCCTGGTACAATGACTTTTACCATTAAGCTTTTGTCTCCACACTCCATCTACCTCACCTCCCACAAAAGCATGACCAGTAGACAGGGAACTCCTTAATGCCAATGACCATGGTCTACTCTCAGCAGCTCATACATACAATTTCCATTGCTCTGCATTACTGTTCTCTGCTCTTTGCAGAACCTTTGCACTCCAATAACCCAACAAGCCTGTATGCAGAATTTGTGCTTTTACATCTACTCCCTGTTAGGCCAACAGGAAATCAGCTGGCTGTGTTATCTGTATCTTATTCACTTTTCAAAGCATTATTGCATTTGTAAGCATAACGTAATAATTAGTTTAAGCTCATTGTACCTCATAAAAAGCCAGATGAGCTCCGTTTTTCAGTTTGTCATACTGGAGCCAAACTAATTGGTTTTATGCTGAGCTGCGCTATTTGAAAGTGTTTAAAGCAGAATCATTACCCTGTTGAGGTTTCTCCTCTCTTCTGAAGCCTTAGTGTTTATAGGGGATTTTTTCTGTAATATATTATTTTTTGTATCAGGATGTCTGTAACTGCGCAGTATATCATGACATTCCAAAGTATTAAGGCACACCAAACATAACGCCTTGTACATTTTCTATGTTTGTGCAAACAGGGAAAAGGGCTACCATGGGGGGTTCTGTGTCCCCCCTTGGTAGCCACACTGTATTCAACTTCCGTCCCTAATTTACCAACCTTGCTCCAGTTCAGACACTAGACTGCACCCATTTGTATTCTAGACCTGTGATCTGTAGTCTATTAGATTTCAATTTTTTATTTTTTATTTATATAGCGCCAAATCATGAAACATGTCATCTCAAGGCACTTTACAAAATCAAGTTCAATCATATTATACAGATTGGGTCAGATTATACAGATTGGTCAAAATGTCCTATATAAGGAAACCAGTTGATTGCATCAAAGTCCCGACAAGCAGCATTCACTCCTGGGGAACCGTAGAGCCACAGGGAGAGTCGTCTGCATTGTACATGGCTTTGCAGCAATCCCTCATACTGAGCAAGCATGAAGCGACAGTGGGAAGAAAAACCACCCATTAACGGGGAAAAAAAAAACCTCCGGCAGAACCGGGCTCAGTATGAACGGTCATCTGCCTCGACCGACTGGGGTTACAGAAGACAGAGCAGAGACACAACAAGAGAGACAAAAAAGCACAGAAGCACACATTGATCTAGTAATCTGTTCTACATTAGATGGTAATAGTCGGTGATCTGTCCTCCCTGGATGATTTCACAGTCAACAGAACGTCAGACCAGGTGTACCTACTATGAAGAAAAAAGAGAGAGAACAAAAAGTTAAAAGCTGAAATGACAACAGTCTTTTCAATGTAATGCAATGCAAATCTGGAGAACAGTAGACTGGAGAACAGTA
The DNA here is from genome assembly GCA_037039145.1 of Fundulus diaphanus. Classification (NCBI taxonomy): domain Eukaryota; kingdom Metazoa; phylum Chordata; class Actinopteri; order Cyprinodontiformes; family Fundulidae; genus Fundulus; species Fundulus diaphanus. Next base: position 32,587,749 of record CM073137.1, read on the forward strand.
GAAATCAGTAGAGTGAGAAAAGTAGGCCCTGATGTCCTCCAGTAGCCTAAGCCTATAGCAGCATAACTATAGAGGTAGCTCAGGGTAACATGAGCCACTCTAGTTATAAGCTTTGTCAAAAAGGAAGGTTTTAAGATTAGTCTTAAAAGTAGACAGGGTGTCTGCTTCACGGACCAAAACTGGGAGTTGGTTCCACAGGAGAGGAGCCTGATAGCTAAAGGATCTGCCTCCCATTCTACTTTTAGAGACTCTAGGAACCACCAGCAGACCTGCAGTCTGAGAGCGAAGTGCTCTGTTAGGAACATACGGAGTAATCAGAGCTCTGATATATGATGGAGCTTGATTATTAAGGGCTTTATACGTTAGAAGAAGAATTTTAAATTCTATTCTTGATTTAACAGGAAGCCAATGAAGGGAAGCTAAAATTGGAGAAATATGATCCCTCTTGTTGATTTTCATCAGAACTCTTGCTGCAGCATTTTGGATAAGCTGAAGACTTTGAATTGCAAACTTTGGATTTAAGTTCCATTGTGCTGTTGGAGTCAGCACAATACTCATAATAAATTGGAGATGCTGCTTGTAACTCTAGGCTTAGTCTAATTTTGCGTATGTCTTGCAAGCATCAGAGCTCATTGAGATATGTGGCTGTTGTAGGCCAGTTAGGGTAGCCAGGAAAATTAACAACTGAGATATGGCTTAATGAAAATGTAATCACATTACTTATCAATAAAACTGATAAAGACCAAGAAAGACCAAGAGTTAACAGCCATATGTCTACTAGTAAGAATGTTTTAAAAGAGTTTTTTGTTTGTTTGTGTTTGGAATTGCCCTAACTGAAATTAGCATGAGGTGCCGGAGTTGCCAGTTTGATTTCCACCTCATTTATTTAAAAATGCTTAAACAGGAAGAACGGGAAGAAGGATAGATATGTTTGCAACAGCCTGCACCCCAAATGTATCAATAACAAGCACATTGTTACTTATCCATTCAATATTTTCACCAAATTCTTTATCCCTAATATAAAATTTCCATCATTCTTTAGATCAGAGAACCTTCAACATGGGGCTTGCAACCCCAAACGGGCCACGGAGGTATTACATGGAGGTCGTGAGATTTTGTCCCACCACCAGTCAACCTCTAGGCTCTTAAACCCACTCTACTGGGTTACACGGAAAATAAGATAACTGGTGACAGGTAAAGAATGGTGATGCATTTCAGACACTCAGTCTCTTGGCCCTCAAACTTTTCAAATTTGAGCTCTTATCCAAACGAAGTTTGTGTTTTTTTATGTAGGAATCTATTTAGTACCAGCCAATCACATGCTTGATCACAATTTGCCTTTGTATATCATACCAGACGTCACTGCCTGTAGTCAGTTTAGGAAAGCAACTTTTCAGGCACGTCTGTGGTGAGATGAGTGAAAGGAGCAGAGAAGTAAATGTGAGTGCATGGATGCTGTCGCAGGCAGGACAAGTTTAATGCACACAAATCATTACTTTAACCCTGGGCAGATTTAAAACTCTCAGCTCTCATCTGAGGGATGAATAAAACTCCAGAACAGCAAAGCTCTGCATTTCTTGAGCCCTCAAGGTTATGCCACGAGGAGTGCTTGGTCTTCATCCTGCTGTCACAATAAACAAACATCTTAAATTAATTCAGGCATTCGGCTGCTATTTTCATACAACACTTGGTGACACTAATCATAAATTTCCCAGTGATAATAATAATTGCCCCAGCTAATCCTTCCATACATTTGTAATTAACTGGCGGAAAGTTTATCGCCACGAGCACAGGGATGACTTGAATTATTCTAGGAGAAAAAATCATTTTCTGCAGTGTCAAGGATTTGCAGACACACACACACACAAACATGCACTCGAGACAATTGTTTAAGCAGGGAGGCAGATAAATTTATATAGTGCAGGGGCTTTACTGTGTATGTTTGTGTGTTAGGGGGTGTAGAGAGATAGCAGAGCAGCAGTGTCCCAGGCCAGAAAGGTCAGGTGAGATGCAGAAGTTTTTAGACATGTCAAAAGTTGCAAAGCTGCTCCCAATGCTGTGTTACTTTTTCACACAATTTACCGTAGGTAAGGATCCCTGCTACGCTGACAAATAAATACAGCCCCTGTCACAGGTGTTTCTATTCTGGTAATGATGTAAACATAAACACACATAATCAATTGTCCCTGGAAAATGGTCATGCCAAAAACGTTTTTAATATGCTGTATTTGTATTAAATGTAGAAAGCAGCCTCCTTTCTAAAAAACGAGGCCAGTGTGGAAGTGCCTGCATTACGTCTGATGACCAGCAGGAGGACGACGTACTGAAAGCAGAGATATGTGAGAAAACATCTCGTTTTTAATAAATGTGAGACTAATAATGAATGTTTTGTCTCATTTGCTTTCAATTCATTTAACAAGGGGCGATCCTGCTTTATATTTGAGTTGCCAACCAGCTGCATGGGTTTACATTTCATTGGTGACCTTTAAAGGCATACTATGCAACATTTTTCAGTTAATTAATGTGTTCCATACCGTTTTGGATGATTAAATGAGTAATTTCAGGTTGAACAAAGGTTTTCTTGGCCGCCCTGGTGGTCTGTGGGGGAAATACTGTACTTGCAATTGCAGGAGCCCTCGGCCCGCACCCACAGACTCAGAATGTCGTGCAAGATCGCGAGAGTCGGTCTTGCTTTACGGCGAGAACTGCTACACGCCCCCAGTGAAAGGCATGCTCGTTGCTAGCGCAGTGGCGATATCTGTGCAGTTATCATGGTGGAACCAGCGACAAAACAGCGAAAGCCCATGTCGGAGCAGGCAAGAAAGAGGAAAAGGGCTCTGGACAGAAAGAGGAGTCGTACACGGGTGAACATCGGGCAAGCTTTTTCCGAATGGCGAGAGCTAAAAGAAAGAGAAGGCTGCAAGGCTGACGCGGACCTCGCGTTTCTGCTGATGCGATTGTAAGTAACATTGTAGGGTTTCCCTCACGCTACCGCCTCCCAACATTCCAAAAAAAAAAAAAAAAACTAACTCCATATGCGCGCAAAGTTGTCTCCCCCCGCTCCGCCGGTCGCGCAAAGCTTGTCTCCCCCCCCCGCTCCGCTCCGCCGGACATCGGCGTAAAGCTTGTCTCTCTCTCTCCCGCTCCGCCGGGGGGGGGAGAGAGAGAGCAAATTCCTAGGGGAAACACTGCATTGGAATGGTTTCTCTCTCTCTGTGTGCATGTTCATACTTTCACTGTTAGTCATTGTTTGTACTGCCGTTTTTTCGACTTTTGTATTCGTTTCGTTCGCCTGTCTGCTAAGCTCAAAACAACCGCGCCTGGCTTGATGGAGAAACCAGTACAACAGCTGAGCATCTTTACGACAGTGCACTTTTACTTTCACCCTCTGGGGGGAGCCTCGCTGGAAAATCAACCCCGGTTGCATAGTATACCTTTAAAGGAGAAATCCGGTCAAAATCAGAATTCAAACTGCTGAAAGTACTTTAAATATAAAATTATTGCATACTGTTCAATAAATGATAAGCTTTTTTAATTAAGAGTAATTTTCATTTGAATGTCCTTTAGTGGGGGCAGCCATCTTGGTGAAGAACAGTACTGCCTCCTCCCAGTTTGTGACGTCAGGTCGCGGGATCGGCTGTAGAGCAAGTCCCAATGCCCTATCTGTCCCCTTGTAAATAAATATCAGTTTTCATGCCAAAATATTTTTTTAACCCCTTAAACAAAGATAGACATGGTATTAAGAATTTAAATTTAAATTAATACTAATTTTACATTTTAGAGACATAAAAAGACAACAAATAAGCATTAAAGTATGGTTTATGGGTTGGGTTCTGCAATGTTATAAGAGGAGTATAAAACTCTTCTTTAGAACCAATCTCTGCTCAAAATGGTGATCTGCACCACCTAATCTACTTTCAGCAGTTTTCATCAGTTATTGCAACCGTATATCATCAGTTATTGCAACCGTAAACTGCAGTGCGCAGTGCGTTATGAGGCGGAGGGATATTTCGGCGTCACTTAGTTTAGAGCCCAAACAATCGACTTCACTTTCAGAAATAAGCCCAAAAAAACTGCAACCCGCAACTCATTAAATTTACAAGCAACTTTAGAAAAAATAAGACCAAAGTTGCATAAAATAAGTGGGCTTCGCAAGAGTGAGCAATGTCTCTAAGTGTGTTGTATCCCTCCGCCGCTCTGGTCGATACACAAATGTTCCGGCAAATTCTACATCATAAAAAAGAAAAACCTACCGAATTAAAGTCTCGCTCTCATGTCATCTTGAAGACATTCTTCTTCGAAATGTTGGCTACAGACGACGTGTTTTCTCTCTGGCCAGAAGCACGATGGCAAATCCTCTCTCTTCAAGTAGGCAATCTAACAACTGTGGTGGTCATGAATCGGAAAGGTATAAAAACTAATGTTTTTTCCACTTTTACCCGATGTATTGTTACATCCAACTGCTATGCACGTGAGCATTGTTGCTTCAACAATAGCTCTCGCGAATTTCAATGGTGAAGTCCTCTCGGAATCCGAAATAATTGTTTCTGTTCGCAGCTGTGTACAACAGCTCCTATTGAGTTTGCTTGTAAACCGCGGAGAACTGCTGTCGTATCTCCACGATTCTACGTCACAGGATGTGATGTCAGGCGGCCATTATTGCCCAAATAGGCCCCCATACACAGTGATCCAGACGACAATTTATGCTTTTATTTTCTTATTGATTAACGCTAAATTCATTAAATAACCACAAACGTATTAGTTTTAGTTATAGCTAACAATCCCCTGATTTTTCCTTGTTGACCGGACTTCCCCTTTAAAGGTGTCATGACGTACCATTTCATGTAGTTGATCTTGCTGCATATGAAAATTTAAAAAAAATGTAATTTAAAAAAATACCTCAGCTTGTTGTTTTGTCAGGCCAAATGTCCCTCCTCAGTGAAAGCGTTTGTTCCAGTAATGATATGCAGCTCTACCAAGTTGACTTCACTCTGATTGGCTACAGAGCTACTGCGTGGGTTTATGTAGGTCATGTCTGAAACCAAGCTCCAGGTAACACCTGAAACCAAGTCTGCCAAGCTCTGCCCAGAGACCATGCCTGCCAAAGTCCAGCCAGGGGTCAGGCCTGCACAGCAGTGGCAATTCTCTAGACACCTCTGTCTTAGGTTAAATTGTCTATCGCCAAGTTCCCTAATCACAACTTGGCTTAGGGTTTTTGACAAAAAAGAGGAAAAGGACATAAAAATAATTTCTAATCATTTATTTGAAGAAAATAACAAAAACCCTTTATAGAGTCAGTCAAATCTGTCAGTGAATGAGTAGAAAATGCTAAATGTAAATGTTGGTTGTCAAACGTAGCAGACCTTATGATATCAAACCAACCAACTCAAGCCAAAGTAATTCAAACCAAACCCTGGAGGAATAGCCATGGCAAGAGAGAGAGGAGCAATAAGCCCATTTATCGTCGGCTGGCATCAGCTGCCTGTCTGCTCTGTCAGTCTCCTGCGCCATGGCAATCAAGATCATTTCATGCACCTGTGAGCTCTGCCTGCAGCGTAATCAAGTCAACCTCCTGCACCTGTTTCTCTGCAGTTAAATGCTGAAGCTCCTCAGACAGCCGATGCCAAGTTATTTGAAAGCATTTGGTGAGTAAATGTCCAGCATTCCTTGCCTGCCTTGCCAAGATTCTGACCATGTTCTCGTTTCCGGTTTTTGCCTTGCCCTTGTCGGACACCTCATTGGCTTTCTGATTTTCTGGACATTGATCTGGACTGTTTTACTGCCACGAAACTTTCCAAGCTGCTCATCAATTCATTACACTGTGTATGGTTATCAGTCAAAGTTTGATGTAAACACAGATCTTATTGTCAAAAGGGGTAAACAGTAGTGATGGTGAGATGAAGCCTCATGAGGCATTGAACCACTTGAGCCAACTGGTTTGAGAAAGGGTTCATTTCTTGAAGCTTCATGTGCACACGAAACCACCTACTGGCCAGGTGTATAATCACAGCCAGCTGTATCTTAACACGTGTGATGCATAGATTTTTTTGTCTATTATGGCTCTTGGGAATGACTTCACAAAAGGTGTAGGACGAAATAATTTGTCTACATAAATTATGTATACACATATGTGTATAATAAAATATTGTTTGAATGTATTCTGTGTGTAATTATTCCCAAAATAGTAGTGTCATGTGATATGGTATGTTGTGTAATAATGTTTTCCTGTGACTCTAGAAAAATGGCATGGGCTTAATCAGGCAGAGGACAGTGAAAGTGCTTATGGAACTAGGGAGGGGGTAATGAATAGGCTAATGCTTGTGTAACTTGGATGATTTCATGCATTTTTATTAAGAAACAACAATTTCTCCAATTTTTGGTTTCAAACGATTTCTCTTTTTTGACACTACTTCTCCAGCCTTTGAAAAGACACGCTCACAAGGCACAGATGATGCCGGGGTGCATAAATAAATAAGTGCAAGTTTGTACAGATTGGGGTACAGTGATCGATGATTAGCCCAGTACTCCAGGGGGTTCTCCAGCCTGCTTATGTTCGCCTCTGAGAGGTAGCGCTGGACCTCTACGGTGGCATCTGCTGACACATTTTGAGTCCTCTTTGCCTCCATGACACTAGTGTCCAATCTTTGCCAAAGTCTGCTACCTAAATGGAAGTCACAGGTCATGTTAGTAAGTGTTGTAATAGGAATAAGTAATCTCAAAATGTAATACAAAAGATTACCTCCACTGAATTCTTGAGAGGTGGAAGCCTGGGGAATCTCGTGAGTGTTCTCTTCTGTGTTCCGTCGGATTACGGTGGCACACTCTGAAGGCAAGCGCTTCACTACTTCAGCAGCTTTTGTGTTGCTGAAAAATGCTATAAGTTTAAATCGTGGGTCCAGGAGTGTAGCCAGCGACAAGATGCTCATTGACTGGAGCATGTGCAGCTTCTCCCTGAGATGTCTGATGAGCTGCTCTCCTATTTCCACTGCTACTGCAGACTTGGTGTCTTCCTCCTGAAGGGCTTTCTCTATCATCTTCAGGATGGGGATAACTTTTGATGCCGACACGTGTTCTTCTGCAGAGAGCTCCGTGGTGGCGTCATAGAAAGGAGAGAGTAAAGAAAGGCACGCTACAACTATGTCAAACTCACTGGCAGTGAAAAAGGGAATGTCAGTGTGTAATCCAGCCAATGCCGCTCCTACTGGCTCCCTCAACTCCACCAGACGTTGCAGCATCAAGTAGGTGCTGTTCCATCTTGTTTCCACCTCCTGCATCAGCTTGGTTGCTTGCATGCCCAGCTGAAGCTGCACTTGTGTAAGCTTCTCCTTTAAAGATACAGAAGAGTAGGCCATTAAGTCACTGCAGTAGGAGTACAGACAAACTATTAACATTATATATTGGAATAAAATAAAAGAGCATACCTTAGCAGTGGTGCTGCTTCTAAAGTAGCCAACCAGCTTCCTTGCTTTGGCCCGGAGGCCAGAGAGCACAGGGTGCTGGTCAAGCGCCCTCTTCACAACAAGATTGAGGGTGTGAGCAACACAAATGTGGTGGCGAAGCTTCAGCTCTCTCATGCATGCCACCATATTAGGAGCACCATCGGTGACCATGCATGTCACCTTGCCTGAGATTCCCCATTCCTCCATCAGGGAGGCTTTCACACAAGCAATATTTTCAGCAGTGTGAGACTGGGGGAATGCCTGCACTCCCAACAACACCGAGCTCAGCTTTTCATTCTCCTCCACAAAGTGGCATGTCACTGCCAGGTAGGCATCCATGTTGATGGATGTCCACATATCTGATGTAAGGCTAACAGCAGCCACCTTCTCTACTTTAGCCTTAGCGTGCTCCTTAGCAGACTCATATTTGGCCTCCACCATGGCCTTCAGAGCATAAAGGAAGAAATATATATATTGCTGAATTGTGACACATACAATAATGTAGTCATTCGTTTCATGTATGGACCCACACATACCTGCCTTGTAGGGAGAACATAATTGGGATCCAGCTTAGACACAAATGTCCTGAATCCAACGTCATCCACAATAGTGAAAGGCTGGGTATCCTTCACTATCATGGAGACTAGAGCTTCATCCAGCTCTTGTTTTCTGGTGGCTGGTTAAAAGGGAATAAATACAGTGTCTGTTACCTGTCTTTATTTGCACAACAAGCAAACATCAGCATGCAAAAATTGTGATAGTGTGTTTGTAATATAGTGATGAAATACCTTGGCTGGGTGAAGCTCCAGTTTCATCCCTATTCTCATGCAAGGCACGGTAGTGCCTTAGCATGGATGAGGCGTTATTATTGTACCCAACTCCTTGGAGCACAATAAACACCTCACCTTTACAGAAAATAAGAAACAGTGAAAAATACAGTTCCTCATAAGCAAACCTAATGCATCTGCAAATGTTCAGTTCAACTTACCTTGTTAGGGCTTATCAAATCAAAATGTTCCCACATAGGGGAAATCCTCCTCTTTCTCGCCGGCTCCATCCTACTCCTATCCTGTCCTCGCACTCATAAATCTCCTATCTATCTATCTCTCTCCTAAACTCTCCAAACACCAAACTGTCTCAAACTAAATAACCACTATCCAAACTCTGCTATCCAAACTATCAAAACTCTATCCACTCTCTCAACTGACCGCAACTCGCCTACAACAACCCACATTTTGAATGGAGCCTGTGGGGTTTCTAAAGCTGTCAAACCCCGCGCCAAAATCTGAGCCACTTCCCGAAGCAGTCACGTAGTACAGCCGGCCAGCGAGGCTTCGGACGTCATCGTTTTCGGCTCCTCGCCTAAATGAAGCAAGCTTCGATACGCGCATTACGGAAATGCCCCCTCCATTACTCGACACACGCCTCGAAGCCTCGGCACATAACGTAACATCACTAGTAAACAGACAATTTAGTTATTGCAAAAGGGAAACTCTTTTATTGCTTCTAATACAATTCTAGATAGTTTTTATCAATCTTTATTTTATTTTTATTTTTTTTGAAAGTCTGAACCTTTTCCTTTGCCTGTTGATTTGCTGGGCTGTTGGCAAAGGACAAAACAGCCTAAATAGTAATGTGAATGATTCAGCCAAGATTATTGGACTTCAGCAAACAGACTTTGGCTCTCTATGGAAGACACAGGTGGCTGGAAGAATAATGAAAAAGATAATTATTGCTATATTGTGCCCAAGTCCAAGACTAATGGTTACTCTAAAGCCCCATTTACACTACCCTTGTTAAACCGATCCATGCCGAGCTCGGTCCGAGCTTGGATCAGTTAACCAAGCCGAGCTTGGTTCTGACGACCGTTTACACATCGCGCTATCTCGGTTCCTTGGTTCCTCGCCTCCTAGTGACAATCTGCGGTACTACTGCTCTCTTGGATTGAAGGAGGAAATCAAGCAAATAAAAATGGCGGCGCCCGTAACATTCAGGCAGTTATGTTTGGTTATATTTTGTTGATTGCGGAGTGACAGGCGAAAACGGCAACTTTTGGTGAATCTACTTGACAGAAGCGGCTTTTGGGAAGTGGATGAGACAAACGAACGTCTAATAAGGATTTACAGACGCAGGAAACGACAGACGCTGAGGTTCATCACACTGCTAAGCAGAATCATCACTGGAAATCGTGTGTCACGGTAGGGAAGCTAGTATTTTTATGAATGTCTGAAATGTCAGCTGGCTGTAAGGAGATGACGCGGTCTGCTCATGCGCTCTTTGTCATTAGAAAACCGGGCCAGAAAAAAAACGAGCCGAACCCACACATGGAACTGGGCTGCATTTAGCGCGGTCCGGTTGTGTCTGGCTCGGTTCAGTTCAGTTTGCGTTACATTTGCACTCGATAGTGATCTCGGTTACCGAGCTCGGACTGGTCTCGGCTCGGTTAAAAAGGGGTAGTGTAAACGGGGTATAAGTGTTTTATTCCTTCTTTCATGTACATCCCACTGGGAGGAGTCCCCAGAGTAAAGCAATAGCTAGATTGAGGGACCATATATCCTCTTCAGTCCTGAGAATGCCTAATGATTAACCAGAGTGAGCTCAAGAGTACTGCTACAGAAACATGTCTGGATTTTCCTTCTGGATCTGCAACCTTCACAACATGATCTCAGATAAGCAGACGTGGATGAATTAATGGCATAAACATGCATGAAGTGACCACAGTCTGGCTTGCTTGACCCTCTGCTAGTATTACTGCTGCTCATTAATGACATTACTTTAGTGGTAAAAGTTCAGATCATCTATGCATTTAATTTGGTAGTATCAAAAAACAGTTTTCCAAATCACAGCATCAGCCTGTGCAGCTTTTGCCTGTCTGTCACTGAGGACCCTCCAACTCAAAATGAATTTATAAAAAGAAGAAAGACGAAATCAAAGAGAAGGGAGCCTATGAATGGCTGCCTGGTTATCATCAAAGTTGGCAAAGGATCTGAAAGACAGGGGCATCACTGTTGTACAAGCAGTAACTAATTTTTCAGAAACATTATCAGAACTGAGGTGACAAGTCTTAGCAATATCCTTGGATGAAAAGCTAAAAGAGCTGCATTAATGAGGATAATAGAACTCAGATGTTTTGGCTATGTCTTGGTGGCCTTTCTCTGCTGGAAAAGATAACAGTCCCATAAAATCAGTCTGTCATGATTATTAATCACAGCGATGCTGATTCCACCTCCGCACATCCTGCTGCCACTGCATCATTTCATCACAGGTTTCACGATCGCGACTCCGGTGTCAAGTAGTGTCGACGTACAAATCAGGCCTTTCAGTGGTATTTAGGTGTCAGTGTCAGAAAGAGGCATGCTGTCAGTGACCTAACAAGAGACATAACCCTTGGGTTTGCTTCACGTAGCAGTAACTGCTATTATCACACAATTCAGGTCTAGATGCTTAGATGTTGCCTTGCCGGTCACCAAATTCCCTTCTTTTTAGTCGCTATCTGCAACAGAAAACTGCACTTAGAACAGAGTCAGTGACATGAATCACCAGAATGGGTGACCAGTGATAAAATCTATCTGCCTGGAAGTTAGGGTGCAATGAGCATTGCTGACAGGATGAGTGGAAGAAGTAGGATTAGGCTTTTTTTATGGAAAGTACAGAGCTTAATTCTGAGTCAAAGAGTCACTTTCTTTCCAGCAGGGCGGCTTGATCACTGGGATCTGGACACTTTGCCTCTTTGATGGCCGACTGTTTGTCTCATGCTGCATGGTTGTCTGCACTTTTCTTCATTCGGTCTTATAGGGAGCAAAGGTCAAAACTGAGCAAAAGAACGTGCATTGGCTTAGTTTCAATTTTCAGTTGTAGTCCCAGACTGCAAGAAAAGCTTTGGGAGGACTGTCTTTATGGGACCATGGTGCTGTTAGAGCCCTACTAAAGCCATTTAGGCTTATCAGCGCCAGCCAATCACTGCGGCCTCTGTGGAACACTGAGGACCATCCATCACAGCTAAGACACAAAGACCGAGGACACATTTGTCACCAGATAATGCATTGTGGGGAGAAAAGAAGAGAAAATGACTTGAGAGGATGGTGGCTGTCCTCTCATTGTCCTTTAAGGTCACACAATATCTCTGCCTTATGCTGCTTTTTACTGTAGCCCATGAATTATGGGGTGAGCCTGAGCTCTACCACATACTTTAAAAGCTTCCCACACTTTAACAACCATTTTGTCCTAGAGGCCTTAGCCAAACACATGCAGCACCAAAAAGGTAGAGCCAAGAGGACTCAAGTGTCCGACACCGTTACCCAGCGCGAACACCCAGCCACTGGAACAATGCTTTTGATTAATGCCTTCAGTCTCCCAGTTGTGAAAAGGGGAGAAGAATTGGTGAGCCACAGGATGAGAAAAACAGGGACAAAAGAAAAGAATCAAGAAATGGGTGTAGGAGCTCCTTCTGTATCGGGAGTACATCCAGCAGCAGCAGCAGCTGTCGTTCAGTTGAAAGAGTGACCTGGCAGCAGGACACGAGGTTACCTCCCATCTCTGCCAGAATGGACGGAGTCTGAAAGAGAAAAGCAGAGAGTCATAACATTTCCACTGAAATGAGGCTCTAGAGCAGCGAGGCTCAGTGCCAGAGAGAGTGGTGTGAAAAGTAGGGAAATACAGACTATTTTCCCAGTCAGTGTGATAAACTTTGGTTCTATTTTGTTATCTGTTAGTCGGAGTGCAAGTTTTATTTTATGGTAACCAATAACATCTTTCCCTTACAGTATACTGAAAGCAAATGCAGTATGTAAACCCATTTTAATAAAACTGTCTGCAAGATAGCTGTTTTTTTATTTGTGTTGGCAAAAACCACCTCAAAGTTTAATATTCAGCAAAAAGCTTCTTGCACTGACCAGCATATATATATATATATATATATATATATATATATATATATATATATATATATATATATATATATAAATAAAACAACAGAAGACCCTATTTGCAAATACAAACCATATTGTCAGCGTGTGGGGAGTCTGTATGCATAGGACCAAATGTCGTCCTTTGCCTGGTCTTGTCCACTTTTCACACTCTGTTCGGGGATCCTGGGTTGATTCATAGATTAATGAAAATGCACATACTGGCGCGACAGTCTTTTTTGCGTGTGAAGTTATCCCCGAGCTACTGGCCGCTGGATGGTTCTTCTCTGCTCACAGACTGAGCAGTGGAGCAGCGTGTGCAAAGCTGGTGCCATGGAAAGGATGTATTACAGTTGCTTTGAAGTTTTACTACCACCTAATGTAACTAAGAGAATATGACGTAAGGGGAGTAAATGGCAGATGGGAAGTTATCGTCAGGTAGTATCGTGCTCCCTTTCTTCACAGAACAATTGCAGTCTAATTGCGATCTCTTTAAGCCTGGTCTAAAAGTTCACAATACTGGCTTCTTCCATAAGTTCTGATATATCTAAGATGTATTAACAAATTTTGACACTGTTTTGCATTGAATCATTTAGATGCAGACAGAAGTTTATCCATTCAGCTGATGCCTAATGTCTGGTCATGTAACTGCTACTATAAAGCAATGTTATCCTCCAAAGTGTCATGTAACATGCATTTATTGTGTTGTCACTAAAAAAGATTTTTTTCTTTGCATGTTCATTTTGTACCTGAAAGTTACTTTGTATTTCCTTTCTTTGAACAGTTTTACAGATTTACTAATGTCATTACATCCTGCCAAACACAACAAGCAGCCTGTTTCTTGGAGGAGGAGGAGATGCTGAAAATAAATCATGCTAAGCTAGCTGTACAGCGGAAATCCCGGTTCCTGCAACAAACGTTAGTGAGGACAGCTTTACTGGCATATGTGACAAAGGTACCATAGATCTTGTAGGTCTCATGGACACAGAAAAAGATAAAAAGGCGTTGCCAGTTGAGTTTTTTTGTTACATTGGGAAAAGGGTTAGGATGCACCAGAAGTGGACTGAAAAATTTAAAAAGGCTAAAACCATAGGATGTTACTCAGAGTTCCTTAAGATCGTACAGTATGTCATTGCTCTTCACTCACACAGTGCAAATGTTGAGAGGGTTTCCTAACTGAGGGAAGCTACAGTAGCTTTCTGCTGAGCCCCTGATAGTGTTTTTGCTTGTGTAATATCATTTCAAAGACACTTCTTGCAACGACTTGCTTATAAGATGGCCTGATTACTAAGAGCAGTTTTACAACAAAATAGATGGGGATACAATCATAAACCAATCAAGCAATTGTTTATTTATATAGCCTCTACAAAGTGAATAAAGGCAACCAAAGTGCTTTACAATTAAAAAAAATAAAACACATACAGAAATAAATCAAACAATGCATAAAACCATAAGATCAGGTAATACAAATTGAAAATAAAGAATAGAATCTCAGGGTGCTGCTTGCTATTAAGAGTCAGCCTGAGTAAAAAGGTTTTGAGATTTTCTTTTAAAAAGACTTAGATCAGTGGTGCATTAAGCAGACAAACATACTACAACTACAACTACAAATGTAAATAATCCTTAAATTTACCAGACCTGGTCAGTTGTTCTCGATTCCTTTTTCTATTGAGGTGTGATGTGTTGCTTTTTGAGATCTTTCTACTTCATGTTGTCAGATGGGTTCTATTTAAGTGATATATTGATCCTCGAGTTCAGGCAATAATCAGACCTGGGCGTAACGAAATGTTTTGGTTAACCACGGTTATGTTTGCGATTTAAAAGAGAGCTGAATTACTTTGCACTAAGAGCCAGATTGGTTCATTGGCCTTTTTTTGTAATAATTATCATAATTTTGTATTTACTAAGGTCGTTGCATATATTAAAATAGTTTAGATTTATGAAACACTTAAATGTCACCAAAAAGAAAATACACATTTTTAAGATAGCAGTAAATATTTTTTAACTGCTTTTAACTGAACAAGATGGATGGATGGTCACGAAATGAAGTGTATGAATATAAAGATTAATTTGAACTGAAACTGATCCCTGAGGACAATCGTAATTAATATTTTACGCTTTGAATTTTTTTTCTGTTTGTGTACATGTAAAACAAGTTTCATGGAGATGTGAAGGCCTGATGTATTTTTTGACCAAATAGGCACTTAGCCTGTCAACAAAAAAGCTGTAAGTTTAAGTACCTTTATAGGACAGTAAGCAAAATTTGTGTTCCTTTTTCATCAAGCAGCTCGCAATGAATATTTCATTGCCTGCATCAACGTGTCCAGTATACAAGCTCAAAAAAAGTGCAAAACCGCTTTCAATCAATATGGATTGCATATTTGAACAGCAACCTATGAAATGCAGGATAGTTTAATGATTAAATTTGTCATTTGTTGTTAGCAGTTACTGTAAAATGCAGAGGATATATAATGAAATAAAAGTTAGACATTTTAGATTTTAAATTCAGGTAATAGTGGCTATGCTATCATGTTTCCATCAGATTTGAACATCTGATACTTTTACTTGACCAGAAAACTTCTATTTCCTTCCCCAGTTTGCCTTGTTACTAAGATGACTGAGCTGGGCTGTAATTTTCTATGCCCCTGGGAACCTTCAGTCTCTCTCATGTTTCACCGCCAGACTGGAAGCACTCCATGGACGATTGTAGTGTGAGGAGTTCATGCACCCGTAACAAGTGACACTGCCAAATCCTTTGGCCTTTTTCTCAGTCCTGGAATGACTTGCTGGCCTAGAAGAGTCAAACAAACTGCTGTGTGTCATGTGTGACTTTAACCTTGGAAAATTTCCATGGATCTGAAAGACGCCCTATATCTCAGCTGACCGTCAGAGGTTGAAGGGAAAGGAAAATCACTTTGCATTGTGGTGCTCCTCGGGATGACTCACTTGGACCAGATGAGTGGGGAACTTCCCGGCTCTCTCTTCGTTCAGCGGCTTCTGTCTTTCCAGTCTTCTCTCCATGTTGACGTTTCCACAGCACGATGAGCGCCTGGGTGATATTTATGTCCTACTTCTCTTTCTCCTCCTGGCACAGTGTCAGACACATTTAAATGAAAAAGTTTCATGAAATAAAGTTAAGAGTCAGATAGTGAAAATAATTTGGAGAAAGTAATGTGGGTCAATATTATATTGCTGGTAGGGTAGGTCTGTGGGAATGTTTTATTCCTGGAAGGGCCTTGGTGCTAAAAAATCTGCTTCCAAGCACCTGTCTCTTGTTGGAAAGTGACGCTGTGTTCACTGCTGTGCACTCCATCATTCCCACAGACTCTTACTGATATCTGTTCCATCTTCTGGGCTGGCACTTCACCTGCACTCATTTTTCCCAATACGTATCCATTACATGAAGCCGGCAAAGAGATTTGTCTCCCATGCAGTGTGACAAAGCATTATCTGCTTTACAGTGCCTTGAAGTAGACTGAGTTATAAAAACATGCTACAGCTGCTTGGTTTGATTAATCACAACACACATCCATCCTGCTCAGAGATGGAAGGTGAACTCTTTTGCTCAACAAACATCAGTCCTACCCAGAGTTCTGGCCTTACATGCTGCCTAAATTACCTTAACATACCCATCGTCCTGTATGTGCCATGTGCCTCTTTCCCACAGGCTCTACTTAGGATAGCTCCACTCCACTCAGTAAGCTTTGCGAGTGTTTCCGTTTTTATTTTTTCATACCCATACCTACCTTTTTTTTGGTTCAATCAGCGGCGTGAGTAGAGCAAGTTAGATAAACAACTGTCGTTTTCTAAACTCGCTACCATGGAGTAGCGAGGTAATGATAATGAAGTGCATCACATAGTGTAGGACACCTGGAGGTGTGGAGCAGGCCTTCCCTGGGGGTGCAGGAGCTCCAGAACAAGTAACTATAGATATTTAGCCAACTTAAGCTAGTCTACAGCTGTGGCTGTCTGGGGAGAGCAAGTTACCGTACTTCTCCAAAGAAGCGCTACAGGTACTTATTTCGTTTGCATCTACATGCCTGTGTGAATGCTGTTTTTCCATGTTAATATTGATCAGTCAAGCCAGCAGGTAGTTGATCAAATATGTTTTTTTTTTTTCCTGTCAACAGTGTATCTTTGCATCAGATGCCTGTGAATATCAAAGAAGCTCTCACTAGGATGTGGCAAGAAAAGGAGTAGGGGTGATGAGAGCTCAAAACATGGTGAATGTGTTCCAAAAAAACACTGGGTTCATATTCACAAAGAATCCTAAGACTAAAAGTAGTTCTTAATGATGTCATTTTAGGAAAAATCATATAATTTTCTACCTTCTTACACTGTGTGATTTTAGAAATCTTATAAGACTACTCCATGACAAACTGTGTGACGGAATTTAATCTTTGCTACGATGTCAGGTTTGATGTGTATATTATACGATCAATATTTACTACTAAATTGATTACGACGTACGACAATAAGCAACTTCATCAGCAGCTACAGCATCATCTGTATTTAATATAAACGAACAATCAGCTGTTCAGCCTCATGGTCTACTGTTCAATCTTAAATCCTTCCCAAATAAAACTACAATCACATAAGTTTAATAAAGGTCAAGTAATAGTTCTAATAGTTCTTTAGTTTTAGTAAGAGTTCTTTAGTTTAATCTGTTTAATGAAATAATAAAAAAATAGGATCTGAGGATCTTTTTGAATGTTTAAAATGTGTGGAAAAATATTTTAAAAATCCCAAATGTAAAAAAAAAAATAAAAATAAAAAAATCTGAATGTTAACGGAAATGTTTAAAATGGTACAAATTCCTGCCTCTTAGATCACTGCTGAGAGCAACTCTGAGTAAAGAAATCTTCTTAGTGAGAATATGTGGTTGACCCCATTGCTAGGTGTGACACAATGTTTTAAGAGCTGTGATTGGTTCATAGCACAAGAAACAAAAAACAAAACAAGAAAAACACACACACAAATACGCTGCTAGTAATCGATGGAACAAAATTAACCCATTAGACTGGATAAAAGAAATCTGTGATATGATGATGAATCTCAGCGAAATTAAATAATTGTCACAGCATCTGAAAGCACCTTATTTACATTCTCATCATTATTTTGATTTGCTTATGCCTACCTACCGTAGCGGTCATTTTACTACTTCATCTTTTTGATATTAATGCACACTCACCTGTCAGCAATTCATTGTGATTGCCTGCTTGTATAAAGTGGCTGTATTTGGCAAAATGTCCAACATGCAATTAACCAAAAAAAAAGTGAAAAACACAGAGAGGAGAAGCGCCTCTGTCTGTACAGCTCCGGGAGAATAGAGGTAGACTTTGAAGCACATTCCTGAAGATCAATGCATCTTTTTCTCTGCGTGTCTTGGTGTTTTTATGCACCAGCCTGGAAACTGAGAAGCCCTCCAAGCAGCAATCAAAAGCCAGACAGGAGATGGCATCACACATGAAAACTTCTAGATGACCATTTAGGCTACTGACATCATTATGTACAGTGCAGAAAATAATGTACTTTCTCATCTCTTTTATCTTGTATGGAGCGTGTTCTGCGACTTTTACCATTTCTTCTATAATGTTTATTTTGAGAGCATTTCTGTAAGTACTATGAAACGTCCTCTGTATATCCATATATTTTTTTCCTGTTATTTATTTCTACTCAATAAATTACGTTTACAAGAGCCGCACCTTTAACCTGTCGGGCCGCTGAAACTAATTCATTTAACCCTGCCTCTGGTTGCTTGAAATTTCGCTACTCTTGCAAAAGATTTGCGCTGACAACGCAGCCAATCTTCCCCAAGCTCGCTTCATCAAATCGGAGGAGCGTCTATCCACATTGGCACTCCTGGGTCCACCAGATCCATCAGAGACACACCTGGTTCGGCGAGTATGACCACCTGTAGCTGCGTTTGGATGACGATGGCTTTCAGCTGTATACTTCTGTCTTTCCAGGACCCAGTATGAGGAGCTAATGCCCCGAGCCGAGGGACGGATCACCCTCCGGCAAACGAACTACAGGTGTCTTCGGTCAGTAAATCCATCATTGCTCAATTTCTTGACTATGCTCGCACACAGAGCTGTAATACTTTTCATTGCAATTCAGACAGGCGCAGTTCATTTACAGATGCAGTTTAGCGCATATTCAGGCAGGAACAGAGAAACCGGAAACCGGAAACCGGCAACCGGACCGGCAACCGGCAACCGGCGGTGGGGCTGCGCGTAGCTGAGGTGTGTTGTTACGGGTGTGTTTACCTGCTGGATGTAATCGCTGTGAAACAATCAGGATATAACTTTTTATTTCTCTGATTAATAACAGCTTTATGGAGCGCTCTGTTATTGTTACTCTGTGCTAGTCTACCAAAGTCTCTCTATGTCTCTCTCTCTTGCTTGTCATCTGACATAAATCAAATGAAACTTCTTTGTGTTTCCATTTTGCGGCATAAATTTGTGAGTCAGACACAGATTTAGAAGCTGGTATATGAAATAAAGTGAGAACACACACGGGTAGATTATCAGAGTTTAGTCCGTGAATCCCCCTGGAGGTTCTCTGCTTCAGAGACGTTTCAGGTTGTGGAGGTGTGAGTCTCTCGCTCCAGGCTGAGCCACCGATGCAACTGAAAATCCGTAGGATCCTGTTGTGGATGTTGTGTGTAACTTTACTGCAATTTAATTCAAATGATGTTCTAATTATATTTCCATAATCTTATTTTAAGATGGTTGAGTTGTAACTGCAACTGCAATTTTTATTTTTTTGAAGATTGGGAGTGCGTCAAACCGGTTGGGACATGGAAGGGGGTGCGCGGCGAAAAAAGTTTGGGAACCACTGCTCTACACAAATGACTACACCTCCCTGGACCCATCTGTGAGGTTTAGAAGTAAAACCTACCACAACCTACCTCAGAAGCTGTGTGTCATCTTCTATGCTGCCATTATCCAGTCCCTCACTGTGGGGTTTGGCCCCTCCACAAAACAGGACAGGTCCAGGCAACAAAGAGCAATTAGGCCTGCAGAGGGGATCATCTGGGCTTGCCTTCCCTCCATCCAGGACTTGTACAGATCCAAGGTCAGGAAAAGGGCAGCTAACATCTCTGCCGAGCCCACACATCCTGGACACAAACTGTTTAGACTTTGACATTCAGATCAGCACCAGTGCATGCTATTTGCAAAAAACAGCTGCCACAGAGACGGTTTCCTTCCCAGTAGTTTGGTACACTGCTATGAAACAAAATAAGCATGTTTGCACATTTAGTCAATTAAGATTGTTTGAATTAGTAATCCTAATTGATGATTAATAATGATTAATAATGATTAACTCAAAAGCACCATAGATGTAATTGTATTAGGCAGTTTACCAAAAAGGGATGATACTACATGAGCCTTCAGACAGTAATCACCTTGCACAAAATAGGCACAAGTGACTGTTCTTTATATATGTGTGAATTTATTAACTAAACAATTAACCTTTACAGTTAACACGTATGAGTCAAACCCTCCACCTACACTCTATTCCCAAAACCCCCGAAGAAAAAAATGATACCAAATATCAAAATTTATAAATTATGATAACCGATGAGCGAACAGTGAAATTATGAATTATGAAACCGAGCATGGACAATTAGGCAAAGATAATGAACTCAGATATGGGGAATAAACCTCTGATTAACAATTAATAGGCTAGACAGTGAGGAACAATTTCACCTTCAAGATCAGATGATAATTGAGTGAGTCAAAATGAGAAACATAAAAAAAAACTATAGTAACACAGAATTGGTCATTTGTCATTAATCTGCTAACAAGCTCCTAGCTTAGCTACCACAGCTTGGCCAGCATGACTGGTTAGCGGATCACACAACAGTAAAGCCAAACAGGCCATATGAGCTTCTGGTTTGGCAACTGGCACCAACTTGGAAAAAATAAACTACAAACTCAAGAGCAGCCTGTGTGTATTTACAGGCAAATGATAAGAGAAAAAGGGGAGGATGGGGAAGAATAGTAAAAAAAAAACCAGTACCCAAAATGCAAAGACTTGCTGTCAGGATGTGAATGTGTGTGTGAATGGGTGAATGACTGTAGTGTAAAGTGCTTTTGGGTCGTCAGACTAGTTAAAAGCAAAATACAAGTACAAGCCATTTATCATTTACCATATTAGGGTTGTGTTGTGGGAGGTTGAATTGTCTTTGCTCTATTTTAGCACGCATCTCTACAGAGCTACGGTCTGCTTCATCTCCTTTGGGGAAAAACAGAATGTTGGCCACTTTTAGTTGATTTCAAAGGAAAGGAAGACCATCTCCTTGGGGAACCTTAGTTCAGATTCAATAATAGATGGCAGGTTGTGGATCCACATTACTCGGCCGGAAATGAGTGAGCGCTGCCGGGTGCGCATACAGCAGAATGTTTTAGCTCGGAAGTAAAAGGAAGACTGAGATTTGTTGCTTGCACAAACAGCTGAGTCTTGAAAGCTTTCTTACGTTCCTTTGAAGGCTGAAGACATTGGAACATGTACTTGCATTTGCCTGTAAAACTACACATTTTTGTAAATGACTTATTGAGTTTGTTGGGAGTATTGATGGCTATAAAGTCTAACAACTGTTGGGAGGAAAGATTTGTGATAATGCTCCTTTGTGTATTAAGGATGCATCAGTCTATCACTGAAGGTGCTCTCCACCTCTACAACATGCAGTGAGAGACATTGCCCAACAGTGATGTTATTTTTTGCCAGGGTCTTTCTGTCTCACAACACATGCACTGGGTTGAGGGGACATTTAGAACTGATGTTCTACTCTAAATGCCACTTCTGTCGTCTATTTTGTTTTATAATGACTTAGCTTCTTCCACCTGCTCCCCACTGAGCTAACCAGCTGCACAGATGCTACTGCAGTATAATTGCTTGTTGTTTGATACAGGTCTAATTGTAAATTATGATTCTTTGTGAACTTATGGTCTTTTTTGACAAATGCAGATATGGTCTGTCTACATAATATATTCTAGACTCCTTTTAAAAGGTTACATATCTAAGACCTTAGAGGTCTGGCCTCCTTTTGCAGGGACTGCAGTGCAGCCTTACGTTTACACTCGATCAAACACTGGGCTCAGCATTTGCACCATGAGTCACTACACGTCTGATGCCTTCAGACTTGCTGCATATTGATCACAGCTTCCAGTTTAGTAGACAAACTCAAGACACAAATCCAGTGCAGCATGGCTATCACGTTTCCATATTCCCTCCAACATGGAGCTGACTATTGATTGTGCTCCTTTCTACAGGGTCTAATAAATACCTTTTTTGCTTCAGTATTTGCAGTTTTGCCTGTGTGTGCAACCCCACAGTATGGATCCCCAGTGCAGGGTAAATTTGGTGTTAGTGGGACCACCTGCCATTATTACTCAGACTATGTTTTTATATATATATTATGTCAAGGCCAATAGATTGGTAATAATAATCTATAGCTATAAGAGGAGAGTCATCAGCCAGAGTGGGCTAAGTTCAGGAAATGAATTGCTGCATTAGCTCCATGTGCGTGTTCTTGTACTTGCAGGTGAGCGAGAGCACGTTCTGCTCATTTTACTACTAAAGTGAGGACTTTGATATAAAGTGAGGACATTTTGTCGTGTGTGTGTGTGTGTGTGTGTGTGTGTGTGTGTGTGCGTGTGTGTGTTTATCCACCTGACAAGCATTCAGTAATATAGAGCATTGTGACAGTTGTAGAAGCTGTATTTCTACAGTAGTGAGAATATCATAATATCACAATAAAGAACACATGACACACCACGATGCTTTCATTTAACTGTCTTTCTCCTTTCCTGATTTTGTTTTTAGCTTTTACTACAGTGCTATTTCATGAGTGTGTGAGAATTTGCACAGGCATATATCATGATATATTTCATGGGGTAGTGTGACTCAAACCTTAGTACATTCAATTTATTTGTAAGAAAAGAGGGATGAATTTAGCAGGTTTAACTCTTCACTACTCTAAAGTACCTGACAAAAGGTAATTCTTTAATGGGAACATCGCTGTAATACATTCTTTAAAAAATGTTTGACTGAGAATACCCGCATGATACTGTAATACTGATGTTCTGTGTTGTTTATCTGCTAACAGATTGTACTGATTTATAATACTGCTCTTGTTGTGTTTGTTAGTTATGTCTGAATCTGTGTGCATTCTGAGCCGGTGTCTCACCAAAATTTCATTATCTTAGCATTCAATCACAATAAAGGTTCTTGCTTTTTAGTGGAGTATCAAAATGTCTAATCTAAACATACTCTGTTTTTTTTGTCACAGCAAGTCCTGATCGGGACATCTCTGCTGATTATTTTTACATTTTCTCTCAAGTAAGATGAGAG
Source organism: Fundulus diaphanus (assembly GCA_037039145.1). Taxonomy (NCBI): domain Eukaryota; kingdom Metazoa; phylum Chordata; class Actinopteri; order Cyprinodontiformes; family Fundulidae; genus Fundulus; species Fundulus diaphanus. The sequence goes on from CM073137.1 coordinate 32,610,454, forward strand.
TAAAATTAGTTGGCGGCATGCTATTACGCATGCTTTTAAGTTATCTAATGTTTAATAAATAACTCTCGGTCTGTTAGGTATTGTCTCGTGAATATCAGCCCAAGCAGTTGATGTCAGGACAATAGTTAAAAGGGTGATTCGAGCACAGGCATTCTTTTAACAGCAAACTCTGCACACATATTGAATAAATGAGTGACAACTTCGACTCTCGTTCAATGATTTATTAACAGAAATAAAATGAACATCCAGTGAACGTCACTATAGAGTGCCGTTTATCTGAGTTAACACTATATTTTAATCAACAGATCATCTCTAATAGGCTAGTGAAACGTAACTAAACTACTAACCAAAAGTAAGATTAAAGAGAGTAAGGAACTATGTACACGCAAATCTGAGTTAAATGAAACATTATTTGAAAAAATAACATTTTAAACAATGACTTGCTCAGTGAAAATCAATCCCCACATGACACTTGATTTTATTAATACAATTATTTCTCCAGGAAATAATTGACACTCAAATTAGTAAATTAGGAGGCCAGAGGGCACTGTGAGCGAATGATTGATCGAAAATGATGTGTCGGTGCACTTCCTGTGGCCATTGTTTACGCTAGCTTCAGTTTATCTTAAAGTTACACAAACAGTATTAGATCAACCTTAATGCTCTCTATTAATATGGTAATAACGTTTATAGCACTACCGAATGATGGCAGAGCTCAACGAACAAACGTTATCTTTAAAAACGAACCATAGTTGCGTTTACTAGGGCCGTAGCCACAAGTTATCCAGAAAGCTAATTGCGCCAATGCTAGTGGACAATCGGTGCTAATTTAAAAGACTTTTAGGTTCTATTTGGGCATAATGAGTGGACCGGACAACACAAACATTAATATCCCATCAGTGTATAAAACCCTTATGCAAATAAAGTTGGTTATAACCGTAAAAACACACTCAAACACATCAGCAAAGCTTGGTTTCCAGAATGCTAGCGGAAGATAGCCTATAATCTCCTTTTACTTGGGTCAAAGTTTAAAACAAAATACTAAAAAACATTTTAAATGAGCCATTTGACATTCCCTGCCTAACTTTACCAAACCTGTCTGTGCCTCTGTGTTCGGTTGACTTTGGGCATCCAGTTGGAAGAAGTTGGGCCAGGTTGAAGGCTGAGCAGCAAGCAGGCAGCTAGGTCAAAACAGCGGTCGTTTGGGCAGCCAGGCCTGGCTGGGCGAGCTGTAAATGGCTGCAGGGAGGGGGTCGCAGCGTGGGCTCTCACGGCCATTCCAGCGTCGGGAACCTCCGCACGGCCTTCCTGGCGGGGCTATGTTCGTTCTCTGGAGGCTGTGGCGTACTCTGTTTTCCTGCAACAGCTGAGAAAACTCACCAGGCGGATTTTGGTATAGACGGATTCTTTACTCCACCGTCTGGTTACGCAGAAGATGGGCTGCAGACTTAGCTCTATTCCCAGTAGAGCACTTTTATGGGTATTCAAACCCCATGCGGGCCCATGGCTCGTCTCCCTGGTGCAAACCACTCGTCACGAGGGCTCACAGACAAAGAGGAAGATGTGACAAAGGCAGCTTAGCTTTGTTGCGGTGCTGGCACCCCGCTGCTGTGATGGAAAGTCGCCTGGGGCCTGTAAAAGTCTCACATTTCAGTAGCTTTAAACTTAATTTGATTTTCCCTCATGGCTTGATTGCACAACTGTATGTTAAACAGTTAGACTGAATTAATCAGTACTTTCATCATTAAATGGTTTAACAAAAGAAACTTAACTGAACATCACATACAGATTCAAGATGGAAACTGGCAGTGATGAGAGCTCAATCCAGGAGTGTCAAGCCGGATGGCAGACGCTAGATCAGCAAAAAAAAAAACAGTCAAGGGGACAGGCTTTGGTAATGCAAGAGTGAGCAGAGAAAGTAGACAAATCCAGGGGAAAGGCTGGGCTCGTTAGTTGTGCTACAGGGTTCCGTTCGAGGTCCAGAAAACGGAACCTTAGAAGTCCAACAAGGGCAAGGCAAGGAGGGAAAATCCTAGGAATGTAAACTAGGTCAAGACATGGACATGTACTTGTAAAAGCTTTCATTAATCTGGCGCTATCTGTGGAGAGTTTATAAGGTGTAGAAAACATGTGGTGCTATGAGTTTGTAGCTCAGCAGTAAGGCAGGCTTGCAGGTGCGATGCATGAGCTTGACTAGAATGAAGCAGGAAGGCGTGGCAGACAGCAGAGAGAGACCGATCATGACACATTCATGAGCTTTGAATGAAAAATAATCTAGATTAGACTAATAGTCATTCATGTTGTTGAACTTTTAAATGATTTATAGCACATATATACCACTAAACACTTCTGTAGCTAACTTCATCTGTCCAAAGGTGAATTTATCATTATTATCTGCCATACCATTACAGATGGTGTTTGTAGTCTACAATGTATGAATGCTGCAAAGGTAGACCTCAGTATATTTCAATACAAGCAAACAATCAGAGAAGCAATTACCTTCTGTGACAAAGCTGTGTCAGTCAGAGTTAAACTCTAATTGTAAATAACAGCTGTCATACACTTAATAAAGAGCTTAAATGTTAAATGATCAAAAGGTTTTCACGCTTTTTCAAATTTTAAAAGTGGAAGAGGAGTACAGAGACAAACCTGGAACCCTAACTCTTGTTAGACGACCTGTTATATATTTCTTTCTATGACATTTGGGTTTGATTGGTAAGATGAATTGCTCACATTTTACTAAGAGTTTTTAATCATGGGATTGTGCTGATGAAGATTTGCTGCATTTTAAATTATGTGAGTTTAACAGTGTCTGGGAGCCGTGTGTTTTGTTATTTGGCTTTGTGGGCACATCAAGAAAACTGGCTCATTATCCCAACATATGGACTAAAAAAAATAAAAAATGGCTATTGTAAATAATGGGTGCTTTAAATCTGCAAAAGTCACCTATCTGGTACATTGTCAAAATAGGAGGAGCAAGGAAATCTTTTATTTTATTTTAAATACATTTTGGTAATGCATATTTTCAACTGTATAATTGCTTAGGCTACATTTTTTTTGTAATATTAAAAAAACGTTAGGTAAGCTTAGAGCCATTTTGTGGACACAAGTCTTAGCTGACATCAGAATTTGTGTTTATCAATTCGCCCTCAGTATGTTCACAAATTTCTCTTGAGAGGCACCTCTAGGTTCTATTATTGGTCCCCTAATGTTGTCTGCTTCCGAAATGTTTGCTTAGTCATTTTGGGTACACAAATCTATTAGTCCATAAATCTATTTCAGTTTATCACATGCACCTCTCTGTCTTACTGGCTTAATTATATTTCCATACGAAGAATGTGAGCTAATATGTCACCAAATAAGTTACATGCCAAAATAAGTAAGTTATTTAATTAGCAACATATATTTTTTTTCTTGAATAAAATGATGCACATCCTTTCCCTAATCTTTTACTCAAATCAGATTGTTGGAGTCAGGTTTGGGGTGATTACCTAAAAGTAATTTCACCAAAGCCAGTTTGCCGCTTTTTATTCAACATGGATGTTTTGACATAATGTTGGCCTAATTGTCTTATTTATATGAACAGTATGCTCCATTAAACACTAAAAAGACATCACTAATAGCGATTCTTTAACAATTGCTTTCACTAAAGGATGGAAACTGTGACCATCTCTCCCAAAATGCATGTAGTGAAAGTGTATACTTTTTAAAATACAGTTACGCTCTTCTATGTAGGCTACTGCGCTTCATTTTCATTTTTGAAACAGCACAAGTGTCCATATATCCTATGGTGTGTTGTGTGTCTCTTCATATTGTGTAACCAATCATAGTAGGCTGCCATGACTAAAAAATGCCAGAGCCATTAATTGGTCCCTGTCCAGTCCTGCAGGAAACTGAATACTTTTGCAAGACACATTGGTAGTTTTACGACTGAAAAGACTTGGATTGAACATTGCATTCACAGACAAGATATTTTTTATATTAGTTTCTGTCCTGCAAAAACATACACAGCCATCTACAGTCATAATCCAACAGTAGAAATACATACCTGAGGTCTCAGTCTGGGTTATTTTTGAAATCTTTTTCTGTGATTTGTTTTTAAGACCTGGATTACTGAACACATCCATCAGTCTATGGCTACAGCAGATGAAATCAGTTTGATATGATATGGGTTTGTGATAAAAAAATGATTTACTTTTAATAACTAGAGCAGAGAACGCAAGGAAGGGAAAATGGGATTTCTGTCTTTGTGTTCATCTACTGTCTTGATGTTAGAAAAGATTTGGAAAGAGGAAATAGGACTAGGAAAAATGGACAAAACACAGAAAGAAAACTGTGCAAAAGTGAAGACAAAGCAGACGGGACCATTTCATCCTTCAGAAAACAAGCTGTGAGGTCTGCTGATCTCACACATTAAGGTATTTTGTACCTCTGGCTGTTATTCATGAATGCTCTGACTGAGAACCCATCCTGTCCTAGAAAAGACGCACTGTCCCACATGGTACAGGTGAAGGGACAAGTGTTGTATCCCAGCAGGATGGGAATGTATGCAATTCCCATCTGGCACACATTTGGCTCACATGGGAACAGGAAAGAGAGAGCATGTGTGTGCACACATACAGTACTGCTGACCGGACATTACAGTCAAAGCATTGCAGGGTTTTTTTTCCTACCTATGCCTGCTGTCTTTCCAGATTTTTACTTCCCCTCTTCCGTATGTTTAATGTATGGCTTGTGGAAAATATAAACCAGGTTTCTTATGACTTTCTTTTCTTTCTTCCTTTCCACACTTGAAAAACACATTTGCAGTGCATAACCAAGAGTTGTCTTTTTAACAGAATCCCCCACCTAAGCTGTGGATGTCTGCAGCTCCTCCAGAGTTGCCACAGGCCTCTTCGCTACTTCTTTTAATGAAGTCTTAATTAATTGGACTACCATGTCTTAACTGCAGATAAGCAGTTATGCCACCATATTTCATTTTTCAAATATTAGCTTGAATAGTGTGGGGTCCATGGTGTTTCACAAAGTGAAGCTAAAGATAAAGGGGTATGAATACATTTGAGAGTGATCCGTTTTTTTTGCATGTCGTCCTGCAGCTGAATAGAACACTTGGGTAATACTCCAGTCCATGCCTCAGCTTTTCAACTATTTGTATGAAAAAAGAACTTAAAACGATGTTTCTGTGCTCGTGGAATAAGACAAAATTAAAGTACAGGCACCAGATGGAGACAGTGCCAAGACATTTGGCTTTTGGCAAGTTTAAGTGATAGGATTGAATCAAATCTCACAAGCAAAACAAGAAACCTTCATTTGGTATGATAGCTTGGTTGGCTAATATTTAGGACAGACTTCAATACTAATTCCCAAAATAATTTGAATTCATAATAGTTTTATCATTAAGAAATTGCATAAACCGAAACAAAAATAAGTTTGAATTGCATTGCTAATTCCCAGCATACAGCATTGCTGATGTGAATTTCCATAACTTTTTATAAAAATCCCCTATGTGTCATTCCAATAAAAAAGTGATTTCAGTTTTTGTGTTTTTCTCTAAACAGGTCACATCTAGTTGGGTTTGTGAGACTAACCAAAGCTCGCAGGAAGCACCGTGTTTACATCTCTTGTTTCCTCTGGAACAAACAGAAGAATAATCACGACTCGGGGTTACCATGAGATGACAGCCATCAAACAACAAACAGTGACAAAGACCCATTTTTAGAAACTAAAACTGGATCTGCAGCTTTAGAAATTCACAAATGGTACCAATTATGTTGCTTGACTGAGCTGATCTTTGAAAGTGCAACTCAGCAGGATTGGAGGCGTTTGGAGAAATGGGAATGAAAGGGTAATATCTGCGTTTCATTCTCAGCCATCGTTTTTATTACTAGCATTGGTGTTTGTGTAAACACAGTTTTTTCATGTTGAATGTAAATGGGATACTTTTTGTTCCTTTTTATATTTATACAAATTTGTGCTTGATCACATTAAATTCGGTGGTCGTTTGGTTGGTTGTGTTTTGGGGGAGGTTTTTTTTTTTCCCCTTCTCAGTAAATAACTATACAACTCTAATGAAAACACAGATGGGTAACAATGTCTATGTTGCTAATGCTCAAAAATTAAAGATTTCTAAAATGTGCACAATTGGAACAAAAAAACATAGTTTGGGTTTTTATACGTTTAGGTTTCTGACATCTCAGTTGCCAGAAAGAAGTGACTCTAGAGAGAGGAGATAGGCGTAAACACCATGGATTAGAGTAAAAATCAAGTTGAAGCACTGATTTCTTTGGCCAATTCCAAAGTAGTTTCTGAAGCATTTTCATGTGAAGCATTAGAAATTTAAAAATTTTTTCTCGGGAATGCAACTCAGATGGAGAAAAATACAACAGCCATCAGAGAGAGGGTGGGTTGCAATTAGTTAGTTTAACCATACTTGTTTGAGCTAGAATTTGACATAGACAATCTCGAGGCAATGAAGGACACTACCATGTTTGTGTTGTTTACAAACGACTTTGCGCCCAGGACTTAAAATTTGAGGTGAACCTGAAGAGCCCACTCTTGGCTAAAACGTAAAGCTCTAAGTGATGCTGAATGAGGAGCAATTAACAAGCCGCGGGAGTCAGCTCTGTGAAGAGAACCGAGCCAAAATCATTTTCAGTCGCTCCATTTTTACTTCTGTTGAGAATTAATTCAGGAAGGGTGGGACTTTACCGTGAAGCCAAACATATGCAAGGATAGACAGGGATCATACCATTATGTAAGAAAATTAATGCCCGGGCAAAGCCCCCAAAGTCAATTAGTGTAGTGGTACAGGCCTGGTATACAGAGTGACAGAACAACACTTGGAGAAAGAAGAAAAAAAAATCAGTACATCCATTTTCTTTACCCACTTATCCATGCAGGGTCACAGGGGGCTGACTGGTTTCTCTCTTGAGTGGTCAATGGGCAAAAAAAAAAAGAGTGAACATTGAAAAAGATGTAGGTATGCGATTCCCATCACTGGAAGCAGTAATGGGAATCACATACATGATGATAGAATGATCATAACAGAGATTTAATGTAAAAAAAAATGAAAAACTTACAAAAACAACACAGTAAGAACAGGAGGTGGAGCAAGGGCAGAAGAAAAGGATCAGAGGAGAAACTGCGAAGAAGGGGCAGTGTAACAAGAGGATTCAGTGGGGGACGATGAGAACCGATGATCATATCTTGTGAGGCCGGGGTGGAGAAACGATGGAAGAGCATTAAGGGGAGATGTGGAGCAGCAGGCAGGGCAGCTGAAGGAGGGAGATTAAGTAACAGAGATACAGAAAAACTCATGGGAATAATATCTAGAACACACAGGGAACAGAAGAAACAAATAAGAAACGCATACACCTAAACATCATAACACCCAAATGTTTTTTGCAGGAGTGCAATGGTTTCCTTTTTGCACACCTGCTATGGAAGTTACATTTGTACATTTTCTTACTGATTGTTCAGGCATAAGCAATGGTAGAGCCTGTTGTAGGTCCTGGGTTTGATATTGTAGGGTTTTTGGAGACATTTGTTTTACATCTTGCTTGGCCAGCCACATCTGTGTATGTAGGCAGTTGTTTGAAATGTCCTCCATTTGTACACTTCTCTCTGTACAATGGCATTTTAAATTGGTTTTTAAATCTGTGTAAGGTCAGCGTGAATGTTGTTACATCTTAATATGCAAAGTTTAAACAATCTTGTAATTCACATCTATCAAACTCGAATAAAGTCCTTTTCCTGCTCTTTCTTCTTTTTGTTTCTTCTGCTTCCACACGGTCATGTGTAAAACCTTCAGTTCAGCTCTAATTGAAATCATTGAATTACAAACGGAGATGGCTCATTGCTATTAGTTATAAGATGTTAAATATAGTTTTTATTTGATGCCTACATTGCTATTGTACAGTAATATAAAATGCAACGCTTTCAACAAATTGTGTTTATTTGAATGTAAAATAAGAGCTACAATGTGTCACCTGCAAGTGGGAGAAGATTATAGTTTGCGTTGGCTGTCCCTTCAATCAGAACTGACTTCATAAGAGAAAGCTGGTATTTACTCATTGGATTATTTTAGGTTAAGCTTCCTCTTATTACTGTGGAAAAATGTTTTCCCATCTGGACATAATTCTAATATTAAAGGCATGTTTCAGCACCACCTATTTGGGCAAAATAAGAGGTTTTCCTATGTTACTAAGGTAGAAAAATAAAACCATTGCAAAAAATTGCATCCCCGAACAATAAACAAAAATGTCCACATCTGCTGCTGTTATCCAGGCAAAATTGCTTGACCTTGAGGCAATCCTAAGCTTGCCACTGTTAAGGGGTGGGAGGGGGGTATTATCAGTGTTTCCATCTGTGAAGGGTGGCACAAGGCTAGAGTAAAGGCACACCTTTAATTAACCTTCACCTTCCTCCTCTTGTTCTCCCAGGTGGTTGTGTGTGTGTGTCTGAGCTGGGTGTGGAAATGTAGGTGCAAACCATGTTTTTACAGAAACAATGTAAAAACAATAAAATGACATTATTGTTTTAAAATTGACATGCTTGTTTTTTAGGTTGATCAGATTGCCAAGCAAAGTAGTCTTTAAATTTCTCTTTTGTGGGGTTTGAATACAACTTTAAACAGGGGCCCATTTGGTTAAGTAACTCTCAACGTGGCTAAAACAAGGAAACATTTTATTTAGATAAAAGTAGCTCGGTGCTGATCTGATATCTAAGGAAATGGCTTAGAGAACTCACTGAAACGTGAAGAGAAGTTTGAAACAAAATAAATTTACAGTGTAAAAGAGGTGTAAACCATAGAGACAATATCAGTAAGGCTGCACAGTGTTGCAAAAACACACATTTGCAATATGATAAATTATTGCAATGTGATATCTGTTGCAGTCAACCTATAGTTTTCTTATCCTTTTGGTTCATCACAATGTCCCCACCTGTCCGTTTAGCTTTAGCATCTCAGCTGCTAAGATACGCTAAGAGGTAGGTAGCATTAAAGGCAGCCAGTCAAACCAGATTATAATGGAATAACAAGTATTGTAGTCATTTGCAATGTTGCATATGTTGATATGTCCTAGTTGGGTTTAGCTTTTTGATCCTCATACGGAACCACTCAAAGAGAAGCCAATTTAAAAGGTTTTATGTACAATAACAGGCTTTCTGTAATTTTGTTTTGGTTCTTGCTTCTTGGGAGTCCCTGATGAACAGGAGAGGTAAAGCTAAATATGATCAATTGGGAAATGGGAAAATATCTTTAGTTGGGATTTCTTGGATTTCTATGTTTGGCAGGGTGGAGGTGTTCTGAGGTTCCAGGGTTATTGTGGTTAGAGCTAGAAGCGTGGGTGGAAGGGGTCTAATGCAGGTGACTGTTCCGGGTTAGTAGCTTGATTCTTACAGATTTGTAATCAGTGGAGATAATTCCAGGAGAGCACAAGGTGAGACTCAAACAAGTTCCTGTGAGAATGGGGTGACTCTCATTTATCTTCAAATGAAGAACATGCTTCTCTCCAGGTGTTTCAAAAAGGTGACAGACTCTCAGGTGTGGCGGCAGCAGCCACCAGCGTAGTCAAACCCACAACAGGCGCACCGCAAAGCTAAGCAGGAAGAAAACCTACGACACTGCCCATATGGAAAAGAAACGGAAAAAACACACACGCATTTATTTAAATAATATAATATGATAAATTTTACAAGAATCTGTGGAAACTATGTATCTGATATAAAAGTAAATCATATTTCAACTAACATGTTTTCCAAACATCATATACATATTTTTCATATTTTTTTACTATGCCCTTTTCAAATATGAACAAATACCAATATATATATATATATATATATATATATATATATATATATATATAGAGAGAGAGAGAGAGAGAGAGAGAGAGAGAGAGAGAGAGAGAGAGAGAGATTTTATGCATGTAAAGCAATAGTTTTAGAGGAAGATTTATGCTGTTTCATGTTTTATACACTTGTTTTAAGTGGAATCTACTGAATGAAAAAAAAAAACATATGAATGCGTACCATTATATGTAGGTTTTGTTGGAGGTGTGCAGTCACTGTTGGGGAAAGAGCACGTGACATTCAATGTTCATTCATTGCTGCATTTGAGCAAAAGTGTTGTACACTGGGGTCCTCTGTGGGCTCACCTAGCCTTAATGCTTAGATCAGGGGTGTCAAACGTACGGCCCGCGGGCCGGAACCGGTGAACTCCTCCGTCTTGTTGCTGCTAATGCTAGCAGTGCTAGTGCTGCCGTTTTTCCTAAATTACTGAAGGATATTGTTGAATCAAGTCCAATTAACCCAGACGAAGGATTCTATTGCTTGTTTTCTGGCAACCACTCGACGGTGAGTCATTTATTTTAATGTCGCTTTTATATTATAGTATAAATGCGGTTGGCTACATGCCCGCTTAAAATCTATGTATTGGCATCTTAAAAATGGTCTTATCGCTTAAAAGATCATTCTCTTTTTGTTGATTTTGTGGCCGAATAGAAGAGATGTTCTCAAAGCATTAAATAAGCCCTTTGATTTTTCTAAATTTGGTCTTTTAAGGATAATTTTAAGTTACTTTTCATTAATTTTGTCAATGGCCTATGGAAATCTGGATGGATGGCAGGTTAACCCTGTTTAACTGCTAATTTTTGTTTTTATTTATGACCTTGTTTAGGTCAGGGTTTTTTCCCCCTGTTCCGACCCAGGATGGGAGATACCTGATGACCGCAGCTGTGCGGTAGGATTTAATTGAACCGGGCTATTTCATTTTCCCGGACCTATTGCCGTGGATCATAGACTAAAAAAAAAAACGGATCATTGATTGATGGACCATTAATCATCCTGAAAACAAAAAGGACAGACTTAAATAAGAGAAAGAAACTCTTGGGTGTTTTTAGGGTTATTTTTTGTTGTTTTCCTGTTGTGTTTGTTTATATTCATAGGAAAATATTAATACTATTATTGAATACCTCCCTAAATGTATGTAAAAAATATAAGTTAGAATACAATAAGTACTTGTCTGTTATTTACACACAGGTTCCTCAGTCGAACCTCTGACTGCCTCTTACCATATATGGCTGTAGTCAGGCGCCAAGCTTTAATAAGCGTTACAATCGGAACTAACAGCAGCACTGAGCTTCAGATGTGGAACATTGATTTTAAATAATTTCTTAATTTTTATCTGTTTGATGTATTTTGTCATGCAGGACGGTGTTTTTAAGTCCCAAAAACTGTGAAGAAATGTTTTTCAACATCTTACAATCACTGTGACCAGTTCCTTTGCATAATGCACTTAAATAAATGTTTAACTGAGTAAAAGCATTGTTGAAATTGCAAATACTTTTCTTAAACTCTGAGGTTGTTCTTAATATGTTTTGTAAAAGGGAAATTCGTTTAGTATAAAAATCAACAGCAAGTCCACTTTTATTAGTTCTATTTAATCTTGCAATGAGTTTACATGTGTGGCCCCCTTGAGATCAGATTAAGCTGAATGCGGCCCCTAGACCAAAATGAGTTTGACACCCCTGGCTTAGATATTTCAAAGGGTACCTCCTGAAACAAGTAAAAAGTTGTCAAGGTGTGTTACAACAAATATAAAAACATGTGTCATTATCTCATGCTTTCCGCTGTTTAGAAAAGCAGTTAATGACATAAGCATCTGCAGAAGTTGACGATTTATGCAATGAAATGAGACAAAGAAACCAACATATCAACAAGTACAAAATGTTTACTGAGGCAACTACCCTTGGTCCACCACACATATGATTAATATCTCATGGTAACCAAGCTGCTCTCCACACAATGTGAGGGGTTCCTTTAAACTCTGGGGCAAATTACTACAAGAGAATAGCTGTTAAAGGCTGTGTTTCATGGTCACACATACAGTAAAACAAAACAAAGAAACAACTCAGTTGTGCTTCAGAAAGATGGAAGCCTTATTTCACTCTCACACTTTATAGGCGATCAGAGCTTGTATGCAATAAGGAATTCTGGTAATCGCACAGTGCAGAAGTTGGTCAGAGATTCTCTAATCAGAACTGAACTGAGCTATATGTCAACCATCCTATTCCCCGCAGGCTTTCACAAAGCTATAAATGCAACTCAAATAGTTAGACTATGTATGTGTGCACAATGTCCACTGTCCAGCTTCACTGTATTTAATCTACTGAACACGCATTACTATAAATGATTGAAAAAGGGAGCTGGGTTTCTGAGCTGATAAGGAAAGTTTATAAACATTACTGTAACAAATAACATTGCACATCAGTGAAGAAAATGCACATTTGTTGTTAGGCGAAGCATTTTGCAATGCCTGTTATCTACATTTATGTATTTTGGTGAAAATTACAACAGAACAGTTGTTTAGTGGTACAAGCATCATTGCAATTTATGTAATGTGATGATCATGAGCTAAATTAAAAGTAGTTCTCCAAAAAGAATGAACTGAATAGTCTTTTTATGAAATACTTAAAATGCTTCTAAAGTATTTGGTTTGCAAGAATTTAACAGTCAACTGTCTCCTGCTTTTTGCATCTCATTGCTTTTGCTTGTAATGTTATCACCAGATTTGGTTGTAGTTTATGTATGTCTTACATTTGGGACACCACAAGTATTTTCTGTTTTCTTTGCAGTAGTTTAGCTTCACAGATGTTTGGCCAGTCATTTAAGATTGATATAATTTTTTTACTAAGGATATTGTATGTTAAATTAGAATTAAATTAAAGCCATGCACAATGCAGACGACTCTCCCTGTGGCTCTACGCTTCTTCAGGAGTAAATGCTGCTTGTCAAGACTTTGATGCAATCAACTGGTTTCCTTATATAGGAAATATTTTGACCAATTTGTATAATCTGACCCAATCTGTATAATATGATTGAACTTGACTTTGTAAAGTGCCTTGAGATGACATATTTCATGAATTGGCGCTATATACATTGAATTGAATTAAATTACTGTCATATATTGTACAGATAAGTACCCAAATCATAGTCAAAGTTTAAGTTTTTTATGAATTCACTTAGAGACGGCAACCCCAACTAGTCAGCTGTCAAAGCAACCTTGGCTTCTATCACACCTATGCCGTGCCACAGGGTGATGGCCTCTATGCCACGGTGCATTCATACAGGCCCAACCAGGTATTGGGAGCAGAGAAATTGACGTAGTTTTCAGAGGTCTGACATTTTTTTCTTAAAACATCCTTTTCTAATTGGCCTAATGTGATATTCTAATTTTCTGACACTGAATTTTGTGTTTTATTTACCTGTAAGACATAACCATCAACATTACAAGAACGAAAAGCTTGAAATATTTCACTCTGTCTAATTAATCTCTATAAGATTGATCAGTGGTCCTATTTTAGACATGATTAATATATCCTTAGTAAATGGATATGTACCACAGGTTTTTAAAGTAGCTGTTATTAAACATTTACTTAAGAAACCTTCTCTTGATCAAGATGAGCTAGTAAACTACAGACCTATATCTAATCTTCTTTTCTTATCTAAAATTCTTGAGAAAGTAGTTGCTAATCAACTTTGTGAACATTTACAAAGCAATGACCTACTTGAGGAGTTTCAGTCAGGCTTCAGAGCTCATCATAGCACTGAAACAGCTCTGGTGAAGGTCACTAATGATATTCTCATGGCCTCAGATAATGGACTTGTGTCTATACTTGTCCTGCTAGATCTCAGTGCTGCATTTGATACAGTTGATCACAATATTCTCCTACAAAGACTTGAGCAAACTGTAGGGATTAAGGGGAAAGCATTAGGCTGGTTTAAATCTTATCTGTCGGACAGATTCCAGTTTGTTCATGTTAATAATAAATCTTCCTCAAACTCTAGGGTCACCTGTGGAGTACCACAGGGTTCAGTCCTTGGACCAATTCTCTTTACTATATATATATATATATGCTTCCAATCGGCAAAATTATCAGACAGCATGGGATTAATTTCCATTGTTATGCTGATGACACTCAGCTATATTTATCCATAAATCCTGATGAATCCAATCAATTACTTCGACTGCAGTCATGTCTTGATGACATCAAAAGCTGGATGACTTTAAATTTCCTGCATCTAAATTCTGACAAGACCGAAGCTGTAATCTTTGGGCCAGAGTCCTCAAAAAATAAACTTCTTAACCAATCACTTAATCTGGATGGCATTAACTTGGTCTCTGGTAATAAAGTAAAAAACCTTGGTGTTATTTTTGACCAAGACATGTCATTTAAATCCCATATTAAACACGTTTCCAGAGTTTCCTTTTTTCACCTCCGGAATATCGCCAAAATTAGAAACATTCTGTCCAGGAGTGATGCTGAAAAACTAGTCCATGCATTTGTTGCTTCAAGGCTGGACTATTGTAATTCTTTGCTATCAGGAAGTCCACAAAATGCAGTTCAAAACCTTCAGCTGATCCAAAATGCTGCAGCAAGAGTTCTGATGAAAATCAACAAGCGGGATCATATTTCTCCAATTTTAGCTTCCCTTCATTGGCTTCCTGTTAAATCAAGAATAGAATTTAAAATTCTTCTTCTAACGTATAAAGCCCTTAATAATCAAGCTCCATCATATATCAGAGCTCTGATTACCCCGTATGTTCCTAACAGAGCACTTCGCTCTCAGACTGCAGGTCTGTTGGTGGTTCCTAGAGTCTCTAAAAGTAGAATGGGAGGCAGATCCTTTAGTTATCAGGCTCCTCTCCTGTGGAACCAACTCCCAGTTTTGGTCCGTGAAGCAGACACCCTGTCTACTTTTAAGACTAATCTTAAAACCTTCCTTTTTGACAAAGCTTATAACTAGAGTGGCTCATGTTACTCTGAGCTACCTTTATAGCTTTACTGCTATAGGCTTAGGCTACTGGAGGACATCAGGATCTAATTTTCTCACTCTATAGAGTTCTACTGTTCTTCAATTATGCATTACGTGTTGTCATTTCTGCTTTAACTTTCTGTTCTCTCTCTTTTATCTTCATAGTAGGTACACCTGGTCTGGCGTTCTGTTAAATGTGACATCATCCAGGGAAGACGGCTCACCCGCTATTACCATCTAATGTAGAACAGATTACTGGATCAATGTGTGCTTCTCTGCTTTTTTGTCTCTCTTGTTGTGTCTCTGCTCTGTCTTCTGTAACCCCCAGTCAGTCGAGGCAGATGACCGTTCATACTGAGCCCGGTTCTGCTAGAGGTTTTTCCTTCCCGCTAACGGGTGTTTTTTCTTTCCACTGTCGCTTCATGCTTGCTCAGTATGAGGGATTGCAGCAAAGCCATGGACAATGCAGACGACTCTCCCTGTAGCTCTACGCTTCTCCAGGAGTGAATGCTGCTTGTTAGGACTTTGATGCAATCAACTGGTTTCCTTATATAGGAACATTTTTGACCAATCTGTATAATCTGACCCAATCTGTATAATATGATTGAACTTAACTTTGTAAAGTGCCTTGAGATGACATGTTTCATGAATTGGCGCTATATAAATTAAATTGAATTGAATTATAAAATAACCGTTTCATTTTCTGAACCGACAGGAAAAAAATATTCCACTTTTGCACAAGATTTCAATTGAATTTCAAATCAACAATATTCAGTTTAACTAAGATGTGTGTGCTAATATAAAAGAAATATAAAATAAAGTAACCAATATTCAGCCAGATATTAACTTGTATCATAACTAAATGTCAGCTATTACTATCAAGAGCTTGAAATATATTTAAAATTAAGCCACTTATGATTTACATTGTAAATGAATCCAATGGACAGGACTCATTTTTTATTATTTATGAGCTAACAGAGTGAATAAAAAGTAATGTGTTTAAAATTATAAATGTGCTTGAGGACCTCTCAGCTAACGAACTGCTTCCTCCCCATTTTATTTTATTTTATAAATGAATGCTACTGAGAGGATTGATTACAATGACCACAGGACAGAAATGTGGCAATGAAGCCATAAAGAAAATTGTCTGCTTGAGAAAATTATGCTGAGTTAGTCTTTTTTTACAAGCCGCTGTCCATGGTTTATTGAGTAGTTCTTGGCAAAATATAGCAAGGATTTCCAAGAGATTACACTTTTCCCATGGCAACCTCCTGATGAAAATATGATTCCAGGAAGTTCCTGTGCTCCTTCTAAGGAAACAGTTTCTGCATGTTTAAAATATTAAAACAGATCAGCGTATTCCAGACAAATGTTAACAATTATTTTAAATCCGATGGTAGACTTTACTAATCCGGTTCAAATACCTTTTTATGTTTATAGAGTGTTCCGTTTTGTGGGTATGTTTTCTGACTATAAAGTTTCATAGTTTCATTTAGTCAGATTTGTCCCTCTCTCTCTATGTGACACATGCAGGAAGTGTTGACCCACAGAATAATATTTTCAGCAACAATTGACCTTTGTCAGGCTCTGGGTGTTACAGAGGAAAGACCTGTGGCCTAATGTTGGCTGACAGCTTTGTCGTGTAAGATTTGATTGGTGCCAAGGGGTGTGTCAGACAGCAAAGAGTAAAAAAAAGAGAAATAGGGCTGTTAACATTCATGAGAAATGATCACTGTGTCAAAGGGAGAGCATCGACTTGTCATTTTTCAGACAGCGCTGATCAATTTGAGTGGTCGCGCCTCTTCAATTCCTGCCTCTGATGTGAATCTATTATTTTCTCCCATGTTCCATCTTTTTTTCCCTGTTTTCTATCCCTTTTAATTCCCCCGGTTTCCCTCGCTCTTACTTCCCAGGCTTTCTGTCTTCTCCCTCTCTATTTTTAATCCTTATTAAAAATAAACATCCTTCAATTCAATTTCTTCCTTTCAGCAGCTATTCCACATTTTGGCTCTCCTGTTTCCTGTTGCATTTTCATGTTTCGCTTTCCAGCATTTACCCCCTTGAAAATAGGATCCATCTATTACCAGTTCAAGAAGCATCAACACTCTGACCAGACGTAGAAAAACTCATTACCTGAAGCAGTGGAGGCACAAAACACTCGAAATACTATGAGGTTAGCAGCACAAAAAGCTTTTGATGAGTTTAGACATGGAAGGACTAGATGATGGCTGTAGTTTACGTGCACAAAATAGATCTTATACACATAAACTGGGTTTACAGTACCTTGTAAATTTATTTATACCCTTTATTCCAATTAAAGAACGGTTGCATGCATTTTGTAGACGTTAAATCCCAAGTTTCAGTAATTCTCAAAATTAGCTTCCAGGGTGAATCCTGTGGTTCAGACTGAAACTTGTTAGCAGTAATCTATTAATTTCTTATCTTTGGTATACAAATATGACATGACACACCAGGCCAGATCTATTACCACAGGTGCACCGGCTGGAAAAGCCCTAACATTTTATTTATTTGCGTGCACAGTGAGCAGGAGGTTAAAAATAATAATAACTCTAATGTATATTGTTAGAGAACCTGGAGTCAGCAGGTCTCCATAACGACCTTTGTTTTTGAGGCATGCCAGAATTTATTTATTTTTATATAATCATTAATGTAAATGTGTGGTGTTTGCCAAACTCTACTGGGATTATAACGGGAACCGTGCACTTTGGTCAGATGAGGCCATGGTTGAGCTTTTCAGCCTGTGAAAACCTCAGGTGGATAAAGCACAAAACAAGAGATTCATTTGTTTAGGTATATCGTGGAGGATATCGGTCCAAAATGTTCCTCCAAATCAACACAGAAACAGAGCAGTCACAAAATGAACCTTCTTTAATGACCATCTCAGGCCCCGTCCACTGCTGTATCTGCAAAGGTATTTTGTCATTTAAGCTGTGTGTCCACATGGATGCAGCGTTTTCGGAGACCGTAAACTATAATTTTTGAAACCGGGTCCCAGAGTGGATACATTTCAAAATGCTGGTTTCATTTTTCAGTGCGAGAGCCGTGTCCTTTCTTAAACAATGACATCCTAGTGTCGCCTCTCTCTGTGACCCTCACGCGCCTCACTCTCACAAATAATGACAAACATGGCGCCCTCTGGTGTTGCCCCTTTGTTATGGCTGTCAGTAGCGTCCTCTGACTCACACCGCTCTACATGGCGTGTTCCCCGCTGACCCACATAAAGATCATGTGTAAACGTTTGTGTCTTTTCCCCCGCCATGCTGCTGCGTTTACTTCACATGAGTTGTCTGTGCGTGCCCGGTGTTTTGTTTAGTTTTTTTAATGTGTCTTTGGCTGTATCACAGTGCCACCAATGGGCCCGGCATGCCTACTACAGCATTTTCAGTTGTGCTGCGTTCTCTCATGTGGACGCACCATTTTCTTAATCGTTTATGAAAATTTACCACGTTCGTGTCCACGTAGGCAAGGCATCAGTCCCCAGACCTTAACACATAGAAAACCTGTGGCGCTGAAGAGAAGAGAGCAAAAGAGAGAACCAATGACTCTGGACCATGTTATGCAGGGGTGCCAAGGTCCAGTCCGAGGGAGCTCTCTGTCTTGTTACCAGGCCTCTGCAGAGCTGAATGACATGCCGATGAGGGAACTTAGGTGTGTTGGAGAAGGGATGCGTTTCTAGATGACTGGAGTTGGGCCCCCCAATCTAGATCCCTCTCTCTTTGTGCCTCGTTGTGCCCCAACAGTGTGCAATGTTATTGGAAAATACTTAGTGCTGTTGTGCTAGGCAGATTGATGTCAGAAAGACCAAAAACTGTGCCAAATGTGATTTTGTGAAGACTAATTATTTAAATCTTAATATTTAAAAGGCTTCAGTCGATTAGCGTTTACAGATAGAAAACTGAAAGCATGAGTTTTCCTCTCCACTGTCGCTTCATGCTTTGCTCAGCATGAGGGATTGCCGCAAAGCAATCGACAAAGCAGACGACTGTCTACTGTGGCTCTACGCTCTTTCAGGACGAGTGAATGCTGCTTGTCAAGACTTGATGCAACCTACTGGGTTTTCTTAGATTGGAAATTTTTTGACCAATCTGTATGATTTGATTGAATTTGACTTTGTAAAGTGCCTTGAGATAACGTGTTGTGAATCGGCACTAAAAAAATAAAATTGAATTCAATTGAACTGAACCAAATTGAATTTTACTGAATACTCCTGAATCTGTCCGTTTTCCCTTTGAAATAAGAATTTCCAACTTCCAAGGGGGAGAAGATGATATTGAATAAGCCAGAATTGCTGCTTGGAAATTTTTAGGTTTCTCACCAACCTCAACCTCAGAATATGATATGGTTGCTAACCCTATAAACATGATAAAACAATGCTATTAAAAAACTTTTTTTTGGGGGGGGAGGGGGGACTTTAAATGGTCTATATCATTGAATTGTGAAACAGTCCAAAATACAACATCTTTAGGTAAGAGTGGTAAATCTTGTCATTGAGCACGACAGTTTGCAAATTCCACCAATTTTTAGACTAACATAGTGTTTAGCTGGTTGTGTTTCATTTCCCAGATCTGAATCCCGCTTTCCCAGGTTAAATAGAAAGCAACAAAAGGCCAGAAATCAAACCCTTTGGCTGTCTCTGTGACATACCTCAGTGCTGTGGGCCTCACTGATGTGTTACTAGCTCATAGAAACTCACACTCAGAGTCACACAGAGGGTTGCCGTCATCACCGCGGCGCACATGCACCCAAAGAAAACACAGCTTCAGCAGGGAGAGCCAATAAACCAGCACGCTGCAGCTGGAGAGACAGAAGCATTGCCAGAGAAATAAATGCATTACAGCTGCAGCCTCGGGTTCTACTTCATTTTATCCTCCTTTAGCTAACAGCTGAAACACATGTTCACATATCGGATGTCGATTAAAGAGCTGGTCCCATTCTTGTGAAGCATGAGTTGAAGTTTTTAACTTTAGACAAAGAAATATGCAAATCTAACATATTTGCATTGCTAATGGTATCTAAATGCATTCTGCCTAAAAGGATGGGTATTTATGGTGACGTCACAACAACTGAAAGGAAGTTTCAGTTAACCACAGAAAAATAATGTCATCAGAAAAACCACAGCAAGCTTTTGATAGTCATTTATCAACCGTGTCTGATTGCCTGGAAAGCTCTCAGAAGATAAATGCTCATTCTGTGGCATTTGAGATTAAACAATTA
The DNA here is from genome assembly GCA_037039145.1 of Fundulus diaphanus. Lineage (NCBI taxonomy): Eukaryota > Metazoa > Chordata > Actinopteri > Cyprinodontiformes > Fundulidae > Fundulus > Fundulus diaphanus. Next base: position 32,630,506 of record CM073137.1, read on the forward strand.
AAGTCTCTCTCTGTTTCCCTGGGACGAGTTTTGTGGAGACACCAGATGTTGCAGTCTTTAAAATGTTCATAAGTCATGCTGGTTGAGTATTTCTCTGAGCTCAAACAGAGACTCCGGAGATATCGTGCTAATTCTGACAAAGACGGTTTCATGATCTGCAGGAAGGAAAAGGAGAGATGCAGTTTAAAAGGATTTCCTGCCCTCATGTGGTAGCTTACAAAAATGCAGTGCTCAACACTAAAACTAAGCTCTTTGGACTAGTAGGTAGTACCTTCGGGACATTAACATACCATGTACTCATGTTCTCTGACTATTTAATTAAATTCTACTGACAAAACTATGATCAACTTAATTACATGGATGATGCATAAGTCTTGTCAAATCAAAAATATTTAATTTTTGCTCAAATCAAACACACATTAATGAATTTATATGTTTTGTTAATAAAGCAGGAATTTATAAATCATTGTGCAACACAGTCATTGCACAATAACTATATAATCTTAAAAGTTTAGAAGACCCAGGAAATCCACTTCTAAATAAAGAACAGATTATCCCTTTCTGATTGTTATTAATGAAATTGAAATAAAATAGCACAGGATAAATACATAGCAGATAAAACAAGATACAAGTCCTTCTCTGGGAGTTGCTGGTCATCTTCTACCCTGCCAGTACCCAGTGGGCCCTGTGCTCCTTCATCACTGTGGGGTCTGGCTCATCAACAAAACAGGACAGTTCTAGACTGCGATGAGCAATAGGTCTGCAGAGAGGGTCATCGGGGGTGACCTTCCGTTCATCTTGGACTTGTACAGGTCCTGGGTCAGGAAAATGGCATCTAACATCTCTGCAGGCCCCATACACCCTGCACATAAACATTCAACTTCAGTTCATCGCGAGAACCGGCCATCACAGAGACAGCCTGTCTCTCTGATGAGGCCTTAACAAAGTATCCAGATTGATACCATGCACCAACCCCATCATGTCTTCCTCTTTTGTTGAAAATGCATATATTCATATTTTCATGAAAAATATTTTTTCCATTATATTTAAAATGCCTTATTGAGAACAAAGTGGAACCAAAGTCAAATTTCTTGTTGTATGAAGCAACTTGACTATTAAAACTGATTCTAATATATATAACTATAATAGAAATATTTTTCATATACACACATATGTTCATTCTGAATGTAATAAGCCTGAGCATTTATATATTTAAAGGTGTATGAATATATCAGTTTGCTAAATTTAGAATAAGTTGTTAAAATCATATGCAGAAATTTCAACGTGGTATTTATATGAAGATCCAAATGTTTGTATGAATTTTTTCTATATGTTCAACGACATTGTACTTTGTTGTGTCCAGATGTGTTTTTATGTGACAACATTTTATGACCAAATTGGTAGCATAAAACTCTTTGAGAAAATTGGGTCCACCACATCTGTGCACATCCTGAGCCAGTGTCTGTTTCAAAAAAATTATTGCTTTATTGTTTTACTGTCACCACGGTAACATGTGGCAACAATAAAGCTTCTTGATCATTGAAATGGAGTTTACAGTTGAAAACAAAACTGCAAGCAGTGAAAAGAAAGCTGAAAGAAAAAGAGAAAAGTCCCGTTACTAAAAAAGTCAACACTGGTGTGGTGTTTTTTCTTTATTTTTGTTTTTATACTATAACTTATAGTTTAGTAATGTTTTTTTTTCTTAATACAAGTTTACTCCATTTGTCAAAGTCAATGTGATTTTATTGAGTCTTGATAGTTTTAAGCTGGATGTAGATATACATATTGACAATGTTAAACTGTTTTTTGCTAATAAATGTGTTCATTAGCCTATGAAAAACATTGGTCCTATAGTAAGGAAGTTGGAATTCTTAAACAGGTAGACTGAATTTTACCGGCAAACTGACCAACATGAAGCTGAAGCTTTATGTACTGCCTTCTATCACCTCTGTGTCAAAAGCTTAACCCCACACCAAGGCTTTAATTAGATTACCGAAGGCAATGCAAGAGGATCTAATGACTATTCTCTGCAAAACAGTGAACAGCACGTAAATTACCAAGCAAAAGTTCTGCTTCTTTGTCCTTGTATATTCATTTCTCATCCAGCCCAAGAGAACTTTGGCCCTTCAGAAAATTCAAAGTATGTTGCACAAGCTAACTACTGAGCAAAGACTTTTTATCTGTGGTGTTGATGACTTCAGAACAAGCAAATTAAACAGCCAGAATAGACAAGCTATCAATTAGGACTAATTTATTCCACCAATGAAGACCTTCGATTTAAAATAAAAGCATCTATAAAATGATGCTCAGGCAAAGTCGTGGTGAAAAGAAAGTGCGCCCTCTCATGTTGCACATTGCCATCATATCTCTCGTTCAGCTGGAGCTGCTTGTTCTTGGTAAGCATTTCTTAATGAAAAATATTTTTCTAAGTGGATTTTACTCCCATTGTAGGCTGGACTTTGAGTGATATTTGCTGTTTTTGTTCACGGTCAGAAAGGTAAACACCCAGAAGCCATAGTATACCCGATCCAGCTGAATGAAATACTCTGTTGCTAGCAGAGATTATTAACCTATTCCTCTGGATCCTCAAGAGAGAGGAGAACAAAAACAAAATGTGGAAACAGTAAATAGATAGTGCAGAGGTTTGGTAAACATCTGAGGTCTGTGTGTCTGTGGCAGCGAGGCAAAGGGAGCAAAAGTCCAGGACATGACCAGGACGTGACAACCTGTGTTTCCCAAACAGAGGTCAACTGTTGAGATACAGTTATCTGTTTTTCAACGTTGTGGAGCTGTTCCCAGAAGTGGGACCATGTCTGCCAAAAGGGGCTGGAAGCACGTGGATGCTGCTGGGTTGCGGCACACACCAATGGATAAAGACAGATGCTTATTGTAACGCCCACACATCTGTGGGCTATATAAAAAAGGTATGACCAGTGTATGTAATCAGAACTCTTTGCTCACACCCGTTGTACGTGCGGGTTTTGGAAATAAAAAGGAGTTCTCCAGTTGGCAAGCAGAGAAGCCTCATTTCCCTTTGTCTTCTTTCTTTTTTAAGGTTCAATAGTTAAATAATCTCCCACATAGTGTGCTGGATTATTCTTTAAATTACAAAGAGATGTACTTTGTCATGTTTGTGATGTCACAGACACAATTCTTTTTATTCAATTGGGATTTTAGCTGACAGAAAATATTGGATAATGGCAGGCAGAAGGAAAACATGGTTTCTATTGTTTTGGCAAATACAAATGTGCAAAATTTGGCATGCATCTGATTTCAGCTCCCTGAGTCAATACTTTGTTAAAAAAGTACATGTTGATGCAACTGGAGCTGCATCTCATTTGTGCTACATCTCTACCAGCTTTGCATGTATAGATACTCATTGGATTTAGATTTGGACTTTGACTGCTTTGATTTAAAAATTTTCATGGTAGCTCTGTGTGTTTAGGGTCGTTGTCCTGCCAGAAGGTGAACCTGAGTCTGCTCAAGTCTTCTGCAGGCTCAGGTTTTCCTCCAGGATTCATCTCCATTCATCTTCCCATCAACTCTCACTTGCCTCCCTTGCCCTGCTAAATAAAAGCACGTCACAGTATGATGCTGTTCCACTATGTGGATGGTGTGTTTTGTGAGATGTGCATTATTAGTGTTCTAGCATACATATTTATTTGCCATTTTCTATTCTATTCTATTCTCACTAGCCCAGAGAACCTTAAATGTTTGCTGCATCCCCTACATGGCTTGTTGTAAACTGCAACTTCCTATGACTTTGCTTCAACAATTGCTTTTTTATTGCCACTCTATAATTTGTCCAGATATGTGGAGTGTACCACTCATTGTGTCCTGTCAACAGATTATCCCACCTGAGCTGTGCATCTCTGCAGATCCTCCATATTTACCCTGGGTATCTTGGTGGTTGCCTCTCTGGCCAAGGCTCTCCTTTCCCTAGCATCTTAGTCTGTGGGTGTTGCAGTGTCTTTGTACTTTATATTCTATTGACTGATTAAGTCATCTCTGAAGGCCATTAGTTGCACTGGATTTTAATTCACGGCATATAAGTAACGAGGGACTGATACTGATGCACCCCATACTTTTGAGACTTTTAACTGTAAAAATTTAAGAAATCATTCATCATCGTCCTATCCCTTCACAATATCGACCTATTCTGCATTGGTCTAACGCACAAAATCCCAATGAACTAACCTGAAGTTTTAACGTATCAAATAGGAAAAAGTTCAAGGGGTGTGATTAGTTTTAAAAGGCCTTTATCAAAGCAGGCCTCATCTGAACGCATACCATATATGAAGAGGGTGCCCTTTTTCAGCAGTACAGTATTCTATTGCCGCTATCGTCCCTGCTTTAGTGGTCACCCATAAGCCTATTTGGATCCTAATTGAGATAGCGATGGGTTTACATGTCAGTGGTGATGGTGCGGACTACTCTGTGTGCGAGAGTATTAGCGGGGCTAAAAGCAGTAATACCATCAGGGCCAGCTCAGTTCATGAGGACACGTTGCTCTGCAGCAGCAGGAGAGCAAAGGGGATCAGTTAGCTCCATAGGCATCAGAACGGTCATCTGCTACAGGGGGTGCACAGTCTAACAGATCCACTGGTATCTGTTTTTGCTTTGTTTTCTGAAATATGTTTGCAAAGTTTAAGGGCCTGTTCTCAGGCCCACAGGTTCCAACAGATTCTGGGACTATCAAAGCAGCTCCTGACCCGGTGCCAACACCAGCTCCTGCGCCAGCTGTAGCCAAGGTAAGTTTCTCTTTTTAAAATGTGTTCATAATTGCGTCTTTAAAAGATACAGGACTTTTTTATTCTTGGATTAGCTTTCACGCTTCTAAGGAGCATGAAATAACAGAAGTACTGTCCAAGATTTACGCATTATAGTAAAAAAAAAAAATAGAATAATTCTATTTAATTTCTAAACTCACAGCTTTGACTAGTTATCTTCTTTTCCACTCTTTATCAGAGCTAAGAATGCAGAGGATTCAAAATGAAACAATGCATTTTAGGTCGACTCTTAACAGCGTTTTGAAGTAATTTCATCATGAACACGTCTTTAGTTATTGACTTTCAGCCAATAGAATAATTTGCTCATGTGGTAAATTCAGTTTTCCTGAATAAAACCAAATGTTTATCTAATGGCTGTGGTTTTACTAGAGAAGAGAAGCATCTGAATCTGTCGAAAATGGTGATTTGTCATGCAGAAGGAGAAGCCTGGAGATAAAGAAAATGAAGCAAAGAAAGAGGACAAGCCACAAGGTAAAAATAAAATTGTCTCTTTATGCTGTGTTTCTGTTTGCAGCGTTTTCTCTTAGGCCTAAACTTTGTTGCTAAGATGGGTCCCAAAACTGGGACTGTAACAACTCATCTAGCTCACCAGATGAGATGATACACAATACTGCATTCATGAAAACGAGGCAAGATTTTAGCTATATTTCACAAAGAATCACCCTTTTTTTGTTGCTTATTTTAATTTTTATCACAAACTCTTTTAAAGAATCTGCAAGGAGTATAAAATGGAAATGGTCCTGTCCCTGTTTGATAAGTTCCTTTATTGTGATTTTTATGCTTGTTTAGGTCAGGGATGGCAATTAGATTTTTTTATTGTACAATTTATGCACAGGGTAATTTCTATGGAGGACTAACTCTGACATTTTCAAAAATAAATATAGAAATGTATACAGAAATAAGTACAATAAATATATATAAGCATAAAATACAGCAAATAAATATATGCAGCAATTAAATTATACAATGAGACATAAATGTATATATCTCTTTTAATTAGCTTATTTATTTATTCCTCTTTTTAATAATCAACTAATATATTTATTTTCCATTATAATTGTCAACTTTAGTGGTTACTTAGACAGAAATAAATACATTTAAAAACTATGTTTTAATATTTTTGTCTGTTTTATTTTTATTTATTTATTTTACCCCATTTATTTCTTCCACCCTATATATTTATGCCTGTCCCTTTTCCATTTCTGTATGCATTTCTGCCTCGTTATGCAAATGAGGGGGGCGGTCTTAAGGTGAAACCTGCTCCTTATTGGCTGGTAAGCATCAGCCTTCCGTAGTTGAAACTTCATGCTGCTGCAATCAACGGTTACCGCTATGAGCTGTTGTCACGGTGGCTACCAGGTTATACGTGTGCTGAGGCATTTAGCATCTTGACTTGAAAACAACGCTGTAATTCCAGACTTTTATATCTGTCGTGTGGACGCTCTGACTGAATGTGTGTTTCACTAAGCAGCTCATATGTACGCAGATGTCAGCAGATTTCATGCCAACTAGTTCACCCAACAGAAGCTACAGCCCGTGCTGGGTCCTGTGGAGTATGTCACTGGGGGTTTGGGCCGGTGCATGCCCGGGTGTCTGGCCCTACCGGGGTCTCTGGTGCACTAGTGGCCCTTGAGGCCTGTCAAGCTGGAGGGGGTATGGACATTAACATCTCATGGCAGATGCTCTCCCCTTCAGGGAGTGCATTCTACTAGTGGGGGGATTGCAGGGGGGCTGGGGTGAACCCAGCCTGGGTGTCTACCGTCGTATGTAGTGTGGGAGTCATTTGAATGTTAGTGTTGGGATGGGTGTAATTTACAGTTGGTCTCAGTTTGCAGTTGGCTCTCGGGCGTCATCGCTTATCTCCAGCCCTGCAGACTACAGTGTTGCGGCTAGCTGTACCTCCCTCTCCGGGTAGGGTTTTTGAGAATGGGGGTGCCTATTGGAGACGCTCCCCATCCCCGGAAGCCTCCTGCTCCCCCTGCTTGCTCCGTCACTGGGGAGCAGGAGGATTTCCCAGGCTTCCCAGGCCTGCTGTCTTGAGATGTTCTTGGCCCCAATTTTATTATACATCTTGGAACTTACATTTTTTAGTCCATGCATTTGTTACTTCAAGGCTGGACTTTTGTAATTCTTTACTATCAGGAAGTCTACAAAATGCAGTTTGAAGCCTTCAGCTGATTCAAAATGCTGTAGCAAGAATTCTGATGAAAATCAACAAGTGGGATCATATTTAACCTCTTTTAGCTTCCCTTCATTGACTTCCTGTTAAATCCATCCATCCATCCATCCATCCATCCATCCATCCATCCATCCAGGGGATGGATGGATGGGAGTGCTCGATGTTTTCTCGCGGGGAGTGCTGGTGCCTATCTCCAGCTGTCAATGGGCGAGACAGGTCGTGTTAAATCAAGAATAGAATTTAAAATTCTTCTTCTCATGTATAAAGCCCTTAATAATCAAGCTCCATCATACATCAGAGATCTGATTACCCCGTATGTTCCTAACAGAGCACTTCGCTCTCAAACTGCAGGTCTGCTGGTGGTTCCTAGAGTCTCTAAAAGTAGAATAAGAGGCAGATCCTTTAGTTACCGGGATCCTCTCCTGTGGAATGAACTCCCAGTTTGGTCCGTGAGGCAGACACCCTGTCTACTTTTAAGACTGGGCTTAAAACTTTCCTTTTTGACAAAGCTTATAGTTAGAGTGGCTTAGGTTACCCTGAGCTATATCTGTAGTTATGCTGCTATAGGCTTAGGCTGCTGTGGACAACAGGGTCTATTTTTGTCACTCTGCTGAGTCCTCCCATTGTTCTCCAATTTGCATTGTTTGTTGTTATTTAAACTTTTAACTTTAATTCTCTGTCATTCAAAGTAGGTACACCTGGTCTGGCGTTCTGTTAGCTGTGAGATCATTCAGGGGAGGCAAATCATCCTCTATTACCATGTAACATCGAAAAGATTCCTAAATCAATGTGTGCTTCTGTGCATTTTGTGTCTCTGCTGTGTCTTCTTTAACCCCCAGTTGGTCGTGGCAGATGGCGACTCACACTGAGCCTGGTTCTGGTTCATCTGGAGGTTTTTCCACCCTGTTAAAGGGGAGTTTTCCTCTCCACTGTCGCTTCATGCATGCTCATTATGAGGGATTGCTGCAAGACCATTGACAATGCAGTTTTCTGTCCACTGCAGCTGTACGCTCTTTCATGAGGAGTGAATGCTCCTTGTCAAGACTTGATGTAATCTACTGAGTTTCCTTAGATAGGAAATTTCTTGACCAAGCTGTATGATTTGATTGAATTTGACTTTGTAAAGTGAATTGAAAACACCTGACCATGCCCACCTTGCACCACATTATCCAACCTCCTATGAAGCAGGACATCTGGTGCACCCAAGTGTCAGAGCGCCCCCCAGCAGGAGAAAACACCCCCTAGCAGGAAAATGTCAGCTCCAGCAATGGCCAGGACACAGAAGGCTCCTGGCAACAACAGAGACATTTTCACCACCTACACATGCTAACAAAGTCACTAACCTGCCAAAACAGGTAGTCTGTACTCTCACACATCTACTATACCCTTCAGGCAGCATCACACACCTATTATGACAAACACACACAGGCACCCACATAAAAAACAGCGAGTGTCTTACACGCACCTTTAAAATCTGTGATCCATTCTGACCCAACAACAGACAAACACTGACTCATCAACAAACATTTATTTTTTACGAGGCCATAACAGACACATGTAAACTCTGACATCATCTAGTCATCAATGTGTGTGTAAGGACATACCAACCACCTCATTCACAGCAACACCAACAACCCAAGTAAAAAAAACAGAAATAGTACGGGTGACCCCCAAATAACTGAAATGGAGGAACAGGAAGCCATGTCTGTCAATATGCTTGTCTGTAAGCCCCCCAGTTGGTCATGGGAGATGTCCGTTCACACTGAGCCTGGTTCTGCAGGAGATTTCTTTCTGCTAAAGGAGAGTTTTCCTCTCCACTGTTGCTACATACATGCTCAGTATGAGTAATTGCTGCAAAGCCATCAGACGATACAGACGACTGTCCACTGTGGCTACACGCTCTTTCCGGAGGAGTGAATACTGCTTGTCAAGACTTGATGCAATCTGCTAGGTTTCTTAGATAGACAACTTTTAATCAATCTTTCTGGATGATTTGGTAGAATTGACTTTGTAAAGTGCCTTGAGATGATATGTTGTGGACTGGTGCAGCATGAATGAATTAAATTGAAGATAGGCAAAGGGATGGTTGCATTATATGGGTTTGTAAATAGGGTGAATATGATTAGGCTGAAGTCTGGGAAGTAATGAAAACAGCGGTTCGTTCCCTTGGCCCTTAATGTCTGTATAATTGTGGAGTAGGTTAACCTTTTCGACAAGGCCATTCATGTTTAGCAAACACGCTAACCTGTGTCTAACATGCACCTAAGTAACCGCACTGTAATCGCATGATTTAAAAAAAAAACACACGTCCCAAAGCCCTACATGTAATGCATGAACAGGGATGGAGGACTAAAGAGATGAGCTGAAGCAGCAAACCAATTTGGAAGAAACCGAGGAGTACAAGAAGAACTAGCATAGCTGGCTCAAAAGGTGCCTCTATTTCTTGTTTTTCAAACACACACACACAGAGACACACATGAAACAAGAAAAAACATACAAACAAACCCAGACACACTCAGAGCTACATACTTATTTAAACAAACACAACCAAACCTACACTTATACATAGACAGTGATTGAGCTGATGGCCTAGGCACCATCAGTTCTAGGTTTGCCCCTGGTTGGGTCAGTTTTGACTCACCCAGAAGATGTAGGCTGCCGCCGGGGGGGTCGCGCATAGTGGATAGCACACACCCCAGACCTGACAACTCAACCCCATTAAGTCATTGAGCTGATATCCAAAGATAGTCCAACTTAACTGGCTAATTCCAAACTGAATTATTAAAACACAGTTTGAGGGCCGCTCACCTCAGATCCAAAGCAAAATAACCTTACAGAAGGAACTCAAACAAAAGTCAGTGAGATTCTGTTTACACTCAGTCTAGTTATCCTCTGTTCTTAAATACAACTTCACATCAGTAAATGCATCCAGTTAGTATGTCTGACGAGAAGAAACAATGAACCAAGAAATAGAATATGTAATCAAAATAAAATAAACACCCTTCACTTTGACTTTAGGAAATATTATTATGGGTGAAATGTTAGTGGGCAAAACAGATTGAACAGAAAAAGACCGCAGAAGAAGAAATAAAGGGGAGGATTCTGAATTTCTTCTTCTGTGGTCACATATTCTCAGCCAGCAAGGAAAATATAATCACCAATATAATTTTTTGGTAAAATAACACATTTTGAGAGACCATAACAAAATATCACTATAACTAATGATACTACTATCATGGGTTATAGTAATAATCTATAAAATATATTTCAATATCAAACAAAGATTACCTAGTAAATATAACAAGCAATTTCTAACCGATGTTACAAAAAACAGCTTTTCTGTCACATCTGCACTAAAAATTAAATGGCACTTCGTAAAGAAAGATTGTGACTTTAAACTCTCAGGTTATGCAGCAGGACAACAATCCAAATCAGACCTGAAAGTCCACCCCTGAACCACTCAAAATAGACTAAAATTATTTTTTTGTAGTGGACTGATCAAAGTGCAAACCTAAATCTGATTCTGTGGAAAGGCCTTCAACGTGCTGTTGATGCTCAAAATCCCTCAAGTGTGGCTGAATATAAAAAAATAAAATGAAGTGAGGGGAAAATTTCAGAAAATTCAATAACTGGCAAAAGACATGTCGCCAGTTATTGCAAACACTAGATGGTAGTTGTTACCACCAAGGATGGCACAAGCAGTTATTAGATTTTGGGGCAAATAATTATTGCACATAGTTCCAGGTTGGTTTGCATACAGGATTTTTTCCATTAGTAAATAAATCATTGTTTGAAAACCACTCTTCTTATTTATTCAGGTTATTTTTGTGTCCTTTGTCATAGCAACAAACCAAAAACAGTAGAAATATGTAACGGGCAAATACTTATTTAAGATAGCTAGATAGTTGCAAGAAATGTTAAGAAATTATTTATTCTTATAATCTTAATGGTTATTAGATAAAATAATAAACGGGATTAAATGTGTTTCTTATAAGTGGATTTCATTTAAAAATGGTCTGTATTTATCTGCTGCAGCTCCAGAGCCTGCACCGGCCCCTACACCAAGCCCTACACCGGTACCTACACCAGAACCTACCTCAGCTCCGGCCCCTGCACCTACCTCAGCTCCGGCCCCCGCACCTGCCTCAGCTCCGGCCCCCGCACCTGCCTCAGCTCCGGCCCCCGCACCTGCCTCAGCTCCGGCCCCCGCACCTGCTCCAACAGCAACACCTGTAAACCCGGAAGAGGCTGGACCTGACGGGTAAGACCTCCACCTAGCAACTACCCTAGCACCATCTGCTCACAAATGATTCAGTTTTAAAGAAAATGCATTCAATCTAAGACACATAGCAGGCTGAATCCCCTTATCAAATCACACTTTACTTAGGCAGATACAGCAACTGTATCTAATTAATCACTAACTAATCAGATAGCCTGATAAGTTGCAGAGACAGAGGCGGAGAAAGCTGTGAGAGGTGAACAGAGTATTTGAGATCTTTATCTCTTGCAGCAACATGTGTATTAACAGAGCAATGACCTGAGAGAGGATTATAGGCTTTTCAGCTCTTCAGGCATAAGAAGCTCATCAGAGCTGCATATGGCTCAACCATGAAAGACACGATGGCAACGGGTAACAGAAGCTGTTAATCTACTCAGTTGCAAAGACAAGCTTCCAAACAAAACTCAATGTCAGAGAGATGAATGAATGGATGATGATAAAAGGGTAGCAGGGAGAGAAGAGGGCCTCTGTGACCGAGGTGTGGACTGAGCAGCACAGGTGTAAAGGTGATGCGAGGACACGCCCTGCAGGTGACTTGGACTGTTGCTGCATGAGCCGATAACTGTTGTAACCAAAACACCTCGAGATCTAATGATCCACCGTGATGTGTGCCCGTCTTTGTTTTTGGATCACACGGGGTCAACGTGTCTGTGCTGTGTTTGTGTTCATACCTATGCTGACTCGTAGGCTTTTACACACTGCTGTGATGACATGCCCTTATGAATTTATTTTTTGTGACACTGAAATGTTTCAGGTCCTCAGAACATTACATCAGACAAAAGCAATCTGAGTGAATACAAAATGCAGATTTTAAAAGATGATTTCATTTGTGAAGAGAGAAAAAAAGATCCAATCTGACCTGGCACATTGGGAAAATATATTTGCCTACTGTTGTGGGAAATAATGTTAAATGATTCCCAGTTACTCATTGAATAAAAGGAAATGGTGATTCCACCAAGTTCCAGCATGTTATTGAGAACCAGAGCAGAGACAAAGTATTCACACCCCTGGCCAGACCGCTGTCTGCTCCCAACCCTGGTCTCCTCCAAATCTGAGCCTACCGCCTCCTCACACTCTGCCACATCAACTGCATTAGCAGACGTAACAAAAGCCCCTGAAATCCAAACATTTACAGTCTCACACAGAAAATACGCAAGCATTGACCATGGTAAACTGGGGAAGCTCATACCAGGTCTCGTCTCCTCCTTGACTGCAGCAGCTCACACATTTTTGAAAGAGAAAGGTCAGAGGCGATCATAGGAACCAAGCTATCATTTTCCATTCACACCTCCTTTAAAATCTGAAATTTGATTTAATAAAAAAAAACTCTCATTAACCACATTTTCAGTTCAGGTCCACTGCCCACACCGTGCCTTGATTACTGCCTGACCTGCAGACTTAAGAAACAATTTAAATAGAACCTGTCTGACAACATACAATTAAATCAAGGCATTATACCCCAATTTCTATAAAATGGAGGCATGAATCAGATAAACATGAAAGGGGCATGCCTTACTCTAAAATCACCTCAAAGGCACATCCAGGAGGTCAGAAAAGAACCCAGATCAACATCAAAGCACTGCAGGCCTCACATGCGTCACTTAGGTCAGTGTTCACGATGCAACAATAAGGAAATGACTGGGAGAAAACGCTATCCATGTGAGAGTCCCAGGGCCAAAACCGCTGCTGACCAAGAAGAACACAAAGGTCCATTTCACATACACCCAAATATATTCTGTGGTCTGAGGAGACCAGGGTGGGACTTTTTGGAAGATGTAGGTTACGTTACATGTGGTGTAAAACTTAGTCCGCATTTCAAAATAGATAATTTTACTGACAGTCAAACATGGTGGTGGTAGTGTGTTGGTCGGAGGATGCTTTGCTTCTTCAGGACCTGGATAACTTGCTGGAACCAGGAATTGGTTTACGGGGGAAATATATTTTCTCATAGGCCCAGGTTGGTTTGTAAGGCTTTTTTACCTTAAAAAATAAATCATCATTTGAAAACTGCTTTTCCATTTTACTCAAGTTCTCTTTGTCTGGTATTTTTATAATTTCTTTTTTGATGATCAAATGTAAATGTGCAAACAAAAAGCAACAATCTGTAAGACGCCAAATACTTATTCACTCCCTTGTAAATATGAACTTAGAAAATTAGAGACAGTGTCAGAATTTGACAAGACAGATTATTGAGATAAAGGACTGCTGCTTTCAGGATGGATAAAGCCTGACAAGTACCGGGAAGTTATGAGTACCGGGAAGTTATGAGGGCAAATAAGTGAAATCGTGCTATTAAATTCAAAACGTGTGCGCCTGGTTTCTGGCAGGAAAATTTCCCCCCAAAAAAGTGTCATACTGCTGATGATAAGAAAAAATGAACAAATAAATAGAATATGTAATAAAAATAAATAAACACCCTTCACTTTTACTTTGGGAAATGTTATTATGGGGGAAATGTTAGGGAGGCAAAATAGATTGATCAAAAAAAGACAAAAAATTGAGAGGAGGTCACACATTCTGAGCAGAAACAAGGTTTTTCAGGGTATTTACAATCACCAAAGTAATTGTTTGGTAACATAACACATTTTGGGAGATCAAAACAAAATATTACTGCAACTAATGATACTACTATCATGGGTCAGGCCAGCTGACAGCTTTGCTAGGGCCCGGGACAACGCAGTCTTTTTGGGCCCCCCCTCTACACCTCCCGCCACACACACACACACACACACACACACACACACACGCACACCCCCACACACACACACACACACACACCAAAAAGAAAGTCAACTTAACTGTATACTTCATGCCCTGGAAATCTCTGTATTTTATACTGGATATTTTCAACCCATCTATTGAATTTAGTGCACTGTTTGATCTTTTCTTCATCAGAGAACAGCAGCACTGCAGCCAAAACATGGCCTTTTTTGACCTGCTGTATATTAGCCAGTCCCTAAGCTTGATGTATCATGAAACTGTTGACCTTCTCGGTTTTGTGACTTTTATTTTATTATTACAATTAAATAATAATAATGTTATGTTCATAGTGTTTTTTTCCTAATCCATCTTTTATATCTTTCAATCCTTATGTAATTTTGTCTGTGTTGTGTGCACCTGCCTGTTGCTTTAATCCTATAAATTTCCCCGTCGTGGGATAAATAAAGGATTAGCTAATGTCATCTTATCTTAAATATCACTTTTTAATAGGATATATGTACTGGGTTCTTTCAATGTCTTAATTACATGTTCTGTATGGGCTCCAGTAACATATGATATATAATATCTACTTTGAAAGTTAACATGAATTGCTGCTGAAGATGAACTCTCTGATGTACCTAAATGTTTTCTGGAGGACTGAAACGCCTCAGTCAGTGACGTCAGTCTGTGGGTCTGGGTCTGTCGGGGCAGTCAGAGAAGTTTCGTCTCCTCTCCGTTTCTGTCGCTCGATGTTTTCTTGCTCATGGTTTTTCACGTGCTTAGATAAATTTGTTGTGTTTCCACTGAATTTAACCGGCTTTTTACAAAACATACAGCTTGATTTCATTTAAGGTATTAAAATAGAGCCAAACGGCGCTTCTGCTCCTGCAGTCTCTCTCTCTCTCCGAGTCTGATCAGCAGCAGCGCGGTTGTTTGTGAGAAACAGTTGAGTGGGCGGGCCAGGCTGAGCCTGCGTGCTGATTGGCCGGCGCCGCTGAGCCATGTACGAGAGGGGAGGGGGAGCAGCAGCAGCAGAGTGCCGTGACACGCAGACTGCTGCTGCAGACAGCGCACGCTGGCTGACTGACAGTCATACTGACCATTAAAATGGTCAGTCAGACTATCAGTTTTGGGCCCCCCCTCTGTCCTGGGCCCGGGACAACTGACCCATTTGTCCCCCCCTGTCGGCGGGCGTGTCATGGGTTATGGTGATATATATTTTAATATCAAACAAAGATAACCTGATAAACATAACAAGCAGGTCTGTGGACTGATTCTGTGGACAGCTTTTCTGTTCTGGAGGAAAATCAAAATGGCACTGCGGAAAAAAAGATTGTGACTTTAAACTCTCAGGTTATGCAGCAGGACAACAATCCAAATCAGACCTGAAAGTCCACCCCTG
Organism: Fundulus diaphanus; assembly: GCA_037039145.1. Classification (NCBI taxonomy): domain Eukaryota; kingdom Metazoa; phylum Chordata; class Actinopteri; order Cyprinodontiformes; family Fundulidae; genus Fundulus; species Fundulus diaphanus. The sequence goes on from CM073137.1 coordinate 32,645,856, forward strand.
AAGTGCTCTAAATAAACTAACATGAAGCTTTTGGAGTGGACACTTCAACTTTCTCCATTCAGAGTCCTTAGCTTCAAATTAAAAAAAGAAAACAGAAAATGGATGTGCTTTTACCTTTTGCTGTCAGAATGGCACCAAATACCTGAAACTACACAGTGTGCAAACAGTATCATCGTTCCGCAGGTAATCGGTGATAAAGAAAAGATCTTAACTTTGTGGATTATTTGCCTTAATGAGTGTAAACACGCTGAAGTGAAACCCTGTATGGTGTATTACTGATTTTATCCACAAGAGGGCCCAGTATGAACGCCCATGTTCTGATGCTTAACAGTGAATGCCATCAGTCTTTATTCATAAAATTGTTTTTATATTTTTCATTTTACATATCTCTCTATTTAAGATGTTCATTTTCTGAATTAATTAGCTTTTTCATAAATGTGTACCTATTTTATTTGCTCATGTCACTGTCATTGTCTAACTGTACCCCTGTAATGCACTTTGTAAAAAGGGTCAGCCATCAGATGTAAATACAATTAAATCAAATGCATTTGAATTAAATAGCTGTATTTCAAATCTCCTGGGTTGACCCAAGTAGGGTCATTTCCAATCCAAGACCTGGGTCACATAAGGGCCAAATCCCTGGCTTCATGGACCACAACAGGTTATGGGTTTGAGTTACCCAGCATGCCAGGCTTTAATTTTGACTAAAACAATGGGTTAAAGTGACTCGCGTCGTTAAAGCTACAGAAGAGTGGATTGAAAAGAATAAGCCTCGTAGCTTGGGTAGTCCTCCATAGGGAAGACACACACGACAGCCATTGAAGCTCACACACCAACCTGAGAGCAAGTTAGACAGTCCAGTTAACATAACATACCTGTTTTTGGAGGGAGGAAGCCATTGATTAACCAACCTGATCAAGGACCTTCTCACTGGGAGGCAGCAGGGCTAAAAACTGCCTCACCATCCAGGCCACAATGGTTCTTTTATTATTATTTTGGGTTTTTCTCTAATATTTTTGATTCAAACATTTACTAAAAAAGAACTACCCAGCTTCCATCTGTATATCCCTACTTTTGAGATTAAAAAATAACGGGAATGTATCAAATGTGTGCGTAATTAGGACCTTCTTGATTCCAAATGTTAAAATGTGTTTATTATGATGTTGTTTTCTAGACAAGGCGGAGCCCCTCCTACTCCACCGATAGTCATCAACAAATATTCAGATGAGCAGCTCAGACATATTTCCCAGCGGATGAAAGAGAGGTTGAATTTATACAAGGAGAAAGTGACTGATCGGTATGCTTCCTCCCCTGAGATAACCCCTCCTGTCAGTGAGTACCACCACATTCCTCCTCTTTGCGTTCACACTTTGAGCAGCTGTGACACATCCTTATTGATAATGTTGACCCGTAACTACAAAACGAGGACAACGTGGCGACTGAGGATATTCCTCAGGTCCCTAATTTGCTGTTTTGTCCTTTTAGCGCCACTGCTACCAAAAGACGAGTACACCAGAGTGATAGAGGAGAGGGCGAGGCAAGCAGAGGAGGAGAGGATAAAGAAGGAGGAGGCAGATAAGAAGAAGAAGGAAGAACAGGAGAAGAAAAAGAAGGAAGCCGAGCAGAAGAAGAAGGAAGAGGAGGAGAAAAGGAAAGAAGAGGAGAAGAAGGTGAAGGTCCCCTTGAAGACGAGGCTGATTGGAGCGTACTGGTCGTCAGTAGACTTTGTAATGAAGCCGCTGGAGGACCGGATGGATCCCGTTCTGGGGCACACCATCGACCCCTTCACGGATCGCCGCTACATCGCCTGGCTGAGTGTGGTTACTGTGGCCATCAACTACAACACATGGTTCATCACCGTCCGGATGTGTTTCCCTTACCACACAGAAACCTCTATCCCCATCTGGTTCACCATGGACATCCTGGCGGACATCATTTACTTTCTCGATGCCATCTTGTTTCAGCCTCGCAAGCAGTTTGTCAAAGGAGGAGACATCATAGTGAGTGTGGAATAAACCCCCTGCCTGGTGATTATCACAGAAAGTGGCTCAGATTATAACCTCGTCCAATTGTTTCCTGTCTCTTTTCTAGAAAGACCGCACCATGACAACCAAACACTACAGAGAATCAGAGAGATTATTGGTACTTTAGCTCAACTTCATAGATCTTTAAGCTCATAGGCAATCTCTGCACAGCCCTGATAAATTTGACATTTCATGTGACGTGAAAAATGGGAGCAGAATAAATAGTTTAAAGCGTCTTCCATCTTTAATGTCACGTATGTGTTTTACAGTTCAACTGAAAAACAAACCACTCAGTCGGGCGGGATTTAAAATTCAAAAAGCTGAAATAACCTCCTTACATAAGTGAGCACACCCTTACAGAAATCTCGCTGTAGCCTTGTAAATCCTCAAAAATACATTAGAAAGGGTCGGAAGAGTGAGATGTGTGCAAAAGGACATCAATATGACTTACCATTGAGCAAAACTCCTCTTTTACTCCATAGACTGGGTTCCTGAGATTCTCAAACTATTGTTGTAATTTTAGATCCACGTCAATATATGTTAGCATCAGAGTGATCGCCAAACAGTCCGAGGGTGACCCTCCTGAGTGGAGATATTCCCTGTTGGCATCGTCAGAGACACGGGATTGTGGGAACTGAAGCTGGCGAGGTCCGAGTTCGGCTTCCAGAGTGAGGTGACACCACAGTCTGACCTTGGTCCTAAAAGCAAGGCCTTCCTTGGCAGCTGCTTAAGCAGTCCACAGCAGAGGAAGCAAAGTGAACCATTTGGAATCCATTTCTCTACCAAACTTTCCTTAAAGTCATGTCACACAGTTTTTTATATGTTTTTACTTAACTAATCATTCAATTATAATTATGTGATTAATAATAAGACAGTCATGGATTCTTTAAGCGGATAAATCCAATATCATCACTCAATTTCCAATTGAAGTGTTAATATTGCGATTCCAAGAATCCCAAGATATTTTTCTAGCATATTGCCCTCATTCCTCTCTATGAAGTATTAAATTAGGACAACCTGACAAATAGAAAGTATTCCTTCAGACAGATTTTCAGTTAGATTTTTGGTAATATATTTTGATAATGAGAGTGATAAAATTTGAGCATGTATATTATAAATATTACATAATTTTCCACTGTTTATTTTATTCCTGACAGTCTGTTGCATTGTCATGTGTAAGATTTCTTTTGACACATTATCATTATAATTTATTAAAGGGCACTTTGTTGAGGCAACTTTTGAGTCAATGCCATCACTTATCATAAATCTGATTAAACGAAACCAAAGCCCAGCTCTCCTTGCAGGACTTTTGCTGATATTTTTCTAAATTGACATATTTTAGACATATATTTCTAACTTCTAGAGAGGTTAGGAAGGTTCAAAATAATCTTCTTTCATTTAGTTGTCCAGAGGTAGCGGTCAGGACAAGTTTTATATATTTTCACACAGTAAAACTGACACAAAAACTGTAATTTTTCAAAAAATGAATGAATAGACAAGCCATAAACAGGTCAGGGAGGCTGCAAAGAGGCAGACAGCAAAACTGAAGGCGCTGCAAGAGTATTGAGTATCATTTTACTTCTTCCAATAATCCCCTGGGTCTAACCAAAACCTTGTACAACAAGGTGTTAAGATCGGATAAAACCAAAATTGAACTTGTGGGCCACATTTCCAAAAGGCACAGGTAAAAAGAAGCAACACGGCATCTTTAAAAGAGAATGATATCCACAGTGGAACATGGTGGTGGCAGTATCATGCTCTGGGACGACTATTCTTGCTGCTGAAAGCATCAGTCAGCTTTGACTGAAAACCTCTGATGGCCTGTTAGAAAGATGAAGATGTAGAGAGGTTTTCATTTTTAGTGTTGCAAAGAGTGCAAGTATATGTCCACATCAGCAAATGGCTTCCTCCGAGGAAACCTAGTTTTAGACCAGCATAGGAGCAGCTCAGACCTGAATTCAGTAGAAACACTTTGGGGTCGCCTGAAAAGGGCTTTGGAAAATATCAGATAGAATAACAGATCTTTTATAGTAGAGTTGGAAATGACTTTATAGAGTCTTAGTTTGAGGTTTAACCAGGTTTTTGTATGTTTAAAAAAATTGCCCTCCCTCTGCCCTTCTCATTCCCCAGAAAATCGGTTTGTGTTTCAGTTGAATTGTACAGGATGTACATCTCATAAGAGGTGTGAAAGGTTTTGCTATGAGGTATTTATTCTTTTTCATTTTTTAAGTCACAAATCTACCATTTTCATAGGGACGTGTAAACTTTTTAGGTCCTATGTAAATCTGATTGAAGGCGTTTGACCTCCTGTAATTTGTTTCTCCCCAACAGGCAGACATGATCTCTCTTCTGCCCTTCGACTTGTTATACCTACAGTTTGGATTTAAATCCGGTTTCAGAGCCAACCGTTTGCTAAAGGTAAATGCACACACGTGATGCCCTCCCAAAGAGGACGGTGGAATCACCATTTCCCTTTCACTGACGTTTCCTGTGCTTATTCTCAAGATAGACACTTTTTTTGAGTTCAGTGACCGTCTGGAGAGCATTTTGGCCAAGGCCTACATCTGGAGGTGAGTTCTATGGGATGAATTTAGCAAAAATAAAAAAGGATTGTATTGTAGTTAAGATTTATTCTTTGAGTGATTCAACTTTATCACATAAACGGCAATAGATTTCAAGATTTGTAACAAGAGGCCCACAGATTTCCAGTTCCAGATTAGGGACTCATCACCTGCCTCAGCTTTCATACTGGAACCACCAAACTAGGATAATTAACTATCGCTCTTAATGCTTTTTAGAGTGATTCGCACCATTGGCTATCTCCTCTTCATGCTCCACCTGAACGCTTGTTTCTACTACGTGGCCTCAGAATACCAGGGCATCGGTGGGACAAAATGGGTCTACTCCGGCCTGGGCAGCGCGTGAGTACACTACCCTTTATGTCACGGCCTACACACTCGGTCTGATGAAATTTAACCTTCCCATTTGGTAAGGTGTAGTTAAACGTTCTGCTTTTAAAGAATGCAACAGATTTTATTGACTGCGATCTTTTTTTTTGTTACTATAAAGAGAAGTGTAATTGTGGCGCATTTTAGGGAAACTGGTGTAAGAATAAGTTATGTCAATAAGTTATGTAGCTTTAGTAAAGTTCAATCAGAGGAAAGTGAAGTACCATTGGCAAGCCTCTGTCCTTAGCTTTTGTTTTTGGTGCAAGCTGCTTACACGAATATGACAGCATTTGTATTCTTCTATCAAATTTCACAAGGTTGGTGCACACAAAGAGAGCGATGTTTGACTGTTCATGTCTGCACATAACCTTGCCTGCAAGATGAATTCTCGCGGTATTTGTGCGTTCACAAACACACAAGAATCCATCTTGTACTACTCCGGTTTCAACCGCTTGTGTCCAAACCGAAAACGGTTTGTGCCAATCACGTTGCAGTATTGTAGTTTAAGGCAGGACATACCGCTGCGACGAAAGCAAGAGCCGACGAGCCTGCAGGCTAAAAACATAGACATGGCAGCGCAGGAGGACGCATACGTAGCGGCTGCTATCACATCTGTTATGTATGAATCCACGGTTTCATCTTTGGAAGAACAGCAAACAGTGCCTTGACTAGTTTACCTTGTAGTTTCACATGATGGTGCTGCTTACGTTTTAATTTTATATCATGATTGGCTAAAACCAGCCTTTGGTAGGCGGGCTCTAGATGTCGCTTCAACCAATCAGCTCCAGAGAGTTCTGCTTCCCTCCCCAAACGGATTCAATGGGAACAGTTCCAGATTGATGATGTGCACATTATCAGTCTGGCTGGCCAGGTTAGTTTGCACAATCTCTCTAGATCCTCTAGAATCATGTGTCCTCCATGATGCTCTCTTCTCTTCTGTTCAGTCTACTGGGTTCTGTCGGCTTTAGATCTGGTGACTGAGATGACCATGGAGGGTTGATTTCGTTTCTTATTAATAATAAGACAAAAACATCCAGATGGCATATAAATAGTGTCTAATGGTTGCCATGGAGATTTCCTGAACCTAATGCTACACTTTGTTGCAGTTCTCTGACAGTGCCCTTCAGAGATTTTTTACCTCCCTTGCAATGCTCCTTATTGGACATTTTACAAAGACACAGCTGGGCCCTTCTGCTGTTTACAGTGTCAAATGTTTTAGAATCTTTATTCATTGTTCTGAGTGTAGATATGAATGGCATATCTACAATGGCATAGATATACTTGAATGACATGTTCTCTTGTCTTTCCCATTTTGAAAAGGGGCTGGGAGAAATTGGCTTCTGTGTCTTGTCTTGTTTATACCCCAATAGAAAAAACTCAGAGAGTGCCAGGAGTTGATGGATTCCCCGTGGAATTTTATAAGCAGTTTAAAGCTGAGGTCACGCCCCTGCTAGTGAGAGTATTTAATTATGCCCTCACAAATAAGGACCTCGCAGAATCCTGGTTGGGAGCAGTAATATCTATAATTCTCAAGGAAGGCAAGGAACCCATAAAATGTTCCTCCTACAGACCAATAAGTTTGCTCTGCTGTGATTTAAAAATGTTAACTACAATACTGGTAAACCGAACTCAAAAATGTATCCACCTAATAATTAAACCAGACCAAACAGGATTCATACCAGGACGCCTAGGGATGGATAATATTAGGAGAACCCTTAATGTGATGTCGTTGGCGAGACAAAAACAGGACCCTTCAATGCTTCTCAGCCTCGATGCTGAGAAGGCATTCGACAGGGTGGACTGGCAGTACCTGGAACACACATTGTAAAAAATGAGATTTCACAGAGACTTTATTAAATGGATTAGCGTGCTATACTCGGGCCCCACTTCTGGCTGTTCACCCCCGTTCACCCCACTAAAGTACGGGTGAATGGATACACATCAAAGAACTTTAGTCTAAAAAGAGGAACTAGGCAGGGATGTCCCCTCTCACCTTTACTATTTGCGATTAGCATCGAGCCTCTGGCAGAAAGAATACGGACAGACCCTAGAATTCACGGGGTAGTAGCAGGTGGGGTAACCTGCAAAATTTTATTATATGCGGACAACGTTATTTTATATGTTTCTAACCCCCTAAACTCAATCCCCAGGCTTATGACTAATTTAAAAGACTTTGGAGAAATTTCAGGCTATAAAGTTAATGAAACTAAGTCAGAGGCAATGATGCTGGTGGGAAAATTGCCCACAAGCTTAGATAAAGAGATCACATTCAATTGGTCCAGGAGGGGATTCAAATATTTAGGCGTGATGATTACACCACAAACTTCATAACTATTTGGTGGAAATCATAATAGCTTAATCACACAGATAAAATTAGATACATCCAGATGGGAGAGTTTCCCTCTGTCCCTCCTGGACAGAATAGAAACAGTGAGAATGAATGTACTCCCACGATTAATGTACCTATTCCGGGCATTACCTATTTGGATAACCGCCTCCACTTTTGAAACTTTGGATAAAATTATTAATAACTTTATCTGGCGAAAGGAGAAAACCAAGAATCAGACAGAAATTTTTCTCCATGTCTGTTATCTCAGTAAGCTGTTGCAAGGAACAAGAGAGGATTCTTCTGCAGGAAATTTTAGTGTAGGATTATGTTACTGCAATGAAAAAAATGTATCTGTTTAAAGCTTTTTACACCTTAACTTGTGTTACCAATAAGACAGCAACTCTGGAGGTATACAAAGCTTTTTTGGGGGTAGGGGCTATTTTTGTTGCTATGTGAAAAAGCCTGTCCTAAATGAATTGACAATAAATCCAAATCCGAAAGTCTGTTGTAAGTTTGTGCTGCTGCTGCTGCTGCTGTAGTTACCTCTGCTGCTTCTTCTATGCAGAGAAGTTCCTTCTGATTATAACTGGTTTGCCATTTCCAGACACAATGTTTGTACACATCTTTCATTGGTGAACTACCTTTTTGGGGCACTCTTTATATCCATCATTCTTGGCCAGGTGATGTTTTATTTGTAGTATGCATTATATGTTATTTAGCTTTGCATTACTTTTTCTTGGTGTGTGAAAATGCATAAAATAAACTGCAGCAAGAATCTAACATTCTCCAAAAAGTAACATATTCTTCCTTGAAATCCTTGCATCACGTCCAGATCAGTCATGTACAGCGCTCTCCTTGGAAACACACAGTGACGTTTATGAATGTCCCTCTAACACCTCCTCTCCTCCTTCACAGGTACCTGCGCTGTTACTACTTTGCTGTTCGCAGTCTGATCAACATTGGAGGTCTCAACGAGCCTCACACTGTCTTTGAGATTACCTTTCAGATGACCAACTTCTTCGTGGGCGTCTTCGTGTTCTCCAGCTTGATTGGACAGGTAACAGAGACCAAATTGCCCCTACTGTACAGGCGCTGGTCATATAATTAGAATATCAGGAAAGAGTACATTTTTATTTTCAATAATTCCATTAAAAAGGGGAACTTGTATAGTATATTCATTCCTGACACACAGACTGATATATTTCATGTCTTTATTTCTTTTTTGATGATTATAACTGACAACTAATGGAAACAACAAATATAGTATCAGAAAATTTAATATTGTGAAAGGGTCCAATATGGAAGACACCTGGTGCCACACTCTGATCAGCTAATTAACTCAAAACGCCTGCAAAGGCCTTTAAATGGTCTCTCAGTCTAGTTCTGTAGACGGCACAATCATAGGGAAGATTGCTGACTTGACACTTGTCCAAAAGATGACCATTGACACCTCGCACAAGGAGGGCAGGACACAAAAGGTCATTGCTAAAGAGGCTGGCTGTTTACAGAGCTCTGTGTCCAAGAGAGGTGAAGGGAAGGAAAAGATGTGGTAGAAAAAAGTGCACAAGCAGTAGGGATGACCACACCCTGGAGAGGATTGTGAAACAAAAGCCATTCAGAAATGTGGGGGAGGTTCACAGAGTGGACTGCAGCTGGAATCAGAGCTTCAAGAACCAGCAGGCAGAGACGTATGGAAGGCATGGTTTCAGCTGTCTCTGTCCTGGACTGCTGCTCAGTGGTCCAAAGTTATGTTCTCTGATGAAAGTAAATTTTATATTTCCTTTGGAATTCAAGATCCGAGAGTCTGGAGGGAGAGAGGAGAAATATTGAAATATTTTGTATAGCAACTCAAGATGAAATATATAGAATTTGACATATTTTAGCCAAAAATAGATTTGGCTCACTATTTGGCAAGAAATTGGCCCGTTTTGTCTCTTTTTTTGTCTCTTTCTCACCCTTTACTAATGCATAATAAACAGTTATTAATGATACACAAAGTAGTTACAGATTAATTAATAACATATCTACAAACCATTTATAAGCCTCTATGAAGGGAGCCTTATTGTAAAGGGGTACCCGTTATCTTCCTCTTAAAATGATGCACTGCTTGTCGTTCAGTGACATAAAGTCAAAGTTTGTGTCTGTCACATGACAACATGGGAAAAGGTTCAAGGGGATGCCTACTTTTGCACAGTGCTATAAATTTTCACCAACAATAACTCATCATTTGTGCTTACACATGTAAGTCACATGAGCAGTTTAATCCCAGTTGTCCTCTGTTTAAGTAGCTATTTGTATCATGTTGCCTCAGATGAGAGACGTCATTGGTGCCGCCACAGCAGGACAGACCTACTTCCGAACCTCCATGGACAACACAGTGGCTTACATGGTCTCAAACAACATTCCCTCTCTGGTGCAGAACAGAGTGCGGACCTGGTACACCTACACGTGGGACGCTCAGGGCATGCTGGGTCAGTGAAGACTTGCTGAATAATTTGGGGTTCGAGAGTTTACTTGTTAGTCCTAACCTTTCCTGCTTTACGTTGATGTCCAGATGAGTCTGAACTGCTGGAAAAGATGCCGCTTGTGATGAGAACGGCCATTGCTGTGGACATCAACCTGGCAACGTTTCAAAAGATTGAACTTTTTAAGGTGCAGGCTCATAATATCATCCAGCGAACATGGTTAGAAATTCCAGTCTGCTAAAGGTCTATGCTCCAACAGGGCTGTGACCAGCAGATGTTGGTCGACATGTTGCTGAGGCTGAAGTCCATCATTTACCTGCCAGGAGACTTTGTTGTGAAAAAAGTGAGTTTGTCTCTTTATCCTACAGGTGTCCTGGATATCTAATGTAACATTATGTTGTTTGTATAAAGTGCGCACTATTTCATTGGCAACCTGAAAAAGATTTGTTAATCAATCTTTGATAGCAGTAGCATATCCTCATAGTAAGATGTTCAGAAAAAGTCCCAATGTTAAAATTGACATTGCTCATTCAGTGGAGGCAATAAAGCCTCTTTCATTTTTATTGGCTGTTAATACAGTGTGGAGGGAATTTTGTTCCATTATTGTTGCAAGCAAAGAACATGTTTTGTAAATGGAAATGAGAAAAAAATGCAATCTGGAAATTAAACTGCAAAACTTCTAAATAAAAAAGGGTTTTGAGAGTAAATTTGGGGTTTTCTCTGATTTTATTTTTTTAATAAAAAATATTTTAGATTTTATATTACGGATTGCATTCTTTTTCAAGTTGCGTTTTACAGATTACATTCTCTTCACTTCTCGCTCTTGACGCGCACATTGACCAATAAAAATGTAGCTACTAAAGTCCATGCAGACCAATAGAAATGCGTCTTTGCTCCTCACTCAAGAGAAAACCCTGCCCCCAGAAGTGAAGAGAATGTGATCTGTAAAACCTCTGGGGAAACCCCAGTTAAACAGAGGTCACAGGTCACAGTTAAACGTTCCTAATTTATATACAGTTAGGCCCAGAAATATTTGGACAGTGATACAATCTTCATGATTTGGGCTCTGCTAGCCACCACGTTGGATTTGAAGTGAAACTACGATATAACTGAAGTGCAGACTTTAAGATTTAATTCAAGAGGTTGAACAAAAATATATGATTAAACATGTAGCAATTGTGGCTATTTTTATACAAGCGCTCCTCATTAAGTAATTGGACAAATAAACATAACCATAAGTTAATGTTACTTTTCAATATTCTGTTGAGAATCCTTTGCAGACAATGACTGCCTGAGGTCTGGAAGTCATGGGCATCACCAGGTTGGTCTTAGTCTCATCTGTCCAAAGAATGCTGTTCCAGAACTGGGCTGGCTTCTTCCGCTGTTTTTTGGCAAAGTCAATTCTGACCTTTCTATTTTTGAAGCTGATTAATGGTTTGCACCTTGCGGTGAATCCTTTGTATTTACTCTCATCAAGTCTTCTTTTTATGGTAGACTTAGATACTGATATGCCTACTTCCTGGAGAGTGTTCTTGACTTGAGTGGATGTTGTGAAGCAGTTTTCTTCACCATGGAAACGACTCTGCCGATCATCCACCACTGTTGTCTTCCATGGACGTCCAGGCCTCTTTGAGTTCACAAGCTCACCAGTGCTCTCTTTTTTTCTCAGAATGTACCAAACTGTTGGTTTGGCCACTCCTAACATTTCTACTATCTCTCTGATGGATTTCTTCTTTTTTTTCAGCCTCAGGATGCTCTGTTTCACCTCAACTGAGAGCTCCTTTGACCACATGTTGTGTGTTCACAGCAACAGCTTCCAAATACAAACGCCACACCTGGAATCACCTCCAGACGTTTTAACTGCTTAATTGATGACAGGTTAAAAGAGGGAAGAGCCCATGCAGCTTTTTTGTTTATTTTGCAGTCTTCTGAGTCAATTGTCCAATTACTTTTGATCCCTTGAAAAAGAGGCGGCTACATATTAAAGAGCTCTAATTGTTAAACCCTTGCTCCAACTTGGATGTGAATACTCTCAAATAACAGCTGACAGTCTGCACTTTAAGCCCATATTGATTATATAATTGTATCCTGAATATGTTTTCATAAACAGCTAAAATAATAAAACTTGTGTCACTGTCCAAATATTTCTGGGACTAACGATATGTGTCCTGTCTTGGCATTTCAGACATACCATAGAGGAAGTGTGTTGCCTTCATGTGCCACTTGTGCTCCAGAGAAAGGACATCTAAAGATGCAAAAAAAAAATCCTTGGCACTATGATCACATATTCAATGATAAATGAAATTATATGTCTATAAATTGGATATTGGGTATGCTTTTATAAAGGTGCCAATAACTGGTGCCAATAATTGTTGAGGCCACTGTATAGTGTGCTGTGTGATTTCTTTTTTTTTTTTTTGTGTATCTGTGTGTGTAAATCTGTTTTTCTCTCTGTAGGGTGACATCGGGAAAGAAATGTACATCATCAAAAGTGGAGCAGTGCAGGTGGTGGGAGGACCTGACAACAGTATTGTGTTTGTGACACTGAAAGCAGGCTGCGTGTTCGGGGAAATCAGGTCAGTTCATAGAGAAAATGAGTTAGATGTTGGACATGTTGCTTCAATCAGAAGAGAAATACACCACAATAAAACCATAAAACGTCTGTGTATAATCAAAGAGCCACTACTTCCTGTAGTTTGTTACAGTCTTCAAAAGACGGAGGGAACAGACGAACGGCCAATGTCAAAGCGTACGGCTTTGCCAATCTTTTTGTCCTGGAGAAGAAGGACCTGTTTGACATTCTTGTCCACTACCCAGAGTCTCAGAAGGTGCTGGCCAGAAAGGGCAGGTGAGTGCAGGACCTGGCTGAAGGAAACGTGTCAGCTTATGTTTTGCTCTCCTTTTGTTGAAGTATATCTCTACAGAGGTAAAAAGTTAGACATAGGAAAATGCATGAATGTCACATTAATTCTAGGTGTTAAATGACTGGGTTTATCCATTCTTCTTGCAGGGTAAAAGGATTGTACTGTGCAATGTGCAACCGCATCAGTTTTTTTAAATTACAGTCAACAGGTTGATGGTTGAAACTAGGAGACATTTGGATGTGTAACAGGGCAATTATCCTAAAAACACATCAGAGCTACTTTTTGAATGGACCTCAGTTAATTAAACTGGGTCAAATCTACCAACAAAAAGAGGTTAAATATTGTGGTGTAAATTTGCTAAATGGCATTCAACCCAATATTGGTGGGGCCGTTTGTATGTAAGGTGGCCTGTATGCATAATCTTGTATGTTATAATCTCACACATTTGAAATATAACCCTTTTAATATATATATATATATATATATATATATATTAGGGCTGGGCAACGATTAAAATATTTAATCGCGATTAATCGCATAATTTGCCTGATTAATCATGATTAATCGCATTGTATTTACAAACTCCAAGAATGAATTCAAAAGTAGTGTAAAGAGCACTTTTATTTTAATGTTCTGCTGCCATATGAACAAAAGTGTTGTAACATTTGTAGCACTTATCAGTAACACATATTTAGTGTAAAGCTCAACTTAAACATGTAAAACAAAAAATAGCAATAATAATAAATTAAAGCTTATTGCCACTGACAGGGATCTACCAAAATCTACCAAAAACAGGCAATTTCTGAGGTAACCGCAGGGAGCAGCATTACCATTTTATGTTCAATACCAAAGTTTAACTTGGCAGTGGTTACAACTAACTTGTTTCTGTCATATTCGATGCTGGAAGAACTTTAAACTGAAATGCTTGCTAACTCGATATGCTTGCATGGTTATTTGACGTTAACACGCGTTTTTTTGTTGTTGCTTTGTCGCGTGCATATAGTGAATGGCAGGGGAAAAACAGGCAAAAACACATGGATACGTTGAAACGAGAAGCGACTTCACCGACGGCGTCGATGCAGACCCCGCTCCGCTCCGCACAAAACTTGTTCCGTTCGCCAACTCACCGCCTCGCCTAAGCAAATTCCGGCGGGAAACACCGCCTTCCGCATGTCGGCTTTGTTTTTTTCCAGCCAGCACCTTTCTTCCTCTTTGAATCCGAGGCTGGGCTGACAGCGAGGTTATTGGCGCATTATCACCACCTACTGTTCTGATTCAAACCACTACACCGCAGCAACAGACCTTCACAAAATAAAAGCATGTGAGCAACATGCGTTAACCCGCGTTAAAGTAAATATCGCCGTTAATAGTCTAATGAATTAACGCGAAATTAACGCGTTAACTTGCCCAGCCCTAATATATATATATATATATATATATATATATATATATATATATACAGGTAAAAGCCAGTAAATTAGAATATTTTGAAAAACTTGATTTATTTCAGTAATTGCATTCAAAAGGTGTAACTTGTACATTATATTTATTCATTGCACACAGACTGATGCATTCAAATGTTTATTTCATTTAATTTTGATGATTTGAAGTGGCAACAAATGAAAATCCAAAATTCCGTGTGTCACAAAATTAGAATATTGTGTAAGGGTTAAATTTTGAAGACACCTGGTGCCACAAACTAATCAGCTGATTAACTCAAAACACCTGAAAAGGGCTTTAAATGGTTTCTCAGTCCAGTTCTGAAGCCTACACAAACATGGGGAAGACTTCAGATTTGACAGCTGTCCAAAAGGCGACCATCGACACATTGCACAAGGAGGGAAAGACACAAAAGGTTATTGCTGAAGAGGCTGGCTGTTCTCAGAGCTCTGTGTCCAAACACATTAATAGAGAGGCAAAGGGAAGGAAAAACTGTGGTCAGAAAAAGTGTACAAGCGATAGGGATCACCGCGCCCTAGTCAAGATTGGGAAAAAAAAAAACATTCAAAAATGTGGGGGAGATTCACAAGGAGTGGACAGCTGCTGGAGTCAGTGCTTCAAGATCCACCACCAAGAGACGCTTGAAAGACATGGGTTTCAACTGCCGCAAACCTCGTGTCAAGCCACTGTTGACCAAGAAACAGCGCGAAAAGCGTCTCACCTGGGCTAAGGAAAAAAAGAGCTGGACTGCTGCTGAGTGGTCCAAAGTCATGTTTTCTGACGAAAGCAAATTTTGCATTTCCTTTGGAAATCGAGGTCCCAGAGTCTGGAGGAAGACAGGAGAGGCACAGGATCCACGTTGCCTGAAGTCTAGTGTAAAGTTTCCACCATCAGTGATGGTTTGGGGTGCCATGTCATCTGCTGGTGTTGGTCCACTCTGTTTCCTGAGATCCAGGGTCAACGCAGCCGTCTACCAGCAAGTTTTAGAGCACTTCATGCTTCCTGCTGCTGACCTGCTCTATGGAGATGGAGATTTCAGGTTCCAACAGGACTTGGCGCCTGCACACAGCGCAAAATCTACCCGTGCCTGGTTTACGGACCATGGTATTTCTGTTCTAAATTGGCCAGCCAACTCCCCTGACCTTAGCCCCATAGAAAATCTGTGGGGTATTGTGAAAAGGAAGATGCAGAATGCCAGACCCAACAACGCAGAAGAGTTGAAGGCCACTATCAGAGCAACCTGGGGTCCGTTCTTCGTACGTTGCTTAAAACATCCGAGATCAAATGACACATCCAAGATGATTTCATCCGGCTAATCATGATCCGGCTAATTGGGTTCTTCGAACACACCTGTTGTTTAGGATTAGTATCGCTGGATTGAATTATTTGAGATAACTGCGCTTTCATGCGTTTGTTTAAAAGGGGAAATGTATCGATAGTAGAAACATTGATCAGCAACGCTGCTATTGGCTGTTCAGCATGGCCAAAGAACGCCCACAGTTTTTCTCCCAAGCAGAACAAGAGCTTTGAAGGTTATGCTGAATTTGAGTCATTAATTAAAACACCTCAAAATCTGTTAAAGCCAGGAGAGAGGGCTGGCAAAAAGCAGCAGACAAATTAATGCGTAAATACTGTCCATGGTAGATGTTTCTATCACTTTCTACAGTATGAATTTTTGCATTTTAATAATCTCATATTTACTTTGTTCTTTTATGCCAGAGCCTCCACGGGACCCACTAGAACATGGGGACAAGTAAAAGTGAAATACAAGAATATTCTACAAAACGGTAGCCTTTAATTATTATACTTTATTTTAAAAGGGCACTTGTTATGTCAAGAGATCCAAATTTCAGTGTCATTCCTTAGACACGGGAAGTAAAGGACATGTGCAAACTGGGAATTTTAACAAAAAAAAATCTTTATCCATAAAAAATGAAAATTTTCCTTTTCCAAGTCATCCACAGTTTACACGGTAAAACTGTATTGCTCCGTGGCTAGATAATCCATCCATAGTTTTTTCTAATACAATATACGGCTCGACAGGAAGCAAGCCTTTCAAAGTAAACTAAACTTCACAATAAAATGGCCCGAACAAATCTTCTTACTGAATAGGATAAAAATAAAAAGCAAACCATCATACAAATAACTTAAATATTTTAGATTTATGGCTCCAACACCACTTTTTAAAAGCCACTGTTAAATGATGTGTTTGTCTGTTTATAACAGCCACCAAGAAAATCTCTCTACTGTCGCGCTGCGCTCAAGGATCCTGTCTATTGCGCAATACGCGATTAACTCGAAAAACTCTGCAAATTATTCTTGCACCTTCCGCAACAGGTTGCAGCCGTAAAAATGGACATGGCTACGGCAGACTTCCCTATCTCCTCCGCTTATACAGCCGTGATCTAATCTTGTTTACATGAAATAAGCCTGCTCTCGAGCAGGCTTAAGGTGGCGCACATGTTGCTATGACAACAAGTGCAGGATGTCTTTCGAAGAACCAAACGATCCAAGATCATGCCGAATCGTCAACAATGAAATCCTGCTAACTGAGTTAGCGACGTACGAAGAACGGACCCCTGGGCTCTCATAACACCTGAGCAGTGCCAGAAACTCATCGACTCCATGCCACGCCGCATTAATGCAGTAATTGAGGCAAAAGGAGCTCCAACCAAGTATTGAGTATTGTACATGCTCATATTTTTCATTTTCATACTTTTCAGTTGGCCAACATTTCTAAAAAATCCCTTTTTTGTATTAGCCTTAAGTAATATTCTAATTTTGTGACACACGGAATTTTGGATTTTCATTTGTTGCCACTTCAAATCATCAAAATTAAATGAAATAAACATTTGAATGCATCAGTCTGTGTGCAATGAATAAATATAATGTACAAGTTACACCTTTTGAATGCAATTACTGAAATAAATCAAGTTTTTCAAAATATTCTAATTTACTGGCTTTTACCTGTGTATATATATATAGCTGCAGGCTTTATCTCTACTCTGTCAATCTGGGATCCATTTTTAAATTGTGAAATACAGTCAGATTCAATAAATTGAATATCAGTTCCAGTGAGGCTTATTTTTCAGGTTAAAAGTACCTTTCAAAAATAACAACCTTTAAGCAAGCATTAAAAATACTTTTCATTAAGCCCACATTTCTGTATTAAAAATGTATGTTTTTACCTTTTTAATGTTTCGTGTGATATTCTAATCTTAAACAATGTGTTTTCATGATGGCCATAGTTATTAACTGAAGTAAGGGCTGTAAAACATCAGTCTGTGAGTAATTAATCTGCATAAAGCAGTTAATTAGGCTACTGAAAATAATTGACTTTTTGATCATATTCTATGACTGTATGTTCACAAACTAAGTTTTCAGAACAATTTTTTATCACCATGACCCAGAGTGGCACGACTTACCAAAATGACAATCCTGTTGGTTTTTATTTTGAGTTACAATTTTTATGTGTGTTTGTGTGTGTAGGAAACTGATGAAGGCTAAGGGGCCAGCAGCAGCAAAAGTCGAGGAAGAGAAGAAGAAAGGGCTGGCGCTGTTTGGCCCCAAACCACCGACTCCCAAACTGCTGCGAGCTTTTGGAGGAAACTTTAACAAAATGATGTTTTCCCAATTGAAGGTAAGTTCACTGTCCTTATGACACCTGATGTGAGTCATTACAACAGTTTAACCCACCATGTTGTTGTTTTTTTTCCCTTCAGAAACAGGAAGAAAACTGAGGACTCAACTGGACCGTGTATTTCTGTTGATTACTCCATTTTGGGAGTAAAGCTAAAGCTTTAATTCAGATTATTTTCATTGTTTTTCTGTCAAGTATTTGATTTTGATCCCCCTATAACTAAGATTACACTTCACATGGGAACATTCTGCTTTGTCAGCTTTAAGCGAGAGAATATACTAACAAGGCTAAATTGATTACCTGTGGAAATAACTGTAACTGCATTGGCACTGTTGAAAACAGTGGTGGTTCTTCATCAAGTGATTCCTGTCATTCGGTGCACAGTAGCCTTTGTTCTTTATTATCATAAATAGAACATCATTCTTTTACATTTTTCACAAATTAAGACTGTTTTAAGCACACCGTGGACAGCGTATAATCCAGTTCTGAGTTGTCCATATATCACGTGTTTCATGCTTGTTCTAATCTGTTGGGGTCCTCACACTTAACAGTATCCCTAATTTACCACCAAAAAGGAATCTAGAAACCCGGTGCCACGTTCGAATGATTTTAGTGTCAGACGGCCATATTTGTTCACAGTGATTTTAGTTGTAACGGCACATGGCAGCAAGCAACAGAAGCACTGAGTTTCTTTTTTAAAGCGCTCTCGCCGCCCCTAGATGGCATGGTGCCCTGGGTAGTGAGCCATGTGGTCCATATCGAAGGCAGTCACTGGTTAGAAAACACAGACTGTGACTGCATGATGGGGTTCTAATTTACGACCAATGCAATGTTGTTTTGTTTTACATTGGATGTATTTATCTTTTGCGTTTTTTTTATTATCTTCCAGGAACACAGTAGTTTAGCTCTATAAACCTTACAGATTTTATACACTTGTTTTATCTATTATGAGACTGATTTAATCTTCCATATTTACCTTAATAAATGATTGCCAGATATAACGACAGTTCGGTTTTCTTGTGTCTGTTAATTTTATTGTGAGTCCCTCGGCCTACTGTTTGCACTGCAGAAGTTCTGGTGCAGATCCTGTCTAATCCTGTTAGTCAGACAGCGAGATTGTAAAGACTGATTACCTGTAGGGTCTCTTTCTGAACTCCATCTTTCTGCATCCAGAAGGAATTGTAAGATTCGAGGGGAGTGAACATTTACACCAGCCCTCTCTCCTCCTATATCTATTCCTCCATGTGGGTTAACCAAAAAAAAAAAAGACAAAAAAGCTACTCCTTTATAAAGTATAATTTCATCTTTAGCTGATCAATTCTAGTTTATGGAACTAATATGTAATAATTGCAATATACTTCAAATGTTGCCATTAAGACTCTTATCCCGCCTGGCAGGGATTGGCGGATGTGATAGCTCATCTGGTGCTGGCCCCGACAGAAAGGGGGAGTGCCCAAAGGGAATTACCACCGATTCGAAGAAATTTCAAAGCCTCAGTGTGTTGTTTAGGTCTGAGAGGGCAGCTCACAGGGTTCTCATCAGCTACAAAGTGGCTAGGAGAAGTGGATGGACTAACCTACTCGCTGTAGCCCACTGAAAATCCCTCCAACATGTTCAGGAGGTTGAGAAGGTTGTTGGTTCCTGATCCCCCGCCGGCCCAGACAGCCACTCCTCAAAACACACCGGCTCCCCCAGCCAAGGTAAGGATTTGTCCTCCTTTATTTTCTTTAGAATTCCAAATTAAGTCCATGAACAACATACATGTACCGCACACTTAAACACGCAAACTGTTCAGTTCATTTTCTTTTTGT
Source organism: Fundulus diaphanus (assembly GCA_037039145.1). Lineage (NCBI taxonomy): Eukaryota > Metazoa > Chordata > Actinopteri > Cyprinodontiformes > Fundulidae > Fundulus > Fundulus diaphanus. Next base: position 32,665,377 of record CM073137.1, read on the forward strand.
GGCTTATCTTTTAGCTCTAACGCCACATAACTTTAAAGAAATTAAATTCCCAGTGTTCAACATGCTGGTCAGATGGTGGCTGGGCGGCGCCAGAGGAAAAAACGATGATCCGTGAAAGCTGCAGAGGCAGCTTGGCACTGATGTGGAGAAAAGCTCCTGTTTTAGTTGGAACACAGATTTTCTGTGTGGATCAACACCTGATTTATACCTCAACAGCCACATGGTTGGGTTTTCTGCCCATCCTGAACAATATACTTGAAACCAGATATATACATACTGTATAAAGGACATGCAACTTTTTTTTCTTACTGGGTAATTTTGAATCATCCTTAACGTTCCCTGCTCTACGACAAATGTTTTGACCATCCTTCCACATGCTCGTCCCTATGGTTAGCAGGAATTGTGGCCCGTACTTCCTGTCAGAAGTGCTGTAACTGTTGACCTTCACTGCGTCTCCTCCTAATGTAGTAATGGTCACAGTTCAGTCTTGGTGTGGTCAGACCACAGGAGTGGTGCATTTGGAAACTGTAACATGGCTTTTAGAGTAACGGCTTCCTATGTGAGTGGCCTTTTAGCTGGTGCCGGTACCATTCTCTCAGCAGCTTCAGCAAGCATCATCCCAAGGTATTTTGCCTTTGTTCTGGACATTTCACATCGAAACACAATCATCTCTAGAAGACAGCGTCTGACTTAATCTTGAACAGATGAACGTTGTACCTTCAGGTTTCTGAAAACTGCAAAGAAGAACCAGACCTGTGGAGGTCCACAGCTGTCTTCAATTCAATTCAATTCAATTTTATTTATATAGCGCCAAATCATGAAACATGTCATCTCAAGGCACTTTACAAAATCAAGTTCAATCATATTATACAGATTGGGTCAGATTATACAGATTGGTCAAAAATGTCCTATATAAGGAAACCAGTTGATTGCATCAAAGTCCCGACAAGCAGCATTCACTCCTGGGGGACCGTAGAGCCACAGGGAGAGTCGTCTGCATTGTACATGGCTTTGCTGCAATCCCTCATACTGAGCAAGCATTAAGCGACAGTGGGAAGAAAAACCACCCATTAACGGGAAAAAAAAACCTCCGGCAGAACCGGGCTCAGTATGAACGGTCATCTGCCTCGACCGACTGGGGTTACAGAAGACAGAGCAGAGACACAACAAGAGAGACAAAAAAGCACAGAAGCACACATTGATCTAGTAATCTGTTCTACATTAGATGGTAATAGTCGGTGATCTGTCCTCCCTGGATGATTTCACAGTCAACAGAACGTCAGACCAGGTGTACCTACTATGAAGAAAAAAGAGAGAGAACAAAAAGTTAAAAGCTGAAATGACAACAGTCATTTCAATGTAACGCAATGCAAATCTGGAGAACAGTAGAACTCAGTAGAGTGAGAAAAGTATGCCCTGATGTCCTCCAGTAGCCTAAGCCTATAGCAGCAAAACTATAAAGGTAGCTCAGAGTAACATGAGCCACTCTAGTTATAAGCTTTGTCAAAAAGGAAGGTTTTAAGATTAGTCTTAAAAGTAGACAGGGTGTCTGCTTCACGGACCAAAACTGGGAGTTGGTTCCACAAGAGAGGAGCCTGATAGCTAAAGGATCTGCCTCCCATTCTACTTTTAGAGACTCTAGGAACCACCAGCAGACCTGCAGTCTGAGAGCGAAGTGCTCTGTTAGGAACATACGGAGTAATCAGAGCTCTGATATATGATGGAGCTTGATTATTAAGGGCTTTATACGTTAGAAGAAGAATTTTAAATTCTATTCTTGATTTAACAGGAAGCCAATGAAGGGAAGCTAAAATTGGAGAAATATGATCCCTCTTGTTGATTTTCATCAGAACTCTTGCTGCAGCATTTTGGATAAGCTGAAGACTTTGAATTGCATTTTGTGGTCTTCCTCCCATTTTGGCTGAGTTGCTTTTTCCATCGTGTTACATAAGAAAGCTGGGAGTTTGAGCTGTTGCTTTAAAATACACAAACTTGCGTTACTCCAGCTAGCTCCTTTTTCTTTTTTTATTTGATTAGGACAGTGCAAATTACTCAACATTACCGTGATATTCGGCAGTAATTACCACAATAGCTAATTTACATTCTTTGTCCTAATGCAGGTGGTGAAATGTTTCTTTTAATTAACCTATCAGAAGCTTACAAAACTCTGACACCATCTTCTGGGCTTTACCAAATAGTGTAAAGGCATAGAAATCTTATTGCACATAGACTACTGACTATGAAGTAAAAAAAAAAAAAGAAACGGATCCAAAAAACTTGTTTTCTGTTTATTTTGGCATTAAGGGAATAAAAATTAGGTTGATAAACCCGACTGACCTAAAACTGAAAAGATTTACCCTAATTTAATGTCAGACAGTAAGAAAAAGTTTATGTTTCTTTATATATATTGTGTGTCAATATCTGGTTTCTACTGTGCCTATATACAGTATTATTATTAAGAGCTACAAGTTTGGTTGAATTAATAATTCGGTCTCAATTTAGTGATCAGTGGTTTAGGCTCTGGGTCTTTACAAAACAATACCCAACACAATAATTTTATCTTTAATAAGTTACTGAAAACATCTGAGTAGGCTTCAGTGTCGCAAAGGGAATAGCTGATAGATTTCCCTTGATTCATTTAATTACAGGAGGAAACGGTACCAGAAGAGAAAGATGAGAAAGTAGAAGAGCCAAAGTTAACAACTGAAAGTAAAGAGGAGGAAAATGGAGAGAAAAAAGAAGATCAAATAAACGACACGAAGAATGATGATGAGCCAAAGAAAGAAGAACCGACGACAGGTGAAAGGTTCTTTATATTCAATCTGAACTCCAGATTTAGTTGTGCTTTTACTGTATTTCAGGAACAGTCTTTTGGCCTCATAATTTATAGTTTTCTTCATCCCACTCCAGTTGTTTCATAGTAACCCTTCAAAGTTGCAACGAAACCACACAGTGCTGGAATAATTCTGTCTACATATTTGATCATTGATCTTGGCAGCAAAGAGTCGGTGTATCTACTCTAAAACCGGCTTTGCCGCGTGTTTAGGATCATTGTTACCAAAATGTTACACTCAGAGGAATGGATATTGATTGTGATGTTCAGGAACAGCAAAGAAACCACCGATACTCAAGCCTACTATGACCCTGAAAGCGCTGGAACACCGATATTAATTACCAAGCACAAAAAAATGTCATTGAGTCATTGATCCAAATTATCTTTGAAGGAGTCAAGGTGAAGCTTTCAAACCCAAGAAAACTCAAGCATCAAGCATGAATGAAAAGTGTAATTGTTAACACTCGGACACCAATAGGTGTGTTAGCAAGACAAACACAAAAAATAACAGTTTGTTCATCAATAAAGCAGGATAATATCAAATTTCTGGAATAACTATAACACCATTGAATACTTGTGCACTATGGCTAAACGCCCATGTTTGTTCCACAAAACCAAGCAGCACTGTGTTCTACCAGTTTCACCAGGAACATAGGACCAATGTCCTGCCAGAATTATGCCAAAGGTTTTTTGATGCCCACAGGACTGTGTGGTTTATCAGCCATTTTGAAAGGGATATTTGTCCGCAGGCTTTTAGGGGTTGTATGTGTACTGTATATTTAAGCTTGTCATTTTTACCTTACGTGGATTGGAGAAAGTCCAACGTCCATTTAAACGTCTCCATCCAGTTGTCCTAAAAGTCACAGAAGTTGTTTCTTGTATCAGGCCACCCTGAAAGAAACAGCTCAAATCCACCATCCAGTGCCTAAAATGAATGTAAGTCTCGCTGCTGATCAGGGCATGGAAACCTCTGACTGGTTCTGTAGCTTTCGGGTCGTACTACAGCCTATGTGGACCACTCACAGTTTTGGAAATGCAGTTCTCTCAGCTGTCTGACAACTTTAGGAAAATTGCCAACTTCCTCCATTATGTTACCAAAGGGCTTTCTATATATTATGAACACAGAAGAGTTCCATCGACTGTATGACAACATATTTCACTAACCAATAATATTTGTGTGACATTTACCAGCTCACCAGTGCATTGAACAAACACATTGTTTACTCTGCCTCAGTTTTAAATTTTCAAGACTTCAGTAGTGGTGCACACAACTATGAACCACAGGTTATACTTTTTTACACTCCACAGACTTCAGTCTGAAATGGTTCAAGAGGTGCTTATGTTCAATTCAATTCAATTTTATTTATATAGAGCCAATTCATGAAACATGTCATCTCAAGGCACTTTCCAAAGTCAAATTCAATCAGGTTATACAGATTGGTCAAAATGTTTCCTGTCTAAAGAAACCCAGCAGATTGCATCAAGTCTTGATAAGCAGCATTCACTCCTCATGAAGGAGCGTAGAGCCACAGTGGACAGTCGTCTGCATTGTCCATGGCTTTGCAGCAATCCCTCATACTGAGCAAGCATGAAGCAACAGTGGAGAGGAAAACTCCCCTTTAACGGGGGTCACTGCCAAAGTTAATATGCGGGTTGTACTGCTGTTAAAACAGACCCAAAGTTTTCGTTGAATATATCTTCCAGGTCCTACGCCAGCCGTTCCAGCTGAACCTGCTGCTCCTGCTGCCCCGGTAGATTCAGAAGGAGCTCAAGGGTAAGGATGTGGACATGACGATGCATATGGGGAGCCTCACTCAGTTTGAGGGAGTTGGGGTTTGCTCAGGAAATAGGATATTATATACCAAGGGTCTTCAACCATGGTCCTCACGACCCACTGTCCTGCATGTTTTAGATGTGCCTCTGCTCCACCACACCTCAATCAAATGATTGCAGGACTTCCTCAACATCAAGGGCCTGGTAATCTGAAGTTTATATAGGCAGAGAAACACCTAAAACATGCAGGACAGTGGGGCCTGAGGACCAGGATTGAAGTATGAAGATGAAGAACTAATACATCTAATTTCTAAAGTCATGTGATCTATGTCTTCATATTCATGCAGGGAAGGGACCCCTTTTCAATCAGTGCATTTTGTACATTGTTCATAAGCCGTTTTCAAAGAGTGACTAACGTGTAGGCTGAACTCACAAAGATAAGCGTTTTTGTGTAGTACACTTACTAGCAGGAAAATCTAATTTGTAAAAACTCTTTAAATCAAAGATGTAAAGGCCAATATATCACAAAAAACCTGTCACATCTTTTTTGGAAGCTGATCCGTTCAGAAGCGTTGCCATTTCTGATCCATGGTTGGAGTCTAGTAATCTTTTGTGTCTTGGTACAACTCAACTCAACGTGTCGGATGAGTGTTGAAGGCGCCTATCAACACTCTTTGACTTCCCCTTAAGACACGAAACTATAATTTAGCTTGTTGATTCAATGATAAGCCACATGAGCTCGCTTCAAGCAAACATCATTAGCAAGCCGCAGGATCAGGACCAAACATGATCGATTATCTGAAGACAGCAGCCCTTTTCAGATTATCGTTCTGCCATAAACATGCAACCACAAACCCCAGATTTTTAATATTTGTTTTCCCTTTCACATCGTACAAGTTGAAACACCGAGATCAGAAGCCTTGTGCGCTTTCAAATCCTGCAGCCAGGGTTGCAGAACCAAAGCGGTGTGACATTCATCAAACTTAGGATGTGTGGGATTTCCCCAAGGTGAAACCCCACACGGAGCATTGCGCTCTCTTCCAAGTGATTAACATGCAGGCTGGTTATCTAAACACATTCAGAACTTTAAATCAAAGTTGTTGCTGGTGCCTTCCTTGACAAGCTATTATCTGCATGAGACTGTGCTTTTGAACATAATTACTTAGATTAGACAGGATATATAGTGGATATATTTTCTCCACTGTGGACACGGCAGCAGACTTGTGCTGCTGTTTCTTTCTATTGTTGTTGCTTCGTTCTACGTCACACTGGTGCCATAACGCTGTGTTACCTCTTACAGCTGATAGTGTTTACAGGTTTGTTATTACTTTTTAATATTGGTTATTTGAAGGGATAATACAAAAGGTTTCTGCAGATTGCTGCAGAAATGACAGTTTACAAAGGGCCATTAAGAGGACTAGACAGCAAAGGATAGGACAATATTACAAATAATAGAACCTCCAGTGGCATGGCCCGATCAAACTTCAAACTGAATTCATTTCACCCACTGTCCAAAGCATTGGAAAACAAAACATCATTCTGCATGTCTGGTCATTCCACCACCCAATGGGACATATCATTTGAAACCAAATATCTGACAAGTCCACAGGATCTGTCCCAAGGCACCTTACTGTTGTAAAGACTTGAAAATCCAGGGCCGAAGGTGTCACTTCCATGGTAGCAAAGTATCCTGGAAGAACAACACCTTCCATGGCATAAAGGTCATCAGACGGCAGATGTACCTGGCATGTAGAAATCCTGCTCTCCCTGCCAAAGGCTGACATGACAAAACTCTACAAAATCCCTTAGAATACAAAACCAAGAATAAGCCCAAAGCAGCGAGGAGACTAAGCGAGGAAAGATGAAGCTAAATCCTGTGCAGCTTAAGATGGACACTTTCAGCACAGCAGCTGCTTGCCAGCCAACTGAACTAGCGATCAGCAGCTATATAAAAAAGGCTTGACCAAATATATCCTGCTTTAGCTATGTCCATTTAAAGGTCAAACATCTCCCATATCAGTTTGCCAAATCACCTTCTGAACCTCTCCATCTGCATTTGTCTGCAATATCATGACAAATAAGGGATGCTTTCTGCACAAAAAGACTGCAGCCTTTAAGGGACCTACGTGTGCAGTATGGAAATGCTCAAGAAGACTCCGTAGTTCCAGTCTTCAGGGCAGCAGAAGCACAGCAGGACTTTGCCATGAGCATCGGGCAAGATCGGATTGACATATCATTGCCAGATTTAGCCTCCGGCCAGTGAAAGACTGCGTGTTTATCAGTGCGTTCAAAATAACGACCCCAAGCTTTCAAAGATAGCACTACATAAAGGTTGGAGGCTAATTAGGTAAGCTTGGTTGCTGCGAGGAGGACGAGGAGTGTCCAGAGAGGCTGAGGTATTTAGTATTCCCCTTTTTAAGTGGTGATAAAATGCCATTATAGGTTGACATGTGCAGAGGTTGATAAAAAATATATATTGTGGGGAACTAAAAGTGACCTGATTAAAATTTAATCAGCTTTCTGGATTTCGTGTCAGTCCAGACACCACTGATTTCTTTCATATTATAGTCGGATATGAATTGGATAAGTTTTTCAGTTAAAGTGCCTTGATGTGGCAATTATTGTAATATCTTGCTACATCAATAAACTGCACAACATTGTACCCAGTTTAGTTGCAATTAATTGTATAAAACTAAATGTGAAAGCCCAAACAGTACTGTGTAGGGCTACTGCAGACACACCATGATCCACCTGTGACCTGCAGCATGACTCCTAAAGCAGGAAAGGAGATTAAGAGCTTATTGTAGTGTTGGGGACTAAGAATGATCCCAGACAGGATTCACATACAAGCTATAATTCATTTGAAACAATCTGCTTTTCTCTGCCGGCACCGTAGATGTTTTAAATGCAATATCTGCAAAGCACAATAAATGTGTATTACGAAACATTGCCCAAAAAATCACATAATTTAGGCTTTTCAAACACTTTAAAAGCAGCCGTGCCTCTTGAATTTTTCCACCTTTTGTTACATTCAAAATGGGGCACGACGACATAAAGTGGCACACGATTGTGAAAAGGAAGGAAAACGATATGTGGTTTTCAGACATTTACCTGTAAATATCTGAAAAGTGTGGCTGGCATTTGTATTTATCGCCTTTACTCAGCTCTAAATAAAACCACTTGGGACTAGCTGCCTTGGGGAATCCCCTAATTAGTATACAGAGTCCACCTCTGTGAAACTGAAAGCTGCTGGAGAGACAGATCTCCGCGGCTCAGCTGGGAGAATCTGTTGACGGCACGACTACTAGTCATGTACTTCACAAATCTGGTTTCTATGGAGAAGTAAAAAGAAGTCATGAGAACCCATGTATGGGACACGGCAAACGCGTGGAACTGAGTGCTCTGGCCAGATGAGACTGAAAAACAGATTTTTGACCTCCATGCAAAAGGTTATATGTATGGAAAACTGACGCCACTCTTCATCCGGAGCGCACCATTCCAATGGTGAAACATGGTGGTAGCAGTATCGTGGTGTAGGGTTTCTTTTGGATAGGGAAGCTGGTCAGACTCCTTCCCATTCACAGTCATGCACTACTTTGGTTTTTTTATCGCTTAAAATCCCCATTAAAATCCACTTAAGTTTGTGCTTTAAGGTGACCAGATGTGGAAAAGCCCAACTGGTAGGAATATTTTGCAAGGCACTGAAATCGGGCCATCATCTCAGCGGGTTAATCAACGCCTGTTGACCCGCAGCATCTTTGTTTCAACACCCTGCATGCTGTCCTCCTGTCATTTGATTTAGTTTTTTGCTTTTCCGTTTTCAGGGAGGGACCCCCCTCCACCCCCCCTGTTGTCTACTCCCGATACGCAGACGACGTCCTCAGAAGTGTCATAAAGAAGTTAAGAGAAAGAACCGAGTTCCTCAAGGAGAAAGCTATAGACCCTTACGCCACATCTCCAGAAATCACCCCACCTGTTAGTAAGTGTCGGAGAGAAATAATCAGCATTTGTCCCGTGGTGCAAAAATTACCCCCGAGGTTTGTTTACCGCCATGACCCTTTGGCTTTTCAGCACCTGTTTTAAGAAAGGAGGACTATGAACGACAGAAGGAAGAGGAGCGGGTAGCCAAAGAAGAAGAAGACAGAAAGAAGGCAGAGGAAGCAGCCAAAAAAGCAGAGGAGAAAAGGAAAAAGGATGAAGAGAAAAGACTGGATGCTGAGAAGAAAGCAGAGGAGGAGAGGCTGGCCGAGGAGGCCAGGAGGAAGGGAAAGATTCTGCCAGACATCAGCTGCTCGTGCTTTGATGTCCTCTTCCACCCAGTCGAGGAGAAGATGGATACAGTGCTGGGAAGCACTATTGATCCGTTCACAGGTACACAATGCTTGTTATGCTCCACCAGTGACTAAAGCTTTTCATTGAACAGCTTGAAATGTCTCAGACGTCCCTTTACTTCTCTCATCAGATCGTCGGTATATCGCCTGGTTGTCTGTCGTAGCCGTTGCCTACAACTACAACATCTGGCTGAGCCCCGTCCGGCTGGCCTTCCCTTACCACAGTGAGACCGCCAACCCGTTCTGGATATTCTTTGACGTCCTCTCTGACATTGTAAATGTCATCGACATCGTGGTTTGGCAGCCACGACTGCAGTTTGTCAAAGCTGGAGACATTATTGTAAGTCACAAAGCATCTCTGTCGTGGAGGTGCACCCGAGGAGGTTACAAGCAAAGTATGGTCAGCATCCCATACTGACGTCCAATACTTAACAGCCTTCTAATGCTCAGCAGCATGCAAAGTTGCTGTTTTCTATGACTGCTTGCAAACACAAGACAGAGATGTGGCCTTTGCTCCTTAACTCTGAAAAGGTGAAATTAGATGCTCCGTATTTTTTTGCCAATCTGTGGAAACTGTAATTGAGTTTATTTAGACAGAACTGCAAATGAGAAAAACTAGAGCCTAGACAAACAAGACAAGTAAATCTTGTGTGGCTGTCCCACACACCTCCAAATAGAAACCCAGTCAGGGTGCAAGTGATTTGAGTCAGTACTGCAGTAAATAATGTGTAATGTATCAGTGCTAATTCAACCACTTTTTAAACTTTAGTGAACTAATGATAACAAGATGTATTATCATTAGAGGTTAGATGTTAGTTTTTGTTTCTTAGAATCACATTTTCGCATCAAAACATTTGTTTTGCTTAAAATCTTCAAATAGAAACATTTGGGGCTGTGTCTAAAGAAACTCAGCAAACAGCAGAAAACTGACAAAGACAAAATGTACAAAAATGTTTGGTTTGTTTTTGCAAAAATATGAAAATCTCAATAAAAATATATTGAAAACCCCGTATCTTCAAAACAAATCCTGGGTGCACCCCCATGCTGACAGTACAAGTACATTTTAACCATACACAGGAAATTGATCTGTAAATTTGTAAGTTAAATTTACTCAAATTTTTTGAGAGGAGCCAAATGTAATCTGTTTCTGAGTACATTTTCTTCAATTTGAGTACATTTTATTCTGACAAATGTACTGTGTATGAAATTCAAATAAATCCCTTTGTGCTTGCAGAAAGTCAGAGCCATGACTAAAGTGCATTATCGGAAATCCTATCGATTTAAGGTAAGGGTGCATTTACATCTGCCATGTTGAATTGTAATGAAATACAAGCATATTTTCTTAGTAAGCACTGAAACCTAAAATGCTAATAAATGTGCTCTCATGAATAAAACTAACTTCTGCTAACATGTTTTATATACATGTGCGACCATGTTTATGTTTGCTCTTGAGATGTGAAAATCTTCCTTTGTGTGTAATTTAGACAGACATTTTCAGCATCATCCCTTTTGACCTTCTCTCTCTACACTTTGGGTTCTCCACCATATTCAGAGTCAACCGCTTCATCAGGGTAGGTCGGCGTCACATTATCTCTACTTAAATAGAGTTTATAATTTTTCACAAGACACCACACACATTGGATGCGGATCTTCAGAGTCTCTCTATCTCTCTGTGTTTTAGATAGAGTCTTTCTTTGAGTTCAGTGACCGACTTGAGAGCATAATGACCAAAGCTTACATCTGGAGGTAAACAGACAAGCTTACAAAACACAATTACGTTTCACACTTCTGGGAAAATAAATCTGAGGCCACAGATTGTGGCTATGATTAGACAGAACCCATGACTGGTGTTATTCAAAGGTTCTTTGGACAGCCTTTTTTGTATTTGTATACATTTGAACATTTAAAATATACTATAACTGCTAGTGTGATGAAGGGGAAGAGGTGACTGGAATGAATTTGGGACACCCGGGTAACATCCTAAAGATGGCTGCCCTTTTCCTGACCCTAGAGCTGTACATGTCCTGGACGGAGGCTAGGTCAGCCCTGGTAATCCTCTTTGCAGACCTAATTGTTTGTTGTAGTTCTAACCTGTCCTGTTTTATCGCTGAACTGAACCCCACAGTGATGGACGAACAGGACCAACTGAATAAGGGTGGTTCTGAGGAACTGGAGGTGATCCACAGTAGACATAGTTGTTTACGATGGTGAGGGGAGGCAGTGTGGCACCCTTGATTAGGTGTAAATTTTCAATTATCAGTTTTCCTTTAAAATCATTTGGTAAAATTCCATCATCATCGCTGATGTCTTTGTTTTGAAAAGTGTGTAAACGAACCCATTAGTACTAACCCTACCCTCTAACGCTAACCAAACTATTTTAATTTAGCTGCACGTGAGTGCTTCAGATCACATTTATTTGAGTTGTTCTCCTCTGCTTCTCTATCCGTTAATAAATGTGTTTGATTAGCTGAACCTTTGCTGATGTACATCCTTTTAATTCCTGTGAAGCAGTGAGGGGTGGACTTAAATTGTCGCTCTGTCTCCAATTCGATTTTGCTGCAGTTAAATAAATGACTGTCTTTGGGTCTCAACTTGAAGGAAGCAGATATTAAAGGAGAAGTCCGGTCAAAATCAGAATTCAAACTGCTGAAAGTACTTTAAATATAAAACTACTACATACTGTGCAAAAAATTATAAGTTTTTTTAATTAATAATAATTCTCATTTAATCATGTTTATGTGGAGGAATCCATCTTGGTCAAGAATAGTACTGTCACCTCCCATTTTTTGACGTCACTCGGCGGACCCGCTGTTGAGCAAGTTTCAACGCTCTGTTTGTCACGGCGCACTATTTTCCAAGATCAAACTCAGTCGGGTCCTACAGTATATATCTATACACGCGTGTGTGTGTGTGAGTGTGTGTGTGTGCGCGCTCCGCGCAGCACGGCTTTGCCGGCACTGCAGCAGAGCGCGCGCACACACACACACACACACAGCGGAGGAGAGATCGCTGAAGTGACTTAAGTTAGCTGATTATTATAGTATAAGTATTAAAATATAAGAGCATTCCAACACATGCCAGGGTTTCCCGCAGCGCTATCTTGGCGAGGCGGCCGCCTCGCCAAACTCACGCTACCGCCTCGCCAACATTCCCAAAAAAAAAAAAAAAAAAGTGACGTTAACACGCGGTTTGTTGTTGTTGCTTTCGCGCGTGCGTGAATGGCAGGGAAAAAACACATGGATACCCCCCGCTCCGCGAGTCGGTCCGCGGACAACGTGTCGTCGTCTCTCTCCCCCCCCCCCCCCGCTCCGCGATTCGGTCCGCGGGCAACGTGTCGTCCAACAACCCCCCCCCGCTCCGCTCCGCGAGTCGGTCCGCGGACAACGTGTCGTCGTCTCTCTCTCCCCCCCCCCCCCCCGCCCGCTCCGCGAGTCGGTCCGCGGACAACGTGTCGTCGTCATTCCCCCCCCCCCCCCCGCTCCGCGAGTCGGTCCGCGGGCAACGTGTCGTCCAACAACCCCCCGCCTCGCATAACCAAATTCCTGCGGGAAACACTGCATGCTGGGCTGAGCACGGCTTTGCACCGGCGCTGCAGCTGAGCGCGCGCACACACACACACACACACACACACACACACACACACACACACAGCGGAGGAGAGATCGCTGAAGTGACTGTGTTGAAATAAGCAATGTTTTTTCCTCTTTTACCAGTTGTGTTGGAACATCCGATGGCCATGCACGTGGGCATTGTTGCTTCAGCAATAGCTCTTGGGAATGTCAGCGGTGAAGTCCTCTGGAAATCCGAAATAATTATTGATGATCGCAGCTGTGTAGAACGGCTCCTATTGACTTTGCATGGAAAGCGGAGAGAAATACTGTCGCCGCTTCCGCTCTTCCACGTCGCAGGATGTGATGTCAAACGCCCCTTACTGCCCATATTTGGGCAGTCATGTCAGCCCCCATACACAGTGATTCAGACGACAATTTATGTTTTTATTTTCTTATTGATTAAAGATAAGTTCATTAAATAACCACAAATGTATTAGTTTTAGTTATAGCTAATGATACCCTGATTTTTCCTTGTTGACCGGACTTCCCCTTTAACAAGGGAAAACAAATAGGTTTCACTTTCAAGACAAATATTACAATGAGAAGATGAATTGAATATGATGTATAATTCCCGTTAACCATGTCTGCTTCTCTCTTATCATCCCTGTGTGTCTGATGAAGAGTGGCCCGTACCACCGGCTACCTGCTTTACATGCTCCATCTCAACGCCTGTGCTTACTACGTGGCCTCAGTGCACCAAGGTCTGGCAACGACTACATGGGTGTACGATGGAAAAGGCACAGCGTATGTACTTTTTATTTCTGACTCATTGTTTAGAAAGCTTTTATCTCTGGTGATCCATCTAAAGCTGGAACACAAAATGTCAGCGCTTCTGTTAGCCTCTGTCCATGGTGCTGAAGGCTCGTGAAGTAGCTGAGAATCTACTATGTTATGCTTTTCCTATTAAACAGAAAATACTATCCCAGATTTTTTTATAAATAGGATAAATCTATGGAATATGCAAACTGGATATCATCTAAATCTTTTTGAGTCTATTCTAACCTTGAGTGTTTCATTCAGCAACTTCTTTCCTACATCAGAATACATAGTTTTATAGTGAATAGAAAACGTATACTCTTCCACAACAATCAAATATAAAACTGTGCCATGCTTTGAAAAACTATCTGTATCTTAAAAGTTTATTCTATTTTTTTTAATGATTATTTTCGTTTTGCAAAATCTGTATATTTTAGATTAAACAAATTTTTAAATCAAACATAACCTGAGTGCATACAAAAAACAGTTTTCAAATGAGGACTTTATTTACTGAGAGAAAAAAATATTATTCCTCCCTAAACCTAAAAACCGGTTGTTCCACCCTTGACGGCAACAACTACCAAGCTTAATGCTAACTGGTAATGGGTCTTTTACGTGGCTGAGGAGGAACTTTGGCCATTCATTAACAAAACTGTTAGAATTCAGCTATGTTGGATGGTTTTTTTACACAAACCATTTGTTTAATGTAATGCCACAGCACCACGATTTGAAGTTTAACTATGTCACTCCAGAATGTTTATTCGTTGAGGTGGTTAGGGTTAAATTGTGCTTTAATTATTATTATTTTTATTTATTTTTTTAGGTATTTCAGTGTTGGACTAGCTGGTGTGATTTGAATCGTTGTGCGGCTGCATAACCAAATTGCACTTAAGCTTAAGGTCATAAACTCTCAACCAGAAATGCAAGATTATTTTTGTTTTTTACATGCAGGATTCATGGCTCTATTAATTATAAATCATAAATCAAGATCCCAAAGAAGTTACAGACTGTTCTATGAAAACCTTTGTAATTTATTCATGATATCTCCATAGGATTCTTGGAAACTGCTAATGTTTTTCTGCAACTTTTTAGAATAAACTTCATGTCTGCTAAACCTTACATCTTATTATTCTTTCTTTACCTATAATGCAACAAGCAATAACAGCAGCAAAAATTCAGCTTGTGCACAAGCTATCTCCTTAAATCCTTGGTTGCTCCATAAATATACATACAGATACAGTTGAAACCAAACAAACTGTGTAAAAAGACACATCCAAATGGTCCAACTGATTTTAATGTTTGCTTTTAGTTTCCATTTTCCCATGTTTTATTTTGTATCATTATTTCTACATTTATTCAAACTTGCTTTTATTCTGTTTTTTTTTACTATATTTTAATCATGTAAAGCACTTTGCATTGTCTTTGTAATGAAAAGTGCTATACAAATAAATGTGCCTATCTTGTTTCTCACTGACATTCAGTTAGATTTAAAATTTCCTGTTTAGGCTCAGTTAGGATTACCAAAGTTATTTTTTTGTAAATGCCAGAATAATGAGAGAATTCTTTTATTGATTTATTTATTGATTGATTTTTACTTAAAGGAGTAATAAGTGAAAATTCCTTTTTTTTTTTTTACTTGTCCTATCTGGAAGTGTAGCGTTAAGAATTGCTGTTTTAAAGCCAAAGAGAGCCCAACAGATTTACTTTTGCAGGTGGAGCATTACTGCTTTCGCCATGGTGCTCCGCTTGATTTACATTTGTAAAAAGCTTTATTAGATGGCCATGGACAATGCAGACGACTCTCCCTGTAGCTCTACGCTTCTCCAGGAGTGAATGCTGCTTGTCGGGACTTTGAAGCAATCAACTGGTTCCCTTATATAGGACATTTTTGACCAATCTGTATAATATGATTGAATTTGACTTTGTAAAGTGCCTCAAGATGACATGTTTCATGAATTGGCGCTATATAAATAAAATTTAATTCAATTGAATAGATATTATTTTGGGATTATTAAGTTCAGTGGACACAGAAATGGAAAGGTGAAAGAATTTGGGAGAGAAAAAGATTAGGCAAAACATTAAAAGGGAGAAAAGGTGACAAAAATAAAGTAGCAGAAAAGGAGAGTACAAGATAATATCCTCAGAGTCTGCTTCTACACCTGCAGAAAGAGAGATATAAAAAGAAGAGCAAAACCACCCCATTAAAGTATTACAGGTCAAAGCAACCAACACCTTGATAACATCACTGAAAAACACGCAGTATTATTTAACACAATCTTTATTGAAGTGTGTCTGTAAGTACCTGGATCCAAGCACCTTGTAGGTGTTTGTGAGAGAGCACTTACGTATATAAGGTTTTCCACTAGAAAAATTCTCAATAGTGGTTGTGAGGAGCCAAAGACCCACCCTATAGAGCGCCAAGGCAGACACCAGAGAAACCTGAACTCCAGACAACTGAAAAGACCCCCAGAGCCCAAGACGGACCAACACAGGGATCACTGCTCCCCAGTACAGGTTAGAGTGCTGAAGCCCCTGGGGGCTGCAGCAACGGGCCCGCAGGCTAGGCCATCAGCCAGCTACACCAGAGCAGTTCCAGGCATGGGCACAGCGACCCAAGGCCCAGGGGCACCCCACCCCTCAGCGGGGCCCCAACAGAGCCATGGAGCCCAGGCCCCACGGAGCAGCAGCCAGAAGTGATTCAGCACACACCAGAACACCCAGTCCCGGACACCAAGCACCACCAACACACCAACAGGTATGTTGGTGATGTGTTGCAGGTCAAGGCGCTAGCCAACAGGGGGGAGCCGGACGAGGGGGATGGGCTCCTCTAATAAGTGAAATTTCACCACAAGGGGTGCTGTTGAGCACTGTCTGTAGACCAAAACAAGATGTGTGACATCTCTCTAACTCCAAAATCTAAGCACCAGAACATTTCTTCATTCCAATTTAAAAAACATTTGTCAAAACGAGAATGCCCTGAATATACGTGAGGATCACGGTAGGCAGCTCTAATGCCTGCTGCATTAAAGGTATACTATGCAACCGGGGTTGATTTTCCAGCGAGGCTCCCCCCAGAGGGCGAAAGTAAAAGTGCACTGTCGTAAAGATGCTCAGCTGTTCTGGTTTCTCCGTCAAGACAGGCGCGGTTGTTTTGAGCTTAGCAGACAGGTGAACGCAACGAAAAGTGGAAAAAACGGCAGTACAAACAATGACTAACACAGTGAAGGTATGAACATCAAGCTTCCCGCAGCGCTATCTTGGCGAGGCGGCCGCCGCAGCCGCCGTCTCGCCAAGCCGCGGCTGCCGCCGCCGCCGCCTCGCCAGTTTTATTATTATTATTATTATTATTATTTTTTTTTTTTTTTTTTTTTTTATGATGGCGAGACGCTACCGCCGCCTAGCCAAGCCGCAGCCGCCGCCTCGCCAAGCCGCAGCTGCGGCCGCCACCTCGCCGCGGCCGCCGCGGTAGCGTCTCGCCAACATAAAAAAAACAAAACAAATAATAATAATAATAAAACTCGATATGCTTGCATGTTTATTTGACGTTAACACGCGGTTCTTTGTTGTTGTTTTCGCGCGTGCATATAGTGAATGGCAGGGCAAAAACACATGGAGTTCTCGCCGTAAAGCGAGACTTCTGTGTGTGCGAGCCGAGGGCTCTTGCATTGCAAGTGCGGTATTTCCCCCACAGACCCCCAGGGCGGCCGAGAAAACCTTTGTTCGACCTGAAATGACTCATTTAATCATCCAAAACGGTATGGAACACATTAATTAACTGAAAAATGTTGCATAGTATGCCTTTAAACAATGCTAACTATGTTAGCTGGCCTATCGGCTACTTGCCTCACATAACAGTAGCAGAGAGGGGCTAAGCCCTGAGTGGCACCTATTAGCATGGATGCTAATAGTGTGTGACAAATCTCTGCGGTTCGGTCCAAACGCCAGTGATTGGTTAGAGTTTTTACAGGGCTGCAGTTCCCACAGAGATCGATGTTTTTAAACTCTTTTTTTCTGAATACATAATGTATTAACTATTTGCAGGATGAAAGGATGATTTTACCCAATATAACTATAAGTGTTTCTGAGCAAGATTACCAACTATAGCTTTAAACTATCAGAAGCTTACAAAACCATGGCATCATAATCTGCACTTTTCTAAATTGTTCGAAGGCATAGTGATCTTAGTGTAAATAAAATTCTGACTTTATTCTGGAATTTATTACATTAAATAATTTTGGTAAACCTAAATGACCTAAAAAAGGAAAGTTTACACTGATTTGATGTCAAATCGGGAGGAAAAAAGGTTTTGTGTATTTCTATATATATTGTATATTCCTATTTAGTTGGAAATGATGTATGAATCACATTGGTCTTTAGAGCTTCTTTTTAATGAAAACAGAAAATCTTGCATTTCCTGTTTTCATAAAACCTGAAGTCAGATGCGTTACTACATCTATTATACATCTTGTCTGTATCAATAGCTCATGTATTTTAATTTTTCTGCCATTTTTACTCAGGTACCTGCGCTGTTATTACTTCGCCGTGCGCAGCCTCATCAACATCGGGGGCCTTCCAGAACCTGTGACTCTGTTTGAAATCATCTTT
This sequence comes from Fundulus diaphanus, assembly GCA_037039145.1. Taxonomy (NCBI): domain Eukaryota; kingdom Metazoa; phylum Chordata; class Actinopteri; order Cyprinodontiformes; family Fundulidae; genus Fundulus; species Fundulus diaphanus. Next base: position 32,683,286 of record CM073137.1, read on the forward strand.
CAGATGACCAACTTTTTCATTGGGGTTTTTGTGTTTTCCAGTCTGATTGGACAGGTACATTTTATTTTTATTCATAGAAAACAACTTTTACCTTCTCTTTGTCAAGTTTTATTTTCTACGTCAGGTTACAATGACACAAAGGGCTATAACTCTATTAGCAGTCACCAGAGTGCCCACCTGGCAAATGAATTATGTTTTTGAAATTTTGTCAACCACAAATATCAAAGGTCAATTGCTCCCCTTGTTAAATTAGGAGTTTAAAGGGATTAACCTTGTGTGTTGTGTGTGTGTGTGTGTGTGTGTGTGTGTGTGTGTGTGCGTGCGTGCGTGCGTGCGTGCGTGCGTGCGTGCGTGCGTGCGTGCGTGCGTGCGTGTGTGTGTGTGTGTAAGGTTCGATTTCACCAGCCAGACCATGGTCTGATTAATATACATCCAGTAGAATCTGACATGAAGCAGGGCAAACGATCTCGAAAAACAACACTTCGTGCACTGATCTAAAACAGATCCCAGAACAGATGAGAAACAAAGTCTTTCACATCTCAGTCTGCAAAGGGTTGCAAAGGTTTTGAGACACAGCGAGAGCCATTAGCAACAAATGGAGAAAACACAGAATGGTTGTGAACCTTTTCAGGAGTAGCTGACCTACCAAAATTACTCAAACATCCAACATCTAAGTCACTGCAGGCCTCACTCGCCTCAGAGTTTGCGATTCAACAATAAGAACAAACTTTGAAAATTTAGCCACATTTCAAAATAATAAAATAGAACATTGTGAAAAAAGTTCAATACCATTTGTTAGTCATTTCAGAAAGCAAAACTCATGTGTTGCATATAGATTCATTAAACGTGAAGTGAAATATTGCAAACCTTTTGGTTCATGTAATTTTCATGATTATGGTATACAGAAAATGAAAACCCAAAATTCAGTCTCCAAGAAAATGTTAATATTATATATATATATATATATATATATATATATATATATATATATATATATATATATATATATATATATATATATATATGTATATATATTAATGTAATAGCTTTAACAGAAATGTCAGGCTTCTGAAAAGTATGTAAATTTCAATGCACTCGATACTTGGTTAGGCCTCTTGCAGGGATGACTGCATCAATGCGTCATGGCATTGAGGTGATCAGCTTGTGGTTCTGTTGAGGTGTAATGGAGGCCCAGATTGCTTTGATAGCTGCCTTCAGGTCATCTGCCTAGTTGGGTCTGGTGTCTCTCATCTTCCTCTTGACAACAGCTCATAGATTTTCTTTGGGGTTCAGGTCAGGGGAGTTTGCTGGCCAGCAACACCATGGTCATTGAACCATCTTTGGTACCTTTGGCAGTGTGGGCTGGTACCGTGTCCTGTTGGAAAATGAAATCAGCATCTCTATACAGCTTGTCTGCAGAGGCAAGCAGAACCATAAAGTGCTGTACCTGGCTGACTTCAGAAAACACAGTGGCCCAACACCAGCAGATGACATGCCACCCCAAACCATCGCTGACTGCGGAAACTTCATACTGAACTTCAAGGTTCATCGTGGATTATGTGCTTCTCCACTCTTCCATTATTTGAACCAGGTGTATTAAAGAAGAGTAACAAAAGTTGCAGGACACTGGCCATCGAGGGCCAGAATTTAGGACCACATCTCTACCTCTGGGATATTGTTTTCTAAATGAAATGCAGAATCCACTTCCATTTGAAAACAGAACTTTGAACCATTGAGCAGCTGTCCAGTTTCTTTTCTCCTTACCCAATGGAAAGACGCCCATAGCTGATGTGTAGTATTCATCTGTTCATAGTGGCTCTTGATGTGCTGACTCCAGCCTCATTCTGCTCCTTGTGAAGCTTCTTGAATGAATGTTCTTGACAATTGTCTCAAAGCGGTGCTGCACCTTTTCCTTCCACTCAACTTTCTGTTAATACGCTTGGAAACAATGCTGTGAACAATCAGCTTCTTCAAGCAATGACCCTTTGTGGCTTCCACTCCTTGTCAAGAGTGTGGATGACCGTCTTCTGGACATCTGTCCAGTCAGCAGTCTTCCCCATGATTGTGTCACCTGCTGACCCAGACTGAGAGACCGTTTAAAGGCTCGGGAAACCTTCCTAGGTGTTTTGAGTTGATTCGCTGATTAGGGCGTGATATTATGAGTTTCCATTATGTAACCTTTTCACAATGGTCTTATTTTTTTACCCAAGAAATAATTACTAGAAGTTGGCTGTAGTGCTGTAATTTCTGCCTTGTTTTTTCTAGATGAGAGATGTCATAGGAGCGGCCACAGCAGCTCAGACGTACTTTCGGGCATCGATGGATGGCTGCGTCGCCTACATGAACACCTACACGATCCCAAAGATGGTTCAGAACAGGGTGCGCACCTGGTACAACTACACCTGGGCTTCTCAGGGAATGCTAGGTGTGAACCAACGTATCTATTCAGAGATTTCCACAGAAAAAAAGCAGATTACTCTAGCTAGTGAAAGCCTGAAAGTAACTGTAATGCAGTTACTTTCAGGCTGCAAATGTCGCAGATATTTAGACTCAGAAGACGCTCTCGTGTCCTCTCCAGATGAGTCGGAGCTTCTGGAAAAGATGCCTCTGGTGATGCGGATCGCCATCGCTGTGGACATAAACCTGGCCACCTTCCAGAAGATACAGCTCTTCCAGGTGATTCCTCTGCTCTAGAGCCGGGGCTTGTTTGACAGAAGATCAGGACTGCTGACAAGATGAAAGGAACAGATATGCTGCTTTGCAATAAAGGCTGGAATGACTTGTGAACAGAAAAAAAATCTTCAGGTCATGAGTATAAACCAGATCCTAGCTGAATTGGTAAACTGACTGAAGTAGTTTCTAATTAACCTGACATCCATCACAGTGTAAGACCAACTGGAGTCTGTTTCAGGGCTGCGACCAGCAGATGTTGGTGGACATGTTACTGAGGCTGAAGTCCATCATCTACCTACCAGGAGACTTTGTCGTGAAGAAGGTGAGAGACTTGGGCAGATCGTCACGAAATAATCCAAGAGTAACACTGAACTACAAGCTGATGTGTCGCGTCCTCCTCTGCAGGGTGACATCGGCAAGGAGATGTACGTCATCAAAAGTGGAGCGGTGCAGGTGGTGGGAGGACCTGACAACAGTATTGTGTTTGTAACACTGAAGGCTGGCTGTGTGTTTGGAGAAATCAGGTGAGCACGCAGCTTCTCAGAGGGCTCAGCTGCCACTGAAATATGGACCAATCAGTCTTTAACTGGTTGAAAAGGTTGCACAGCAAAGTTCAGTTTGAAAAAAAATTATTTGGTGCCCAAATTTGAAATCATTGTGTATTGTTTTTTTTAAGTTTTACTGTAGCACATATGCAGAACAACTGCTGAGCTTTGTAGCCATCAACAAGCTCCTGTGATTCTTCTGGTGGAAATCTGACCAATCTATTTCATCAGAGATGGTAAAGCACACTTGAACTGGTTGGTTTCATGGTATGGATCATAGTCCCTTGAAGTCAGGACCCTTTTAGAAGCTTAATATTAGCCAGATTAGAGCTGTAATCATGACTTTCATGTTGGAACGCCAAGCTGTTGTTTCACTTTCAGCTTGTGTGAACATCAGAACACCTGCTGTTAGTTGTTCCAGCATCTTCCCGTTTATGGCGGTCTAGGATAAAGCTAGAAGCTTGTTGATTGGTGCAGAAGGTGTGCCGCTTCGCTGCACCTTACAGAGAAATGTATCTACATATAGGACGAGTTGGGGGGCTTGTTTATACTTGAGAGCTTGTGCGTCATTCTGATCTTGTGTGGATCAGAGGAAATCCACAATAAATCCAAACATGTGCACACCATTTTTTTTTTAATTGGTTGAAGACGAGCAGTTTAAACGTCTCACCAAAGGTCTGAAGTTGTTCCAGTGACGGGTGTATAGAAACTTCTACCACCATGGATTGTATTTTTCTGTCCATTCTGTCCCTGCCTTCTGTGAGAGGCAGCCAGCAGAACATGGTCTCTCAGTTCCTCTGTTATCTTTGTGATTTTGTGATTTTCCCAGTTTTCACCTGACATTTAATAAGCCTTGGTTTGCCTTTAGCTTACTACAGTCGGCCAAAGATGGAGGGAACAGACGGACAGCTAACGTAAGGGCATATGGTTTCGCCAACCTGTTTGTTCTGGAAAAGAAAGACCTGTTTGATATCCTCGTCCACTACCCTGAGTCTCAGAAGGTTTTGGCCAAGAAGGGCAGGTGAGTTGCTTACAGGGCAAACAGTCCTGTTATGCAGAAGTCTATAACCTGGAACCTACAGAACATTGGTAACGTGTGTGTGTTCTGGGTCTATATTTAAAGGCAACTGGTTAAATCAAAAGCTCCTGCAGGGGCTGCAACCAAAGAGGAAAAGCAGAAAGGCCTGGCTCTGTTTGGGCAGAAACCCCCGACGCCGAAGCTCTTCAAAGCATTTGGCAACCTGCGCAAATCAGGGCTACTCGAGAAGCTCAAGGTGAGAGCCTTAGACCGATGTTTGAATTGACGGAGAATCACTCATGATACTGCGTTCAGTCAGAAGACTTTGTCCAATCACCACTGACATCAATTGTGTTCATCTTGGGGATTAAAGATGCGTGAACCTTGTCTGTTTTGTGGGGTTAAGTTGTTACCCAACAAAAACAGTAAGGCAAATGAGAATAATAAGGTGCAGAAGTTTGAATTTATTGTGACATTTTTCTAATCAACATACACATGCTCACATCTATACATACAGTGCCTTGCCAAAGTATTGAAAGGCACTAGCACACCACCCTTTTGTAGCAGTTCCAGGTGAAAGCTGCTTTGGATCAGTCTCTGTAAGCATTCCACATCTGGCCACTGGGCTTTTTACCCATACCTCAAGGCTAAAACTGCTCCAGCTCCTTAATGTTGGATGGTTATTGATTATGATTAAAGATCTTCAAGTCTAACCACAGACTTTCAATTGGATATGGGTCTGAACTTTGACTAGGCCATTCCAACCCATTTAAATGCTTCTCCATGAACCACTCGTGTTGCTTTAGCAATTCATTGTCATGCTGGAAAGGGAACCATCCCAGTCTCAGATCACAGGTAGACTGGTCCAAGTCGAGGAAGGGATGGATGGTGCTAAATCCAGGGATATTCTTGAGCAGACCCTGTTTCAGTTTCCCAGTCCCTCCTCCTGAAAACCATCCCCATAGCATGGTTCTGCCGCCACCATGTTTCACTGTGGGGATGGTGCTCTTGGGGTGATGGATGTGTTGGGTTTGAGCCTGGGTAGGTGAAAAGTTCATTTTTAGTCTCATCTGACCAGAGAGACTTCCTCCATACATTTGGGGAGTTTCCCACGTGCCTTTTGGCTAACTTAATATATGCCTTCTTGTTTTTAACACTAAGTCATCTTTTTTTGGTGACCCTTCCATACAGCTCAACTCGGCGGCCTGTACTGCTTATTACGGTTAAATGGACAGGTCCTCCAGTCAGGGTTACCGTTGCTCTCTCTGATACCTCTCTGATTAAAGCCCTCCTGGGAGTTCTCATTTATGGTGGTGTCTATGGCATCAAATCTATTATCTTCAAATGGAAAGCATAAGGCATGGTGCCATGTGCTTTCCATTTGAAGATGATGGTTTCGATGGTGATCCAGGGGAACATAAAAGACTTGGATCATTTTTATAACGCCACCCTGACTTATACTTCTCAAGAACTTTCTTCCTGACTTGTTTGGAGAGCTCCTTGGTCTTTGTGGCATGACGCCTCTTGATTAGTGGTGATTCAGCATCTGGAGGCTTTTCAGAAAAGGTGGGTTCATACTGACAGATCATGTGACACTTAGATGTGACGCAGGGGGACTTAATTTCACTAATTATGTCACTTTTGAAGATAATTGGATGCACCAGAACTGTTTAGGGGCTTCAAAGCAGAGGGGTTGATACAAATTTCCATGCCACTTATAGGATTGTTATGGTTTTAATTTTTATTTGATTTTTTTTCTCAGTTGTCTTCACCAGCGGAGACTGTTTAGTGCAGATTCCTCACACAAAATAAGACCAAAAAAAAAAACATTTAGATTACTGTCTGAAATGTAACAAAATAGGTAAAAAGCTAAGGGGGATGAATACTTTTGCAAGGCACTGTGAACTCAATCAAATCCTTTCATAAACTGTGTTGATTATATAATGTCTTAACTTGAAAAGATCATGGTCTGTTTACATGGTGATCAGAATTGCCTGCAGCAAGTGTTTTCTGTACACCAGCATACAAATCTATTATTTAATGGCATTCATCTGATTGGCCCAGATTCAGATCTATGGAAAGGTCCAAAGAGCCCAGGAAAAATAACACTAGGGAAAAGGTAGATCAGGGAACCAATTGTATATTTTAGATTTGACTTTGGTCCAAAACAGCCAAATTAATGGTCTAATTACCTCCTCAGTGTGTCAAGTCTCCAGAGGCCCGGCAATAAAACATTTGTTTGATTCGTGTGTTAAAACAGGATAATCAGAAGATCTACGGCACCACTAAGGTTCCAGGCTGCAATGAACTGCAAACTAAACCAGCAAACTTCCTTGTGGGAGAAATATTTTAGCTTTGAAGAGTCGAGGTGAAACTTTCAAACCAAACACTCCACAAATGATCAATGGTGGGATGCAGTCTACAAGATCTGGACATGGTTTATACTGCACAAGTCCAGAAAAGTGCCAGACGTATTGCAATAGATCCCACCCACCAGAACAAAGCACTGTTTGTCCCACTTCCATCAGGTAAACTATTCAGAAACATTGAATCAAAAACGAATTGGCTAGCACCCCCTGCCTAGAATCAATAAACCAGCAGCCCAGTTCACAGTCAGTTACCTGCCTCCAAACATGCTGCTGGTTCCACATGTCCAGATGAGAATCATTTACACTGTCTCTCACGTTCCAATGTTTATTTGCACACTGTCTGTTTGGACATCCATGCAAATTGCACAGTTCCGTAACTTGAAGACGTAAATGTCTTGCACAGCATTTTACTGTGTGCATGAGAGTATCAACTGACGGGGCATTCATGTGACCCATTAATGCAGCTGCACAGTAATCTACATCGTCTGGAAAGGGACTGCTATCTGACCATCTTGACTCTAAATTGAGTCTTATTAGAGGCTAAGAGACTATATGCACGCTTTAAGCTTCTCATTAAGTGTTGGTCAGTGCAGTCAACTGATTTCAGGAGAAACAAACGCGTTTGGAAAGATCCGGTCTTGTGTCAGCATGTTATGTGTGATCTGTGTGCATTGAGAGCCGTCTCATGAAAAAATTCATCATGGTAACACAAGATTCTTGACATGGTTAAAGACCAAAAGAGCTAGAAAACAAAATAAATAAAAATATAGCAGGTTTGCATAGTGGTCAAATATTAGCCAGGCAGTTTATGATGGCAGCCACAAATCATTTAGCCGTGGTTGAGGGTTGTTTCCAAAAAGGAAATTAGTGAGGGTGTGTATATATATACACCGTATGCCTGCGCCGGTTTGTCTAATTTTTACTCTGTGTGGACCCAACAAAATCCACAATATGTTCAAACTTTTGCACCCAGTTCTAGCTAAACGCGCTCACTGTTTATTTGTTCCAATCTGGAAAAAAAGAATGATTCATATGCATCATTAAAAGTGCTGAATAAACATGACCTGCATCCATGGGTGAAGGTCATGATGGTTGAACATAAAACCTGATTAAAACTGCATACGAGTGCTAATGTCTGCCTGTCTTCTTTCTACAGAAAGCTGCAGAGGAGGAGAAGTAAGAAGAGTGCGTTTCAGTCAAATGTCATCATGCACGGCTTTGTGTATTTAACGTTTCTTTGATTATTCAAACATACAAAAAGGTCACAGATTTACAAGTGACAGCTCTTTGTGAGATTTTTGATTATTTGCTTTTGAAATAAAAAACGTCCAGGTGGAATGAAAACTAAACCGTTGGTCTGCTTTAACGTTATTGTCCATGTCCTTGTTAAATCCTGAAGAAACAGAATTCCATTCAAATGGACTTTAGTGCAAGTTAACTGTCATATTTTTTTAAACTTTTATCTTTAAAGTTGTGTGTCATGGTTTAAATAAAAAGAAGATTTTCAACAAAGTGCTAAGTTTAATTGTGGCTTTACAGTGGGTGATCAGCTCTTTAGTCAGCTACACTGGTGTTTTCTGGAAATTGGATGATTGCCTGATTTTCTTTATTTAAACGGACCTCCATAGACTAGAGGCTTTGCTTTGGGTTAACAGAAGTCTCTCACCTAATAAAGCACAGGGTTGCAGTTTCCAGGGAATTTCAAGAGTAAAAAGTTTCCAGTGGAATGAATCTTGACCTACAACGACCAGCTTTAACCCAGGGAGGCTGGACGTCAGCGCTGTTCCACGCTCACTAGCACGCTGTGTGCTGCAGGGGCAGAGGCCATGGGAATTACATGCTTAGTGCATCGCTACAGCACATCTACAGATCATTTCTAGAACCCTGGACCACTTAAGCATCAGATTTGGACTTCATAAAGCTCAAAAAAAATATTTTTTTATATATATATTTACACACATACACACACACCTGCTCTGAAAAATGTAAGGTGCATACGATGTGAGGAGGCATTTCACGCCACTGCTTGTACATGTGGAAATGTTTTACTCGACATTCCTGTTTTTGTTGTTCGATAGAATAAAGATTTGATATCCTAGCCTGTTGAAATGTAATGGTTTCTAATTTTATTATTTCGCATGGACGTCTGTGTGAAAAAAAGACTGATGTTTGGAAGAGGGAGTGCTTGTTTGAATTACACCAGTTTACCACTTAATTTGCTTGGATAGTTTTCATTCATTTGTTCATTGTCAGTTTGTGTGAATGCATACGATAAATTAATTAAAGGACCCAAAGGAGTTTCTGCTTCTTTTGATCTTTCAAAAGTTGAGCTGACAAAACAACAACTGGACAACATAACTTTTAAAGGTAACTTGGTGTTTCTGTAGCAACACCTGAGCAACAAAAAGGACTGAGACACAATGGGTCCACTTTAAAGAATAAAATGCACATAAAGCACTTAAATTAGAAACATTATTGTTGAGAAGATTAAAAAAAAAATACCATACATCCCATCAGATATACAAAGTTCTCTCCTTGGGTTTACAGCTGCTCCCCAGAATGACGATACAGAAGGCAAAAAATAAAATCCACACTTTATGCATAAACACAGGCTAAAAGCAGAATGGAAAATAAGGCAATATTATTGTTTTAGCTTCTTGCTTTCAAGCAAACACTGCATTTAGATATTTTTGTACCTAGATATATAACAATGACTAACATTATGGTGAGAAACGACCACCCAACTCTGACATTATGTAGGGGTACGTTCTGAGTTTATCCCATCTGTCTCATGAGTCTCTGTTCCTTATCAGGCTGTTGTGGGTCACATGATCACGAGGATGCAGGGCCTGTCTATTGCACTGGACGTTCTGGTCTCTGTCGCTGCAGAGAGAGACCTTTAACTCTGCAGCCTCCAGAACATGATCTGTTTGTCCTCTCCTCCGGTGATCACGGTGTTGCACAGCTCGTTCATCCACATGGCTGTGACCGCACCTGGAAAACAGTTCAACTCTTACTAAGCTTCATTTCTACACATTACCAGCTCATTGTATGGAGTAAAAAAAAAAAAAAAGATTCTTTAATAAGTCTACTTTTATTTTATATAACAGCAGTGAATCAGGGTGGAATTTTTTTTTCTTTCCTGTTCAGCTTTAAGGGGCTTGAAGTTGTGGTTACATGCGTAAAGATGAGTTTTACCTGAGTGTGCAGGGATTCTGCAGATGACTGCATTGCTGAGCAGGTCCCATAAGAGAAGGCTACCTGACTGTCCTCCACACAGCACAGAGCTGCCATCCCAGCAGAAACATCTGCGAAGTGGAGGGCAAATACATGGTTAGCACATTTTTTCTATTCTTCTATGCTAAATAGCTCAACCCCAGTCAGACTGCACAATGACTTAACGTCTCATCTTATATTCTCAACAAGATTTAGGTCTGGATGGACTTTGACTGAGCCATGGATATGATTTGATCCAAAACGTTCCACTGTAGCTGGGCCTTGTTATGTTTAGGGTTGATATCCTGTTGGAAGTTGGGCTGCTGCACCAATTTCAGGTCTTTTTTAGTCTCAAACAGGTTCTCTTTTTTCAGGATCGCCCTGAATCCATCAACACGTACTGACTTCCCTGTTCCCTCAGAGAAAAAACTCCTCCCAAAAGCATGATGCTGTTACTGCCTTGTTTCAATTTGGGTAATTTTTCAAATAAATACAATATATGCAGATTTAAACAAATAAGTTTTATGAAACGGAGCAATCAAAGGGAGTTAGCAGTCTTGAAGAGACGGGCTTTAAGTCTGGATTTGAACAGACTTAAAGCGTTAGTTTCCACCAAACAGCATTCTGCTCTAATCTGCCCGGAGCACCAGCTTCCAAATCTTTGCACTTCCCTCTAAGGGGCTTTTTGCTAAGATGAGGCAAGGTTTATTATCTTGGGATTCTTACCTCTGCTTCTCCTCAGCCTTCACAGATGAGATCACCATTCCTGTCTGAACGTCTAGAACCTTCATACAGGAGTCGTCTCCAACACTGAGAACATGTCTGCTATCTGGGGAGGTAGCAATCAGAGATGAGATTTATCTCCCACGGTACAGAAGTACATGACCTGCTTTATGATCAACGTTTGAGGAGTTACAAGCATGTTTGAAAAGTCTGGGTATCGAAGAGGAAGGTTGTCTAGCAATCTCAAAGACATGTCAAGTTTCAGTATTAAAGCTTCAGCTTCAGGAGGGATGAATACTAAATCTGCTCTAAAGGTCCAACAAAAACTATTTTTGAGGAAAAGCTCCTATCTTTACTTAGAAACAGCGGTCAAAGTATTGATAAAACAGCCATTATGGGGAAATTGAAGAGGTTTGAGGAATGCAGTAGAGTGCAGATTTGATCAAAGGTATTCATCATGTGAAGGTTGAATCATATGGCTGCTTTCATTGAACTCCACAGAAAGGGAAGCGTTTTGTTGGCTAGCCGGACACACACCAGGACTGAAGGCTGAGCGGTGAATGGTTCCCACATGGCAGTGGACCTGCTGCAGGGTTTGGTAGCTGCTGGTGTCCCAGATGGTGACGGTCCCGTCTTTACAGCCAGAAACCAGCAGGGTTCCAGCGGGGTTCAGACTGACCGTGTTTACCTGGATGTAAAATATCGCACAGAGGAAACCAGGTTTATTACTGTCAAGTAAATGTGGTTTAGGTCACAGTCCTGCAACGCGCATTCTAGGACAAATAAAATCATCAAAAAATGTTAGAAAAATAAAATATTAATTTAAGTCCATAGATCACATAATTCCCAAAAGTTTACGTAAACTGATGCAGATATACGGTAACACTTCCCACACCATTTGTAATCTAACACTAGCAGGACGCCACTCACCCCAGCATCATGCTCCAACTCGGCCAGCAACTCAAACTTGGATCTTTTGTGGCTGGATTGGTCGGCAGAGGAACACTGCCATACCTGCAAGATAAAATACCACGATAAACTACTGCTGATCACGACAGCAGCTGTCCAACAAGAAGAAAAAAGACCAATCAACATCCTTGCTTCTTCTACAGGAATGTGTCCAATGCTAATTAAGCAGCAGACAAACAAGACTGTAGTCTTTCAGGCACAAGTTAGTTTCTCTTCCCACATAATGAAGTTAGACTTGTTATGCGTTACAAGCAGCAGGTTGCTGGCAGGTCCTGCTAATTGAAGCGCCTAATTAATGGTGATCAGCAGGTGTGACCACCTCTATACGAGCAGGAAACTCGTGTGATGGGGCCCTAAAAGAGCCACGCAGATGAAGGTTTGCAATGAAGCGAAGCAATCCTGGAATGAAAAGTGGCTAACCAATCCTCCACAAAGATGCGAGACACAGAGTCCTACAGGAAATCCAGTAAAGCTTCTTCTGCAAGTTCCTGAACCACCTTTTCTTTTCTTAGCAAGTGTTTTACATTTTAGCTTTAACTTGGTTTAATAAATATGGAGATCGACTTTGTAACCGATAACTGAACGATGCTGCACCATCAATGAATGCTCATCAGAATGCAGACACTTTAAGCTTTTCAGTGTTTATACTGGATTGCTGATAAAATGACCGTATTTTGTCTCCTTTCGATTATGAAGTCTGAAACCCAAAATAGGGAAACAATTTAAAGGATGCACTCGTCTGTACCTTAACAGTGGAATCCCAGGACGCCGTATAGAGTCTGTCGTCAAACCAGCACATCTCGCTGACTGCGTCATCGTGACCCATCAGCGTGTCCTGGCGCCGGCCGTATGGGATGGAGTAGAAATAGCTGCCATGGAGGGGAGTGGAGGTCAGCAAAAACCCATAAAAAGTGAATACAACTGGTTAGGGGTTCTCTGTCACTACTTACACATTGTTGTCCCATGAAGAGCACAGCACAGTCTTACCATCGGGAAGCATCAAGCATGACGATAAGGCCTGAAAAACAGTGGAGAGGTTAGCCGTTCACAGCGCTGGACCGTTTCACAAAGGAAAACAGGCTGAGGGGAAATCCAGCTACCATGTTGGAGAAGGAAACACTCCTCTGGAAGTCCTTCAGCTCTTTGGAAAACATTTTAAGTGTGGAGTCTGAAATAAAGATGCATATATCAAGTTTAAAGAACAATACCACAACATTTTAGGTGTAACAGAAATTGGGCAGCATTTGTTTAGGTGAGGGCTGCTTTGCGTACAAACAACATGCCGTATTAATAAAGGTTGTTTTTCAAGACCTTGGGATGTAGAGAAGATAGAAGCCCCGTCTCGGGTCACAGCAATGCCCGTCACGGCTCTGGACATTTAACAGACAGCATTAGCTACAGAACGAGTAAACGCCTAAATAAAAAAAAAAAGAGCATCAAGTCATGCTGCAGCTGAGCCAGCTACATGTTTAGGAGACTGATTACAGTGATAACTAAATATGCTCCACAGATCAAACCTTTTGATAAACGTTGCCAAGGATAAATTTGTTGTCACAAAACAATTTTAAAATTTCAACGCACATGGCTGCGTTTGCTGCATTACTGCTTAGTGTGCACTTCCTGTTTGCCATGGTTGAAACGAAACTTTCAGTTCTGTGCTACCCAGCATTAGCTTTCTGCCTTTTTAGTACTGTTGCTGACTCACTCTTTATGGATTTTGTGGCTGGAGATCCGTTTCAGACTTCCCATGTTTGCCCAGGCCATCTTCCTGCTTTCCTCTGTCAGGTCTTCGAAGGACGAGTCCTCGCACAGAGAGACTGAAACAGCACAAGGCTCTTTATTGGCCGAACACACACAGACCTACCACACGGTGCTTTGAAAAAGTATTCACATCAATTCAACTTACTTACATTTCATCTCATTACAATTTCAAAATATTTTATTAGATTTTATGTTACAGACCAACACAACTTTGTATATAATTGTGCAGTGCAAAAAAAGGTGCATGGTTTTCAAAACATTTGATCTGAAAAGAGTGGCTACATAGTAAGGTCCCTTTACTCTGATAACCCAAAATAAACTCTAAATAAGCCGTAAGAAGTTCAGTTTGAAACGTTAACGTCTCAGAAGAGACCAAATTAAAAGAATTTGGCCTGGGTGGAAAACAGATTAGGTGGTAAAAAAAACTAACTCCACGCATCATCCTGAACACAATGTACCCATGAAACATGGTGGGAGAATTTTTTCTTTAGGAAAGTTATAGTAGGGGTGTAACGCTACATTGATCCACATTGATATATCGATTAAATAATTCATGATCCAATTAGATTGAAGGAAAATACTGATCCATATCATTTTTAAGACACGCCTTTAAGTTGAAATTCACAAGGCATGATACTATAGTAAACAGGTGATCTATTATTATTACTTTAAAATTAGAAGAATACTGTTTTTGATTTAAATACCTGAGACCTGTAAGAGCTTAGAAACAAAATGGTCAAATCTTACTTTTTTTATGAGATGATATTAATGTAAATAATAGTGTGAGATGAGCAGGTGGTATTGCATAATAACGATAGCAAACATGTGAATTGAATTTAATTGAAATTGTATTGTATTATAATAGACTTCGTGATACTGGCAAATATCGTATCGCTGTCCAAACAAACAGTATAAACATCATATTGTGATAAACCTGGTGATTTACACCCCTAGTAAACACAGGGCAATCCTGGGAGAAAACCTGATAGAAGCTGTGAAAGACTGGAGGCTGAGACAGAGGTTCACCTTCCAGCAGCACAACAAACCAAGCGTCCAGAACTACAACGGATTGGGTTTGGATCAGGGGTGGCCTCAAGAACCTGTGTCATGCAACCTTTAGTTGTGTCCCTGGTCAACAGAAATGGGTTAATCGCTGAATAAAAATACAATCTAGTTACATAAAGACAAACTCATTTGACGAGAGCAGGTTGAAGCAGCGACGCGTCTAAAGGACCAGAGTTTTGAGACCCGTGGTTTAGATCCAAACGTGCTCAAGTATTGCAAAGTCAAGTCAAGACTTAATGCCAGTGGAAAAGAGCATAAAACTGCTGTCAAAAAGTCCTCCATCTTATCTGAGTTAGTTTGAAATATTTTGCAAAGAAGAGTCTCAAAGATGAACCCATAGCCACACGTTCAGATTTTTATTTGCGAAATATTTTAAAAACCATCTAACTTTTTTTTCTTGCACTTTACAATCACGGACGACATCGTTTGCTTGTGATTGCAACAGGGCTTTAATTGGACAATCAGTCTATGAATGTTGCTTATGTTAGGCGTTCTTATTTAAAGAATTTGAACGCTTTGTTGAAGCGTTGTTAAAGGAACAGAAGGTGTAGATAATGGTAGTGATTATTACAAAAACACAGTTAAAGCTCAGCCATCTGGAGGTGTCAGTGTTGGCGTCTACAGCGTCCTTACCTGGGGACAGCTCACCGGCAGTCGAGTTGATGCTGGAGCTCCGTGTGATGTTCTGAAACCTGGGTGTGATCCTCTGAGGGTGGGGGGTCGTGAAGAGCTGCTTGGGTGTCTGGCCAAACTCCAGGATCTGCGTCAGCATGGCTATCCTCTGATCTGTGTCCTCGATGCTTCCAACACAGACGAAGGAGAATGGTTAGTGATCCTCCCGCAGAATGATTTGGGATACTGGATCACTCTGGAGAGGGTTTCTTTGACACCTGTCACAGTCGATCCCACCTTCATAGGTCAACGGGTGGAACACTAAAAGAACAAAACAAAGAAAAACATAAAGCCTTCTGCACAGTTTTGGGTTTAAAGCGAGTTTAAAACAGTGGCTGTGTTACCGTTCTGGGCTGCCACAGCTTCACTGCCCCTCTGTTTGAAGCCGAACACCAAGTCGATCCATTCATGAAGGTGCTCTGAGACAAACTGACTCTCCAGAGCCATCTTTTGCTTTTTAAGAAAATCACTGGCATCTGGAGGAAAGGAAAAAACAGGAGTTAACAAGCTTGCTGAAAATCTGTCTTCATTACTTACACATTTTCCTGTCAAAATTCCTTATTTTATCCAGACTCAAGAGTCAGAGTTATAGGTCTCTTTAAACCAGTTTACCAGAATACATAAAAGCTAGAATACAGTTCAGAATCAGATATTTCTACTGTGGTCAGGCGGAGTAGTCAGAAAAATAAAAAAATTTCTGGATCCAATATTCTGGTTGGACTTTTTGGACTAAGGTCGACATCTCGAATGAGAACAAGTTGTCTCGCCTGGTTACATAAAGGTTAAATAACTAAATAAAATAATTTTCCCGTATTTATCCACATCTAGAAAATTCCTAAATCAAATTCCAGGCTTTTCCAGATGCCGTAGGAAGTGTGTTTCAGAAAGTTTGCCTGGGATAAACAGAGAGACGTTCAAAGGAAGCGTACCCGAGGCCCACGGAGGAAGGAGAACATCACCAACTAAGGTCCCGTTCTGCCGTCTGCCCAGATCAAGATTCAGTCTGTTTTCCAGGAAGGTGGAGTCATTCCCATAAAACTCTGGGATCAGCTGCAATACCAGGGACACAGACATGACAACATGGATATAACACACTCCTCCACGCTTTATTAGCATGCTTAAACCTTTTATACAAGTGTCAAAGTTAATGGAGCAAATGTTTCTTAAAACATTTAAGTTCTTTTTAATCGCACAACAACATTTCATGTTTCTATTTCCTCATTGTGTGAGGTTTCTAAATAACTGGTTTCGCATTTTCTAATAATTAAAAAGATTAAACTTCTCATTAAAATGTGATCTTTTGTGTTGTGGTTCTTATGACAGGTCTTGGTTTTTGAAAATGTGGTCTCAAGACCGATCTTAAGACAACGTCATGGTGTGGGCTGGTCTGGGACTTTACCTCTGGTTAGGTAGTTTTGATTACAATGTGAGGCCTGACGCAATTAAAGGGAAAGAAAAGCTTCACCACAATCGTCTTTATGTGCTAAACTCTCAGAGATTCAACATGCACTGAATTTAAAAGAAATTGGGGTTTAAGTCCATCGTTTATTTAGGTAAGTTATACTGAAGGAGACCACTGCTAATGCAAGAAGATCTCTGCATTACACTCAACAGTCCAGGCAGTGATCAGAGGCAGACATAATGGCACGAGCATGAAGTCAGCATGCTGCTGATTTCTCAAAGGTCAGCAGCACTTAAACTTGGAACTAGTCAGGGATAAGTGTAATTTCTATTTTCAGGTGATTTATTTTCAAACTACTTTCAGCAGTTAAATACTAATGTTATAATATTCGATTAGGTAAGCTCTCAAATCGTAAATGTAACGTCTCTAAAGGTATAGCGGGGCTTTGGGGAAGGTTCACAGATGTGAATTCACACAATCAGTTCATCCAAACATCTTCTTGCTAAAAACACATGACTCTCTTTGAACTATAACCAACTATTATTTGATAATATAGGCCAGGTCTGGTGGAATTCACATCTGTTCTTGTTACCACAGCATGACCTGTGACTAAACTAACATCACTAAGGACGCCACCATGCTGACCACCAAACACCACAGAATATCAGCGACAGCACCACATTTCTATGCGGGAGACAAAGAAATGTGTCGGCTCCTGTTTTTATACAACAGCACCAAGTTCAGGTAGATGAATTTTGAAGTTATTTTTAAAAATAAAATTTTTACCCACAAGTCTTTGCAGTATTTCTGACAATCTGCAGGTTACAGTACGGATCTTATTTTAGATACAAAGCATGAACCATAATACTGAAAAATCATTAATAATGAATATATTTAAAAATGTTTAGTTTATCTGCTGTGATGCCATGTTTACTCCAGCTACGTCCCTTCTGCTAATCCACTAGGGGCGCTGTTTGAAAACAGCCTGTATGGCAGTAGCAGAACTAGCGTCCTGTTAGCTCGGCATGGTTCCTTGATGTTCTCACCAGAAAAGTTGTTCTGGACACTTCAAGCTTTTACCTCTTTAAAGTCTGTCGCTCCCTCCAAGCAGTTTTTCCACGTTTCACTGATGCTGTAGGAAATAAAAGTACCAAAGTAAATATTCTATCCAAAGAAAAAAACATTTTGGTCTTCCAGTTTGGTTCTAGCTTGTCCACTGGAACATTGATCAAAAGTAAACAGAGGCTACAAATGAGCACCGATTTGGAAAATTGGATGAATGTAGCATTTTAGTCGTAATTAACGTAAGAAAAACTCACAGCTATACATGTTTTTTTGTTGTTTTTTGCATTTTTAAAGTTGGAAACATCATACCTGTTGAACATGCGGTCGGCGTGGTCATATCGGCCATTCTGCAGACACAGCATGTGCTCTGGAGCTAAAGAGAGAGGACAGCTTCGATAATGTTTGATCAAAATCCATAAATCTGATTTTATGTTTACCAGCAAGTAAAATTAAAGGAGCGATAATTGTATCTTTTTTTTGGTTATACATGTTATCAAATGCAAAAGGTGAAGATTTTTTAGCTGAGTTTAGAGCTGCAACACACCGACTCTGACGAGGTAAAACATGACGTATCCTGGAGAGGAGTAGTGACTTCCATAGATGAAGCGCGGCTCAGGCATGCCTCTGTACCGAGCCTGGGAGAACAGAACCAGAGGTTACCGAGAGCGCTCTCCCGCCACATAGCAAGAGCTTAAACATCTCACCAGCAGTCTGTCGAGTCGCTCTTGATTCAGGGCTCCGATGGGTTTACTCAGGTCTCTGAAAGTGTCTGCGTTTGTCAAGTCTGGCAGAGAAAGTCTTCAATAAGAACCTTTTAGAAATCTTTCGTTTTCCACACATTTGCAGCTTTATTTTCCCTGTTGAGAGTCAGAATGACCCACCTAACTGCGAGCTGGTGTAGTCTGCTATGACCCAGGGGAAGACGGGGTACTGAGAGAGGTCATTGCAGCTGCGGTCCGCCAGGTTGTTCAAATGGAGGAGATACTCATAGTTGCTGAGATGCCCACGCTGCCACTGCAACATGTAGCTCTCTGCTGTGTGCTCCTTGATGTGGTTCTCTGATCCAAAGAGAGGAAAACAGAACGAGACACGATTCATTTGAAAGTTTTAACACCAACAATAAGGGATCTGTGGTCATGGAAAGCAGCACATTTTAAATTCTGTTCATTTCAAATCCAGAAGGAGCAACTTTAATCTTATTGCATATCATTTTTAAAAAAGTGTAAATGTATTTGATACCATTATGAACGCTGTACTGTTAAAGTTTTATACTTGTAGGTTATGTTTTCCGAACGGCTCAATGTCCACTTAACCATTTAAAATTCAAGTTATAGGAACTGTATGTTTAATAATTAATGCCAAGCAGATCATTTAATGTATTTTATAAGAAATGCATGAGAAGAAGAGGCTTTGTGAGCAGTGATCTGAAAAATGTATGTTCTCTCATACCAATCCATCATTTTAACAACAGGGTGCATTGTTCTACTTCTTACACCTGAGTCTGAGGGTTTTTCCCACTATAAATACAAGTTGTACAAACTCTCCAATTTCAGCACAGTTTGTATGACCTGGTAAAGCTAGACTTCCTGTTAGTGTTCACTTTTAACAATTGTTTAAAAAAAGAAAACAACCACCACAGTGTGGGATTGCTAAAGGAGCGTAGCGGACAAGTTGAAATGACAACACTGTTGTGCACATGCATGGGAGGAGAGGAAAATTATCTTCCGCTGCGACTGCACAGGTCTTTTGTTTAGAGGCGTAACATCTTCTGAGCTAAGAAAGCTATAAATATTATATTATATAGAGAATACGACCTGAATCGCTCTCTCGTGAACTGACTAATGGAGCTTAAAGAGGCAACTGCGGTAAAGAGATGGTAACTCACGTCGGGCAATTGGAAGGGCTTGTATGTGAAAGAAAAATATTTAACTTTAAAACTTGCACTATGCACCTTTAATAAAAAAAGAGATGCACATCAAACAGGGAAAATTTCATGGCCTGTACTAGCACAGCTGAGAACCTCAAATGTTTCCCAACTTTCCCAACTTTTCCCCCTTTAACGTTAAATCTAAATTTTTTTCAACTAAACTGAGAAACAAACAAATCTGGGGGGTTTGTCCATTTTTTGTTTTTCTAAAAAAAAAAAAAAGGGTGCAATAGCTGGTTGTCTAAATGAATACTTAGTTAAAGCATCTTTTGATGTCAGCACAGATTTCCTTTGGCAGCAGTCTACCTGCATCCCTGTAATATTTGCCGTCTATAAACTCCTTCAGATCTATTGAAACGTGAGGAAATCTCTAGTTGATGTGAAAAATGTCTATAAACCTTTTTCAAACTCTTGACATTCATTATCATTTTTGGCAGATCGGAACTCAAAAATAACAGAGCATCACATTTTTTTAAAGGGTGCTTCCATTAAAGTTCAGCAATGTAATAAGATTTTTTAAGCCTTTTAAATTGTTTGTATTGTTTTTCTGGTTTATTTTGATACTAGATGCGGAAAAACCTTTGAAATGATTTCTGGTATTTTAACCAGAGCGGGCGCACGTTTCAAATTCAATGTACATCAATTATTAACACGGGCTCAAAGAGTCCTTGAGGTGCTGGCAGATTTTTATCTACGGTTGTCTAGTTTCAGTTTCTGCTCACTGATGATCACTTGGCTGTGCTACAGCAAAGCTTTCCTGAGTTTTCTTACCCAGGAACGTAGCGATGTAGTAGTAGATTTCATCTCGGTCGGCTGGGCTGTAAAATTTCAGGTAGATGTCTGAGCACAAGTTATTCTCGCTGCAGAAAACCTCCAGTCCCTAAAAAATAAAAAAAAAACGCCATAAGGACATGAATACATAATAACCCTTCAGTAGTTAGAGGGAATGTTAAACACCACTGGGGTTAAAAGTGGAGCAACCTTCCAGTGTTGCTCACCAGAGGTCTGAGACCGTGTCGCCTTTTGTAGATTCTCCTGACTTCGTTCAGTTTGATTTGAATCACATGCTGCAGAA
The DNA here is from genome assembly GCA_037039145.1 of Fundulus diaphanus. Lineage (NCBI taxonomy): Eukaryota > Metazoa > Chordata > Actinopteri > Cyprinodontiformes > Fundulidae > Fundulus > Fundulus diaphanus. The sequence goes on from CM073137.1 coordinate 32,703,766, forward strand.
ACAACGTGAGGTTACCACGTTTGATTAACTACAAGACCTGCTGGCATCATTTTACCAGCAGCCGCTGCGGCGTTGGACTCACCGGATGTCCGTTAAGAGGCTGGAAGTAAAGGTTTTCGTTTGTAATGCAGACGTGGCCTGGATTGGACACCAGAGGCATCACCATCTCTACAGGACACTCCATGTGAAGGTCCTCTGCAACACTCTGAAAACTTCACAGCAGACAATTGTCATATTCTCCCACTATTAGACTGTACCGATGGCTACTTTATGAAGTGAAAAGTAGATGTAATGGATATAACGACACTAATTTTGGACATTTACTTACCAATTCTTATCAAATGACGACCTTGCCAGTCGGGACTGCAGATTAGCAGCAATCTGATCATTTACAAATAGATATGTAAGAATATGCATTTATTTCTTAAAGACAAATAAATAGGCTACAGGATGAGTCACACAGGCTCTTTTTAAACATTTCATTATCTGACAGGCTTTAGAAAAACGGGGTAATGATCAACCTACCATAGCAGTCTGGTCTCCTAGTTTGTCCAGACAGGAAGCCCTATGGAGCTACCAGATTAAGCAGAATAAAAGACAGAATTGTAACAAACCCAAAGGGAACAGACACAAAGAGAAGATTAAATGCACTGCTCAAAACAACTAAAGAAACTATTTTTAATCAGAATATCAATATCAGTTAAACTTCAGGAATATTGATCTGATCAGGTTAGTAGTACAGGGCGTTGTTCATCAGTGTTCCGGCATTAATGAAACTAACATCAGGGGAACTAAAGGGCCAACAATGAGACGACCCCAAAAACAGGAATAGTTTTGCAGGTGGAAGCCACAAACATGTTTCACTCCTAATTCTTTGACTGCTTTTCAGTAGTTTTGCATCTGACCAGGGTTGGTGTCAGTCCTGGAAGCATCCGGCGATACCTGGACCCTACAGAAGTTACACAAGCAGTCCAACTCCATATGGATGCCACATTAATACGTGTTGTTGCCAGAGGGTTTGCTGGTCCTCCCAGCAGAGGCTCAAGAGCATGGAGGAGATTCCAGGAGAGAGGCCGTCACTCTAGAAGAGCTGGACACGGTCGTCAGAGGTCCTTAACCCATCAGCAGCACCGGTATCTGCTCCTTTGTGCAAGGCAGCCCTACAAAGTGACCTCTAAGGGCCTTTGGCGTGAATGTCTCTGACCAAACAGACTTGAGGGTGGCCTGATGGCCCGACGTCCTCTCGTAGGACTTTTGCTCACCACCCGGCACCGTGGAGCTTGACTGGCTTTTGCCAGAGAACAGTGGAACTGGCAGGTTCAGCACTGGCGCCTTGTTCTTTTCACAGGTGAGAGCAGGTTGACTCCGAGCTCATGAGACAGATGTGAAAGGGTCTGGAGAAGCTGTGATGAACATTATTCTGCCAGCAACATGGTGGGTCCGTGTTGGTCTGGGGAGGCATATCCATGGAGGGACGCACAGATCTGTACAGGAGGAACGATGGAACCCTGACTGCCGTTAGGCGTTGGGATGAAACCCTTAGACCCATCGTTAGACCCTTCACTGGAGCAGTGGGTCCCGGGTTCCTCCTGGTACATGATGATGACCAGCCTCCTGCAGCAAACGTAGCAGTTAACCCTCCAACAGGTCCAACTTTTTATGTGAATGAATTTCCAGCCTACTGCTAAAAGAATTTCCTCAGCACATGGATGTACAGGACAGCTGTGGGTTCGTTTTGCCTCCAGGCTCCATGTTTCCAATGCTTTTACTGTGACTGCCACAACATCAGTGAAGTTGGAGGGTGAGGGACGTGGATGAGCCCACCAGCTGTTCCACCAGAGTAAGGCACATGTTTATAACATATTAAAGAAGGTTTGGATTTAATACATGTAGTGCCAGTGCAATAAAAGTTACCCAAGTTGCATTAGTTATTTAGGGCCACTGACATTACGTCTGGTGATGTTTAAGAACGGAAGAATGCATCCTGTGTGATGAAAATGGAGAAGGCGGTGAACACCAAGGCCCTCATTTGACCCTCCGCTGCAGATCCACTGGTCTTACTACCCTGAGTGCCTGTTTGACCGCTTTGAGCTCGTCTCCCTTTGCTCATCGGGGTATCTGGTTTCCAGTATGAACCCATTAGACAGTTTCTCTCTTCTCTGGGCTTCAAACCAATGTGAGAAGTGGACTGCAAATGATTAGTTATTAATCCTTTGTTAGATTTGTTTTGACTGGTCTTATCCATCCATCCATCCGTCCATCGTCTACACCTGCTTATCTGTACAGGGTCGCAGAGTGGGCTGGTACATTACTCACTGGGCGAGGGGAGGAGTGTTATTCTCAGTATTGTCAATACATTTTATAGATGTTCTGCCTTTTTCTGCCTTACTGTGACTTTTATGCTGGATAATAGTGTACTTTGGTGAGAGATGCTGTTGTTTTTAAAGTGCTTTATAAATTATATAGCATGGCATTGTATGATTGTGTTAGTTTTCTTTAAAGTTGCTTCACATCAAAACGTTGAAGACTGAAATAATCAGTTTGACTGAACTGATGAGTCATTTACAATGGTTCCTGTGTACGGATCATTTTAAAACAGTCACATACCTGCAGCAATGTCTGAACCACATCTTCTGTTTTACTCCAACCTTCTAACTCAAAGGTCAGTTTCTTTGATCCCTGTCAAAGTGAGAAGACAAGTTATTTTAAGGTTATACGGAGGTTTCTATAGTAGAACCAGAAACTAAAACAGAAATGTTGACAAGACTGTGGCCATGGCATAAGTTCAGCAATATACACCATATTACCAGAAGTATTCGCTCACCTGCCTTGACTGGCATATGAACATAACTGACCTCCCATTCCTAATCCATAGGGTTCAATAAAACGTCGGTCCACCCCAGCTTCAGCTCTACTGGGAAGGCTGTCCACAAGGTTATGGAACATCTTTATGGGGATTTTTGACCATTCTTCCAGAAGCATATTTATGAGGTCAGACACTGATGTTGGGCTAGAAGGCCTGGCTCTCAGTCTCCGCTCTAATTCATCCCGCATTTGTTCTATCAAGTTGAGGGCAGGACTTCATCCACGCAGAACTCTCTCATCCACGTCTTTCTGGACCTTGCTTTGTGCTCTGGTGTAGTCATGTTGGAAGGAGGGAGCCATCTTCAAACTGTTCCCACAAAGGTGGGAGCGTGGAGTTGTCTAAAATCTCTTGGTGAGCTGAAGCACCAAAGCAGAACCCCCAACCACCTCCACCAGACTTCACACTAAGCACATTACAGACGGTACTTGATTTTATACACCTGTTGCCATGGAAATGACTGGAACACCTGATGTTCATCATTTGGATGGGCGAGCGAATACTTTAAGCAATATGGTATCCTCTCAGATCACCCTGCTTGATCCTATCAAATATCTAAGACTCTTACTTTCTGATTTACCTGTATTGTTTATTTAAAAGCCTAATTAATGATCAGTTGAGACCATGATAGTTTTACGGCTGTTACAGTGAAGCGCACAGAGACCAACAGATTTTCCACAACATGAACAAAACCACTGAGAGGCGTTTATTCACTTCACTTCTCCAGCTGACTCACTCTTTCATTTCGGTACGGCGCTATAACGTTGCTTTCTTTGATGAAAATGACCTGAAACAAAAAGTGAAAATGAATTAGGTGGCATTCAGTGGGAGGAGCACTTAAGACTAAATCAAAAAAGTGCAGCCCTGGATGTCAGGCCAAGCAAAATATCTCACCTGTTCAGATGAAACTGTGATGACTGGTGGCTTAGGGCTGAGAGGGAAAAAATAACAAACCACAAGAGTTTTAAAGAGGTTTGTAGCAGACTGGGTGTAGACCATCATGTTTCAAAACAGAGCACAAAGCAGAGGTGCTTTGAAGTAAGCAAACCAGTTGCACAAAACAACACTTTCATTGTTTAATGTTCAGCTCAGTGATGAAACCACACTCACTCATTAAAAGGATTGTTCTCCTTTTCCACAAACTCAATCTTCCGGCAGTCTCGCAGAGGAATCTGCACAAACATCAAGGAACAATTTGAATACCCTGTAAAGACTGGTCTGGTACAGCAATTCAAAGCCTTTTTTGCTGCTGTGACACGTAAATTTCCCCGTTGTGGGATCATTAAAGTCGATCTTATCTTAATCAGTGCACGGCATGAAAAAACCTGATCTTTATGAGAACGGTGCAGAGTTATCAAGTCAGTCTTTATTCAAACTGTTCTGCTACTGGGTGTAAACTTCAACCTTGACTTTCTTGCTTTCAAAAACCCAACATAGGATGGCTTTCTTGGCTCTTGTGGAGAAGTTTTAACAATCTGCCAAAGTGTGAAACCTGTCTGCAGGCTCATAATGTGTATATATATTGCAAGATTAAGAAGAGATAAAATGCATTTACAATATCAACACCAACCTTTATAATCGGCTCTGCGAGACTCTCTGGATCAAATATGATGGATCTGGAACAAACTTTGAAGGAACCTCTGATTTTTCTGAAGGAAAAAACACCTCTGTTACGGCTTTTTATAAACAACTCTTAAACTTCATGTTGAAAACTAGACCAAATTAGAACAAGGTTCAGAAGGGTTACCAAACGGCTAATAATAGTATTGATCTTACAACTTTCAATTATTATCAAAGCGACTTGATTGGTTGATTTCTGGTTGGTTTTTTAGGACTGGGTGAATTATTTGCATTACAAGGAATAACAACATAGACGGCACCAAACGGACAGCAGGAAGGCTGTGTGTAAAAAGTCATCACTGAGGAAACATCTTGGCATTGTGTTATATTAGCTTTAAAAACATTACAAACAGAATAACGTGACCATGTCCACAGCGCAGCTGGATCATTGTCTAAGACAGAATAAGGCCAACAGCCTGTGGATTATGTGCTTGTAAATGCATCCTGAAGTCGTTTGATGCAGTTAGCTTTTAAAGCAAATCCCATTCATCTTAAAAGCACAATTAAGCTCAGCTTTAACCCAGATTCACTGTATTTAGATTCTGCCTGATCACACTCGATCTTAACCTTCTTTCGTTTTGCTCAGCCTTTTCTTACAGAATTAAACCATGTTTGATTTAAACTTTAAACCAACAGCAGCACCCATCAACATGAAACAAACAGGTGACAAATCTGAGCCCACGTCTCTCCTATTTTAGGAAAAAGTCAAAAAAAAAAAAAGTCATTCTGCGATGTGAAGCAGATGTTAACAGTTTGTTTCAAAATTTCCCTTCGTACTCTCGCTTACTTCTCCTTTCTTGAGCTGCTTGTCACGTGGTAAGCAGTGTGCTGCTCGAAGTAATATTCCTCCAAATCCAGCAACAGGAGAGAAAACCTGTAAAAAACATAAAAAAAACCCAGTGCATTAGACACCAGCACGTAGAGAAACCCATTAAAATATGACTAAAATAATCCAATTAGTCCAGCATATCCACACCACCGACCCCTCATGAGGCCCTATTGTGCTTCAGTGTTTTAATGTAATTGTGACAGAAACAAATGAATAAAACCAGGGGTGTGAATACTTTTGCGACACACAAATGGAGCTAAAAACACCCATGGTGAAGTTAATTATTTTATGAGCGGGGCTGGGCAATATATCGAGATTTCAAAAAACATCTAGATTTTTGTAAAAGAGATATGAGATGAGACGTTATCGTCTATAGCGAGACGGTCTATGTGGCGTTATAATTATACTTTTATGTATTCCAGTAGGTTATGTTTCCGCCGTTTCTCATATTTATCCACAGCTGTTTGTTAAAAAAATTTACATGCGAGACATCTGGGATAAAGCTTTGATTCGGAGACGCCTTTTTATAATTACTTCATAAAAAGAGAAACATATCGAGATAAATATCGTACATTGGCACTCAGCCTAAAGATTTTGAGTCCAATGGCTGGTTTTCTCCGCAGCGATTCCAACACACTCATCCCATTTGGGCTGGAACTGAAAGCCATCTGATGCCTGCATCAGTTACACTGCTTGGTGAAAGAATGCAGCTATAATAAAAATAAAATAAAAAAAACTCTGCATTGATGTTCATGACGTAAAATATCCACGATGAATCTCCAGCTGAACGATGGCTAACGCCACGACGGTCGACTCGTAACCAGAACTTTCAGACCTTTCCCCACCAAACAGCAGACCAACTTTAGAGAAACAACTGCTAAACATCTCAAAACGCTTTGACTCATCCCAGTTCAGTTTGTTATTGTTGTTTTTTTTACCTCCAGAACACGGAGATCCATGTACCAGACGCTGTTTGCTCAGTGAGGTCACACAAAACAAATAGAGTGTCTCGGTCACAGAGGCTTTACCGTCTAATTCCACTCACATGCCGCATACAGAGCATCACTATCAGGAAACAGGTCTCTTTTAAGACGACTGATCTATACACATCATGAAATTGAATTATAACGCTGGTGATAGTAACTACAGGGTACCAGATAATCAGAATTTCTCCAAAAGTCTCAAACTTAATTTGCAAAACGACTACTGAGCTCAGTCAGACTGGACGGAGACGGTCTCTGAACAGCAACTTTCGATTGTAGTCGCAGAGCGTCAGTAGGATTTAGGTCTGGGCTTTGACTGGGCCGTTTTGACACATAAATATGCTCTGAAGCGGGGATCTCAAACTCAAGTCCTTGAAGGCTGGTGTCCTGCAACATTTAGATGCACCCCTGGTCCTACAGACCGTGATGGCCGCATTGTTTGGCTCTGGAGTGTTAAAGAAAGACTTCTAGCCCTGAAGTCATGTATTTAGTCCATCAAGCTTTTCATAAACTCTAACAAGCTTCTCCACCCTTAATGGGGAAAAAAATAAAACACCTCCTCAGCATGACGCCACCTCCACCATGTTTTAGCACAACGGCCAATATTAATATCGGTAAACGTCACGATGAAGATATCTGTCGCCGCATCTCTTCCCTCTCCTAATCACCCGGGCTTCCGTCACTCTGTCTGCGGCCTTCAGGATTTGGACCGAGGTCATTTGTGTCCGGCGGGCGCGAGGCCGCGTCTCTAACAAAATGCACCCTCATAACACTTGGAATATTGTTTCAGGCAGTAGACAACACCGACTGCACTCCAAACAGTCCTGTGCGATGTGAACATCTCACTCACTGACACCGCCACGACGATTCATGATATGTTGGAAACGGCAAGGCTTTGTCTTCCCATCCCAGCGATTGGCTGCAAGCAGGACGACGCTTTAGTCAAGTCTGGTTTCTTGGAGCTGACCGGATTCTAATCAACATTCATAAGAGCCACTTAAAGGGTAATTTACCAGCAACACTTTTCAAAGAGTCTGAAATTTATTTTAAAGCTTTAATCCAGACAGAAAATAAAGCATCGGAGGCCTTTTCTAGTGGTGCCATTAGGTAGGTCTAAAGTTGTATCCTTTAGCATAGAGACTGGTAAACACCTTACTTGGCATGCTAACCTGAGGAAAACATGACGTTATGTTGTTTACTGTTTTGACTATTGTCTATCTAGCTTTTGTTCATTTAAAAATCTCCTAAAACATGCCCCGGACGCGTAATGCTAGAGCAATCCCTCTCCCAGGTGTCAAACAGCACAGTGACCCTCAGCTCATATCAGAGAGGTCAAGCCGAGCTTGCATGAGATTACTGCTCAGATAAATATAGAACACGGCGCAAAACCACGCAGCCTGTGGCGTGCACAGACATTTTAGGGGGCAGGTGCTCAGGAGGGGGTGGGAGGGCACTTTTTAGCGTGCGCAAGGAGGTGGCTCATTTCAGGGCATTGTTTCAGTTGTTTTTAATGGCTCAGGTTTTCAAAAGATCATTTCAAAACCGACCTCAGTAAAATCTTAATAATATTCAGGGCAGTCAAACTTTTTTACAGTAGCAGGCTACACACTATCAGGTAGGAGGGTGCACTTATATATAGATATATATCTATATATCTATATATAGATATATACTTCAGACTAAACAGTGGCTCTGTGACTCCTGTAACGAACAAACAAATAGCAATAGCGTAGTCGGTGTTGCCAAATTAGGCAGGTTTCCAACCAATTAGGCTTTTGAACACATTGAGCTGGAAAAAAATAGCTTATGGGCAGATTGTAAAAAATTTCCGAAGCTTTTCATAACATTTGTTGGGCTTTTAGAAAGAATTACTAACAAAATATATCAAAATAGTCATTATTTATTTTTTAAATAAGTTGAATCTGTCGATCTGACATCATCAATGAATAATAGTTATAATGAATAATATTGATTGTTATAATAAAACAAGAAAAGACTAATGGTTAATCAAGTGTTTGGTCAATGTAAACGCCCAAGAGGGCTTGAGTTCTACTTAAAAATATTTCATGACTGCGTGTAAGAGAAATGTTTAATTGAGCTATACTGAGAGAAATTAAGTTTATATTAAGGTAGATTTACAACTCATGTTGGGAAGCTATTTATAATTTATTTTTTCTGGGTGAAATATCCTGATTGTTAAAGAGATCTTGTGTGTTATTTGGTTGTCTGATTGTACATTTTGTTTGGAGCCCATATGCGCAGTTTTTTTCTTTGCTTCAGCTCAGTTGTGTGCTAATGGCATGTTCTTATGTGTTTAATAGTTCTGTGCTTTTAACATGAGAGAGTTTGAGATTTTGCCTTTGGACTAACAATGACATAGGGTAACCTGTAGCGCTGTGTCTTAACTCAAAAGTCCAGCATAAGCTACACGCTAATAAACATGAGCGCTGGTGTCAGGCTGAACACTGACTGAAGTAACAATTCTGACTAGAACAGGTTCTGTAATTACAGCAGCTATGAGAACAAGGAGCTGAACAAAGCAGAGTTCCCTTCTACCTGCAAGTAACTCAAGTCTCTTCAGTTTGGCAGTTTTAGTCCTTGGTTCTGCTCCTTGTGCTCCTAGCTGTCCTAGCTAACCCTGCTAGCTGTCCTAGCTAACCCTCCTAGCGTGAATGTTTACTCCAGTTTAGACTTCAGTGCTGACATTTCAAACAGAAATTAATAGCGCTCCTTCCAGCTCGCTCTCTGCTTTGTTGTCACTTCTTGTAATTGTTTGGTAATCAGACCAAATTTCCATCCCGCTCTACCGACACCAACGGTGACCACAGCCGAACTGCGGCGGCGACTGAAGGCTATGACTCGGTGTCCCGCCCCTCTCCAGCTGTGATTGGCTAGCATGTTGCCTTCAGTCGTTGATTTGATTGGTTAAATTGTATGATTGACACATCAAAGATAGTACTAAAAGGTCGATGGCCACTCCGAGGTAAAAAAAAAAAAGAAAAAAAAGAAGACGGCTTCCAGTCCAGGGTCTGCTCCGCGCTCACCCAGAAGGCACAAATATCGCTCCATTATATAATCGGGGAAATGTAGGCGGCGGCAAGAGCTGCTATAGACGGCGATTTGCCGCCGTTGACCGGCTACTTTTGACTGCCCTGAATATTAATAATAAAAAAAAAAAAAAAAAAAAAACGAGTTTCAAAAGGGCATTTTCGTTGATAAAGGGCAAACTTCCTAGTGCTTTAGCACCACCTAGTGTCTATGTATGCACGCCCCTGCACGCAGCACTTGTGTTGTTTTTGTTTGTGCGTGTGTTTCCTTGGCCTGAGACAAAGCAGCTGTCCTGGGTTCTTGTGCCTTGGCTGGCTCAGGCTCAAGCCGCGGACAGCAGCTCCGTGACTTCAAGAACGACCCCCCACACACACACACACACAGCTGTCCGAGAGCAGCTCTCATTAGCCGACTGGCCCAGCCTGGAAACATACAATCAGCCGCAGTGAAAGCAAACACTCCGCCGCTTTAAACGCGCAGCTACGACTTAAAAGAAGACGCCACGTTACGGACCTCCCGGGGAGAAACGGCAGCACGCTAACAGAGAAAGCTAAGGGCGGCATACCGACCTTTCTTTGGTCCGCTCTGGCGTCTTAAGAAAAGCCATGACCACGCCGCATCCTCCTCAGAAACTCAACGCAGAGCGAGCGAGCGAGCGCGCGGCAGCAGCAACAAAGCCCTTGTCAACACGGAAGCTGGCCTGAGGAGAGCACGTGACCCGCTGTCAGACAAACTAGATGTGCGGACTCCACGGTGAAGAGGCTTCACTCTGACTGTTTTTTCAGAGGCCGGCGACAAAATAGCTCTCATGAGGATAAGTCAAGAAACGAGCAATTTCAGCTAGTTGGTCACGAAATCTTTTTATTTTCGTTTCGGTAAAAATAGTTTCAACTGGATTTTTGTCGTTCTCGTGTTTTGTACTCAGCCAGTCGCTGAAATACCAGCAGTAAGAGAAAGTAGAAGCAAGATAAACTGAGATGGATCAAAATAGACTTTAGCAATAAAACAAATTGATGCAAAAACTTTTTTGGGAGATGCTGTATATTAATTTGTGTTTTTTGACTGTGCAATAATAAGAATAAACGAACAAAAAGTATGCTGTATATCCCATATTCTGATAGGATAAATGTATCATCTTCCCACAGGCCAAAAGCAAGTATCAAGACAAACAATAATAGTAGCTATGGTGTATTTAAAACCGGCTCTGCATGCTGGTGCCAAGCGAGTGAATGATCCATGCTATGATAGACGAGCTTTGTTGCTTGAACGTCTCCCCGGACGCGTCGTCAGTGAGGGAAGTTTCCGAGCCTGAGAAGCTGTTCTGTTTAGGAAAGGATCAAATGTTTGGTTTGCGGTAGAAATCATGCTGCAGCGTGCCCGCGGACCACCATGCACTGGAGAAGCCACGTCTCTGGCCTCGCGTTCAGCTTCCTTTTCGTTGCGTCCTATTTCACGAATAAGGTGAGAAGGGATGGATTGTGCGCATAAACGCGGCGCTGGTTTCAAGATAAAGAGAGACGTTTCTCGATCAACATGGTCTGCCGCTGTGATGCAAAACGGCAGCCCTACGGTGTAGAAACTAAACAAGACTGGAACAAGGCTCTGCTTGAAGCTGCAACACAAACCAGCAGTTACAGATGTTCACCATTGTATGCGCATCCTTACTGGGGCTTTTAGCCACAGAAACGCAGCAGGATTACGTTCTAAAACAATCGTCCTAAGCTTTTAACGTCTCCCAGAGCTTAGTTCAACATATCTGAACGTAAAAAGAGTAGGACACACCAAACATGAGGATCAGATGAGACAAACATGGTCTGCATGCAAAACGCCACGCGTGAAGGGAAACTAACCCTGCCCATATTGCTCACTATGAAACATGGCGGTGGCCGCGTCATGCTGTGGGCCTGCCTTTTCTTCAGTTAATGGGAAGGCGGATGGAATTTAAAAAAAGGGCTTTTTTAAAATCTTATTGAAGTCCTTTGAAGGTCGACGTGACAGTGTGAATACTTTTGCAAGGCTTTGTAAGTTATTGGTGATAGTTTAATGAAAACAGTAGTCGACCCTCATGATGAATAAAGGCACGACACTGTTCCCCTATTTCCTGCCTATTGGAACGCTAACCTCGACCACAATTCTTTCTGTGTTTGCAGTTTGTCCTGTCCGTGTTGAAATTCACCTACCCAACTTTATTCCAAGGGTGAGTAGCTGAAGAGAAGCGGCTTAATGAGCTTTCACCGACGCCGAGTAACAGAGGCGGTCTCCCCCCAGATGGCAGACCTTCATCGGAGCCGCCCTGCTCCTGCTGTCTGCAAAGCTGGGATGGGTGGAGATGAGTCGCGTCCCCAGGTACTCGTCAGGAAGTCCTCGCCGCCCTGTCGTGTTTCCCCGCTGTGCAAGAGGCGCGTGAATTTGAGGGAGTCTGTTTGCCCTGCAGGTCGACTGCTCTCTCCTGGCTCCCGGGCTCACTCCTGTTCGTGGGGAACATTTACGCAGGGTCCAGGGCCTTATCGCGCATAGTGAGTGACAGCTTAACACGGTAGAATGAAATGTGTTTTACTGTGAACGCAGTTACCACAAGCAGGACATGTTGTGCTTACTGATTGTTTTTGGGGGGTTTTTCACCTCCCTTCCTGCGCAGGACATTCCGTTTTTCTTCACTCTTCAGAATTCCTCCCATGTAGTTACTTACGTAATCGTCCGGCTCTTTCACAGAGAGGTAAGTGCAGTCGCTGCCCCGTGTGATCAGGTCTGGGCAGCACAGCTCTGTTAGAGAAGAGACTACAGCCCTATATCACATGGTGGCCAATGTTTTATCACCATCTATTGTAGTTGTCCCCAAACCTTTCTTGGTGGCCCCCCCGTGTGATTTAAAAGAAAGTTTTCGTGCCCCCTTCCAATCAATCTTTTTGACAGTTGAACAATTAAAGCCAACTGCAGTAAAACATATAACAATAAAATAAACTGCAGTCTTCTTTAAATCACAAAACTGCCACTTTTAACGCTGAATTGTTTTAACTGTCTATTTGACTGTGTAATTGAATTCAACGTGGCCAACCACACGCACGGAAAGAGAACAATAATACAGTTTTCATCAATGTTTTTCTCTTGATTACCAAGATAACTTCTCAATTTTACTGTTTAGAACACGGTTGCTGTAAGAGGAGGAATAAAAATCTTGGTAAAACCCTAAACTAGCTTTGCGTCAACAGGTTGCAAAAACATGTTTATCAGTTAATTTTAGTTTATTTTACATTTTATTCTTAATTTTCCCTCAGGATAAATAAAATATCCATTTGGGGATGCAAACAAATAATTGACTTATGACTATTTTGTCGAATAATTTGTTCCATCTGATTAACTGATAACATCCGCTTAGACCAGGCGTGTCCAAAGTGGCCAAAGTGTGGCCCAGGGGCCATTTGTGGCTCCTGTATTGATTTTGGGTGGCCCCCCTCAACTACATTTCAAGAAAGAGTTGGTCCACCAGCACAGGTGTCTGATGCAGATGGAAAATTTTAGTTTTTAATTAGGATGAAATTATGACAGAAAAGTTAAAATCTTAAATGTTAAGTACAACACAAAGTACCCATCTGTTATTAAACAAACTTTTGACATTCTCTATAATTTCATAGTAACATCTAAATTAATTTCATAGTAACATCCAGTGACATTTAATTACTCAAATGCAGACTTTGGTGCATTAAAATCTGCTTTGAATTTGGTTATTAAAATTGGCTACTTAGAGCAAGTGTTCTCAAAGAACAACTGACCCAAATGCTGTCCTTATATTGCTAGACCAAAAAGAGTTCCGTTTATTATTGTTAAAGAGTTAAATTAGATTATTCTACATAATTTGCAAACCAATAATAATTTTGGCCCATGTACCGAAAAGTTTGGACACCCCTGGCTTAGACCTCGTTTCAGTGTTGTATTATGGCTGCCATCCAGCAGAGGGCGCAGCCGGTCACTCTTAAGTGGAGCCACGCGGTCAGCCAGTTTTTATTTAAAAAAAATAAATGTATTGACGGACGCAATATGAAGCGGTCCAAACGGAGTGGCAAGAAGGTTTGCTGCGTCTGTCAGCGTAGTGTCCAGAGCATGGAGGCGCTCCCAGGAGACATGCCAGTACATCAGGAGGTGTGGAGGAGGGCAACAACCCTGCAGCAGGACCACTACCTTCGCCTTTGTGCAAGGAGGAAGAGGAGGAGCACTGCCAGAGCCCTGAAAATGACCTCCAGCAGGCCACAGACGTGCATGTGTCTGCTCAAAGAATCAGAAACAGACTCTATGAGGGCCCAATGTCCACATGTCGGGGTCATGCTTACAGCCCAACACCATGCAGGATGTTTGGCATTTGCCAGAGAACACCAAGATTAGCAAATTGGCCACTGGCACCCTGTGCTCTTCACAGATGAAAGCAGGTTCACACTGAGCACATGTGAGAACGTTCTGCTGCCTGCAACATCCTCCAGCATGACTGGTCTGGCAGTGGGTCAGTAACGGTGTGGGGTGGCATTTCTTTGGGGCCCGCACAGCCCTCCATGTGCTCACCAGAGGTAGTCTGACTGCCATTAGGTACAGAGAGGAGATCCTCAGACCCATTGTGAGACCATATGCTGGTGTGGTTGGTCCTGGGTTCCTCCTGATGCTAGACAATGCTAGACCTCACAAAACCTTTTGTTTCTACATGGGATGTTTCACGAGATTCAGAAATCCAGAATATCATCTTGGGGTTATCTGGATCTCAACAGTTGACAGTCATTCAGAAACCAATATCTGGTTTTCTTAAAAAGGACTCAAATCTCCTCATGAAGACAATAAGCTTATAGGAACATAAAAAATTAGACTTTTTGTTTTGATGCATTCTGAATATACAGTTTGTGTATAAACGTGAAACATCTGGAAAAGTGTGGCGCTTTAGTGGAACCTCACATGTAGGGCTGGACGATAATTCAATAACGATATACTGTATATCGATCGATAGACGTATGGTTCAATATAAAAAACAGGGGTCAATAAAAAGTTCAATAAAAGAACAGTGCATTTTAGCCTATCATGTAGGTTAATACAAGGCAAGGCAAGGCAAGGCAAATTTATTTATATAGCACAATTCAAGACAATACAAAGTGCTTTACATGATTAAGATATAGCAAAATAATAAAATGTAGATAGAAAATAGAATAAAAGCAAGTAGGGATAGAATGTAGTAACAAAAAAGAACATTAAAAACAGTAAAACTGTTTAACTAGAACAGTCAAAGGCAATTTTAAACAAATGTGTTTTTAATCTTGATTTAAAGGAACTCAGGCTTTCAGCACTTTTACAGTTTTCTGGAAGTTTGTTCCAGATAAGTGGAGCATAGGAACTAAATGCTGCTTCTCCTTGTTTAGTTCTGGTTCTAGGTACGCAGAGAAGGGTGGAGCCAGAGGACCTGAGTGGTCTGGAGGGTTGATACACTGATAACAAGTCTGTGATGTATTTAGGTGCTAAGCCATTCAGGGATTTATAGACTAACAGAAGTATTTTAAAGTCTATTCTCTGAGATACAGGGAGCCAGTGTAAGGACTTTAGACAACAGTCATTGTATCCTCCCAACCAATCACAAACCCAGGAAAGCTCCATCAGCCTTCAGAGAGTTCAGAGAGCACGTGTTCTTTTTTCTTTTTTAACACTTACAGTTTTCGTAAAAAGTTTGTTGAATAAAGGGTTGTGTTTGAATCCATTTATTTACAAATAGGTAATCAAGCAACAGCATAAATGGCCAGGGCTGCATTTAAAATGTATATTTTTAATTTTTTAGATAATTAGACTTAGACTTAGACTTTCTTTATTGTCATTTTGTATACACAGAGTGCATACAGAACGAAATTTCGTTTTCACACAGCTCAGAAATATTGCAGTAACTCTACAGGATACCTTGCAGTGAATTACAGTACAGGATAAAGTGCAGTGATCAATCGCAGTCACTTACAGGATAAATTTCAATTTACTTCCGGATAAAGTGCAGCAGTGAACAGTAGGCAGTTGAAATGTAAACAATGTAAACCAAATGTAAACAAATATGCAGTATCTCCTCATGAAGAAAATAAGCTTATAGGAACATAAAAAATTAGACTTTTTGTTTTGATGCATTCTGAATATACAGTTTGTGTATAAACGTGAAACATCTGGAAAAGTGTGGCGCTTTAGTGGAACCTCACATGTAGGGCTGGACGATAATTCAATAACGATATACTGTATATCGATCGATAGACGTATGGTTCAATATAAAAAACAGGGGCAATTATCGATATCGATCAATATGATTTCTATTTTATCGATATGCTTTTTTTCTATATCGTCCAGCCCTACTCACATGTAACATGGGCTCTGTGCTCTCTCTTCTCCAACAGAAGACGCAGTGGCTCAAAGTCAGCGGGTAAGCTTTCCGTTCCTGTTACTTAGGTTATAGAAATTCTCTAGCTTTTCTGGTTTATTAATCCAAGAGCTTGACAGGCCTTTGATTTGAGTAAACACAGCCTTAGATGAACAATGACACAATGTCGTGTCAAAAAAAAATAGGATGCATGTAGTATAACCCATTTTATAACATTTGGGCCCTCGAAAATTAACATAATCTCACTCTTAATTTTTATAAAAGTTGGGATCTGGTCAGGATTAATATTTTGGCCGGTAAAAAATATGCCTGGCCGGTTGATTTTTACATCTACCGGCCAACTTGGCCGGTGAATCAGGAAGTTAATTTCGGACACTGCATGTACATGTTTATCTCATCCCGAAACAACTGATTATTTAAAGGGGTGTCCTAGTCTTTCACAGGACTTTGACGTCTTAAACTGTGCCGCCATATTTAACAAAGACTAAACGAAGGCTGCTTCCTCTGGGAACATTTGTAGATAATTAAGCGACTTAGAAGAAGCTTGAAAAGACGATGCAGCTACCATTTAAACTCATGAATCTCTCCATCTCTTAACGTCCTCCTCCGTCCCGCAGCCTTTGCCTCCTGCTGCTGCCGGCCGTCTACCTCCCCCTGTGTGACCCTCAGGTAACAGTCGTCCGTAAAACAGCTGGTGGTCGTGTGCCGACGCCGCCTCTTATCCGGTTACTCTCCACGCTTTCTTCACAGTTTGACCACGGTGGCTACCTTTGGGCTCTGTGCCATCTCGCCTGTGTTGGTAATTCTGCCGGCATGCAGCAGATCCCGACTGATTGTTGGTAGAAGATGTGGACCCGAAGCCCCCCCCCCCCCCCCCCCCCCCGAACTGTAATCCCTGAATGATTTATGTGTTGTTTTCAGGTGCATACAGGGTGTTTCAGGTTAATCACAAGTCCCCCAGTCTGAGGTCAGTATACCACGTCATACAGGACAGGAATGAAATGGCACATTAGATGGTCAATCAAATGATGAGCCAAAAGAACAGAGGTTCATACAGAAGTCTGGGAAATTGGAGTAATCCTGCCAGGTACTAGTGTGAGAAAACAAAATGACAAAAGTAAGGAAAAATGATTGGTTTTAAAGTTTTATCTAATTTTCCATTCAGTCCTGAATCTGTTCACCCATCCCTGAGCAGCCTCTGTAATGTCTCCAGATGTTGGCTTTACAGTGTTTCCACTGGTATGGTGCAGCCAGATGCAAACTACCTTGACTAAAGGCACTGGGACAAGCCTGTAGCTTATTTTTGGTAGATTCTTTTTTTTCTTTTATGGAGCATTTAAATGTTTCAGGACTTCAGACAAGGACATATCAAAGATAACCTGAGTAATAAAAAACAACAACACAGATTTTAAAAGATAATTTACTGATAGGGGGAAAAAAGCTACAACTGTTACCAAAGCTTCTTGGGCCCTGCTTGCCTTCAACCATTTCTGGCCTCGTTGTGCCCCCGGCTCTGAATTGGACTTCAGTCTAGACTTTGACTAGGCCAATCCAAAAGCTTTTTTTTTTTTTTTTTTGTCCATCCATCCAGTGGTGGACCAGCTGCTGAGCCTTGGAGCATTTTCCTGTCGTGTGCTGGAGCTGAAGGCCACAAACCGATGGCTGGAAATTCTCCTTCAGCATCTTCTGGTATAGAGCAGGATCCATGCCTCCATCAATCATATCAAGCTGGTCCATTTAGAGAGGCTTTAGCCTTTATGGCGTCACACAGGTTCTATTCAAGTGGTTTTCTTTTCAGCAGTAATCTGGTCTGTATGGCAGGTGAAACTGAACCCAAAAATGTGTTTAATCAGTTAATTCAGGTTTTAACAAGGAAGGCAAATACCTTCCCACTGTTGTTTTTTTAGCATCGGGATCAATAGCTTGTTTCGCTAAATAAATACAATCATTATTTAAAATATGTTGGTATTTGCTCAGTTTTTCCTTTTTTTTATCTGAAACACTTAGAGCAGAAATCTAAAAGGGGTAAATACGTTCTCATGGCACCACACTTTGCCAAGATGTGATGGTCCAACCCGATGTGTCTGAAGCCACAAAACTGTTGTATGCGGAGGTAATCTCCTTTTCTTTCATTCGCAAACTTCACTTTTATAATCAGGATCGTGAATCTGGTCTGGTCTATTGTTGCCTAAAGATCAGGATTAGGAGACAAAACAGAAAAATCTCGGATTCATAGGACTGTCAAAGGAATAAATGCTAAAGTGAAATTGTAACTACACATCTTTCTGATTTTTTTTTCTTTTTTTTTATTGTCTGGGAGACGGAAAAATAACATTTTCTGTGTTTTTTTTACTTATTGTAGTGACATTGAGCAGCATTGCATCAACTACTTGTTCAGGTAAGAATACATCAATCGGAGCCCAGGCACTCATGGCCAAACTTTAAGCCTTAATTTGAATACAATGTGATTTGCCACAACTCTCCAGAGTGTTCAGGTTTAATTCATTTAAGAAGGTGACAGAAGATGGGCAGGTTTAGGCCTCTGGCGTCGACCAGCCAACGAAGTGAAGAGAGCAGTGATGGACATTAGGGCTGATTTATAACAGGGCAGCTACAAGCGTGAAAAGGAACGTTGTACGCGTGAGGGAGAGCGGGAACGAAGCAGGGGTGCAGGGGGCAGAGGACGTCTAGTAAATGTGACACTCCTGAATCCTCAAGGGATGCATAACCTTCTAGATTTGGACCGGAAAGCGTGTCTCCCATAGAAAAGTTGTAAATGGCTCATTTTGAAGCGTCCCCGGATGATAACAGCTGTCCCCGTCTCTGAACAGCGTGCTGCTGCTGGGTCTTGCCGCCCATCCAACAGGTACGACTGACCCGGTGCAGATGGAGCAGACGTCCCAGTATGAACTCACTGCTGATGTGCATGTCTTCATCCTCTATAGGTGACATCACGGGTGCCTTGGAGTTCCCCTCTCTTCAGTCCCACACCTTCCACTGTGGCTGCTGTGCGAGGTGACCGTTTTCCCTGAGAAAATACTATGAAATAAGTTGGAAAACAGAACTGCTGTCAGGTGTTGTTCCCCCATGGACTCAAGACGGGGGCGTCTAATGATGACTTGCTCATACTGGACAGAAATGTGAACATTTCTGTCTGCTCTCCCCGTACTTTCACTCCTCTGTGACCCTGTTTTAATCTGACCTTCAGCGCTGTGCCGGTTGTGTCTCCGCAGTGCTTTGCTGGGCTTTCTGCTACTGCTGGCCACCGTCAGGCTAAAACGCGGCCTGTCCCTTGAGCACTTTAGGGTTTGGCGTTTTCTATCAAAGGTAAACATCACAAAATGTCCGACACAATGAGCCGCTGCTTTAAGTAAGGAGTGACTTGATCTCGTACTGCCTCCCCCCGCAGGTCACAGCGGTGGTCCTCTCTCCTTTGGTCTTCCACATGGAAATGAACTCCGCGTCTCTGCTTTGGTAAGAACTCAAATTTCTTGTGAACTGTTTGGATCTGTTTCAGTCTCCAAGCAAGAAAGGGAATCAGGTTTGGACTGCTTCTGTTTTCATGCAATTTTCTCTTTGAACAGTGTGACTGTCAGTCATATCGGGGAATCGCTGCTGTTGTATTTGGACAGAGGATCTCCACCATAAAGACCAAACCTGCACTTCTTAAGAGAGATTGTTTTTCTATTTCACATTTCCTGTCTGTTTTCTGACAATCTGAATGAATAAAGGTCTGCACATGTCGCTCATCTGTTGTTCTCATAGATCTGCAAGGATTGGATTCAATTGGGAAACTTGGCTTCTAGTCACTGATCTAAAGCACACCGAGTTGATCTTGATCTTTGAATTTATAAAGATCGGAGGCAGTTCCATCGTTTTAGACCTCTTCATTTTATTTACACCATCTACAAGAAGCACAAAGTCCTAACAGTTACGCATCAAGCTGGAATGATGAAAGTCCTCGTTCTGTCTTAAAGCTCGCCGCCGTGCCGCCTGAGCGCGGCAACATGCCGCCGTTCTGTACAGCTCAGGGAAATCTGTCTGTAGTTTAACTCGGCTTCCGGCCTTGCTTCGGGGAGAATAAAGCGTTGAGCGGCTGACGCCTTCGTGAGCGTGCCTGAGGTTTCTTCTCCTCCTTGATGTAACCTGGAACAGACGACAAACAAAGCTTTACCCTGAAGATGTGCAAAGATCCTCTGCTCCAGGTGTTTCGGTATGGAGCTAAATCAGTGACAGCTTGCAACGATGTTAAAAAAGAGATTTGGAATTGTAAAATCAAATGTTGAAAATGTAATCATTGAAAAGTCACTTGCTATGACATCAAAAACATTGAAAACATTGTTAGAAAGATAAAACTTATGACGTTCTCATTTCATGTTGCAGCTTTTTTTTTTTCCAAATGAGGGATATTTTCAGTGTCACTCCAGATTTCCTTCAGCTACGGTGTCACTACAAGCATTAGCTGTATAAGCTAATGAAGATAATATCAATGAAAATAACAGCCTTTCTTGTGGTCGAGCAGCGGCGATTGAACCAGAACCTTCCACAAGGTGACTGCAGGTAGATGATGAGGACCGGAAAAACTGAAGGCCTGTGAAGGAGCCTTCAATTAAGCCCCACCCCCGACGGCAAAACAGTACCAGCTTACAGTGACATACATACACATCTTTAAAAAAGCTGCTTCATAAAATAAAAGCTTTAACTTTCTAACAATTTTCAACATTTGATTTTCCAATGCCAAATCTATTTTTCAATGTCATTGCAAGCCGTCGCTGGTTTAGCCCCATACTTCCTGCAAGCCGTCGCTGGTTTAGCGCCATACTTCAGGGGGTTAAAAGGTTTCAAGTCTTTCCAACGAGAAGCCAGAGGGAGTGGGGTGTCACTGGCTGTACAGACAAAGAGCATCCCCCCCCCCACCTGTTGCTGCCAATAAATCCTTTCCCCACTAGTAAGTTATTTTGGAAAATATTTGTCACGAAAACAAACTCTTGAAACTACAACTAAATTTAGCATTTGTTTATTCTGTTCTGCTTGAGTCTATGCATTAGAATAAAAAAAAAAAAAAAAAAAGACTGGCAATGTAGTATTTTTTTTAACAGTAGGGGGGCGTAATTGTCGCTTCTCAGATGTAAACTCAGGTTTTGTCGGCGCATGTCTATTAGGGTTGGTGTTCATCTAAGGAAATTAAACAGGACCAAGCCTTCAATTACCTCTTTCAATGCAGGTCTGTGTTGATGGGAAGCCAACCTCCCAGAAGTTTTCAGGGGTAGAAGGAGGGATATAGAGATATCGATGCCTCGAGCAGGACGACAGCTTCTGCTGTTTCTCCTCCTCCGGCAGGTGAGCGTAATACTGCAGGAAACGTCAATTATTCCAACATAAATCACGTTCCAGCACAGCTCAGCCTCTGGCCACGCGATACCCACCACCTCACACTCCTTGCACGTGGTGCCCTTCAGCTTCCTCCTCTCGTCTTTCTTGCGGACGACGGCCACGTGTGCAAACGTCGGCTGCCTGGTGAGCACAAGGGAGGTCGTTGAAGACCACGCGGCCGTGAAATAACCTAAATGTGTTCAGGGGGCTTTCTTACCGAGCTCGGCTGTGGCAGGCAGCAGCTTCAGGGCGATCTTGATCTGGTGAGGAATCAAGAAATGAAATTCACTTCCAGACTCCAAACAGACATTCCTTCGATCTGAATGCGTACCGTTAACGTCCTCCTGTACATCCTCCTCCTCCTCTTCATCATCAGAGTGCTGACTCGGGTCTAGGTGCGAGCAGCTGTAGGACTTGTACTCCCCGAAGGTTGTTGCATCAAACATCCTATCCAAACTGTCGTTGGCCTTTTCACCAAGTCCTTGCAAAAATGGACACATCAAATTATCATTCCTGGGAGCGTCGACCACATCGCCTCTCTGGCCAATCCCTATATATACCAGGCTTCATGTCCTCCTCGCCCTGACTGCCCTCCCCGCGGCGCTGCAGCATGCTGTGGCTGACCCAGGTACAGTCCGTATCTGCCAGCTCTCCAGCTCGCTGCTTTTCTTCTTCCTGAAACAGAGCGGTGACAGCTTACAGTAAACATGAGACTGAGCTCAAAAAATATATTCCAGGGGTGTGAATATTTTTGCAAGCCGTTGACTAGAGATAAGTTAGCCCAGGTAATGAAGCACTGAGGCTGCTCCTGATCCAGTACCTGGTCCTCCCTCTGCTCGCTCTCATACATGGACAAAGCGAGCGCAGGGTCAATGCTCCAGGTAGGCTCCACCGGGGACTTCCTGTCAGCTGGGAGAGACACTCAGCACAGTCACCTTCACACCAGGAAGGTCAGAGCTTGGCTTTTTGCTCAGCTATGATAATAAAAAAAGTTCAGTCTAATAAAGTTGCTTCACTACATCGTAGAGGACCCACCGTCTTCGGATGGAAGCCGTTTCCCATCCTGCAGAGGGGTTTTCCTCCTCCCGCCTGCTTCCTCTGTAGCTTTACTGCGCGGCTTCTTGAACGCAGGACTGGCACAGGAAACATCCAGCTTTTGGTTGGGAGTCTGTCTTTGTGTGCACGGATCCTGTGAAGCGTTAAAGGATTTCCCTGAAACGGTTATTCTAATAAAAGAAGCGCCGCTCTCGGTCTGAAACGTCTGGGAAAAGAAGCTGAAAAAAGTGAATTCTGAGCACATTGTTCTTGCCTTGTTGTCCAGCTGCCCCGTTTTACGGCTAAGATCGCAGACGGGTGCGGCGGTCTGGCTGATGCTTACAGGCTGTAAGGGTTCGCCGTCCCTCTGATTGGCCACCCCTGCTTTAATCACCACTTTGCCGCCTCCCTGCACCTCGCAGTCACCCTCCTCCTTCTTCCGTTTGGCCCGGCTGACGGAGGCTTCCTCTGAGAAGCATTTAATGCTCGGAAGAAGAGACGGCGATCTCGCTGTGGTCAAGTCTGGACTGGGGATCCGTGCGGATGATGAAGAGAGAGGCCTTAAAGCGAGAGAGATAAAGGATTATTTTAAGTTACCTGTGGAAGCAACAGACTGACCCGATGTTATCGGCTCTTGTCCAGCTTGCCTTAAACGAATGTTGCGGTGCCTGGCGCTGTTGATGCTGCTTTGATGACTTGGAGGAAACTGCGTTTTCTAGAGGAACCAGAATAAGAAAAGGAAAACAAACATTTTGGGATCAGGTGGGAAATGTGTGAAAAAGCTTATAATAAAGCAATGTTTTAATCCAATAGCACAACCTCGCCATGAGAACATTTTGAAACCCAACCTAATATGAGTAGATCTGAACTGGAAGCCATGCTCTTCTCTGTTCGTTCAGGTTGAAGGATACAGGAAGTCCTCTCATTTAAAAACTTTAAGGACCTTGGATGAAGGTTTATTCTGCGTTTGATGAACCATTTCTGAGTTGATTTTGGCCTTATGTCAGAGCATTATTCTGCTGAAAGTCAGATTTAGGACCCACTGTTAGTTTTCTGTCCAGCAGACTTTTCTAATTTAAAATCTCCTGGTCCTCCAAGAGTCCATGATGCCATGCTCCCTGACAAGTTGCCTGGGTGCGTTGGAAGGAATCCTGGCCCCCAGCATCACAGATCCTCCCCCATACTCAACACTGGGCCTATTCATCCCTCGTTTCACCGCAGACCTACGGAGTGTTTCTTCCTGAGCAGCCCAGTGTCGGCCATTTGTGGTGGAGGACTCAAAAAGTGTCATGTCTCATATTTACAGCCCAGGTAAACAGGAAGTGATGGACTAATACTTCAAAGTTCTGATCAAACCTAAATAAGTAGGAAATAAAAAAAGAGACTTCAGTAACATTGATTTTGCAGAACTTGTTAGGGGTTCATTTAAATGCAGCGCCTCTGATTTTTGTCAAAAGGAACTATTCCACAATACTGGATTTTCCTCCCCTCTCTGAATAAATGTAAACAGATTCCTCAGGGTTCTGCACGGTTCACTGCAGCAAATAAAAGATTCATTTATGTTAACGACACATCTGTATCCGGGCCGCCGGCAGAGCCGTGCTTACCAGCTGACGGTTGCCGAGCAGCTCCAGGCCGCAGGTTTCTGCAACCATCTCCTCCTCCTCCTCTCCTTCTCTCGTCTCGTCTGAATTAAGACAGAAATTCTCAACACTTTTTTCCTATTTCTGCTTCGATAAAACTAAAAAAAAAAAAAAAAAAAGGAGAGGCGCTTTTACTTGAGCTCTGAGATGTGTCCAGTTCACAAGTGTTTGGCACGAGCACGTCTCCTCTCCCAGAATTCTTTGCACCTCCATCAGACTCTTTCTTCAACTCTTAAAGGAAAGCAAAAAAAACAACAAAATTAAACCATTAGAACCCTCCCCATCCTAAAAGTTGCTCATTGGTGCTGGGACCGACCAGAAAAGAGGGAGCCGTGCGTCGGCTCCAGAGGCGTCTCTGCATAACGGACGTGTTTTCTCCTCTTGGAGTGCTGACGCTTCCTCAGTTTGTTCGCCACGGGCAGCAAGATCGGAGAGTCTGGGATGACGGCGTCCTCCGGCTCCTGCAGCGAGGTCTCCCCGGGTTCTGCCCTGAAACACAAACACAGCATCCGAGTCAAAGAGAGGGAAGTGAAACGTTCCCGAACATCTTTTACACCAGCATGTGAAAAAAGGCGCTAAAACCGGAGCAACAGCGCATGCGGTGCACAGAAGAGCTAGTGAAGATCTGAGACAAATAAATGTTTCTTTTATAAAACAGAAGTGAAACTGTTACAAAATGCTCTGGCTTCAGAGGTGACACTGTTCAAAAGAGCCGTTTTCATGCATGACAAAGCTATAACAATAAAGGATTATTAATAAAATAAATGCAAACTTGTTGACGCCGTATTCATTTAAAACAGACTTACTGGGAGGTCTTCATCTTCTGCAGTTCAGCTCGAAGATTTCTGTTTTCATTCTCCAGGTTCTTGTTCTCATCCTCTAGAACATGATAAAAAAAAAAAAAGAAAAACACTTTTGAATACATCCCCCAAAAGTGATCGGTATCATTTTATCCAAAGTGAATTTAAGACAATCAGGATTGTTCAGAGACTAAGATTGAATCGATCTCTGATGTCCAATAGGGGACGCCTGCAGTGGTGTTAGTACAATCAAGTTTGGAATAACAAAGGTAGAGGCTTTCATGCGTTGTTATTTTGGCTGAAACATCAATACCCATGTTGATTTGACAGACATCTAGAGATAATAACCCTGGGCGGATTTAGAGTTATTAACCATTGTCATAGTACCCCTCAACACGCAACATTAGTTTTTTTTTAGCTGCGTCTCTTTAGGCTGAAAGTACCACGTAGTGTGGAGTCCAGGTCGACCACTTCAGTGTTTAGCAGAACCCAAACTCACTCAGTTTGCAGATTACATCCAGATTCTGATCCTGGCTGCTTCTCAGCTTCTCCTTCAGGACGGCACAGCGATCACACTCTCCTGCGCGGACCCTGGAAACAGGAACAGTTCTTAGTCGGGTTTATTTGTTATGGCG
This sequence comes from Fundulus diaphanus, assembly GCA_037039145.1. Classification (NCBI taxonomy): domain Eukaryota; kingdom Metazoa; phylum Chordata; class Actinopteri; order Cyprinodontiformes; family Fundulidae; genus Fundulus; species Fundulus diaphanus. The sequence continues at coordinate 32,728,971 of CM073137.1, forward strand.
GTATGCTGACACTTCCAACGTGGTGGAAGCTCTAAGCCCCGCACTGAGGCAAAGGAGGAAAGACCGTGACGATTATGGAGGCGGGCGGAATCACAGAACTACGTGCACATGCTGCCGTCCGTCTAAACTGGAACATGCAGACAAGAGCAGGTCTCAGCAATCTGACCATCTCGCCGTCGGCTCTCAATGTACCAGACCTAGAGCTCTGAAATACCTAAATACTCTTTCTCCTCCATACCTCTGATTTGCTTCAGGCTCATCGCCCTTTGTGGTCCCTTGGATCGATCAGCCGCTCGGCTGCTTGCAGTTGTGCCTAACACTAGGCTGAATCAGCACTTTGGGTACCAAACTTACTTTCCAACACCGCGTTACGAATAAACGGGGCTCAGCACGTGCAGGAAAGCATGCAGCAGCCAACAAATTCTGATTTATGTTTTCTGCTCGACCCCCTGTAGATACTGCCGCCCCGTTTAGCTCGTCGTACTTTGTGTCTCATGTTCTTTTGTTTCCAAATGACCTCATCTTTGTTGTTGTTGTTGTTCTCTGGCTCAATGACTCCTAATTGTTATGACCCGCCCGCTTTGCTGCTTGGACTGGAGAAGATATGTCATTCTACTAGAGATGATTGTACCCACCCACACACACACACACACACAAAACTGCCTCTGAGAAGTCACCTTTCTTCCAGCAGACTGATGGTGTCCTGGAGGACCTTGCTCTGTTCCTTGAGCTGCTGGTTGCGTTTATAAAAGACCTCCAGCCTCTGAGCATCTCTGCAAAGAAACAGATATTTCCTCTCAGCTCGCCTCCCCAGCACCAGCGGGCCGGCCGGGTTAGTGATGCGCCATACTCACAAACAGCGCTCCTTTTTCAGCTTGCTCACTTTAGCCTCGAACTCTGCAAGGAGGCAAAAATGCTGAATTAGAACCGTCCCCTGAACGCCATCGTTCACCACGGCCCGCACGGCTCACCTTGCACCGCGTTTTGATGGCACTCCTTCAGCTGCCTGCAAAGCTCTTCAAAGAGCTCGGCGGGTCTGGACGAGTCGCTGCGGTCTCCCGGACTGTTCATCGCCCTTTGACCTTTGAACTTGGCCCTGAGAGCAAATCATTTTTGAAGCATTTGCATGTAGGTTAGACCACAGACATATAAAGAGTAGACCCCGCATTGCCTGTTGCGGTGCATGAATTCTGTAAAACGTGGATTCTAATGTAAAAAAAATGACAATGTTGGATTAGTGACAGTTCTAGGGGTTAATTTGTGATTGCTAATCTCCGTTAAAGTACTTTACATATTTCTCTGTCAAAGTGTCACCAAAGTATGAGAATATTTCCCCTCTCTTTTAAAAAGAGAAAAGACGTTTTTAGGACTATCAACGGAGAACCGAATATTTCAGCTGTCTGCAATTTCCTGTTGCCCTCTCAAAACATGGCAACAAATTATTCTAGCAAGGTTTATTTCTCTCGTCATAACTTACACAAAACAAACATTAAACATCACAGACAAAGATCACAAAACCACCAACAATTTTTAATTTTTATTTCCCTTACTGATGTCAAGCCGATTCATTATGTGTGTGTGTGTGTGTGTGTGTGAGTTACCTGTATATTTAAGTGTTGGAACAAAAGAAAAAAAACTGAAAATCCGTTAAATATTCGGCGAGTTTTGGTTGAATAAAAGCGCTGACAGTTCTCTGCTCCTGCTAAACACATTATGGTGAGCAGAGCTGGTGACCGCTTCAAGATGGCGGCCCCAACTCTCGTCGTCGCCCGTAGGCGATAGCGGTCTTCTCTTTATAAAGACTGCATTTATAATCGTTACAGCTGCTGAAGCCCGATGAACCTTTACTAGACAGCCTCGGCAACTACATTACTGCCTAAGAAACGACAAGTTAAACAACCTGCGTTAAAATTGGAGCTAATTTGGTCGCGGTTGCTGCTATTTAGATGCTTGTACAGTCACCCTAGCTAACTAAACACGGTGGAGGGATGGCGGGTAAATACTTACAGCAAGAAATCGGAGAAGCTGCTACAGTTTGACAAAATGACACATTTAACACTTCTACGCTGGACTGTAAACAACACGTCTTCTTCTTACGCTCTGGTTTGAAGTTGGCGCACCGAGATGCATTATGGGAAGTCTTCCAGTCGCTGAACTTCCGCTTGTCGCGTAGCTGAGACTGCGGCGCCCCCTGCTGTTCAACACAAGGCAAACTCTTCCCTCTCTTGTGCTGCCTTACAAAAGCATTCCCATACCTTAAAACTACAGGAAAAAAACACAGAGTTGCGTATAACTGGGAATTACATCATTTCGCCATTTAAGAACATTTTTAACGGAAAGTGGAAATTTTTTTGTTGTGGGTCATACTTTTTAGGACCACCTTTTACAGCGGAACCTCTTTTGGGCTATGTCTTTAGCAGCTTTGTACATGTAGAGCCAGAAATGTTTGACCATTCTTCTTTGAAAAAAAATGTTTTCTTTAAATTGCTCAAGCTAAGATTAGATGGAGAGCATCCGTGATCAGAAAATCTAAAATCAGGCACACATCTACAAATGGTTTCAGATCTGGACCTTGTCTGGGCCGTTCTTACAAATGAATGTGCTTCAATCTGAACCGCCCCGTTGTATCTCTGGCTGTGTGTTTATGGCTGTTTTCCTGCTGGAAAGTGAACCTTTGCCTCAAATATGTTGCAACGTTTACCAGGTTTTCCTCCCGGGATGTCCTGTTGTAAGGCTCCAACTATCTTCATCTCAGATAAGAGTCTCTGTCGCTACTGGGGAAAAACAATATTCTCACAGCAGATGCTGCCACCACCATGTTTGCACATGGGGGGTTGTGTTTTTCAGGGGATAGGACAGTGTTAGTCTAGCGGTGTTGCACAAAGACTAGAACGCAATGTTTTGATCTCTTCTGATCAGAACACATTCCATGCCTGCTGTCACCTACAAGGCCAGTGGCTAACTGCAAAACAAACTTTTCTCAACTTTCTTTTAACAGTTGCTTCCTTCTTGCTAGTGTTCCATAAATAAGTAGTTGTCCTATTAACAGAGTCTCTCCCAAGAGACGTGGACCTCTGCCACAAGTCCAGGTACCATGAACCTTTCAGAAAATGGAAACCTCTGAGGCCTCCATGGAACAGCCGATTTACACCGAGATGAAGTCACAGACAGATGGACTCCATTTACTAAAGCAGGGACCTCTGAAAATCGCACTTAATCTGAGGGGTATCATAGTAAAAAGGGTCAAATAGAGATGTCATATGTCCATATTCCATGTAGATCACTTTGTGGGCTTGAAGTCCAGCCTGTGGATTCTCTGTGCCTCCTTTCAATAAATAAATTACACTTCTTTCTTTACGTCAAGATTGAAAATTCAAAGAAATTTACTAGCAACATTGATCTACTTTTTAGTTTTGTGCAGATGCTACCTGCAAAAAATCAGATAGATACCAGAAATAGAATAAAAAATATATAACAAAATAAAAGGTACAATAGTATGTAAAAGAAAGACCTCTAATCTTTTAGGAGGCAGCCATACCAGTGTTTCCACGCACAGAAAAATTGCGTACGGCGCTATATTTAGTGTTGGTATCATAATGATCCTGTTGTTCGACATATTCAATCGGCAAATAAACGTGTACATAACATTTCCTAAAACAGCCATCAGTAAGCTGACACAAGCAGACACAAACAATTCACCGACACTTGTCCATTTGGGCTTTTTCAACAAAAGTATCATTATAAGCCACTTGCAACCTTTCGAGGCTGGCTTTCTTGTAATACCATCAGAGAGGTACAATATGATTTAAACAAGTTCAGTTTAACTTCATCAGAGCAGAAACCACATTTTGGTGAAAGAAAATTCGCTTGTGCATACAACATACGGCACTGACGGTAAATGTCTTCATCATCTGACAAGCGGTCTGTCAACACGACCAAGATAAATAACTTCATTACAGACCCTGATTTCCAGACAGCTTAAAGTTAAGGAACGCCTGACTTTTATCGTCTTTAGTACGACAGATCAGAATAACACTTTTTGATGAGTTAAATTGTGTACTATACACCGAACACACATTAAGAAGCTGCTGGAGACTGAAAACCACTACATCATCAGTATACATTAAATGGTTTACAATTGTTTCTCCAGCCATACAGCCAGTTCTACACAGGTTTAACTGTTTAGAAAGATCATTTATATACAAAATAAACAGTACAGGAGATAAAATGCTTCCTTGTCTGACTCCATTACTGACCTGAAAAGGTTCCGATACACAATTGTCCCACTTTACCTGCATAGTCCAGTAAGACAGCCATCTTACTGTGTATCTGGGCACCCCAGCTTGACAGTTTTAAAAATAACTGATTTACATGATCAAAGGCTTTTGAAGTATCTAAGAAACATAAGACTGTAGAATTATTGCGATTAGAACTCCTTAATTCCTTTAAGGCATATGTGCACATATCAGTACTATGTTTAGACTTGAACCCAAACTGATTATCAGCAGACACTATTATTGTTTTCAAGTCTTGGCAAGAGAATTAACTCAAAAACCTTACCAACATCCCTGGACAATACGGGTTTATCCCTAAATGAACTGTGAGCGGGTCGGGATTTATTTTGAGTGAACCAATATATGAATGTTTGTATGGTATTCTTTTTAGATATAGTAGCCTGGCTGATTAAGCTGTGTTACTTATTGCATGACCATTTATTGTATTATTGTAGTGTTGTCTTTTTCTTTAACTTTAAATATTTGCACTAAGGTTATAAGTCAATTGTTTGAATCACTATTTGCTGTTCAATATATATGGCACCATCAAAAGCTATCTCAGTCTCCTGCCTCTCCCTCTATGAGTCGGTTACCAGATCTCTGACATTAGCCCAGTCCAATACCTCTATACTATAGTTAAGCAAGCAAACAAGGCAGGACAAGGGCCCAAGTTTATTTTGACGTAACACACAGGGAGCAGGATGCTTAAAATAAACAAAAAAACTCATCTTAGGGGGTCACGAATTTTAACGGCTTTAACCAGCGATACCAGTAATCGTGAAGTGCATCAGAAACACCTGAAAGTTGGTTACGTCTGTACCATCCATGACGTGGAACGCCTTGGATAAGAGCAAATAAGACAACAGCGGTTTTCCCTTATAGTTGGTTTTTATTTTTAGAGTACAAAACATGAACCAAAATCACAAAAATAACATTTACAAAACAGATTTTTGAACTGAGGTGACTGAGGCAACATAGAAAAAGCATGTCTGAAACAGTGATACTGGTGGGTTTACTTTGAGGTAAGACAGCGAGCAATGTCAAATGGTAAAAAGGCTTGACTTGTTTTCACTTAGTGCCTTGATTCAGTAGTGCTATTCACAACTGGACTTGAACAATATGATGTTTTCCTAACACAGCCACAGTTAGCGGTGATTTAATGCTGCAGCGCGTCGGAGCTACCCGAAAAACAAACTATCGTGACGTGAACATTTAAAGATCGAAGCATGTTGCACTGTATGGCACCGCTTTTTTTATTATTTTTTTTTTTTTTTTAGGTTTTTCTACGTTAAGTCCATTTCTCATAAACACACACGCACACACACAACACACTTCCCACTCGTACGTTCTCATCAAACGATCCCCAACTTCTTTGTTCCTTGCTAAAGAACACTTCTGGGCAAAATAAAGACGCCAGCTCTAACAGGCTGGAGCTGCTTTAGTCTTTTAGAAAGAAACATTCCCTAAAAAAAAAAAAAAAAAAAAACAGAAGAAAAAAAAAAAAAAGATGAAACACTCAGGCTGGTTAAGTTGCGGAATGGCTGTCAGTCAGAGGCACAAACTCAAAGACCCCATCTCTTTCCCCTAAAATACAAAAACGGTAAGACGTTGCATCGTTTAAAGAAACAATAAAAACCTTGCATTACATCTCTAAAGCAGTGAAAATGGTAGACTCTGCGAAGATTACGCAGGCACATTTTTTTTTTTGCATTAAAAACCTTTTTCTTTCACATTGATGAGATGGTCACTGGTGATTCAGCATTGCAGATTATTACTTTTTTTATTTTTTTTTAAAGTTCCTTTGGACGTGTGCCTTTTATTGACTTTGCATCTGTCACAGCAAGTAGATCAAGCTAGCGTTACTTCATATATCTATTTATATATATATTTATGTACATACACACACACATGCATTCAAAGTCATAGGTATCCTCCAAATAAAAAAAAACAAACAAAAAAAAAAACAAGAAAAAAGAAAATCGGAACTCCCTTTTACCACTTCAGAGTTTAAGCTATAAAAACCTGCATGACAGTCCGCAAAAGGTTCGCCTGGAGGTTTTTTGCAGTTTGATGTTAGATATGCGGCCGGGCTGTGGAGGTGCTGATGCTGACGGGGAGTGGAGGAGGAGCAAGGGGGAGTGGAATGCATCCTTGTGGCTATAAGAGGACTTTTTTTTTTTTTTTTTTATTGGGGATGGGCCTACTCTTCCAAGCCCCCTCCCGGTTCGAACGAGCTCTGATCTATGTTAGTTGGGTTTTAGATTCACATTATGCTGGAAGAAGACTAACTGGCTGCAGGCGCTGCGAGGGCAGGCTGCCACCGAGAGCAAAAAACACTGGAGTAGAGTGTGAATGCATATCTACCGCCTCTCCGACCTGCAAGGAGAAGAGAAGGGGTTAGAAAACAGTCTGAGCGGACAGTGCCTGGCTAAAACCGTTCATACCCTTTGACCTTCATCACATTTTGACGCGTTACAACAAACAAACTCCAACGTACCGTACTGGCATATTCATCATGGGTCACGGTTTTCAAAGTCCCTTACAAATAAAAAGCTGAAGAGTGCGGCACCATTTGTATTCAGCCACCTTTACTCGCTTAAATGAAACCCAACTCCCCTCAGAATAATAAGCAAATACAGTCCCCTTTTGTGTGATTTAATCTCGGTTGTAAACGGAGCAGCTCTGTGAAGGACGTCAGAGAACATCCGTGAGCTAACCGCCTCGTGAAGACCAAGGAACGCAGCAGATAGGCCAGAGAGAACATCGCAGAGAGGTCCAAAACATGTCCTAAGCTTTAAAGATCTCACCAGGTTCAGTTCGGTCCATCATCTGCAGACAGGGAGCGTGTGGAACATCTGCAAACCTACAAAGTAGTGGCCACATCTTGGACTTTATGGAAGCGTGGCTCAAAGAAAACCGAAAGAACGTCAAAAAAGTCCCACTTGAAGTTTGCCACAAGACATGAAGGAGAAACCGCATTGATTTTGATGGGATCAAAACTGACCTTTCTGGCCTGCATGCAAAACACCTCGTATGGCAGAGAACTAATACTGCACATCTCCCTGAGCTAACAGCCCCACAGCGATATGGGGTCGGCATCATGCTGCGGGAATTCATCGGCTCAGCAGGGACAGGGTCGCTGCTTCCGCTTAATGAGAAGCTGAAAGGAGCCAACTGCTTCCATCTTGAAGCGAGCAGAGCCGGTAGAGAGACGGTCCCAAACACGTACAGCTGCACATGCAGCAAAAGGTGGTTCTACAAAGTGTCGGCCCAGAGGAGATGAATAAAAACGAGCGCCGCACTTTTCCTATTTTCTCTGTAAATACCTTTGCTAAACAATGGATCATTTTCCCTCCACAGAAAGCAGCGCCGTGCGTTGTTGCGTCACAGCGCTGCTCAAACCTTCCCAGGAGGACCAACGCCATCGAGCTGAAAGCGTGGCACAAAAACCTGGCGCCTGGCAAGAAAAGTTCCTGGATGATCTCTACGAAATGACGACGAAGCCTGGCGAATAAATGAGAAATGACTATTTGGAGCTTCTTGTAGTCTTTTTTGAAGTCACTCATGACTGTGACTGCATGTCACATTAATTATAGCCTCAGAAACAAATGCTTTGATTAAAAAAATAGATTTAATAACATAACATAAAAAAAGTTCAAAATAAGTTTCATCGGGAACATAGCTAGATAAAGTAATGTACGTGATTTTTAATCACTAAACCGCACACAAACTACAATTAACTTAATTTTTGAATTTATTGATATTCATTACTGCTCGCTCAGAATCAAAAATGCAAAAAAATAATAAATAGTAAAAACTACAATCCTGAGTTTTTTTTGACATGGCTAATTGGAATTTATCATCCTGATAAAGCCAAATTGTTATCATGATAAGAAATGTTTCACGATAACGATGTGATAAGTACCCAACCCTAGTTGTAGCTAACATTTTATTTTTATTTTCAGCCTTTTTTATTTGTCTGTAAAAACATCCACGGGCACCAACCACACATGCTTGCACACCAAAGATGCTCCAGTCTGGAATTGTGGGTGGGGGCCGCACACAATCCTTCGGAGGGACACAAACGGCCCCCCACTTTGGAAACGCCTGGTCCTTATACATTGAATTTTATGGTTGCACGTGAAAAAATGTGAACAAGTTAAAGGGACATGAATACTTCTGCAATGCACAGGAGATGCTGAGGAATTGTACTCGCACACTTCACTCACGCTTCAGTTTCTTCACCACTGTGGGGGCACATAACTGTAGCTGGGGGTGCCGGGGGGCCGATATGTGGGCATCGTAACTGGATGGTGGGCAACGGGTGCTGGTGATGGACTTGTCAACAAGGTACCTGAGAAGCAGCACAAACGCATCTCATTTAGTTCTGACCCGGAACCGACTGCCAACGGCGTGGAGGCGAAAGAAACGTCGGGCCGTTGCCGCTCACCTGCTGACATGGCCATGGTTGTGCCGGCTACCATCCCCATGGTTACACCGTTGGGGCGAGAAGGAGGGATGGGCGGGGCATACATCGCCGCCGGCATCCCGTTGGGCTGGACCACTGTCGTGTGATGGATGACGTGAGGCGGAGCGGCGTACAGCGGCTGCGTGTAATACGTGCCTTGCTGTTGGGAGGGTATTAACGCCTGGGTCAGAATCAGAATCACAATCAGACATACTTTAATAATCCCAGAAGGAATTATGGTCAAAGGGGAACACCTCCGTCGGCAACGAACGAGCCAGATTGGTTCCCGCTGCCCGCCGCAAACTCACTGACCTGCGCGTAGGGGCTCTGTTGGGGATAGGTGCTCCTAACCGGGTAAACAGCGGCGGGGTAGGGGTTCGGAGAGGAGGAGTACGGAGGAACGGTCCCCGTGTTGGGAGAGCAGGACATTTTGAACGCAGTGCCAGTAGCGTAGCCTGGTGAGAGGAAACGCTTCAGGTTACAGATGCATGCTGTAATCACAAGTCTGAAACTTCTACCAAATACATTCGCTATGGGTTAATCCTAATTTTTTTTATATATATATATATATATATATATATATATATATATATATATATATATATATATATATATATATATATATATACACACACACACTCTCTTCATTTATATTTTTAAATACAGTTAATTAGTATAGAAAATATTCACATTTAGAAAGTGTTTTTTTATCCAACAGACACAGGAGCAATGATTGGTGAATTTATTACAAGTTCTATTAGATACATAGAATGGAACCATTTCTTTAGATACTAATTTACTGCTTTAAGTCAGCGTGATTGTCCAGGAGCTTTTAACTTATATTCCTTGAAGAGGATGTGCCAGAAGTCTTTTATCCACTCTTCAACATGAGAAAGACATTAGAACATGGCCTTTGTAGATCTCCAGGAGTCAGGAAACATCTACAAGTTAGAGCGATGTCTAAAAGGCTTAAACTCCTGGAACTGCGGCACTCGAGGCTGGACAACAACCATGCGGTGAGGACCGATGGTAAGGAAGGTTAAAAAGACAAATATTCCAAGCTAGAGTGCATGTCTTACCGCTGGGGAAGCCTGGATTCCCTCCTGCATAAACACTGGGACTGTATGCTGGTGCGGCGGTCGCATAACCGACAGGGAATCCAGCTGCTGGGGGCGAATGGATAAAAAGAAAGAGAGAAAAACAACAACCATGATTCGGGGAACCTTAAGGAATCTGCGCCATCATCTTGCATGAATTGCTGCTAAAGGAATTACCTGGATAGCTCAAACCCTTGGAGTTGGGGAAGGGGACCCCTGTTGGTGCAGGGCTGTATACAGGATTCATGGTGGTCGTGGGCTTAGTTGCTGCATTCAGGGAAAAAAGAAGAAGAAAGGAAGAGGCGTTTAAGGTGAGGCAGTGCAAAGTGAAGGAATAAGCTTTTTACAGATATGATTCAAACAACTACCAATCAGAAATAAATTAAATCAAGCCAATTGAAAAATCACCCATTAGATTTTTTTGTTCTGTTTTTATTTAGTGCTGGTGAAGATTCTCAGTCATCCAGGTCATGGTCATTCCAAAAAAAGTAAAAAACAAGGCAACTGGACTTGTTATCCGTAGTAGAAGATGTTTCGCTTCCTCTCCAGGAAGCTTTCTCTTTTTTTGTTTTTATTTAGCATTTTGGGCCAAAATCTGCGTTCAATTTTTATTCATTTGCCTTTTTTTTTTTTATAAACATGAAATCTGTTCTTTATCAATCACATCATTCATAAAACTTTGAGGTCTGTAGCCCTCTGTGATGGAACAAGATGGATTAACCTAATTAGGTGTTGTTTCATAAAACAACTACATTCAGTAGTTCCATAGCTCATTACCTTGTGCACTAAGAAAACTAAATTCAAACATAATTATTATTAACAAAATTATTTTAAAACATATCTTAAAAACATTATATTATGAGCTAAATAGCCTTATAAGAGGTTTCTGTTTTGGATCCTCGTGTAATAAACACAACAGCCGGTTGTTCCTCCTCAGCTCCAGTTCTGCTACTCTGTGCTGTGCTGCCCTCTAGAGGCGAGGTTGGAAAGCACCATTACATCACTTCACAAAAAGGCAAATTGGAAGAAAATCCTGACGATCAGAGGAAGTTAGATTCAATCTTCTCACGGTGATCCCGACAGGTGTAGAAAGAAGGCAGTTGTGCAATAATCAATATTAGCATTCATTACAGAAACAACAGCAAAAAATAAATAAAATAAAAAAAAATCTCCTTGTCTATTTTAACACAAGTGTCCCTTTCATAATAAACCCCACGCCACAACAGTTCACCAATACCGGCGACATTTAAGCTGTACTGCATCCACTTATTTAAAGATAATTAAGATGGACATTTATTTTTATTTTTTTAAACAAGTCTAATAAAGCGGCACTTTCAGTTTTCCTTTAAAACCCGGTCTCTGCGGGTTCCAGCACCACCGAGGACGCTGGTGTGTTGTGTCAGATGAGACGTCAGGTGTTCTGCTCGTGCAAAAGAAAAAATGGCAACCTCTCTTTCAGCGGAGGAATTCCGTAACATCCCGTCGCTTTGTTACCATCAAGCTAGCTTAGCTCGCAGGTTTGAAATGACCCCAGACCTGCGGCCAACTGAGCGCGCCCGCTCGGCGCACGTTTCAGCTCGGATGTCCCGCCTGACCGGCAGATCACCCGTGTGACCGCGCCGAGCCGCGGGACTGTCCCCGGACAAGCGCGCAAGACGGGACGGGCTTGTCAACAGGCCGCGCTGCTTCGGACGGGAGGAAGGCGGGCGACCGAGCGAGACAGCTGTGCTCCGCGCTGACGGACTGTCCCGACATTCACACACAACTCCCAACTCTTCCCCGTTTCAGTGGAACCCGAACTGGGACTCACCGTTAACCGTCGCCGCCGTGTGTTCCGTTCCCTGCTCCGGTCCTCCGCTGCTCAATAAAAACTGAGCTAGCTGCTGTTTTGTCCCCAGATGCTTTGGCTTAACTCTTTTGAGCACCGCGCGTCACTTCCGTGTATGCTCTGTCACGTGCTCTTCATAGCGCAATACTTCGCCGCATTGGCCTCGTCGCCCGAATAGAAACGATACGTCAGCGCGTCCGCCATGTTGAGAGTGGCATGTTCATCGTTGGACGTGTGAAGACTGGGGCTTCCGAGTAAAAGACATTATAAACGTTGCCTGAATTTTATGTTGTTGTTTTTTTAAGTAGCAATATATATTCATTTTAATGCAAACAATAGTGATTTGTGACAAAAATACCCAAGGCCTGAAAAAACCAACAAGACAAACACCAGTATGCAACAAAATGCAACTCACTTCGAGTCACATCGGGGTGAGTTGCAAAACTACTTTACCAAACTACTTAACGTGATTAACGCATACTTATGATAACCAAACGGTATTTGGTTCACCTATTTGAAAACCACTGGACCAGCTGTCTTGCGCGCATTTCAATAAAATAAAAAAATAAAATAAAATAAACGCCACTCAGAATATGGCGGTGACGTTGACGTATCTTCCCGACACCCTTTTCTATTACTTTTATCCGTTTTTCTGGTTTGGTTTGGTTATTTTTTTATATATAATTTTCATTATGGTGATTAGATTTTTTCCACATCAAGCCATATTTTGAAGACAGTTTTAATAAAATAAAACAGTTGTAACTGGTCAGACAAGAGCAATATTTTTCATTGCGAATGAGATGTGGTTTAAGCCTAAAGTTTTTTTGTTATTATTATTTTTATTAAATAATACAACAGCACAGCCTACAATTTCGTACACGTTCAAAAACTGTGAGCTCATTATTATGACAGCTTGGTGGTCCTTAAAGATCGATAAAAAAATAATAATAATTTTGACCTCTATTAACCTGACCTTGGTGGACTCGGGTGTTTGCCACCTTTTGAAAATTGCTCAGTGAATTACGTAGTTATTATATTTTACCTGAACAGTTTTTTTTCCGGACAAGGCTGTAAAGTGTTGTAATTGCCCTTCCGGGACCTTGACGCATCGTTTCTGTTCAGCCATTGAACTGGGAAGAGCAGCTCATGGTTTTAACTGCGACCTGTGTGCGGGTTTTACAAGGGAAAATGACGCTGTTTGGGTTATTCTAGGGTTCGCCCCACGGCGCACGGAGATACTATTCGGTTGGCCGGGGGGTCTTCGGTGAGGAGCAGGGCCCCGATGTCTGTAGCGGTCGCAGGGGGAGGAGGCTCCCCTTGCTTGGGCGCAGCAGCAGCGGCGGCGGCGGCAGCCAGTTGCAGCTCCGGCGGCTCGTCCTACGCTGCCTCGGCGGGCGCAGGCGCAGGGGTGGCCGGGAGGCTGCCAGCCCGAGTGCTGGAGCACATCTTCTCCTATCTGGAGATGTGCGACCTGATGCGCTGCTCGCTGGTCTGCTGGCACTGGAACAACATTCTGGCGGATGAGAACAGCGAGGTGTGGCGCAGCCTCAGCGCTCGGACTCTGAGCGATGAAGCCCTGCGGTCCGATATCCTGTGCAACCTGCCCACATATAAGGGGAAGGTAGGGCCGCGCACACGTCGTCTGGTTCTGTAGGAATGCGGGGAACGCCGTGCATGGCGAGGTTCTTTCAAACGTCCCGTCTGGCCGGGCTTTCATTGGACAAGCAGTAACGCTGCCCTTCCATTATATGGCCATCCACGACCTAAAGGCAACACACGCCTTGTTTTACGTGTTTGAAATCCTTTGATTTGATGTCTGCTGTTGTGTTTTTTCTCCCCGAGGGACATAATGCAGGTCAGACTGAGCAGGCTGGGCCATATACTGCTTTGTTTTCACGCTCCAGACTCCATACTGTTGTTGCTCTGGGTCTCATCAGCTGATCCTATATGCTGCTCTACAGACGGGAAATGGTGGAACTGAATTGAAGATTTCCAATAATTTAAAACAAACAAACAAACATAAAAAACAACAACAAGAAATTCATCTATTGTTTTTTTTTATCCCGTTTAAAAGTGAGGTTGATATCGCTCCATTTATGAACAACCATCTCTAAATAAAATATGAGGCCTTGGAAAGATCTCTCTAAACCTTTTCATATGTTGTCCTCTTGCAGACTTTTTTGCAGTTTATTGGAATTTGTTTTGAATTTGCCTGCATAAAGTGGAAGAAAAAGGATGCACAGTTTTCAATATTGTATATCACAGAGGATGCAGTCTCTAGATGGGTAAATCCCAAAAGATTTGCAGCTGTAATTGCATTAAGACGGAGTTTTACAAAGTAGAGACTCACGTGGAGGCTAAATCTGAATCGAGGCTTAATTTTTCTGGGTTTTATCTTTTAAAAAAATTTTGAAAATAGTTATATTCCTTTATCACATGCGGAAAAAATGTGAGCAAGTGAATATTTTTTAGGGAACAAATTGCCCCACAAAGTATTTGAGCTAACCGGCAGCCACTGACGCACCACGCTTTCCCTGCAACATAATGTTTTAAAATCCTTTTTAAATGTAACAGTTCATACAACTGCTGTTTGCCACAGCTCGTGGTAACTTTAGCAGATGCCAAACGTGAGGCTGATCTCCTGTCCTCCTCCACAGCTCAAGGCCTTCCAACATGCCCTGAGCTCCCACGACTGCTCCCGGAACGTATACGTGAAGAAGAACGGCTTCACCCTGCACCGCAACCCCATAGCCCAGAGTACGGATGGCGCTCGGGGCAAGATAGGCTTCACAGAAGGCCGGCACGCCTGGGAGATCTGGTGGGAAGGGCCCCTCGGCACCGTGGCGGTGATAGGCATCGCCACAAAGCGAGCGGCGATGCAGTGCCAGGGCTACGTAGCCCTGCTGGGCAGCGATGACCAGAGCTGGGGCTGGAACTTGGTCGACAATAACCTACTGCACAACGGGGAGGTCAGCGGAAACTTCCCGCAGTGCAACAACGCGCCCAAATATCAGGTGGGGTGCGGCGGCCATGTGAGGTTTCAGTTAGGCACGGGCTGCTATGAGATTCTCACAGTTTAGATCATCTTTGGCAAAATATTCCATGGTCACACAAAAATCATATAGTTGCATATCAGAAAATTCAATTTTTGTTAAAAAAAAAGTTCATTTATGGCAGCAGTTCAGTGCAGAAAGCTAAACTCATATACAGGATATATTCATTACACACAGGGTGACCCATTTGATTGTTAATTTCTGTTAATTTGGATGATTATGGCTTAGCTAAAAAAAAAAAAATAATAAAAAGCCCAAATTCTGTGTCTCAGAAGAGTGTAAGACCAGTTCAAAATATTCAATGCTCAATACAGAAACGTTATGTTTTAGCCTTTACAGTCATGGGCGAGACTGCTGATCTGGACAGCTGCCCAGCCGACGAGGAGGGTAAGCTACAAAAGGTCTGCGCCAAAGAATCCGGCCATTCACAGACTGCTGTGTTTATGCATATTGAGGGAAGGTTGAGTGGAAGGACTAAGAGTGGGATAGAAAAAGGTGAACAAGCACTTTAGCGCACGTCACCTTTCTTCCTTCCTTCCTTTCACTGACAAACTTTGCAGAGATGCTGATTTCATTTTCCAGCGGGACTTGGCACCTGCCCATCCGGCCAAAAGCACCACTACCTGCTTTAATGGCCTTGGCATCGCTCTGCTTGATGACCCCCATAGAAAATTTATGAGCGATTGTGAGGCGGAAGACGACAGGAAACAGACGCAACAATGCAGACGAGCTGCGATTCATGGAAAAAGAGCCCTGACAAGACGTTGAGCGCATGTACTGTGCAGCACATGGACATAGTATCCATTTTGTTGACATTTCTGTATCAAAAATACTTATATCATGTTTGAATTTTTTGAGGAACTATATTTTAAGTTTTCATTAGCTGTAAGCCATAATCATCACAATGATAGAAATAATCACTTGAAGTATTTCACTTTTTGGATATAAATTACATTTTCAATGATGCAAATCCTGAATTAAGTTTTTTTAAGGCAGAAAAGCAACAATAACCTTCTGCTGCTGCAAAACTACTACAACACATCAATATTAAAGTTCAAAAGTTTATCCGTACATTCTATTGGATGGTGTTTTGTGCTCGCAAGATAAATTTTGCAATAAGGGCCGGATAACAGCTGTTTGCTGGTGAGCTGTTTTTGCATGGGACGTTGTTTCTGTTGTTTTGCTCTCTAAAGGGTAAAACAAGCTCATGTTAGCCGGTTCATTATTCAGGCCATCTGTTCAGGTAGCTAGCCTGCAATCGGCTGCTTAACAGGAATCCTTTGCATTATAGTTTATTTTAAGAACATCAAAATGTGGGCATTGTCGAAACGGTAACTTTTAAAACCTTAATCTGTCTTTATTCTGGTAACTGGTCCATAACTGCTCTCAATTTGTGCTATCTAGCATTTGTCATATTTTCCATAATGGACTTTTTTTTGGTTTGTTTGCATTTGTGTAATCGAACACCGCTATGTGGTTATTCTCGTTCACAGATCGGGGAGCGAATACGAGTGATTCTAGACATGGACGACAAGACGTTAGCCTTTGAGCGAGGCTTCGAGTTTCTTGGAATTGCTTTCCGTGGACTGCCTAAAGTCTGCCTGTTCCCCGCCGTCTCCGCAGTGTACGGCAACACCGAAGTCACAATGGTTTATCTGGGGAAACCTCTGGACGGTTAGACGCACATTAAACATAAACTCCCGACAGGAACAGCACCGTTTTTTTTTTGGGGGGGGGGGGGGGGGAGGTTGTTTTGTTGTTGTTGTCAACAGACTTGCTAACGCCGTCTGCCCTGAAGTTTTAATGTGACGGAAGCCGAGGCAAACCTGGACATTCAAATGCGGTCCGGCTCTTCTACTCAAGGCTCAACATGACAAGACGCGGGAGGGGACACACCACGTGGAGACAGGGGGGAAAAAAACGTACGGACCGTCACGAACACGTCTCTGTGGCGACGTGGAAAGATTCCACTTTTACAGTTTTGGCTGCTGGACTGTTTTGTTCAACCGGACATTAGAGCATAGTTTGGTTTCCTGTATTTCAGATTAATAGCGCTAAACAATCGTCTACGACTTTATTTCCGCTTGAATGAGGCTCAGAACTACTCTAAACTGTGCCAGACACTTTAACATGTTCCGAATCAGCTTCGGTCGCCAGGTTTGTGCACACAAACAGGAATTTGACTTCAGTTCCACTTTGTTGTCAATGAAGACATTTTAAGTATAGATATAGAAAAAACAAACCATTTGGTGTACAAGTTAAAGCAACACTCTGATGTCCATAGTTGGATTGCAATGAAGTGAAACTGAATCATGTTTGGTATACTTTGATATAATTAAAAATGGAGGACAAGCTCTCCAGTGCATGAATTGCAGCCATAATAGTTTCTTTAAAAAAAAAAAAAAGCAACCCTCAAACCATAACGGCGCAAACTATGCCTGTCTCATGACCATATGTGTCCTTTTTAATGTGCTACTGTAGTATTACATGTTATTTATTTAGTGATTTTATCTCTGGTACTATAGACACTGTATGGTTGTATGACCTGAAAATAAAAGTCATCATGGTGCCACTATCAGGGCAAAGATTTTGTGTTCATTTCTTAGACGTTGCGGTGCAAAAGTATTTACCTACGAAATATCAATTGTTGCAATCAAATGTTTTAAACCATTGATCAAATGTTATTGTTACACCTGGATAACCTGGTTACATTTTAAAAATGCAGTCTAGAAATGATGGTTTGATTAACTGGGAGAAAAATGCTTTCTCAACCAATCTGGCCCTATGTGAAACGTAATAGCCCCCTAAAGCAGCCGGGGATGGACACACACGCACACACACACACAAACACAATTTCTGCCACGTTGCCAAACTTTGTCCCGCTTGGCTTTGGAATCCTCTCAAGAGCCTCTTTTCCACCGGCCCTACTCCACACCGCTTGGCTTTACTTGGGACGTGTTGTTTTTCAACCAACCAAGAAATGCCTAGAAGAGGGCAACCCTTCCTGGGGGTGGTTTTAGCACCACCTCCAGTCATCAGTGTTGTGCTCTCTGCCACTATTAAGCATTACTGTGTGACATTCAACACTTTAAAGAACTCTGCGAGAAACGGTAAAGAATAAAAAATTGAATCAATCATTATAAATTAAAAACACAACACAAAAAATACAAACAGTTTTATTATTATATACGCAAGAATGTCTTGAATATTTTTTTAGGATAGAATAATCCATCTGGGGATAAATATCTTTATCACACATCTGCCTAAACTAATAAAACAGAGCCCAGCTTCTCTCTGTCTGCACGTGTGTGTGTGTTCTTCTACGTGCAGCTGAGTGAGACATTTTTTTTGCTCATTTCACTAGCAAAAGGATGACTGATGTGAAAAAGTCCTCACTTTTTTTCTGAGCTAGGGGTTAGGTTTAGGGTAGGGTCAGCGTTAGGCCCTAGAAAGGCTTGAAGATGAATAGAGGTCAAGGCACGTTCCTCACTTTGTACTTTATACAAGGATGTGTGTGTGTTTGTGTGGGTGTGGGTGTGTGTGTGTGTGTGTGTGTGTGTGTGTGTGTGTGTGTGTGTGTGTGTGTGTGTGTGTGGGCATGTATAGCTATTATTGTGAGGACCAAAACTGACAGTAGACCAATGTTGTGTGGACAAATTGGCATTGTGAGTACATTTTGCAAGGTCCACACAATGCAAATTGGGCTAATGCTTATGTTTAAGGCTAAGCTGTGAAGTGATCTAAGGATGTATTCCCTTTGATTAATGCCCCCATTTTAGACGTGATTAATCTGTTATTAAACCTTTACTTAAGAAACGCTTGATAAAGATAACTTAATAAATTACAGACATATATCTAATCTTCTTTTCTTATCTAAAATTCTTGATAAAGTATTTGGTAATCAAGTATGTGAACATTTACAAAGTAATGGCCTATTTGAAGAGTTTCAGTCAGGCTTCAGAGCTCATCATAACACTGAAAAAGCTCTGGTGAAGGTCACTAATGATATTCTCATGGCCTGTACTTGTCCTGTTAGATCTCAGTGCTGCATTTAATACAGTTGATCACAAATTCTCCTAGAAAGTCTTGAGCATACTGTAGGGATTAAGGGTAAAGCATTAGGCCGGTTTAAATCTTATCTAACAGATTCCAGTTTGTTCATGTTAATAATAAATCTTCTATAAACTCTAGGGTCACCTGTGGAGTACCACAGGGTTCAGTCCTTGGACCAATTCTCTTTACTATATATATGCTTCTGATAGGCAAAATTATCCAACAGCATGGGATTAATTTCCACTGTTATGCTGATGACACTCAGCTATATTTATCCATAAATCCTGATGAATCCAATCAATTACTTTGTCTACAGGCATGTCTTGATGACATCAAAAGCTGGATGACTTTAAATTTCCTGCATTTAAATTCTGACAAGACAGAAGTTGCAATCTTTGGACCAAAGTCTGTAAAAAAAAAAATTACAGATTAATCAATCACTTAATCTGAATGGCAATACATTGGCCTCTGTTAATAAAGTAAAAGAAAACCTTGGTGTTATTTTTCACCAGGACAGACAATTTAAATCTCATATTAAACAGCTTTCCAAGGTTTCCTTTTTTCACCTCCGGAATATTACCAAAATTAGAAACATTCAAGATGGAAGATTCTTTATTGTCACTGCATGTTACTGTGGTGAAATTCCTTTGAGGACATACTCCGTCTTACGAGTACACACAACAGACAATAAACGTGTATAGCTTTTTTCTTCTTTCTTTCTTTCACATTACAGCGTGCAAAAGATAAAAGATAAAAAGGTTTGTGTCAGAGTCCGAGGGCTTTGATATCAGTCCCTTCGCAGGTGATATGAGACAGTTACGTAGATTAGTCCGTCCTTCGTGACTCATAAGTAATGAGGTAATAAGGTGCTTTGTGCAATGATTTTGAGGCTACATTTACAAAAATATGCAATCGATATTCCTGAGAGAAAAGTGTGCAAATAGGCAATATCAGTACAATGATTATAACATATGGCGGACTTTGACATATTTAATGTTAGATGGATTGTAACATATGGTTGTAACATATGATGAACATTTGATGGACAAACTCTCAGCAGGGGTCTATCGCCCCCTGCTGAGGTACCGCAGCAATAACAGTGGAGTGATTTTAGCATATGTTGGACTGCAGTCTCCCATCAGGGGGCGATATCCCTCACATCTCTTGAAAAGAAGTTGTTTCTAAGTATATTAGTTTTGGATTTAATGCTTCTGAAGCGTTTACCTGATGGGAGAGGGGCAAACATCGCATTGCCTGGGTGGGTGGGATCAGTGGAGATGTGTCTGGCCCTTCTTTGGACTCGTGCTGCATAAATTGAGTCTAGATCCTGCAGATGACATCCCACAATGCCCTGCGCTGTTCTCACCACCCGTGCTAGGTCCTTCCTCTCCTGTACTGTGCAGCTCCCATACCATACAACTATGCTGAGACATAACACACTCTCTATGGTAGCTCTATAGAAGTTCTTTAGCAGTTTAGTGGAAAGTCTGGATCTTTTTCAGTTTCCTGAGGAAGAAGAGTCCTTGTCGGGCCTTCTTCAACAGTTGGGAGGTGTTCACAGTCCAGGAGAGGTCAGAAGAGACGTGGAGGCCCAGGAATCTAATGCTGTCCAAGCGTTCCACCACCTCCCTCTGTATGCAGAGAGGAGCGTGTTCAGTCCTTCTGGACCTCCTGTAATCTATTATTACCTCCTTGGTCTTACTGGTGTTCAGGATCAGGTTGTTCTCGGAGCACCACCATGTCACATTGTGGACCTCATCCCTATAGTGGGTCTCATCATTGTTGGAGAGGAGACCCACCACAGTGGTGTCATCTGCAAACTTCACCACTGTGTTTGTGGGATGAATAGCCGGACAGTCCTGGATGAAGAAAGCAGGGCTGAGGACACAGCCATGTGGTGTATCAGTGTATCAGGATCAGTGGGGCAGATGTGTTTCCCTATCCTCACCACCTGGGGCCTGTTGGTGAGGATGTCACTGATTCAGGAGCAGAGCAAAGTGAATAATCCTATGTTGTAGAGCTTCAGAACCAGCTTGTCTGGGAGCATGATGTTGAGTGCTGAGCTGAAGTCCATGAATAGCCTCCTAATATAAGTGTTGAGATGCTGCAGATGAGTCAGAGCTGAGTGCAGTGCTAATGAGACAGAGTCTTCGGTGGAGCGATTCTTCCAGTACACAAACTGCAGGCTGTCCAGGCCAGCAGGCATGGCGTTCTTGAGTGATACTCTGTCCTGGAGTGATGCTGAAAAACTAGTCCATGCATTTGTTACTTCAAGGCTGGACTATTGTAATTCTTTACTATCAGGAAGTCCACAAAATGCAGTTCAAAGCCTTCAGCTGATCCAAAATGCTGCAGCTCTCTTGTTGATTAAAATCAACAAGAGCGATTATGTTTCTCCAATTTTAGTTTCCCTTCATTGGCTTCCTGTTAAATCAAGAATATAATTTAAAATTCTTCTTCTAACATTTAAAGCCCTTAAAAATCAAGCTCCATCATATATCAGAGCTCTGATTACCCCGTATGTTCCTAACAGAGCACTTCTCTCTCAGACTGCAAGTCTGCTGGTGGTTCCTAGAGTCTCTAAAAGTAGAATGGGAGGCAGATCCTTTAGCTATCAGGCTCCTCTCCTGTGGAACCAACTCCCAGTCCGTGAGGCAGACACCCTGTCTACTTTTAAGGCTTTAAAGCTTAAAACTTTCCTTTTTGATAAATCTTATAGTCAGAGTGGCTCATGTTACACTGAGCTACCTCTATAGTTATGCTGCTATAGGCTTAGGCTACTGGAGGACATCAGGGTCTATTTTCCTCACTCTGCTGAATTCTCCTGCTGTTCTCCAATTTGCATTGTTTGTTGTTATTTCAGCTTTTAACTTTTTGTTCTCTCTCCTTTTTCTCTTCATAGTAGGTATACCTGGTCTGGCGTTCTGTTAGCTGTGACACCATCTGGGGGTGGGGGACAGATCATCCGCTATTACCATATAACATAGAAAAGATTCCTGGATCAATGTGTGCTTCTCTGCTTTTTTGTGCCTCTGCTCTGTCTTCTCTAACCCCCTGTAACGATTCAAGTGTGGACCCAATATTCAGCCAGACAAACAGTGTGCCGATAAAAGATAATTTATTTTCTGACATGCAGGGAAAACAGGAACCAGAAAACCTGATGCTGGCAGAGAATCAAACAAACGGAAAAACAAGAATCCATAATCCAAAAACAGTCCAGGGTCAAAAATGAAAAGACTTAAAGGATAAACTAGGAACAGCGAGCTCAACTAGTCCAGGCACAGAATCAGGTCAGGTAAACAGGTAGCAGGAAACAGGATGGCTCAGAACGCTGGAAACAAATCAGAAAATGATCAACAGGCAACTTGAATGCTGGATCAGACTCACCGAGAAACTAGAGCAGACAATCTGGCCCTGATGGCTGGACTGAACAGGGATTATATGGAGGTGGGACAGGGTGAAACCAGTAAGAGATAATTGCAGGCGGGGTGGAGCAGAGCAGGTGTGTAAAGAGAGTAATCAAGCCAGCCATCAGAGCCGAGATCCAAACAGAAACAAAAGCAAGCCAGAAACCTGAATAATAACAGAAAAACCAGGAGGAAACTCAAAAACACAAAGACTAAAGCAGCAAACAAAAACCCAAACCGTGACACCCCCAGTCGGTCGAGGCAGATGTCCGTTCACACTGAGCCTGGTTCTGCTGGAGGTTTTTCCTTCCTGTTAAAGGGAAGTTTTCCTCTCCACTGTCGCTTCATGCTTGCTCAGTATGTGGGATTGCTGCAAAGCCATCAACAATGCAGACGACTGTCCCTGTAGCTCTACGCTCTTTCAGGAGGAGTGAATGCTGCTTGTCAAGACTTGATGTAATCTGTTGGGTTTCCTTAGATAGAACCTAGGCCTGGGCGATAAAATTGATTTAATTGATTAATTCGAATGTACAATCTTTTAAGATTTAATTTTTGGAAAATCTGGATTTCATTTAAACAATGCACTCATTAGGCTTCCATGAAGAGAATAGAATGCAATGCTGAATATATGTTTAGGAAAATATATTGTCAAAATGTTGTAAAGAGGAAACTTTTTCTACCATAATACGACGCACTTTAATTTACTCATTTACTTATTTTTTTCTGTTAGTTTGAATTTACATTGTGTAATACCACTAGCAGCATCTTGTTTTATAAGCACGTTTCACAGCTTATATTTAGTTGCACTTTGAATTCAGGTCAACTCCCAGACAAAATACTTGACATAAAAGCAAGTTTTAAAAATAATTTCTGTTTTTTTTTGTGAAACAAAAAGGAGGGAAAAATCGATTCATTGGATTTGGTATATTAAAATCTGAAATTGTATCTTTAAGCCATATCACACAGTCCTACTAGAGCCTTTCAGAAATCTGAATGCCTGTTAGCTTGTGATTACTGTTCCAAGCTGATCACAACCCCAGAGTTGATTTACTTGATGGCAAAAGACCAGCGTTTGGTGGCAAATCATGTTAATGTTGATGGCCGTAAAGTGAAATCTGAGAACATGCACAAGAGAGCTGAGCTCAAAACCACTCACATGGATAGTAGATGGTAAGTTGTGTAGAAGACATTTACATTAGCTTATATCGGCATTGATTGATCTGTGTTTACGGTATAAAATCGCAATGGTCAATACATCAAAATGTGCAAAATCACAATTGCAAAGGACTGCAACTCTTCATCTTCACAACTGATAAGATGCTAAACCTCAGAAAGTGATGGCAACATTGTGGAGATGGTCAGAAAGGACAAGCATGAGGGGGAATGTGTCTTAATTGCAATCAATATCGTAAATGATGCATGACGGGAGATCATGAGTCACAGCTGCCACAGTCATTTCAGCTCTGCTTTCGTGTCAGTTTTAGTTTTAGATTTAAAGGCATAAAGAAGGATATTTAAAGGTCTTTTTGTTTTTGAGAAATACACATTTTTGTGATAAAATCTGAGTTGAAAACCAGAGACCAAACCTTGCAGTAAATGCTATGAGTCAGTCTCACTGGACTCATTTTCTCAAAGTGGAGAAGGCGTTGCAAAAGGCAGTGAGTGGAACAGCTCGAGCATGGAGGTTTGGCCACTTCAGTTGCTGACACTTATTGTGTGCTTTTATCGACTTGAACTGCTTTCCTTTAGGTGACTTTAAATTGTCTTCCACAGCCTTTTAGGTCTAGTCAAAGTGACCTCCGACAACACTGTGTCAGAAGTGAAAGCTGCCAGTCTCTGCGTGAAATACCCACTGAAACTACACCTTCTTTTGCTGAGATTTCTCAGTCAGTCTGAGTTGAGTGGCAGAACTGTGGGAGCCACGTGAGGATTGGTCCAGACGTATTTCAGATCAAAATAAGGTTCTATAGTGGTGATGAAATGGGACAGGGTCAGGTGCTTTTTAGCCTTTTAATGAATTCTCTTTATACATCCTTTGTTGAGGAGAATTAGTGCAGAATCTTTTTTCTTTGTATTGTTTGTTAGTGGTTCTTTTTACTTTGCAATAAATTATACATCTTATCTATGATTACATTGGGGGCCAGTACAGATTTTTTTAAATGTAACTCTTTCATTTTAACTGCAGTATAATCATTTTAGTGTTGATTATTAATAAATCTTGATTGGAATAAATTTACAGTAATCTTCTTGCTTCTATCATTTGTAAAAGAGGTCAAGAGTTCCGACCAAGGACCTTCTCACTGTGAGGCAACAGGCCCGGCAGCGGCACCCAGTTCTTGCTTTTTAAAGCATTTTCAATTTGTATCTAGGCTCACGATGCGTGAATGTAAACTTCAAACTGGAACTGTTTCAGCCCATCATCATAAGCCTTAGACAGAAAACTTTTGTTACCTCATCTTCTGCATCTCTGGGCAATACAACTAATTGGTTTGTATTAAAAACACACACACGGTAAAGGGTTATCCAACATCAAAAGGTTACAGATGGATTCTTACATCTCATGTATTGACCACTGCAAAGTTAAACAGGTAGAAGGTGGGGGAAAAGTGTTTTTACATGCAGTTTCTCAAATGACCAATAGGGGTTGCAAATGCTTTAAAGCAGGGGTCACCAACATGTTGCCCCCGGGCATCAGGTAGCCCCCGAGGACCATATGTGGTGCCCTCAACCCTGTTCAAAAAAATAGCACAACCCTCCAGTGAGCTGCATTTAAAATGTTATTTTATTTAGTTGTTCTTGCTTTTTATTCATACTTGTATTGACATAGATTTAAAATGATAAATGCATTAAAATATGTTTATATTACATAAAGTTAAGGTGAGCTCTGACTCTTCTAGTTCAAAGGTCAGTACAGGTTGCCCTTCGTATGACACAGTACCAATGAAGTAGCTCTCGACTTCTAAAAGGTTGGTGACCCCTGCTTTAAAGTACAGGGCCATGTTAGGAGCCCTCAGCCCTTGACAAGGCCATCCCAGGTTCGAGTCCCGGGCCGTGGACCTTTGTCTTCCCCCCGTCTCTCTCACCTCCCATTTCCTGTCAGTCTACAGTTAAATAAGGACTATTAGTGCTAAAAAAAAATTAAGTACTGTATATGACACTCTGCTCCACATTACCAAACAGTGCAAAATCTATTGGAGGGAAAAACACAGACATAAAAAAAAAACAATCATGCAGTTCATTTGGATGGCATTCCTTTGCCTTCCTGTACTCTTCTTAGGCGAAGACCATAAACCTTTACCTAACCAAATTTTATAGTTTTCTGAGTGGAAAGAGAATGAATGGATTGAGCACAAGAGTTACATTCTTTCATCTTCTATACCCACTACATCCCTGCTGTGTTGCTGTTATCCTTCTCCATCAGTCAGTGGAGGAGAGTCAGATTACACCCTGCACTTGTGGCCGTTCTATCACAGGGCAACACAGAGACAGACAACCATGCATCCACCTACCCTCCTTATTTATTGATCTGTGATTAACCAAACCTGGATATTTTTGGACTGTGGGAGAAACCCAGAATACCTGGAGAGAACCCACACATGCAGGGGAGAACATGCAGAACGACGCCAGGACCTGTCCAGAAGCAGATCAAGCGTGTGTGCGTATGATGCACTCCCATTCTGGTATCTGTAACTATATTACTTGGTGGTTCATATTTAATCTTATGCACTCAAAAATAAATAAATAAAGCTCAACCTCTCAGGTGAAGTATTGAGAATAAAATGAAATTGTACGGACTGCAACATCATGTGATTAGATTGCAATGACTACAGTATCAGATAGATAGCAAAGGCAGCAGTACAGGCATGCAGGTCTCATGTCAGGAGGCAGTGAGACAGAAAGTCATATGATGTAGAAGAGTGCTACATCCTGTGTCGGCATGTTTGACCCCTCCCTTCCTGGACCTGCCTAACCCCTGTTAAACCCAGTCAAGTACTAGTAAAACCATCTTATGCGTTTACAAGGCGTCCTCGGTTTTTCTTAAAATCTCCCCTTCGTCATAATTGTCAAACCCTCCAGGAGCAATCACAACATACATTCAATCATTACACTCTCTGATGCAATTTTCTTAATGTGCTATCTGTTCTCAAGTGAAATCATTTGCACACCCATAATGAGGTGGTTAAGGTAAGTTATCAGCAGGCTGGCTCTGGTGTGGTTTAAGGGGTTTCCACAAGCCCTGCTGAACCAGAAGGTTGAATGTAGGAGGGTAGACGAGTGGGTGAGAAATAAAAATATATATTTTTTAAATGTTTCCTTCCAGCAGATGGCAGTAATTGCCATGCTTTGTAACAATGTAACTTACTTTGAACCGCTGCGATAAAGAGCATCGAATAAAACAAATAAACTCTGCAAGATGACAATATAAGGGCTGCTGATGATGCTGGGAAATCAATGAACAACATTTTAAATGAATGAATATTCGTGTTCACTTTGAAAACAAATGTTTTCATAGGTTTTTTTTAGGATCTGCCCACTCCTCACCTCTGTCATGAGACTATGCACTTTCCCTCTCACACCTCCTCCTCGGCTGCCAACAAAAGAGTTCAAAGCTAACCCTACCATGACTCGCTTCGTGATGCTCCTAAATGCCCCAAAATACTATCGTCACCACATCCTTTCATGAAGGCGAGGGTACGGTTAAGTCCAAAATCCCTTATACCCTTGGGAGATTTATGTTCAAAGTAGTGCTGTTAATCGATTCAAAATATAATCAGATTAAGTACACTGGGGCTGTGATTATAATCACTACTAATGACAATGTTTAACTTTGTAAGCTTTAAAAGTAAACATAAAGGTTTTCAAAAATAAGAAAAAGAAAAAAGGCCCAAGACATTGAAAAAGGGTTTTATTGTCTCAAATATGTCTGAAAACTGTCAGTTTTCCAGGTTTTCATATTCATAAAGGTTTAAAATGACAAATTTTTGTCTCCAACATTAACATTTAGAAATGTTAACTATGTTAACTCAAATGTCTTATTAAGCATCATTTATGTCATCAAAACATGTGAACAGTAAAGTAAGCAGACCTTATGACTAACTATGACGACGTAATGAGAAAGTGATCTCTGTGTGTAGGTTTGCATTTGCCTATTTGGTTTCCTGGTTTCTCAACTTGTGGGGAGCCCACATGTTCAACGTTTGCTTAAGTGCAGTTGTGTGCTAATAGCGTGTTCTTTATTATGCGTTCAATACTTCTACGCTTTTAACGTGATTTCAAGAGAGGTTATGATTTTTTTTTTTTTGGAGTTGAGCGGATTTTACGTTGAGTTTGGGCTGGAAACTGTCAGATCTGGCAACCCTGAGTGCCGCTGACCACCAGTGTAGTGGACATGGGTCAGTACTCACTCAGGGCTCTGCCTTCTTCTGCTCCAGAGTATTGTCTGTGGATAATCCTTCATCAGACTGACTCTGACCCTATGAGCAGAAAGGCCATCTTTTCCTTTGGTGGCTCTGGCTCCATTTCATCTATGGGGGCCTGTTATGTAGGTTCTCGGGCCATCATCTCACTCATCTTTTTCACATGTCTCCCCTTTCTTCCCGGGACATGCATCTGAGGTCCTTAA
Source organism: Fundulus diaphanus (assembly GCA_037039145.1). Taxonomy (NCBI): domain Eukaryota; kingdom Metazoa; phylum Chordata; class Actinopteri; order Cyprinodontiformes; family Fundulidae; genus Fundulus; species Fundulus diaphanus. The sequence continues at coordinate 32,756,774 of CM073137.1, forward strand.
ATCTTGGATCCAAAGTGGCTGCTACCTTTAACCAGCTCAGATTAAATATCTCTTTTTGTTTGTTGACCGCTGATAAAAAAAAACAAAAAAAGCAATCTGGACAAATCCCATCTGCAGAATCACAGGCCAATCTTCAACCTTCCATTTATCAGTAAAATTATTGAAAAAGCTGTGTTTGAACAGTTAAATGGCTTCCTTATAATGACCAACCGGTTTGATGTTTTTCAGTCCGCTTTCCGTGCTCGTCACAGTACAGAGACCGCCCACGTCAAATTGTTCAATGACATCCACATAAATACAGACTGTGGAAGAACCACAGTGCTAGTTCTGTTGGATCTCAGCGCAGCGTTTGACACTGCTGACTATGACATATTATTAAAGTGACTGGAGAGCTGGGTCGGGCTCTCTGGTACAGCACTCAATTGGTTCAAATCCTACCTAAAGAACAGGGACTTCTTTGTGTCAATAGGTAACTTCTCATCAGAGCAGACAAAAGTCACATGTGGGGTACCCCAGGGTTCAATCCTGGGACCCTTCAATTATATATATACAGGACTGTCTCAGAAAATTAGAATATTGTGATAAAGTTCTAATGCAATTAAAAAACATGAAATGTCATACATTCTGGATTCATTACAAATCAACTGAAATATCGCAAGCCTTTTATTGTTTTAATATCGCTGATTATGGCGTACAGCTGAAGAAAACTCAAAAATCCTATCTCAAAATATTTGAATATTTCCTCAGACCAAGTAAAAAAAAAATTATAACAGAAAAAACAAAATCAAACATTTGAAAATGTCCATTAATGCACTCATTACTTGGTTGGGAATCCTTTTGCACAGATTACTGCATCAATGCGGCGTGGCATGGAGGCAATCAGCCTGTGGCATTGCTGAGGTGTTATGGATGCCCAGGATGCTTCAATAGCGGCCTTTAGCTCATTTGCATTGTTGGGTCTGGTGTCTTTCAGCTTCTTCTTCACAATACCCCACAAATTCTCGATGGGGTTCAGGTCAGGGGAATTGGCAGGCCAATCAAGGACAGTAATGCCATGGTCAGTACACCAGTTACTGGTGGTTTTGGCACTGTGGGCAGGTGCCAGATCTTGGTTGTGCAGCGTTTCCTGCCACATTTCCCCCTTCCAACACTTTTTGTGAATGTGCTTTGAAACTGCACTCTGTGAACAGCCTGCTCTTTGAGAAATTTCTTTTTGTGCCTTACCCTCCTGATGGAGGGTGTCAATGATGGTCTTCTGGACAGCAGTCAGATCAGCAGTCTTCCCCATACTTGTGATTTAGTTTACTGAACCAAGCTGAGTGTTTTTCAAGGCTCAGGAAACCCTTGCAGGTGTTTCGAGTTAATTAGACGATTCAAGTGATTAGTTGAATAGCCTACTATATACAGTACTTTTTCACGATATTCTAATTTTCTGAGACAGTCCTGTATATACCACTAGCTGAGGTTATAACGAGAAAGGAGATTAGTTACCGTAACTACGCAGATGTTACACAGCTCTACATTACGATGTCAACAGGTGACTCTGAACCCATCTATCCACTGAACGGATGCTTAGAACAAATCAATGCATGGATGTGCCAAATCTTTCTCCAGCTGAACAGCAATAAAACTGAAGTTTATATCTTTGGATCTAAAGAGGGGAAAAAGGAGTCAGCACGCAGCTTCAGTTATTACAACTACAAGCACAATCAGGCCCGAAATTTGGGTGTAATGATGGAATCAGATCTGAACCTTCAAGGACACATTAAGACAGTTAAAGTCAGCCTTCTATCACCTGAAGAACATTTCCAGTATTAAAGGACTGATGTTCTAACAAGATCTAGAGACACTCATCCATGCGTTTATCTTTAGTCGCATTGATTACTGCAACGGTGTCTTCACAAGTCTGCCCAAAAAATCAATCAGACAACTGCAGCTGACCCACAATGCTGCTGCTCGCGTTCTTACTAAAACCAGGAAGATAGAGCACACCAGCCCAGTTCTGAAGTCCTTACACTGGCTTCCTGTAACTCAGAGAGTACTTTAAAATACTTATTTTAATTTATAAATCACTGAATGGCTTAGCACTAAAATACATTAAAGCCCGTTGTTGCTGTATCAACCCTCCAGACCACTCACATCTTCTGCTTCTGGTCTACTCTGCATACACAGAAAAGAGAGAGATCTGATTGGCTGATCCACCACCTAAACAGTGGAGGAAATTAGCACATATACTTCTTTAACAATCATACAATTAATATGTCGTTAAGATAAACTCTATCATCCCTATAGAGGGAAACCGATTAGTTTCAGTGGCCCAATGGGTTAAAGGTGCGGCTCTAACGTCATTTTATTGAGGATCAATAAATAATAGAAAAAAATATTGAATAATCATGAGTAAAAATTGGAGAAAGGGCACCATGTTCATAACCCCTGTCCTAAAAGATAGCGTCACACCTAGCAATGGGGTCAACCACACCTGCTTACTAAGATAAAGATGTGTGTCGTCTCCTTACTCAGAGTTGTTCTCAGCAGCTCTCTCCATTACTCTTAAGTTAAGACTCCTAAACAGGATTGTGGCCTTTATGGATAATTTTACCCTGAAAAAAGAATGGTTTGATTCCATGATTAAAATGCAAATTTATTATGTTATTGGTTTATGTACGCTTCTTAACTGAACTGATTTTGAAGGTAATGCATGACAGATTGTGATGCTACACTGAACCACAACTTTGAAAGACTTTTTTTGTCATAAACAACCTGATAGAATCCGATTTTCTCTAAATCACCAGTTTTTTCTTCCACTATTTCTTACAAGACATGTTGGCATTTGTGCAAAAATATAGCGAGAGATTTTTCTTGAATACGCATTCTCCGAGTTTGCCTCCGAGCCAGGCAGCCAAGTAAGTATGCACATTCTGTGACGCGGGTAAAACTCGTGCTGCCACCTAATTTTGATCAGCCAGAACTGAGAGCCTGAGATATCCTGTGTGAAAACAGGAAGGAATCACTAACAAATGAACCCTCCAAGGACAGAAACAGCACTTCCTGATTCCCAATTCCCCTTTCTTGCACCCATTAGACTTCAAAGGAGCAACTACAGAAGACCTCTAAACTCTTAAACTTGATCAAGTAAGAGCGCTCAGGCTGATTTTCAATAAGAAGACGGAAACACACAGTGTGTGGAACTTTAAGGATAGATTTAACAGATTTAACATTAAGGATAACATACATGGGGAGTGTGCTGCAAGGAGATGGCTTAGTTCATTACTGGGGTCCAATCGCTTTTGTTTTGTTGCATTTCCTGGTCCAGAAGTATTGTGATCCTTCAACATCATACTTTACTCTGAACACCGAGTACATCTGCTCGTATGCATATGTGTTTCAGCTTCTGTGTGAGGCCGAAAATAAGGCAGGAAGGGTGTGTGTATGTTGAGTGGTTTCCTTTCTAGAAGCTTGACTGATCAGAAAGAGCAGAGGGTGTGAAGGGTGTGTTCTCATTGGGTTTTTGTGGTGGCACTTGTGCTGCCAGTACTAGTTGTCTATGTAACAATGCAACTGGTACGGTGTTACAAATAGAGAGAGAGAGAGAGAGAAAGACGGAAGAACCAAACGTCCTGCTTGTTAGCAGTTGAGCCTGCACTCACCTTCCTGTGGCTCGGATCTTGAGAACCTCAGTGTGATTGCAACTTGTCCATGTGACTTGGTTTCCGTTGCCTGCCTGCTTCCGTGAAGAGTAAAAAAAAAAAAAAAGGGGCACTAACGCTTCAGTCAGAGTAGAGTGTTGCAGCTGTAAGTCACACACACATGAGCTCTTTCTACAACGGCAAGTCACTCAGCGATATGGTCAGGGGATCAACCGTCAGTGGCTTGGGAAATCCACATCTAACCACCAGTGTAAGTAAATGCACTATGCTCTAATCAACCACTGCAGCATTCAATGAGACACAGCTAAAAGGAGCTCATTTAAAGGATGCCGAATGTTTAATCTTTGCTGTTTAAGCAGAATCCAGGCGTAGTATTCTCTTGAGGACCCTGCAAACATATGTTGCTTGCATTTCTTATATCAACTAGTTTCAGCACTAAGACAACACAAATGTCTTTTAAATATGAAGTCAGGGATGGATTGAGTTTGTATTTATTTAAGGGATTTACATGCGGGGTTCGTGCCTTCCATTATCTCAAATTGTACGGTAGAGTATTTTTATCCAGCTAATAGTTTCATCACTACCAGGCAGTGTTATGTCCAGCAACTGCCTTAGCCGACTTGTTTACTTTGTTTGTTGAGCAGTGGTCATGTGTGACAAACCGTACCGCCGCAATGGTGCAGTCATTGGTGAGCGATAAGAACAGCAGCAAAAAGCGGTAACAAGTAAAACTGAAAATAATTTCCCATAGAAATGTCTCCGTCTTGTAAACATGTCAGTGATAGAAATGCATAGATTAACAATGCGTGCAGACAAAAGGGGAACACAAAACCTCCCTATTCCAAACGCATGACGGCGGTTTTAGAAGAAATTCGGGAAATTTTAGCAAAGCTGCTGTTCTCACGAAATAATGTACCAATTTCTGCTTTCTGAGATAGGGTCTAAATTCTAAAATTCTAAATTTCTGAAACATGCTACATTGTCATCAGAGTATGGATTAATGAAAACATGTTTCAGGCAGCGTACAACAAAAATATTCAAACTACCAGCAAAAGATGTACGAACCAGACATTTCAGGCATGCGTTTTGATCTGACAATACATTAGTTTTGTGCGACTGGAAAAAGTGGAAAACACAAACTTATGTAATTTACAAAAAAAAATAATTTACTATGCTATATGAATTTTTTTTTTAGAAAGAGGCTGAAGCCTAGCTTGGACAGTTGCAAAAGCATGAGACTTTGAACATTTTAATCAACAGTTTAATGTGAGTTATCTCATTGTTTTCCTTTAATTTTCCCCCACAACTGAGAAAGTGCATGGCTGATGAAGCTACCCTTGAGCAGTCTCAGCCATCTTTCATGTATCGCGGACTTTTGATTGTCAGTCAGAAGTCAATACAGCATTTATTTCATGGTAAACACAAAATAAACTAATATGGAGAGTCATCCCTTTGTTCTTTTGTCATTTCTTTAACAGCGAGGATGATAAAATGCCAGTCCAAGGTCTTACTCCTATCCTACTTTGCTTGTTGGCCATGTGGAGAATCCTGACCCCAGTCTCAAGTTATCCACAACACAGCCCATGCCAGCTGGTAAGATACATTGCTTTCACCTAGCTTAACCATTACACATGTTTAAATCATAGAATGGCCGGGTTAGAAGAACTCAGCAAGTGGTGTAGAAAAGGCTGCATCAAAAAGGTCGAACTATACAGGGATATTTAATTCATGTTATCTTTGCCAGACACTATTTGACTTTCTAGAAATCCTTAGGAACTTGTTTCTAACAAATTAAACAATGAATTAAAGAGCTTTCAAGCTACTGGCAAGATAGCCCCTCTGCGGCATAGCGGGGCAAGTCTGTGATATGTGGGACCTGGGTTTGAATCCCAGTTGCATCAAGAATGGCATCCGGCATAAAAACTCTGCCAAGTCTGTGTGCACATTGTAACGACTCATTGTGGTGACTCCCGAATAAAGGAGCATTAAAATAACAACAAAAAAAACAACAACTTTAATACTAACTACTGACAAGACTGAAATGGTGAAAAGGGATTTATAAAGCAACACATATATGCACACAAGAAAAAAAATTAAAACAGCTAAAGCACTGTTATTAAAGATAATAAAGTACTAATAAACACTCCAGGCACTTATTTAGACAAAGAATATACCATAAAATGCTACTGAGAGAATTGTAAAGAGCTGACATAAGAGGGGTAGCATTTTCTCTGTTTAACAGTTATTTATATTCACAGCGGCTGGGGATTTTATGTGAGGTTCCCCAGGGTTCAGTGCTGGGACAAATGTTATTTCTTTTGTCTAATTTTCTTTTTTTGGGATTCACAAACTTTTACTGAATTAAACTGAACTTTGTATGTTAATGTGATTTGTAAAGATTTTACATTGCTAAAATTTGTACAGTTAATCAATGACACTTAAAGCACTTAAAGCAGCAATTTCAAACAATGAGAGAGGAGATAAACAAGCTCAAGAGAAAAAAATATATATTTAAGTAACCCAACAACCAAACCAAATATTTCTTATTTTTCAAAAGGAGTATGTGAAATAAAATGTCTTGGAGTAGACAGTAAACTATGGGGGAAAAAATATTCCAAGATGCCAGAGCCAGTAGTGTTGATGTACAAAGTGAAAGGCGCATTCATTCAGGATGCCTTATGTATTTTATACTGTTCTTTATTATTTCTTATTAAATCAGTATCAGCTTCATTTGTCAGGTATGTGTACACATACAAGGTACTTTTTTGGAAGTTTGGGGAATCAAATAAAACTAATACTAATTCAGTTTTTATTCTTAAAGAGAGTTATAAGTATTTTAAGTAAAATGAGTTATAGAGAGATAATAAATGCATTTTTTTGTCATTAAATACGTTAAGGTATCATGACTTTTTATTTGTTGTTTCTAACTGATGATTGACATCATTACCTTTGGATCTTATTTAGTCTGTTTTCCTTATATGGCCTGACTAAATAATTAAAAACTAATAACTAAAATATTTGCATATTAAATTGAGGACAGTGGGGCGTAGTGGTGGGCCAAGGGTAGCGCACGTGACCCATGTGTGGGGGGCCTCAGTCCTCGGTGCAGCTGTCCTTGGTTTGAGTCCCGGCCTTAGGACCTTTGCCACATGTCTTCCACCTCTCTATCAACCTCATTTCCTGTCAGCTTACTGTCAGATAAAGGCCACTAGTCCCAAAAAAAAACAAAAACAAACTGATGACAGTAAAACATTCACATAAAATAGATAAATACATTATTTTAAGTTGTTTACATCATGTTAATTGTTACTATGTTTTAGCTCAGACTTCTTTAGTTCACACAGGTTGGAATGTTGTAAATTACCTTGTTAGCATTGATCCTTGTTATATGATATTATACCTACCTACCTATTTTATTTACCTACACCTTAGCTATCTCATATACCAATAAGGCCTGTACATTGCATGCAAGAATAGAGCAAGTTGTTGGATCACTCAATGTGGCAGTAAACATCTTACTACCTTGGAATTTTAAATAAAATAAAATAAAATTTAAGTGCAGAAGGAATGTTGACAAAATATCTGGGTTTTACTGAATAAAACACACGTTTGAAACTTCTAACCAATCGCAAAATAGCTGTCATGCACCATATAGGGAAAAGGTTCTGCCCAGATGTTGTGTTGAGGACACAACATCGCACCCGCGGGAGAAAGAACACATGTCTTGGTTCTTGTGGAGAATAAACGGGCTTTCCCTAGAGAGACGCTTCGTTTCCTCTACTTGGGGGGACCAGATCAAACCAGCAATTTAAAAATAATATCTAACATAAAGTGCAATATCTCCTTTAAGATGGGTTGGTCGCTTTGCATTGCCTAAAATGTGAAGCTAGCTTTGTTCAAGGACACAACAGCTTTAGCATCTTTAAACAAAGTATGTTTTTACTGAAATATTGAAGGACATGTCAAGTCTAGAAACCCAAGGCCAACTTGTGTACATGTATTTACATTGTCTAAAGCAGTTTTTTTTAAATATAAGCAGAAATTATACAACTTAAAGTGGTGGCCAAGTGGTTAGGGAGCCTGGCGTTTGGAGAGGCCCCGAATGTCGGCGGTTTGAAACTGTCACTCTGGGTCCTTGAGCCGGACGCTTGACCACAGATCGCTCCCTGGGCGCCACTCAGTGTGGCAGCACACTGTAGCCTAAGGGATGGGGTAAACACAGAGACAAATGTCCTCTCTGAGCGACTATAAAAGAAAATATAATTTCTTTAATTTCTTTTTAATATGACAATTCATAAACTTTTTTAGTTATCTTGTACTAAATCGTCATGAATCGTTTACACTGTCTCTCAGATACTAAGGTAAATTTGCACACGCCTTAGCCACTTCGTGATGCCACTGTCCTGTTGTGCAAATTGCACATTATATTATTGTGTGTTCTGTAAACAGGCTGTTAAACCGGAATATTTCATCTTATTCATTACCTAACCATATCAATAATCATCATGCAAAGTAATTCAAAAAGCTAAGAGAAAAAGTTTTACCATGCAGCTGCTCTTTAACCCAGCATTATGCATGTATAAGCTGCCAGAGGGCTTCTGGTGTTGCTAAAAAACCTGGTTTGATGCTAAACGCTACAATATTGGTTTTTAACAAACCTTTTCATCATGTGGAAATGTTTACTTCTCTAAAAATTTGGTTGCCATTTCAAATAGACCCAGATTTTTGGGACTTTGTTAGTTCATTCATCTTCACCCCTAGAAACACAATGCAAAAACTTAAACCTGTGTTTTTGTTTTCTCTACAGGTACAAAAAACAGCTGTCTGCAACAATGGCAAACTCTCATCTATGCCCGAATTACCGCCTGAGAACTTGGAGGAGCTCCAACTAAACTACAATCAAATCAAAACACTACAGGACATTCTTCAGTACCCATCACTCATCACCATAAGTTTAGCTTGCAATGGTCTGGAGAAAGTACAACCGAATGTTTTCCAAAATTCTAAATCGTTAGAAAACCTAAACTTTGCAAATAACAACATCAACATTGGCTATGAAGAAACCAGCGCTGCATTAAGAAAGCTACATGCTCTTAGATTTCTAGATCTCTCTGAGAATGAGCTTAACGATGAAATGGCTTTTTCTCTTCTTCAAAATTTATCATCCCTGGAGTACCTGAATCTTTCCGGAAACCTCTTGAGGAGATTGGATGAGACCTCGTTCAGTGATCTTCACAACCTCAAGGACCTCGATCTTCAAAGAAACAGGATGTTTGAAATTGACAGTGCCTTCGGCAGCAACCCAAAGCTTCAGAGGCTCAACTTGGCCTTCAACTATCTGCCTTGCCTGACAGACTTCAACATGACTCAATTGGTTGTTCTCAATGCCAGCTACAACTCCATCGAGTGGTTTATCTCAAGGCAGGACCTCAACGAGACGTTCCAGCTAGAGACGCTCGATCTGTCAAACAATAGACTCCTCTTTTTCCCATTCTTGCCAAGCCACAGTAGATTACAGAACCTTTATCTCTCCCACAACATGCTTAGGTTCTACGAACACTTTGCAGACAATAATACACTCCAAAACTCAAGTGTTGAGTTCTACAATCTAAAAAAGCACATGAAAAACGTGACTGCTCAGTTGTGGGACGATAATCTTCATGGTGATATTTCTTCTCTGGACACTTTAGATTTGAGAGGAAACCAGGTGGATTACTTCCCTGATGGATTTATCAAGAAAATGTCCAGCCTGTCGAGACTCCGAATGAGCATGAACTGCCTAGAAACGCTCAATCTCACATCAGAACAGTTCTTTGGCAGCTTGTATGAGCTGGATATTAGCAACAACAGACTGAACCAGATTTCAGCGGATGACGGGTCACTCACCATGCTGGGCAATCTCACTTACTTTAACCTGAGTCGGAATAATCTAGAGGAGCTACCTTTTGGACTATTTTCTTCATTGCCAAGAATCCACTCCATAGATCTGAGTTACAACGACATTGGCATTTGCCTGCCAGATGAAATAAATACCAATGTAAGCATACTCACACCTTGCTTGCAATGGAACAAGATTGAGTCCCTCAGGCAGCTTTACCTTAAAGGTTGCAACCTTGAAACTGTCCCAACTTCTGCATTCACAGGGTTGTCTCTAACACACCTAGAACTGTCTGACAATCCTGGAATCGATGTCCAAGATTCATTGCAAAGCTTAAGCAGGACGTTGCAACATCTGGGCTTAGGAAACACTCAAATACAAGATATTGACCTCTCCCATTTCCGAAGTCTAAAGTCGCTTAACCTTTCAAAGAACTCCCTTTCCGTTATTACTTCTTCACTTCATGAGATTGACCTGAAAATTCTGGACATAAGGGACAATAGACTGTCAACCATCCCCTCTGGTCAAGCTCAGTCACTGGCCTCAAAACTTCACACTATTTTCCTCACTGGAAATACGTTCAACTGCTGCCAAACAGAGTGGTTTAGGACATTTGAAAGAGCAAAGACGGTTAATATGGTTGGAAAATCAGATATTGAGTGTCAAGTTGGCCCAGCAAGGACTCACAAACTGCTGGACTCACAGAGTCTTTCTTGCTCGGACGCCGAAGAATCCATCCTGTGGTACATCCTGCTTCTCGTACCCATTTGTCTTTTTGTAACTGGAATCTCTATTGTTGTTTTCCTTACCTACAAGCCCAAAATCCTTCAAACGTCAATCAAAAAAAAGTATTTGAAGCCCACGTCCTACTGATACTTTATAAACTCCAAATGTGAATGCATTTTACATGTAATGTTGAAAGGGAACGGAGTAGATGTTGAAAAGGAAATAAAAAAAAGCCTTTTAAAGACGTCCACAGAAATAATTACTCCTGCAAAGGCGGGTTTAACTGTTTCACATTGTCTTGTATTGCTCATTGAACTGTGGTTGAAAACCAGCCCGAATCCTAATACCTTCATGTAAAACTGTGGCTGCATTTTTGTGGGTCTCGGTTTGTCAGTGTGTGGGTGTATGTGTGTGCATGTGTGTGTGAAGATATGCAGAAGTAGTGTGATGCAAGCTGTTGCTATAAGCAGCAGAGGAAACATGAAATTTCCTGTTTTGCTAAGATGTGCAGCAACTGCCCAGTTCTGTATCTCAAAGAGGAGGGGTTTGTGGTTTCCTTCCCATCAGAGAGACTAAGACGCATCATCGACACATGATTCCAGCTCGGTGAAACGTGTTAAGAGTTACTCTGGACCCCTGCACGTGCCGTGCGACCTGTGTCAACACAATATCTCTGCACGAGATATATTAACCTAGCTCTGAAGCAACAGCTCAGCAAGGCTCTATGTTGCTCCGAAGCAAGCAGCGGAGCGTCTGCTCACTTTTGCGTGTGACTGTCGTTGTGCAGTAGCGGGGAGGATGGTAGATAAGTGTGTAGTTGTGTAAAGTGCCGGAGTCAAACCATAAGGTAACCAAAATACCACTGTGGTGATGCTCAGGGTCATGGTGGTTGGAACATAAAAAGAGAAACCAGAGTGAAGCCTTCTCCAAGCCTCAAAACTTCATTACTTTAACACGTCTTTAACAAACTCATTACTTGCCAGTAATAATCACAACATTTCAGCTTTTGCTTGTTCTTTAAAAAACTTGTTTGGAAAAGAAAAAGAAAAAAAAGGTTTGCAAGCTGCGACATGTATTGTGGCAAATGTGGAATTTCAGCAGATTACCCAACTACAGAAGACAAATGTCAGCTTTATTTAATAGCTTAAAGGGCAAAAAACACTGCATTTGAACACAGGTTTTCCACTTCAGAGTCAATGTTGAGAATAGACCAAGTACAGCAAGGTAAGCCCACAGAACAGCGGACTAGGAACACACATTTATGTTGCATGCTGGTGAAGATTCTCAGTCATCCAGGTCATGGTCATTCCAAAAACGTTAAAAAACAAAACAACTGGACTTTTTTCGAAGTTTGAAGACGTTTCGCTTCCTATCCAGAAAGCTTTCTCAATTCAAAATGTCTGGAGTAATGTGGAGTGTGGGGTATAGGTTTGATTCCTTCCAATTATCGCCACAATCCTCACCTCCATATGGGTGATCAAAACATCGCTCTAGTAAGCCAGGCCAATAATGACTCCCCATTGCAGAGGCGTGGACCAGTTTCGGTTTAATTTGCAAGCCAACAATGACCTTAACGACTCCCCAATACTAAGGGGGTGGACCTGTTTCGGTTCAATTTGCATGTCATCTAAGCCATTACAAGGCCTTTGTTGGGCAGTACTATAAAGCTTGCAACTCCACACTACTCCAGACATTTTGAATTGAGAAAGCTTTCTGGATAGGAAGCGAAACGTCTTCGAACTTCGAAAAAAGTCCAGTTGTTTTGTTTTTTAACTTTTTTTGGAGCATTTATGTTGTGTTTTCGCTGTTAAACAGCCCAACTGTGGTTATGTGGAACAAGGTAGACACAAGTTACCAAATATACACAAAAAAATCTACTTCTTCGGGCCTGTGCCGTTTCTCACAGATGAATGCAAATAAGTTTAGAGAAGTGAAATTGGATGTGGAATGATATGTGTTCTGGCAGCAGCTTTGCACATGTGGGCAGCAAACCTTCAAATGTGTAACTAGTAGGCACGTTATAGCAGACGCAATCAGAGTCACAGAATGGTGGCATGGCCCAGCCACAGGGCTCGGCCAGAACCACTCTGGGCAGTCAATCTGCGGATGAAAAACAACTGAGGATGTCCGGGCGGTTCTGGGAACAGGACGTTAGAGGCGGATCCTTTCACAGTGGTAAAGTGGGGCCCATTCAGAAAAGTATGAGGGAGATCAATGCTGGCATCGTTGCCTAATGGTATAGGTTTTTGGTCTGTGGGGACAATTGATGATTTGTTTCTCTGTTATTTTTACAGTCAGCTTTTTTCTTTTTTTTTGCTTAGGATCAAATCAGATTTGTGGCTCCAGTCACAACCAGTACGGGTTGCTGAGGTAACGATGAACATCTCAGCTCTGTATGCGTAGCTGCTTGTAACATGTCCCTCCTATCTAGCTTTGCCTGAAATGACACCAAGCTCCAGAACGCAGGTTATCTCACATCAGTCCACTATGTCTCGCTGTCCACGTCGTCTTCTCTCTCCTTTCCTTGTGCATTGCCGCAACCTGATATGACTTCTTGCTCAATTTCATAAATTCCCCCTGCTGTCACTCTTGTCTGCACTTCCCTTCACACATATACGGTGCTTAATCACTCGCACATACTCTGTGTCGATGCGATCTCTCAGAGAGCCAAAAACCGCTGTGATAAAGTTTGTACTTCAGCAAAAATTCAACTTCTTGCGGGCAGCAATCGGTGGGATGGTCAGTGGCGTTGCTTCACCACAGGTTTGAATATCGGCTTTTTTGTGGAATTTGCATGTTTTTGCAAAGAGTTTCTGTGCTTTGATGGTGTACTCCAGACTCCTTCCACAGTCTAAAACGACACATCTGGGTCCGGTATTGCGAGGAATCAACTTTTTGTTCCGGGCAACCGTAGACCTAATAAACTACGTATTCAATCGGTCTAATTTACTTTTGATGCATAATCATCCAACTAAAATGTTGTTCTTCTTATATTAACACTGACAACGTAATGCTCACTGTGAGGTGAATTTAAACCATGATGGTTATTAATTGCTATTATCAGAGCAACACCCTGAGCAAAATCATTTCCACATACCAAAAAAATAAATAAAATGTTTTGGGGCACACAAACAAGCCCCGAAACATTGGAAGCAATGATGTTTCAACTGCTGCTTTTCTATCTTCCAGTAGATATTAGCTGTACTGCACTAATATAAGACCAACACATGCACAAACATGAACAAGTGGTGGTCTTCATTTGTTCTTTTTATTTATGGTCTCCCTACAATAGGAGTTGTTTTCTCACTCTTTTGCAGTGAGGTATTTCACTCTCTCTCACTCTCTTAATCCATCTAGAAAAAAAGCTCTCCCCAAACAAGGAAAGCTGCTGAATCCAAAGCAAATGACTCCCCCCCTCCACCCCCCTCCTGTACACTGCTATTTGTGATTGGTCATTCTAAACATAGTGGTACGTAAATGACTCACTTCCACTTAAAGAGCAAATGAAAAAATGCCCCTTCTCAATTCTATTCACCTGAGATATACTATATATATATATATATATATATATATCTGCAATAAACTGGCGACCCGGCCAGGGTGTACCCCGCCTCTCGCCTGTTGTCAGCTGGAGATAGGCACCAGCACCTCTCGTGACCCCACAAGGGATAGATGTGTTCGAAAATGGATGTGTGTGTATATATATATATATATATATATATATATATAAAAAAACCTTTTTTCCCACAGATTTTTGGGACTAAGATAACCAGAAGCTGTTTCTGAAGTTTCACTTATGGTTATATTCTGGAAACTGAAACATTTTCCCATATATAATGAGATGTTCAGTGCAGCTTATTAGTCAAGAGGCAGTTTGCAAAACTCACTTCCTCTTTACCCTTTCAGCTCTTATGACAGGCCTTTCGCACTGAACATAGTGCTTATCCAGGAGGAGGCCAAAGAAAACATGCCTTGGAAAAAAAAAAGAAGCAAAACACGTCCAATCTAAAGTCGCACTACGTATATAAAGAAAGTACCGAAAGAACGGCGAAGGTGGGTAGAATCTAAGGCATGTTTTTTGGGACAACTTGATATGCAACAGCGGATAAACAAACCAAACGTAGCCCCAAAATTGAGAGGAATGTGTGTTCGGTCAGTTATTTCTTAATTGTAACAACGCTTCTTGGCTTGGACTCTTATACTGTTGGAAAGTCTGGTGCCACATTGGTAAGGAAAACACATCTGTGGGTTGAGCAGCAGAGTTGAATATGTGGGATGCACCCATGGAAATGTGGGATGCACCCATGAAAAAGTTCTCTCTGCCAGCGATAAAACATCTTTTTCTGCTGTTGACTCTTTTTTGATGTAATTTATCAGACTGGATAACTGAAGTCTGTGGACACAGGCATTTTAACAAACTGTTCGTTTAACAAACAGTCGCCTCAGTAGTATATGGGAGAACTGTGTGTTGCCACCATAGCCTGGCAACCCCCTCATGCTGGTCACTAGTGGGTCACACACTGCTTTGGGTTGGCAGGCATGCCATTGTTCAACTAGCATTTATTGCATGTTAGCCTATGGGGGATGTGTTATTAGCTCTGGTTTAAAGAGCATCCCCAAACTGAATCCATGAGTGTTCATTAGTGTTGAAGTCGGGACAGGAGGCAGGCCATTTCATCCTCTCCACCCCTAAATTCTGGAGGTGGGCTCTAATAATCCCTGTTCTGTTGTGAACCCACACTGACATCTTGGAGGTTACAGATTGGTCTCCAATGGTTCTAATCTTGATCAAGATTAGAACCATCAGGGCAAAAGTCCAACCTAATTTTTTTCAGGCACTAGTTGGCAACTTTTATAGTAGTTGTCTGTTAACTAACCAATACAAAATTTAGATGAGTGGTTTTCTGGTGCAAACCAGTCATCTAGTAGAACCTAATCGCTAATTTGTCAATCAGCTCTGATTTCTTTGGTCATAATAGTGAACTAGTGCAACAAAAAATGTCCACTAGGTCACTGGTGTAGCTAGAAATAGCTTACAAGTAGGCCACTGACTCTAAATGTGGCTTAAGGTAAACAGGTAGCTCACAACTCATGCTAGCTAACTAGCTGAAGTTTTTTACTGGCCATACAAGTAAACTAGTTTACTAAACAACTAGTAAAACGTTCAGGTTGCAAAAGTTGACTTGTGCCCACCATTTATGTTGCACTCCATTTGCCTTGGAAAACGAAAATAGGTACTGGGAATGGGGTAAACCAGAATAAAAATCGTTCCAGTTAACACATTCGGAAAAGTCGGGATTCCAAAATAAAAACAAAAGGTTAGGATTCCAAAATGATGACGGCCAGGAAAGCCGTTGTTTTGTTTGTAGTACCTCTCCTAAATGTACTTTAAAGCTGTACTTTCTACATTCAAACACCACTTTTATTTGTACGGTTCAGCATTGCAGCCGCTACATGTAGCATTCATTTTAGACACACTCCTACAAATGTGTCTTGTAGAATAAACGTTTTATCACAGCTTCCTGTTCACGTGAGGAGCTGCCATACTGCCTCAAAAGATTTCTCCGACTTCACGAGGGGAAAGTCCGACTATTGCGGCCGTTAAGTTGATTATTCCGACCGGAAGCTGGGATTTGAGTTCCAAAAGCTACAATAACCTCAGGCCCTCTCCAACCTTGATCCAGCCAAGGTAGCCGTTGCTTCCTATTCCAGACATCCCATGTGTCATATTAAAGGCACTTTGCCCTCATCTACTGGTCAGAGAAACATGAGGACATTTTGGTTTTGCTGTGAAAGCAACACTCAAATGAAGAAGTTATACTTCCTTTAGTTTTCGTTTGACAGCAAAAATATATTTTTTTATAATTAGTCCAATTCCAGGCATGAGTGTTGTTACTAGTAAACTAAGTAGTTCCCATATTTTTGTACTTTTATTTATTTATGACAACTTGTAAGCTTGTTAGTAGGTAAAAAGCTGACTTATGCTATTTCTGCAGATCTTTGGCTGTCTAGATGAACCTCTGCCCTCATTAATTAGTTGGACAAAGGTTTTAGTAGTTGGGAAAGCGTTCCTTGTGAGGAACATCTTATGCAACATAGTTGACATTTTCTTGATATCGGCCACCATTTTTGTCTACTTGTACACAAATAATACACGAACGGCTTCCCACAGTTCTGTAGAAGAGCAACTGGGGCTCATGAAAGATCAACTCTTTCAATAAAACCTTGTGCTTGAGTTTAAACTATTACAAATGGCAGATGAATACGTTCTTTTAGTGGTTTGTGTGTGTGTGTGTGTGGTGGTTTATTCTGATCAACACTTCTGAAGTGCCAGATGTTGATTCTGTTAACCTTTTTTTCAGTTGCCTTTGTGTTTAAAATGATGCTTGCGCCAACCCTTCATTTTATTGGGTCTTTAAATTTTTTTTTTTAAATGCTGGTTGTGTAAAGCCAAAACATTCAGGCAATGTGGTTAAGATATTTTCACAGCTTGTTTCTGTCAGACCAATACGTTTTCCTATCCTGCCCTCTACTGGCTTCATCTGTAAGCACACCTGCCCCATCTCAAGTTTTCATTTAACCGAGCAATAACGTCAGAATTCCTAAATGGTTCATATTTTAGATTTATTTTTACAATCACATGCCACTGTATCAGTTACACAAAATACAAAAGCTCAATTTTGTAATAATATACTGAAATGTCCTCAAAAATGCAACAATACAGTTCTTAAAAAGGTTTCCATATACATTTGAAGTGCAAGCTTGATGAAATTCCAGCTGGGTTAGTAATGTTAAGGAGAAAACAGATCTTTACTGCATGCATTTCCTTTAGTAAAAACAGAAAGCTAATCAAAACCAGAGAAACAAATACTGGGCCTCATTTTAAGCACAGTACCAAAGCTGATTTCAGGCTGGCAAGAATGGGGGGTTGGGGATGCTTTCCAATTGGATGGAAAAATTAGGATTCAATACTTGAAAGACTTGAGCTAAAAGGCTCAATACTGGTGGCGTGGATGTAAATTGGAAAAGACAATATTACAAAAATCCAACGGACAGGAACGGATCCAGCAATGAGCTCCCCGTGCAGTAAAGCGGCATGCAAATACATCTGCGGCACAAAGCAACCCGATCCAAATTCAGTTTCAGGACAGCTACTGCTCCGGGAGATTATCACTTATAAAACCAGACTTAAAATAACCACCTGCCGTCTTAACTTCACACTCAAGTGCCGTTTTCTTAATTAACAAAAATGTGCCCTCCTCATCTCCTCTTACATAAACGTATTAGCAGAGAGGAAAAAGAGGAGGCAGGGGAGCATTTGGGTGAACCATCTGAGAAGGACTTTGTAAACACAATCTTAAACCTTTACTAGATGTTCTGGTACGGCTTTCAGCACCAAACTCATAGGCATCAAAGCAGGTTGAAGATATTTACTGCAAACTAATGAGGAAAAGGGTCCATTTGCTCTCCCATCATTCCAATTTATTTATTCCTGCTCGGGTCTGCAGCACGAGAGACTCCATCTTTTTGTTTTTGTTTTGTTTTTTACAAAAGAAACATAAAAAAAAAACAAAAAAAAAAAACTGAATGAAACAGAAAGTGAGGCCTGTCCCTGCAGCATGGTATAAATACGGGATCACAGCTGGTTGCACAGGGTGCGTGTAGAGAGAGAGAGAGGATCGGTGCTTCAGTTGAGCAATTCCAGGTAGGTGATCGGCACTTTGCCCTTCTGGTTGCCTCGCTCCCCCATCAGCCAGTCTGAATCCATGCCTGGCACGCTGCTAACTGTGATCACCTGGAAGAAAAGGACACGACAAAAGGTTTTCAGGGCTGCAAAAGTAGTTGAGAAAGATTTTAAAGCAGGATCCAGGTCAAGACTTTTTGAATAAAGATGAAAAGGAATCTTCACAAGGAACCCGTTCAGCCCCCCCGATTGATCATTTCTTGATGCTTTGGCAGTGAAATGTCCACTGATCAAAGTGGTTGATGTGAAATCGGAAAGTGGCGTTGCTGCTGCTCTTGCAGGAAAGCTAACCTAGAGTTAGTTTTATCTCCAAATGTTAAGTGCGCTGGCTGCGACACAGATGCAGCTGCTGAGGCTAACCGGGAACTCTTTATTTCAAACCGTTTTATCTTTTCAACAAAAGTTACAACTGTTTTCCTTTAAAACGGTCGCTTGTGTGCCGGGCGGGAATGTGCGCGTGTGCTTTTGTGTACGTCGACAGCAACTGTTTCGAAGCGTGTGATTCGTGGACAGGTGATCCGCATTAGAGACGATTTCCCTCGTGCAACTGAAACAGGGACTCCACAGGGATGCATTCCTGGCCCGGCTGTTTTCATTCCATTTCATCTACATAATAATCCACCTTCTGCTTTGATTAAACGCGGACGTATAACGACGCAGCTAATGTGACCGTAGCTACAAGATCTAATCTTGAACAAAGGCACTGATGTTTAATATGCTTGCTGAAAACAAAGACAACTCCAGCCTTTCTCAAGACAAAAATAAAGACGTCATTCCGGAAAGCAAAACGTTTTTTGCATGAGGTATCGTAGAAGAAGAAGAAGCCAGAAACAAAATAGACTAACAGGCAGTGGCCTGACACAAATATTGATAGAAATAACGCATAAATCTGAGCAAAAGGAACAAAACTGTGAGGATTCCAGTGTTTGTATGAACATGGTGTGGAGAAAAAAGAAGAAGAAGAAGAAGAAGAAAAAAAAAAGCTCACCTCGTCCGCCAGCAGGGAGAGCTCGCTGCTGCTGGCGGCATCGTAGTCATAAAGGACCCGAGCCTTTCGGCTGCCGTTGGAGCTCCGCAGCTCGCTGAATCCGCCCGCCGTCGCCGCCGAGCTGGAGCGGCCCGCGGAGACGCTGGGCAGAGAGGCGGACACCGGGATGGTGGGCACCGAGATGCTGGGCCCTCCCGACGCCGACGACTGGTTGCTGTTGGCGAACGAGGACGGAAAACTGGTGGGAGGGAGGAGAGATGAGCCTGGAGACGGCTGCGACTTTGAATCCAAAACTAGAGCCTAATGCTCCTCCAACCGTCTTCTTTGGGGCCTTTTCCCTAAAGAAGCTGACCTCACAGGATCTTTTTATAGAATGAGTCCATCTTTTATTCAGATGACAGCTGTAAACTCTCAGCTCCTCGTCAATGAGTTACTTATCCACGCACACACGCCTGGATAAATCATTATAGCCAATAGGGCATATTGACAGCTAATATATCAAAGCAGGAAATGATAAAGACAACAGTCGCGTTTCACCTGCCAAGCTGCTTCTGGAGGTCCACCATGTACTGGTAACACTGAGCGTAGTACGTCGTCTGGGCCTCCACAAAGTCATTCAAACAGCGTAGGTGGTGTGCCTGAGGGTGTGCGGGGACAGGAAGCCAAAAGAAAGGTTTCTGCTCATATTCCTTACTGTAACCAGGCCATAAACAGCAGGATGTACTCTGAGGTCACATACGTGGGTGCTGCTGACGCCCTCTAGCAGGAGACGCGTGATCTCGGCTTGTCGGTCGAACTCGCTCTGGGTCATTCTCAGCTCCTGCTCTGCCTGAGGAGGAGCGAACGTTGTCGTTTTACTTTTCTAGGATTGGCTTAGGGAATAACTAAATCAAATCGCATCGAAAGGAAACTGATATATACGGTTTTATATATAAGGAAGCAAAATCCTCCAAAGTGTGACGTGCATCTATAATAACACTCCCACAGCATGACGCGTCCCCCACCATGTCTCACCATGAGGATGGATTGATCAAGGCGGCGTTCAGGGGCGTCGAGACACAAACGCATAGCACAAACTTCATCTTTTGGTTGGTCATTTCTTTTTGTTCCCAAACACTGGATCATTTTCTTCCGACTTTATGGTCTACTACTCGGTGTGACTAAGACATTAAAACCACAACACAACACATGGTATGATGGTGCGTCTGAAGAACAGGAAAAGCTTCCAGAATGAAGACTTGTGCGGAGGACTGCGGGTCACGGAGGAGATGCAGAAAGGCTGCAGCTGTTGCCTACGGTGCCATGGGGGGTTTGGCGGGGTCTGTGTGTCCAAATCAAACACGGCTCCAACATTCCACTCACCTCTGTCACTTCCTCTGCTCACATCTGCGGCTTTGCGTTAAAAAAAACACACACACACAAAAAAAAAAAAAAAGACAAAACACAGTGACACAGTAGTTAGAGCTACAGCTGCTGCCCGGCAGCCGCCAACACAGCACATCCTCACTCCGCGTTCGCACGGAGGCAGAGGTTTTCTCATCTGCTGGTCTGAACCGGCTCTAAACGGCGCCGCCACAGAATGAAGACGGCGAAAACGCACGAAGGCCGCAGGTGGCACTTTTCTGCTCGTGTGAGCGGACGGCTTTCCTCCAGCTTAATCGCAGACATCTGTAACGTGATCCTGTTTACCGCAGGGGAAAAACCGAGCGTGCCCAATGAAACGCGTCTAATGTCCTTAAAGTGACAGGACAGAGCCGACAGAGTCCCTGATCAGATTTGCAGTCTTTAATCGGCAGTTTCACTCGGACAGACGGCTTCATTTAGAAATGAAGAAAAGTTAATATTTTACTACCTTGCAACATTTGCTTTCCTGAAAACGCTTTCTGCTGCTGAGCTCGGTGATCGGTCACACTTTGGCTTTCAGTTCTACTTCAACAGACTATGTCAGCTTTCATTGGGCTGGTTGACGCACCTTCTTGATTTATCCTGTTACTTATTTGACTTTATTGTGCTTTTATCGTTTCTAATTCTACTTTCCTTATTTTTGCCGTTTAATCCCTTAGGTCAACTACTCTTGTTTAAAACGTGCTGCAGAACCAAACTTTGACCTCTCTGCGACGTGGCGCCGGGGTTGATTATTTTTGGAACCAATAAGAACCTGCCGTGGTTTGGCACGCACGACTTCAGGAAAACACGTAATTGTGATTCTATTACTGAAAGCGCTGATATCAGCTTTGATTGAATGATGTCATTATCATTACACAATGTCCCCGCCACCATTAGTGAGCTTTTAGGCTCCAAACTAGTGCATCAGCGGGCATTTATCGGCTCAAAACCCTCCGAGTTTTTACACCGACGCCGATTTCGGCTAAAGGCTTAAGCTCATCAAAAGGGTTTTATAGCCATAACTGAGCTGTTCAAGGCCCGGTTTCTTCTCTGTTAAAGCGTCTGCAGATCACTGAGCTGATCAGACGGGACCCATTTAAACAGCGGGAGTGAAGATACGTGTTTAAAGCTGTCCTCTTGTATCTGAATCAGCCGGGACACGAGGTGCGGCCAGGCCTCAGCGGGCTCCAAGCCTCATTACCACCATCAATGAGAACGAAGAAATGGCTAATTACATCAGCAAACCAGAACTGGCGAAGTTTTGCCACCAATGGAAAAAAATACCAAATAACTGGTAAAAGATTTATTTCAGCATGTCCATAGAACCGCTGCCGGATATTAAAGGAGCTATAGGTAAGAAATCTGCTGTAAAATCAACCTAAACCATTCTCATTTGTCAGCAGGGATGGAAGTAAAAACCCTATAAACAATCGGTCCTCTCCATCAACAATGTCTCAGTCCCGTTTTCCTCCTTTCAAACCTAAAGGTACGGTCCTGAGCCAATAATATGAGAGTTCCCAAATTTCCCAACACAGATTTTGGTGTTTTATCTTGGCAAAAGGGCAGCAGCCTGCAAACATGGAAGCCAGTCAGAGAAGCGGGCCAGAAGTAGAACAGAACAACATCATATACCGGCACTGTTGAAGTTTAAATTCAGTGGGGATTCACAGCAGCAACAGAACCATTTAGAAACAGCATATAATATTAATATTATAACATTGTTGTCACTGGCAGGCTGTTGTACCGATTTGAGACACTAGGTGTCATTATTACTTATTACTCCTTTAAGAAAACAGGCCAGGCTGATGAATGTCAAGATAACCACTTGCAGTAAGAATATTTGAACTAACCTGCGTTAATGTCCGTCTGCTTTGGGTTCATTGCATAGAATAACCAGTAAAAAAAAAAAAAAAAAAACTTCTGAGAAAAAAAAATCTATTATTAAAACCGATTACTTCCATTCCAGCAAAACGATTTAGTGAAAACAGTGCATCTGGCTACAGCCGCTGTTTTGGCAACGAAGTCATTTGGTTTTAGTTCCTACTAACTTTACCCGAGCGGCTCGCTGCCCCCCTGAAACATTTCTGCTGCTTTCAGCAAACGTCACTGGCATAAAGAGCCTGAACGCCTGACACCTTAATAATCACCTAGATGGAGCCTTTGTACAGCACTAGAATAAACATTGTATATTTTAATGTTCTAACACCTTGTTGATGTTGATAAGTTAGGGTTCAAAGCCGGATCTTGTCGGATGTGTCTTAACATATCTGATTATAATCCAAGCGAACACGATGGGGGTAAAACTCTAAAAACACACCGAGGGAAGAATTTAGATCCCGACACTTAAGAACACAGAAGTGTAAAATGAGGAAAAGCTGGACATGACTTTGAGAAACCAACCGCCCAGAAAAAGGGAACTTGAAACTTCCCATCGTTGCTCGGAAGATGCTGTTAAAGCCACAAGAGCTGAAGAGGACGCGCTCAGGTTGTGTAACTCGGCGTCCGCCATGACTTGTGTTGCTGCATGGGGCGCGGGGGGGGGGGGGGTGGACGCCCTGAGGGCTTTTAATCTGTGGCAGGATGTTTGTGAGAGAGCAGGAGTCGATAAAACAGCTCATTAATGGGAATTAAGAGATGCAACGGGATCATTTATTAAACTCTGTACTTACTGCAGCTCTTGCATCCGGCATCCTGGCCTTCTTTAGCCTGGTCTTGGCTGCGTCTAGATCTAAACGTTTGACCTGCAGAAGCTTGCGTTCTTTCTGAAGAACAAAACAGAGCAAAATAAAAGGCGTCAGTGATGGGATCCTGGAGTGTAGGAACAACAGAAAAATCTCATTTATTATCAGGGTGCGGTTGCTGCGGCCGGCTGCTCGGTTTCAGATCAGGAAATGATGTAAAGTTAAACGAGAGCCATACAAATATCCCAGATTGATCAAATCTTCTTCCTGCTCCGTCTTTACCGGTTCTATATCATCTGAAAACTTTCAGAAATGCGCTCATGTGACAGGAAGTAAACTCTGAAAGTCCTGCTGTGTGACTCACGGCGCCGTTTGTCTAAAGTGAATCTCAGTTAGGACTGTCAGCTGCCAGCGACCCGACTCACCAGGATGGTTTTGAAGTCGCCCTCGAGAAAATTTCGAAAAGGCGTCAGGAAGTTGATGGCAGAACTCTGGATGAACTCCCGCTCCGCGCCGCCGATCTGCTTCTGCGTCTCGCCGCATTTTATCAGAGCGTTTCCTGTTGCAGGCAGCAGCAGAAAGAAGAGTTCACAAAACACAGACGGCGCGTGTCCCCGAGGCCGTGTCAGGAGCAGCGTTACGGAGATGTTCGCGCATGCAGATCCTTCCTGCTTACGCGCTCAACTGAGGAAAAAGCCCCATAAAGCCGACCGTGACAGCACACAAACAATCCACCCCCCCCCCCCCCGACGGAGGCCGTCTTACTGGGTTTAAAGAAACCCAACGACCGAACAGAGCTGATACTCAGGTATTTATAGAGACGTGATGTGGCTCATTAGCAGCTAAAAGACTTCTTGTTTACTTTTTTTCCCCACTTCTCCCTGATTAAGAAAAAACAAACTGTTAGAAATTTATTTAACACAACGAGAAGAGAGAGACGGTTGCTAGTTGCTAGGCAACGTTGATGATTTGCGAATGTACCGCCTGTATGATGAGAGTATGGACATTAAAGACATCTAAATCTGAAATAAGAAAGCAGCTTTAATAATGTGCTGAAGCCTTACTCATTAGGTTTGGCTTTCAGGTCGTTTTAAATGATCCTTATTAACATCAGGCTGGTTGTGTTTGGCTTCAGTGAGCTACTTAAAGCCATGAGTCATTCAGACATGAAATAATAAAGTCCGACGGACAAAGGACAGTAGTTCAGCCTGGGGAAGGGGATTCCCGCAGAGAAATTGGCTGAAGACTTGGCAGGCAGCAGCCGATCAGCTGAAGGGCGATGCGTCTCGTAGATCTTGTCTCGTCTCTGTTGGATTTTTGCCTTCTTTCCCCTGAAGACGTGCTTTTCAGACACAAATCATCTCCTGTAAGCTGGGATTTCTGGTTTTAGACCTCTCTCTTTATTTTCCCTCAGCTGCCCACTTTACAAATATCCAATAGCATAGGAACAAACAGGAGATGTTCAGAAATGAAACTAAATGGAAATCCAAGACACTGACCTCCAGGTGAAGACAGTTTAAAATGTGGCTAAAACTCAGCTTCAAAGCAACTAGTGGCTCTCGCACACATTGAAACGTTGGCGTGATGGGTTGAGTAGTCGTCTTGCAATCGGACGGTTGTGGGTTCGATTCCAGCTTGCCCTTGTCACATGTTGATGTGCCCCTGGGCAAGGCACTTAACCCCAAGTTGCCTACCGAGCTGCGTATCAGTGTATAAATGTGTGCGCTAGTGAGAGCGACTGGATGAATGTGGCTCTAGTGTACAGTGCTTTGAGTCAGCATGACTGGAATAGCGCTACATAAGTTCCAGTTACCATTTATTTACCATTTAGTAATAATAGCCACTCAAAGCAAGACGGCTCGAGGGAAAAAAAAGCCTGAATGCTGTTTTTAATCCTTATTAAGTTCTGGGACTTAAAGGGAAGTTGGTGTCGGAGCTGCATAAAAACCACTGATTGAAAATCGGCCATAAGAACCTGAGCTGCTCATGTCTAATGCTAAGCTTGGAGACGGCCAACTGGGACAAAGACCGACGCTTTCCATGATTAATATCAAAGCAGGTGATGCTTATTTGCTTATTTCAAATTCACCATTGCTTGGTTTTACAACGGAGACCAAAGGACATGCAAAGGATCCACTTGAGGCCTCCCCACCTTCAGACTAAACTAAAGCTTCTGAGGCTTGCAGGATCAGGGCGCCATGTGATGCTTCGGCGACCTCTCAGCAGGTGTCACGAGCGCTGTCGGGTTTCCCCAACGCTTGCGCCTACTCACCGTACGCAGCGCCAGGGCCGAAGTCGTTCCCCGCCTCAATCATGGACTGGCCCAGCAAGTCGTGGTTGTTCATCCGCGCGGGGGCTTTTTTCTCCAGCTTCTCGTACACAAACTCTTCCAGCCGGACGTCTGAAAGAGCGCAACAGGATAACTCGATTACGAAGTCACAAGGCATCCGTGAGGGGAGCGTCCTGGCTGGGCCGACTTACGCCTGACTTCAGTTATCTCGAACGGGAGCGGCCAGGCGACGCCAGAAGACGCTCCTCTGCCCGGTTTCCGCGCGACGCCTTTTAAGGCTGCGGCGGCAGTCCCGGGCAGCCGAGGGGCGCCGGGTTTGACGCGGCCGTAGCCGCCAGATGGTCGGCGTGTTTGTTGTGCCTTTGCTGCGGCTGGGCTGCGGCGACGCGGCACCATGGTGCGAGCTGCGGAGGATGCACAGCTGAGGCCACACGCCTCACCAGGCACCCCCCAACAAAGCGTCTCGGGGACGCCAGGCATTTCTCTAGGCGGGCTTTGAGAACTCGCACGCACGGCTCAGACATGTTTACACGCCGCAGGCTGCAAAATGCAATCTAAACAAAAGATACAGGAGATGAACCAAGGGGACGGATTTCACCCCCAGTGGTTGGCAGGAGGTCGGATTTCTCACTTTTTTAATCGTTAGATGAATCAAAACAAATCAAACCGGGTTTAATCCATAAATGCACGACATTACAGCGTGTATTTTTTTTTTTTTAGTTCAGTTTAATACAAAAGGTTCTTTGTTGTTGGATTCACACCAATTAACTCGATCAAACAACCTGCGGTGCCTTGTTTCTTCTCTCATGTGCTACAGATGTCAGGGTGAATGATGCCGGAGCCGGCAGATCAGACCCCAATGGAAAACGAAAATGTGTCTTGGCCGGGAAAAGCCTGATCGGCTCAGAACTCGTTGATTTTCAAGTCGTCAACGAGGTGGGGAGAAAGAAAAAAAAACACACGTCGATGGTTCAGTTTTGGTAAAATAAAAATCAAGAGACACCCAGAAGCAAACGTCAGTGGCATCAGGGTTTCACACGATCAGCCACTTTCCCCTTAGGTGAGCTGGTCAGGATCAACAAGTCTCATGCTCATGACAAATTAGAAAGAAGACTCTTACTTGGATTAGGCTGCAGGAGGACCTCTGTCTGCTTCATGATCCTTTCTGTCCACTGCTTGGTGTTCTCAGCTCTGATCAACAGGTTCTCCAGATGGGCATCCAGCTCAGTTTTCTCCGCCTGCCCAAGTTTCTCTTCTGTAAACTGACAGCCAAATAAAGAAACAAATAAGTGAATAAATCATGGTTCGTTTTTACTCATTCGTCGAAAAGCGACTCGGATGAGGACCGAGGTGCCAATTGGCTTATCTGCTCAGCAACATCTGATACAGCTGAGGCCTGCGTTTAGGGGGTTAGAAGGAGCGCCGTGAAAACGAAGACTTCGCAGTTTCAAAAGCGGCCAAAAACTGCCCCGCAGCCCCCGGCAGCGCCGGGCCACGCTGCCTCCGTCTGCGGTGATAACGGGCGACCTAGCTACACAGTAACTACCTCACAGCTGAGCTAACTGGTTAAGGCTAGCAGCTAATCGAGTTAGCAACAACTTCCACCTTCCTCGCGACAGCTTCACTTACTTGCACCGCGCGGCTCAGGAAAGTACCGGCGTCTGCGGCTAAGCGCTTGACGTTAAAATCCATGGCGCAGTGGTGAAAATACTCTCCTCCTGACAGGACAACGGGTTTATCTCGCGCTTAGGCTGCCATCCCTTCAGAAAATGTCATTGAAGCAACTTTTTTTTGGTCGGAGTTCCACCCAGCTGTTGAGCCAGACAAAGATAGTGCACTGAAAGATAGTTCACCGTATCTCATTCTCGGGGACGTCATGTCATTCGCACGTAGTCGCGCGCATGCGCACGAGGGTAACGCGGACAAGACGAAGCTAAAAATACAGGGTACACAAATCCAAAATAAATGTTAAAAATAATTCCTTGAATGCAAGCGGCATTTGTGTCTTGTATTATATAAGCAGAGGACATTATTTAATTTTTTTCGACACCTTTTAACAATTGACTTTCACGTTCTTCATTGAAACGAACACATGTGGTGGAATAGGGTATTCCTCTTGGTTTGCATGGGCGTTACTAGTTCCGTTTATGTCGTTTGTGTGGTATGGCAAGTCGTTTTGTAAATAATACATTTCCGCTGTAGGATTTTCGCTTGCTCGCACTACCTTAACATTTGACCTCAATACTAAACAAGTTCCTACTAGTGGGAGTTATGACTCACATCACAACAAGAGCAGACTAGCAGATGACTACGTCATAACAATTAGCTAAGTGGCATTAAAAACCCTAACAGGTTTACTGCTCAACACAAATTGTGCAAACTAGTTTACATGACTAAAAATGTGTACACTTTTTTAGTGTAGACTCGAGGATGGCTGATCTTAAGGATGTTTCGTTTTTGTTATTTATTTTTACCATAGAGAGAAATGACAGGGACCTATCTGAAAAATTATGGGTTATTTTTCAGCGCCTGGAAGTATTTTAATAGACAATAATGATAAAAGTCATGCATATGTATAATTTATTTGAGGGAGTCATAGCCATAGTCATAACCTTAATTTTACCCAAAACCTCAGCGAACTAGACAGCAATGGCATGCCGCAGTTTTACGGCATTATTGTCGCTACTATTACTGAATAAGATGTTTGACTACCCTACCCACTGTGAGTAACTTCACTGAATAAAGAACAGACTTTTTTTTATCAAAATAAATGCACTAGAGAGGCACATCCCTATAAAGTTATTGTTTGTACACCAGCTTTGTTATTTTAACATTATTTTTAAGTTGCTAAGCTCATTGAACTATCAGGTGGTCAAGTGAACATACAGTAAACAGTAGAATTGTCAGTGGAAGTACTTTTCACTGTTCTAAAATACTGTATACACTAACTGCTGTAAGTATTGCTTTCATGTTTTAGGTTGAAAATTATTTAGAAAAGTGTTTGTTTCTTCTGCCTGAATTTGTTATTTTGCAGTTATGTTATTCTTAGGATATGTTTACATTTCAGTCTTTAAAATACCAGAATTTGCTCATAACTTTATATTTTTGTCTTTCTGGTTATATATTTTTTAAATATTAAATCAGACGTTATGATTAGTTACTCAGTACTTGCGTAGCCTTCTCACCGAATACTTTTTTCCCTAAATATTCTTACTTGAGTAATTTCTTGGCTACTTTTTACTTGTACTTGAGTAAAACTATGTTAAGGTAGTGCTACTCTTACATGAGAACAATTTTTGGCTACTCTACCCACCTCTGTAGAAGAAACAATAATCTGTTTCATAAACTTGGTATTTTCTGTGTTTTGTTTTTGTCTTTTTCTGTTATGATGGAAAGTTATCATTAGTGGTGTTAGATTGATATGACACTTTTCTCTCAGCGGGACTGAATGCACAGTAATAGAAAACATTTAACAATCATCTTCTTGTGTTAAGCTATCAAAAGGAAGTAGAATTTGGCAGATTTAAGGAAAAAAAGTGAAATAAGTCTTATGTCTGGATGTAATTATGACAGAATGAGCGCGCTCCCTGCTGTGTGGGAGGAAGACAGGCACAGAGAGAAAAGCTTCTGCTGGTTACAACCTTTGCAATCTCCTAAACTTTGGCCCCCAACTTTTGATCCTGTTCTGCAAGCTATAACTACACAACTGCCCCCCCCCTTACACAAAGTTCCCTTTTTTGCATCAAATCCAGCATGCATTTTAATAGATAGTGATTTAAGATTGGAACCATTTTAGATGTTTTAGATGTAAACTACTTCCCATTTATCATTTTTCAACAGGTGGGCTGTAAAAGCAGCTAAGTAGCATACGCGCCACATTTTTATACCCACGCCATGTTAAAGACATAAAGTCTCTGGCATTGCCTTGTGCTTGGCTAGCTTTCAGAAGTGTTGGGGTGGATGCTTTAAACATGTGAAACATAGAAGTCAGCACTTTCACAAAGGCAACGGAGCTCCTCCGAGAGAGGAGTAGGTTGCGATCCCTGCCCGCTCCAGGAGTAAATCTGTCCGATGCGGCTCTTTCACTTCACAAATAAAAGAAAGTACACGGAGGAATAGGAAAATAGAAATGCTGCTGAAGCTTGACTGCAGCAGATGACTTTCCCATCTGACGTGTTTCCTAAGAGGCAAGGAAGATAACAGAGCAGTGCAGATTTGGAAAAGTTTTTATTTTTGAGCACACAGGAGTTACACACACTTTCTCTCTCGTTTATTTTACAAAATGAAGCTTTGACAGAACAAACGTTTTCATGTCACACTCAGCATAAGAGTTTAGAATGCAACTTTCATGAACTGCTATGCCAAAGCACATCTGTAACATAGGAGAGTCTGTAATTTTCCTAAAAGGCTCTACTTGGGCAATAATGAATGTTACGCTAAAACTACTGCTGTTTGCTGACCACATTCTTAGCCAACTCCAACAGCACAGGGTATCTGAGCGTCCTCTTCCTCCACGACTCTGGGATTCCCTGGAGGCCCGTCTGCAAGAACATTGAGACGACAGATGAGTGCAGAACTCTTGGAATATGTTGTCAAGCTAAAAAGTGGTATAAGTACGCAAAAATATTTCCAAGCATTGTTTCTGATCCAGCCCTGGAGAAAGCAAGATTGGTTCAGGCTTTGGTTGGCAGCATCAGAGTTGGACAGTGCTGTCCACAATTAATGGATATCATGCGTAAAATAAAAATCTACTTTTATTAAGGTAAGATAATGTCATGCTGGAAATGTTAGAAAATAGGATAAGTGGTATGGGAGTCAAGTGAAGCTACAAGGCAAACCTATTTTCTATTTCTGCTTTTAATCATAATGTAATAGTGATGATTATGTAAAAGATATGGCTTGATGAGACTAAACACCATGGTTTTTATTCTTCCGTCAAAACACGAAACATCTAAACGTATTATCTAAACCTACAGTCTACAGATACTCCGTCAACAGGGGATGTCAGTCAACGATTCAGACCGTTGACTGACATCCACATTCTTACTTCACCTGTGCCCCGAAACATGCTCCAATGAAGGAGGCTCGGCTGGCGGTGCATCCCCCTCGGCGCATGGTGTCCCTGACCGCCTCATCCAGCTGATTCAACGTCAGGACTCCGTGCAGCGCTCCCTGGAACGCACCGGGCAAAGCTGGACACACACAGGAGCAGGGAATTTTCCATTTAGCTACAAAGCACTGTAATTTGCTTCAGTCTTCAGGCACCATTAATAGGGACGGGAACGGATCTAGCGAGGAGAACTTTAAAAGATTTTTAAAACCCGAGACAGCCAACTCAGCAGGAAGGGCAAAAAAAAAAAAAAAATGAACGAGGAGGGAAACCATTACAGATCAAAGCCAAGAGGGCCTAATGACGGATCTACTTTCAGGAGGGGCGTGCAGGCGATGCCAAGTCAACAGACCTGAGTCCTGCTGCTATTTACTGGCTTACCTCATGTGTTAGTGAACACAGCAGGTATGAGCTGATGGGATGCTTTGGCTAGGTTCTCCTTCACCTGGCTGATATGTGCTAAAGTCAAGACAGAGAAGAAGAGAAACAAAAACAGTGGTTAATTGTAATCCTATCAGTCAAACTGTAGTTGTTTACATATAACATATGTTGTGCCTACAGGACTTTTATCTGTCTGGCCTCCGTTAAAGGTGGAGCAAAATGACTTTCCGCTGTACAAATTCAAGATAAACATCAGCATGTACAGCACTTCTTGTAGAAAATGTATAGGAAAAGCTAATAGCTGCTTCGGGCCTTTTTTATTAACACTGCCTTAGCTCAGTGGAATTAAATTAGAGAGGCATCCTGATTGGATTGAGGTTATGGCTCATTTCACATAATGGTAATGTCTGCGGTTCCTACCCAAGATCTCATTCCTCCAGTTTCTTGTTTACTCAATTCTCTCTTTCATTTTACAACTCACAGTTTCACAGCTTTTAATCCCTTGGGTAAAGACAACCCCCCTCCCACCACACACACACACACACACACACACCCACACACACACAAACATGCATGAGCTTAATAACAATTAAAATCATTTCAATAGTTTTAGGTTACAGCATCAGAACACAAACAGCAAAATCCTTACCAGTGACAGCCCTGTCCAGCTCCTGAGGGTTCTTCCTGTTGGGGTCACTCAGCTGAGCCAGAACTGCATCCAAAACATTGGGATCTGGGCCTTTCAGAATGAAATGTTCCAGAAACCTGATTTCACAAACAGACACATAGAGATTCAAGATTCCCCTTCATTTGACACACAAACTGCACACATCACTGACCCTCCCCTTACCTTGCAGCAGCCAGAGTCACAGCTACACACATGTCATTGTTTTGGGTGACGCGCATGGCACTCTCCACTTTCTCCAGCATCTCAGGTCTTCCAGCAAACATGGCAACGACTGGAGCGAGCTTGGTGACGCCGTCCATTTGACAGTCCACGTCGCAGCCTTAAATAAAAAAAGAAAAACATACAACAGGATCAGAACTCTGATCGTTATACGTATATCACAGGCCAGTTGAGTTTGAGATTAATTCCTTTTACCTGATTCTTCTTTTCCGGCATCAACATTTCTCATGAAAGCCTTCAAGCTCCCGTTCCTCCACGGACCGTCAATGGGAAGGATGGCTTTGGGAGCTAACCAGTGAATCAATGACACGGTGGTCAGATCATCAGGTAAATGTACTTTTGATAGCAATGATTTCTTTCTTAAGGGAAAAATTCCTGTCATAATAACCCTGGCCCTTTGTAAAAATATTATTGCTCACTTTGTTGAGAAATTATTTGTGATTAACAACTTTTTTCTGCATCAATTTCACAACCCCAATATGGGTCTGTTTACTGTCAGACATGTAGAATCAAGAAAATCACCTAATTAAAATCTGCAAACATGAAGTAGGCTAAAAAGATTTCAACAAGTCTCTAAAAGTAGAATGGGAGGCAGATCCTTTAGCTATCAGGCTCCTCTCCTGTGGAACCAACTCCCAGTTTTAGTCCATGAGGCACACACCCTGTCTACTTTTAAGACTAGGCTTAAAACTTACTTTTGACAAAGCTTCCAGTTAGAGTGGCTTAGGTTATCCTGAACTATCTCTGTAGTTATGCTGCTATAGGATTTAGGCTACTGGAGGACATCAAGATCTATTTTTCTCACTTTGCTGAGTTCTCCTACTGTTCTCCAATTTTTCATTATTTGTTGTTATTTCACCTTTTAGCTTTATGTTCTCTCTGTTTTTTTCTTCATAGTAGGTACAGATTGTCTGTCATCTTATAGATGATACAGTTGGCCCTGTCTCTCAGAGTCTAACCCTGTTTCTCTTCCAGACAGGTTGAGCTTTTACAACAACTGTCTGTGCTCTCTTCCAGAGCTTATCTGCCTGCCTGTTTCTTTCCTAAAAACAGCCTCCTATGGAGCTAGTCTGCCATTACCCTCTCTAACATAGAAAGTATTCCTGGGACAGTGCTTCTGTGTTCTTTTTGTGTGTCTACTATATCTTGGTTAAGCCCCAGTTGATTATGGCAGATGGCCGTTCACACACCGAGCCTGGCTCTGCTGGAGGTTTCTTCCTGTTAAAGGAAAGTTTTCCACTCCACAGTTGCTACATGCATGCTTGGAATGAGGGATTGCTGCAAAGCCATTGACAATGCAGTCGACTGTATACTGTTAAAAGAACCTCTTTCAGGAGGATTGAATCCTGCAAGTCAAAGACTTTATGTAATCTGCTGGGTTTCCTTTGATAGAAAACTTTTTAACCAGCCTGCCTGTATGATTTTATAGGATTGACTTCGTAAAGTGTCTTGAGATGACATGTGTTGTGCATAGGGGCTATATAAAAAGAACTTAAATTTCATTGGACTGAAAATATGACAAAGTTGGTCAAAACTGGCATTCATTGGAGAGGTGCTAGGCTAAACAAAAAGGTTTGTCTCACATTTACAAAAACATTGCGCTGAATAGATTGATGAGATAAAAGTAAAAATTTATTGGAGAGTTAGATTTTTTGTTTTTATCATATTTTGTTATATCTGGTATAAGAATTAACCGTGTTTAAAATCATTCCTACAGTCAAAAATCATGGCGGTAGAGTGAGTCTCGGGCTGCTTAACTACGTCAGGACCACAAACCCCTAAAGGGGAATGTCCGACTTTCAGTTAGTCCTTGCTAAGCTGTAGATAATTCGGGTTGTGCAGCAGAATCGATGATCCAAAAAACACCAGAAACGCCACCTGTTAATGACTCTTCAGTCTGGTTGATACTGTGGCTTCAACAGAATGTTTATCCCCAAAACCTCTTGAATGTCAGTGCATTAAAACAAATCTCCAAAGACTCATTGGTCATGGTCAAAAACCACCTGATGGAAGTATTTCACGCCAAGGGTGACACAACAAACTGTTACGTTTAGGGAATAATCACTTTTCCACATTAGGCCACATCAGTTTGGATACTTTTGTTTCCACCAATATGCGGATTGTAATAATTCAGATTATCTTTGTCTAATATTAAAAATATTTGGCCATCTGAAACATTTAGAAACGACAAAAACAGAGAAGATCTGAAAATAGGGGAATAGTTTTCCATAACGCTTCAAATGTGAAATGCAGTAAGGCAATAAACTTTTCCTCAAACCTTCTTGAGTTTAGGTTCCTGTAGGTGGAGTTTTTATGCTCAGTCATGATGAAAATCACTCCAAACAATGACGATGCAATGATTCCAAGACATACAGCTGTCTGCAGGTTACTGGACCCAAAGGTGTACTCTGCTGCTATGGTAATTTACTGCCTAACTGTATTTTACATGTCATCCCAGCAGTAAAGCAGGGCCTTTACAGTGCAACAGAATGGGGAAGTTGGGCTCCTTGCCACATTTGTGTGTACAGTGACTGTCCCTTCAGCAAAAAAAATAGAAAAAATAGAAAAATAGAAAAGAAAAACATGGACAGGGTTTCAACATATTGTAACAGCGCCTCTCATGTCCTCTATGGCCATAAAGTTGGTCATTAAAGGTATACTATGCAACTGGGATTGATTTTCCAGCGAGGCTCCCCCAGAGGGCGAAAGTAAAAGTGCACTGTCGTAAATATGCTCAGCTGTTCTCCTGGTTTCTCAGTGAAGCCAGGCGCGGTTGTTTTGAGCAGACAGGCGAACGCACAGTGAAAGTGAAAGTGAAAGTATGAACATGCACACAGAGAGAGAGAGAAACCATTCCAATGCAGTGTTTCCCCTAGGAATTTGCTTACCGGACGACCGGCGGTGGGGGGGGGGGGGGGTGTAGAGACAAGCTTTGCGCGACCGGCGGAGCGAGCGACCGGCGGAAAGAGACAAGCTTTGCGCGACCGGCGGAGCGACCGCGAGCGACCGGCGGAGCGACCGCGAGCGACCGGCGGAGCGACCGCGAGCGACCGGCGGAGCGACCGCGAGCGACCGGCGGAGCGACCGCGAGCGACCGGCGGAGCGACCGCGAGCGACCGGCGGAGCGACCGCGAGCGACCGGGCGGGCGGGCGGACGGGCGGGCGGGGGGAAGAGACAAGCTTTGCGCGACCGGCGGAGCGACCGGCGGAGCGAGCGGGGGAGACAAGCTTTGCGCGCATATCGAGTTAGTTTTTTTTTTGGAATGTTGGGAGGCGGTAGCGTGAGGGAAACCCTACAATGTTACTTACAATCGCATCAGCAGAAACGCGAGGTCCGCGTCAGCCTTGCAGCCTTCTTTTTCTTTTAGCTCTCGCCATTCGGAAAAAGCTTGCCCGATGTTCACCCGTGTACGACTCCTCTTTCTGTCCAGAGCCCTTTTCCTCTTTCTTGCCTGCTCCGACATGGGCTTTCGCTGTTTTATCGCTGGTTCCGCCATGATAACTGTACAGATATCGCCACTGCGCTAGCAACAAACATGTTCTCGCCGTAAAGCAAGACCGACTCTCGCGATCTTGCACGAGATTCTGAGCCTGTGGGCGCGGACCGAGGGCTCCTGCAGTTGCAAGTGCGGTATTTCCCCCACAGACCACCAGGGCGGCCAAGAAAACCTTAGTTCAACCTGAAATGACTCATTTAATCATCCAAAACGGTATGGAACACATTAATTAACTGAAAAATGTTGCATAGTGTGCCTTTAACACATGGGAACAAAGAGAAAACAGAAAGTTACAGAAAAGCTGAGCGGACACAGTACCTCCTTTTTTCCTGTAAGGATCGTTGAGGGGCAGATCGTACACCGTTCCTGGCCCAAAGAACTTGTAGAAGCGCTCAGTCAGGTCTTTCACATCAACATCTATCAGAACATGTCACAGAGTATCATCATTAATTGTCTTAAATTACATCTTTGTCTCTAGTAATTTTGGGAGAAAGACCAACTATGAACCTCACAGGCTGTTTGCACACTAATAAAGGAATAACTTGATGTCTTTAGGGAATTTACATATTGTTTTTTTTGGAGGGGACTCAGACAGGTCCAACTTCCTAACAGTTCCATTATGTCTGATTCTTTCACATGACAGATTTTTTTTTCTTGCAAAAAATGGAAAAGAAAAAGTTGGGTACATTCACAGTAAACAAGCGAGTCAGCGCTCCCAGAATATCCTGTTTGTGCGTGTCACACTTCTGACTGCCTGTTTGGGTGGAGTCCAGTACCTCCGCACTGACTCAGTGACTCCAGCAGGACGTACGCCTGGTCTCCATAGCAGGTCTGCTCGCCCGTTGTCCTGCGGTAAAAAGGATTTGCTGACTGAGGCCGAAACTCTGGACAGGGCTCCAGATCGGAGAGAACTTCTTTCAGCCTGTCCGGGTTGTAAATCCAGTGCATCGGCTGGGCTGTAGGAGTTCAAAACCGGAGGGAGAGATAGTAGAAGATTCAATAATAAAATGTTTTCTCCCCTGCTTTCCTAAATCATTTCACCTGCTTGATAGTGTGCCTGTAGCAGGAGATTCAGATATTATACACCTTAACTTTCTCCACATTTTGTCAGTTTACAGTGAAAAACTGGATTTAATCACGATTTCATCTGACACGTCCACACAATGTAATGCATAGTTGTCAAGTGACGTCAAAGGAATGTATGGTTTAAACTTTTCTTTTGACAAATGAAACCTGAAAATTGTGCCCCACAGCTCAGGTGAGAGAATCTGTAGACAGGACAACTATTAGTTCTGCACACCCCATATCTAGCTTTTATGGAAAAGTGGTAAATTAAAGTATTTGTTGAAAGAAAATCATCAGAGGTCCTGGTTACTACTTGCTACAACCATGTAGGGTACCCAGCAAACACATGGAAGAAGGAGTTTTGGTTAGATGGGACTCAAAATGAACTTGTTCTGCATAGAGGAAACAATTTTTTTTAATTTTCTTCATCCAGGATAAGGAAGCTGGTCAGAGTTGATAAGAAAATCGTCCGAGTTAAATACAGGGCAATCCTGGAAGAAAACCACGTTACAAAAGACGTCAAATTGAGGTGGAGCGTCCCCTTCCAATGGAACAACAACCCTAAAAATTCAACCCTGAGCTCCAGAAAGACGGTTTAGATCAGACCAAGTTCGTGTGTGAGAATGGTCCAGTCAAAGTCCAGACCTAAACTCAACGGAGAATTTGTGCCGAGACATGAAGACTGACGTCCAGAAATGCTCTCCGTCCAATCTGGCTGAGCGGGAGCGATGTTTCACACAGGAAAAGGCAAAAAAACAAATTCCCACTTTAAATGTGCAAAGCTAGAAGGGACACTCCCCAAAAGACTTACAGCTGTGATTAGACATTTTACAAATACACTTTTCAAGTTTTTTATCTATTAAAAAAGCTTGAAACTATGTATAGCTACAGTTTCTTCATTCGTTATGTTAGATTGTATAGTGTATTAAGACAAACATGTGGCAGGAAGAATGAATGTGCTTGTTTTCGATTTGTTTATCTCTGTAGCTTTCGTAGAGGCATGTGTAATCAACATGGTTCAGAAATGAAGGCGCCTCCCTTGAGCTCTATCAGCATGTCCAGATGTTTCTAGCAGATAATGCATCTGTGCGAATAAAAAAACCCTTACGAATGAGACAAAATTCTGTTTGGAATGTGCTGAGCTTTTGAAGAACACCGCAAATTTATTGCTTTTTCAAAACAAACTTATTTGTAAATGGGGCCAATTAGAAATGAATGAGGAATATTTAAATTGTAGTGTTAATTTTAGGTGGTGTAATCTTACCTGCTGCATCTGCAACCGCTGCGCCGATAATGGCCCCGATGGCTCTGTCAGCCACGCTCAAGGCCATCTGCTTTTCTCAAACCACAAACAAGACATACAACAAGAAGAGGGTTTCATGTGACTTTAAAACATCTGATGCTAAAAAAAACAACCCACGGCTACAAATTAGGGTCTGCAGTATTAATTAGAGAGGTGGAAATGCATTGTATCCCACGACTGTTGCTAGAAAATGGTCTATTGTAGCTTGTGGCTAAAACTTGTTAGATGCATGCAGAGTAGAAAATCCACATGCGGAGGTAGCCGTGTTGAATTCTCATTGCGGCTTAAGCCTGTCCCCTGACGTTTCCATGGCCTTGTGCAACACAGCTTTAACTATAGTATATGAACTGATTGTAAAAACATCACCACTGCAATGTATCGCTATGCATCTTTTCTTCCCTGTGAATTAATGTGTAATAAAATATTTGTGAGAAAATCTTTTGTTTAATGCTGGTTAAATTGCTTAAAAGCTTCTGCTCCAAAAATGATCAGCCGCATCCACAAACACACGCTTTGTCGTTCCTACCTCACAGTCCAGCCTTCTCCTGTCAGAATACCCCTCCCAGTTCTGTCTCAGTCAGTTTTCTAGAAGGGGTTAAATTAGCAATCAGGCAAGTGATAAGAACAGCCAATCACATGCCTCCCACAGGCGTTATTTAACGCGTCGAGTTGAGTCCTGTTACTTAACGCGCTGGGATGTCGTTGTTTTGGGTTCCACCGGTGTCCTTTGAGCACACAAGACACAAATAAGCTCTTTGATAACCGCCCTCTAAATATCATATATGAAATAAACATTTCACAATTTCTTTTCAAGGCCATTACCAACATCAGTCGTCAGCATACAAAGCAAATATTCCCAATTTTTAGGAATGTTTAGGTAGTTTCTTTTCACCAACGTTGAGTGTTTGCATTTTCTGAGCGTGACAGTCGGAAAAATGGGCAGCACTGCTCCTGTTCAACTCTGCGCAAAGTCATACGAAAGTCAGAGTTTTGTTCTTTTTCCTCCATCCCACTCATGCAAAATTGTTAGATTAAAGTGACTTTGAACTGAGACCATGTCAGCAATGCTTCCAACTACAATATGTATAGTAACTTCAGGATGTGGTGCATCCATGAGATAACTCTGGGTCTGAAATATAGAAATTAAGAAACATAGCTATCTAAAAAAAAGAACGTCTTGTGGCATAACTTGGGTAAGTTGTGCCATTGGAGAGAATACCCGGGGGTAAATTGTGCCATTGATAATTAAAGTAAAGTAGGGATATTTTAATCCCAGAGACTGTGATTCCATATAAAAGCTAGACAGATTCAGTAATAAATTACTTATTTATGGTTTATTTAAAGTTATATTACAACATAAACAGTCAGTTTTCTACAAGCCTATTGTGCCACAAGGACTCAAAGGTCAGTTTTCTTGAAGGGGACATATAATGTTTTTAAATTCTTTCTTTTCACATTTAAATTATTCAGTTGTTGTCTATATAAAGTGGAACTGCAATGCTTTGGTCTGAATTTTTCATTATTGTAGCTCCACATTCCCCCTCTTTTATCCATGTTCTGAGGTCCATCTGAGAGCAACTCGTTTTGGTGCCGTCTCTCTAAATCTAAAGGACGCATGCCTGTGCAAATTCTCTGTTATCCGGGTCATCGCAACAGCAAATAGGCTTACATCGGAGGCAACCGGACTTTCGTTCAGTTCATTCTGAAAACATTTCTACACCTATCCAGGAGTCTTTGTTAATTCTGGTGGCTCACACTTGAGCAACCAGTAATTGGAGCACTGCTGTTTTTAAGGACACGGAGGCCCATCCTCCAAGGCGCATTCTAACTCAGATGCAAGAAGAGGATATGCCTCCATGTCCAGGTTGCTCAAGTACGAGCCACCAGAGTTGACAGTCTCCTGGATAGGTGTTTTCAGAAAGAACTGAACCAAAGTCCGGTTGCCTCCGGTTTAAGCCTGTTTGCTGTCTAAAGGAGACACTTTACACCTCTCCCCTCCTCCAGGTCGCAGAGCATTGCGCTTCCACCCCGTTCGGCCTTTTGTGTAGGATGTTGAGGGACGGTGTGATATATAGCCCAAATGGACAGAAGAACCGATCTCATCACGTGATGACTGCAATGGTCATGATGATCTATCTATATTTTTGGTCAGAAAATATAAGAATACAGTGCAGAATTACATTAAAATAATATATTTAAAATATTTACAAGTAGAGATGAGTTGTACCACTGGCACAAATCACCCAAACTATTTTGAAAAAAAAAAAAAATTTATCCAGCAGTTTTGAGCTAACATTGTGCCAGCTGTATAGGCTTATAGTGTAGATTAATGAGGCACTAAAACTCATGTGAAATGTTTTGCAACAAGTCCTTAACTGTTAACACATAACAATAAAAAAAGCTTGAAATCATTGAAATCTTACTTTGACATGAAAATGTAAAGGAATTTCAATACAGTCAAAGAAAACAGGAACCAGACTGCAATTTTAAACCCCTAAAACTGGTTTAAAATAGGACTCAATAGCTCAAAATAGCTGAAGCGACATTAGTTAGTTAGTTTAAAACCGGTGTTGAAAGCAATGAGAAAAGGAAAATTCTGCCCAAAACACACAGCCTAGCCAAATATTATTCAGCTTGCATAAATCAGCTAAAGTTGCGCAAAATAAATAATCAAACCCAAGAACTTTTATAAACTGAAGGTCTTTTTCCATAAGGACTTGGCTGAGGTTCCACAGGAACAGTGCCAGCAGCTACAGTCTGCCAATGATCCATGTTTGCAGCAGGTTGAAACAGTTTTTAGTCATTGCTCCCAAAACCTCCTGTCTTCTTTATATATTTTGGAGCTGATCTTCCTGGGCTTTTGGATCAGTGGTAATCTTAGAGTTCAGTCATGGAGCATTTCAGCGCTTGGTACGTGCCTTACTGTCCAAACTGAAACCTCAGTCCCTATCAATGGTCCAGGTATCTGAGGCGTTATATCTCAAGCACTAATAATGCTTTATTTATTGGTTTATTGGCTCCCATGCAGAGCCCTTTTCAGAAGAGTTGAAAACATTTAAGACCGCAATAGACATCGACAGCAGGAATTTTACGGTTGAGTTTGGACATCAAGCTTCTAATAATAGTTTTTGCAACTTTTTTGAACACTTCCTGCACAAAACGTTTGCTCTAAACACCTAACCGACTTTGAGTTTCACCAATAGTTTTGCGGTGGCCGAACGATTTTAGGTGTAACTGTCTGCTCCTCAGTCGTGCAAAAATATTCTGCGAGCCCAGCAACCGGGTCAACAGTCCCATTTCTGGTAACCTGCAGACACCGGCGGGCTAACCGCTTTTACAGACTTTCCGTGCCGTCTTGATTTGACGCACTCCATTGCTTCCAAGTCGCCCGCATCCCAGCTGATCCTCCGCTCCAGTGAGACCCAGCTAATCCGGGCCTGTCACCACTTATCCCGGGCCTCTCGTGGGCTTATCCCAGGCTATTGATTTCTCTCCCGACCCCCTAAAACAGCAAAAAACAGAGCGCTGAGGGTAGAGTCAGCCAATCAATAACCCCTAACTAGAAAACAATGAACAAAAGCTGCAGTGGTCCCCTTCTGCGTGACCCCACGCCGGTCGTCGTGCTGACACACTTCCTGCCACAATACGCTGCTTTTAGGTGCAGAAAAGTGCAACGTTTGAAATGAGACATCATGCTCACAAGCGAATTGGAACGGGATTATAGACAACAACAATTAACTCAGGGTGTGATGAAGATACGCTCCGTTCGAATGTATAAGAAAACACTGAGTCACCAGTACAGCTGAGATGGATCTCCAAGAGGCTAATCTGCAGTATAAACAGGAGCTTTTGTCGTCTCTGGGTGGGAGATAACATGCCCTTCACAGAGGAGATGAAAGGGATGTACAAATAGATCTGCTGCTGTCACCAGATCAAATGACACAATGAGCAGGAGGAGTCTCTATAAATGACACTATAAACAGAAGCGCAAGATGATATGAGGAGTCGATGAGGCAGGGAAGGATGGCTCGCCGCAGCTTGATGCCTAAACTTGCGAATGGAAGCTGAGCTGCTCTCTTGGCCGTGTGGTGCTCAGTCGTCTTCTTTTTTCAGGTGCCGCATGAGTGTTATGGTCACAAGAAGCACAATCAAAGACCAAGGAGGCGCTTGAGCCAAAACAGCACTTTAAACACAACCAGCAACAAAAGGGCCAAAGCACGCCTTGCATTTTCCGTTGCATAAAGACATCTAATTATACCATGCCTCTGCTTTGTCAACATTTATCGCAAATTTGCTTTCCATTGCTTATTTCTGTGAGAACCCAAACGTTTCCAGGGTTAAGCAGGGATCGCCAGGTGTAATCATGTCTGGTAGCTGCTATGCTTTCTCACACAGCCTATGCTAATGTTCTCATAACGGCAGGGCGCCTCCCACCGATTCAGCGAGGCGCAGATCATGTGTTATCGCCACATTTTTGTCAAGCTGGTGGCCACAGGCGGCTCTCCCCCTATCGACTGGTCCAGATTTCCACTTGGACGCTCCTCTTTAGGCCCCAGAGAGTTTCACCATAGTAAAAGCATATTGATTGATTATTATCATTTGTGTTCATGGCCTGACAGCAATCATTGCTCTTTCTGTTTCCCGTAGTATATCACTTTCTGCTCCACTGACAATCTGCTCAGCAATTCTTTACAATTTATCCCTTTCCATCCAACACCAGAATAAGAAACAGATATATGACAAGACTTTTCAGAAATACCACTAATTTCTTATAGAGACACAATGTGTGGGAGAGTTGGAGCAGGAGCAGATACCCCGGCAGTGAGTAAGACTGCCAGTTTTAGGTCAATTACATCCTCATCACAGACCACAGATGTGAACACAGTCGTCATGATGACACCATCATTAGTTTCTCTCAGCTCATGTGCAAGCTTGAATGTGTCATTGAGTCATTGCTATCTTTAGCTTCCAAAAGTGATGAATATACACACACAAAACTGCTCTCTCACCCACCCCTCATGCTCCTGAGCAAGGTTCATGGCTCTCCATTTCTAAAGCCCAGGTCCTCTATCAGAGGCTTAAGAGCTTGAGGGTTGTTCTTAGTATCTTAGCTGTTCCTAATATTGCACTCTTCTGGTCTGAGATGTCTGGTGTTTCTCCAGGTATCTGTTGGAGCCACTTCTCCAGAGTGGGGGTTACTGCCCTGAGTGCTCCGATGACCACCGGCACCACTGTTTTCTTCACCTTCCAGGCTCTTTCTAGTTCTTCCCTGAGCCCTTGGTAGTTCTCCAGCTGTCCTCTGCTGCTTATCAATGATCACAATGTCTGGTTGGTTTGTCCATTACCATTTTGTCTGTTTGTATCTGGAAGTCCCACAGGATCTTAGCTCTGTCATTCTCCACCACCTTGGGAAGTGACTCCCATTTTTACCTGGGGGTTTCCAGTTCGTATGTTCCATCCCTGTGCAGATGTTTCGGTACATTATACCAGCCACTTGGTTATGTGCTCCATGTATCTCTTCCCTACTCGTATCTTACACCCTGGTGTGAGATGCTGGATGGTTTGTGGAGCCTCTTTGCATAGTCTGCACCCGGAATCTTGCCTGGTATGGTAGATTTGGGCCTCTATTGATCTGGTACTCCAGGCCTGCTCCTGTGCTGCCATGATCAGTGCTTCAGTGCTGTCCTTCAGTCCAGCCCTCTCTAGCCATTGGTAGGATTTGGTCACATCAGCCATTTCAGCTATCTGTCGGTGGTACATCCCATGCCGGAGTTTTTCCTCCCACGATGGTTCCTTAAGTTCCTTCTCTTCCAGCTTCCATTGTCTGAGACATTCACTGAGCGCTTCATCCTTTGGGGCCATCTTCCTGATATATTATTGTAGCTTGGATGTATCATCTTCAATGAGGGCTCTGATGCTCACTAGGCCTCTGCCTCATTCTTAGTGCTTAGTCTATAGCTTGTGAATACTGGATTGGGGGTGGAATCCACCATGCATGGTCAGTAGCCTTCGTATTTTTACATCAGTGGTATATATATATATATATATATATATATATATATATATATATATATATATATATATATATATATATATATATACACACACACACACACATCTATATATATTGATATATCTATATCAATATCTCTCTCTCTCTCTCTCTCTCTCTATATATATATATATATATATATAAATATATATATATATATAAATATATATATAGATAGATAGATATAGATAGATATAGTTATATATAGATATAGCTATATATATATAAGTTGAAACCACATGTTAAGCTATATAAAATATATGAAAAGACACATTTTCTTCACAACTCTCTCACATTCCATCAGGCTGAACTAAAGAATTCAGACATATGAGATTTACCAAAATTATTTATATTGGCTAAATGCCAGAATAGTGATAAGAAAGAGAATTTATGTAGAGATTTTTCTTTTTCTTTTTTAAGTCAGAAGGATAGAAACCTTTTCTTAGCATTTAGTAGGATTTCATTTGAAACCGTGTGATTTGGGTCAAACATCTCGAGCATCCCTCCACAAGCTTCTCAGAATAGTTTGATGGGATTTTGGCC
This sequence comes from Fundulus diaphanus, assembly GCA_037039145.1. Lineage (NCBI taxonomy): Eukaryota > Metazoa > Chordata > Actinopteri > Cyprinodontiformes > Fundulidae > Fundulus > Fundulus diaphanus. The sequence continues at coordinate 32,800,972 of CM073137.1, forward strand.
CATTCCTCCTGACAGAACTGGTGTCGCTGAGTAAGGTGTGCAGGGTGCCTTGCTTGTACAAAACTTTTGAAATCTGCACACAAATGTTCTATAGGGATGAGATCACAGCTTTAAGATGGCCTCTCCAAAAGAGTTGACTTTGTTGTCGTTGAGCCACTATGGGACTAATCTGGTGGAATGCTTTATGTCACTGTCCATTTTGAAACTAATTTGTGCTTCAATATGTCTATGTGATGTTACTGTCTGATGATGATGATGATGATCTGATGATGATCAACCACAGGATGCACCTGTACTTTGCACTAGAGACAGCGGTCTCAGGCGTTCAAGCTTCGCCCATTTTTGCCCATAAATATGACAAAGATCACACTGACCATACCAGAGGTGGGTAGAGTAGCGAAAAATTGTACTCAAGAGTAGCACCACTTCAACATATTTTAGTCATGTAAAAGTAAAAGGTAGTAAGCCAGGAAATTACTCAAGTAAGAGTAAAAAAATATGCAGTAAGAAGGTTACCCAAGTACTGAGCAACTAATCATCAGAGCTGATAATTTTATATTTTAAAATTGTATAATTAGACAGACAAAAGTATAAGGATATGAGCAAATTATGGTATTTTAAAGACAAAAATTAAAAAAACATACAAATAATAACATGATTAAACTTGAAAGTAATTCTTACAACAGTTAATATATATACAGTATATTAGAACAGCACAAAGTACTTCCAATGACAAAATCTACTGTTAACTGTACATTCATTGGACCTCCAAATGGCTCTATGAGCTTAGCAGATAGAAAATAACATCAAAGCAACAAAGCTTCTGTGTAATTGAACGTAGCACCATTTTAAAAAAGATGAGTGTATTTAAGTATAAAACTATTGCATGAGAGGGAACAAGTGCCTAAAATATCATAATCTCAAGTTATTCATCCCAAAAAACATTCTTGTTAATAGCGATAGTATAAACATCGTCATGAGGTCTAACACTGTACAGAGTTCATTACCTTGGGTAAAACATGTTTAAACTGGGTTTCACCTGAAAAATGGATCATTGCAGCTCAAAAAACAAAACCCATAGCAGATATATGCTGTATGTTCACCTCCCTGCTTAAAAACTAAAGAAAACTGATGGCTTTAAATTCCTGGGAAACGTTCATTGTGTGCTTTAATTTACATATAACACCCCTGTTGAAAAAAAAAATGTAAATTATATTTCCCCCAAAACTTTTGCCCTATTCATTCATTTTTAAGCTAAAGCGTACTTTTATTAAGTGATAGGTTTTACAGCAAAACCCACAGGCATGTGTATTTGTAACATAACTATTGTTATCAGTATCATGGTTATACAGCATCCTCTTTAATTCTTGGCACCTTTGCTGAAGATGTTCAAAATGCCTTGAAATAAAAGCCTTTCTTATTGTAGGTGCATAATTTGAATCAAACATATACTGTGTGTATATATATATATATATATATATATATATATATATATATATATATATATATATATATATATATATATATAAGATGACGATTCATTTTGTCAAATGTACTTTATTCCACATAGAAAACAAATATTGCAAAATAACTCGTTCGACGATTATTAACGCAAGTATTATTTCTGTTTAGACTTTACTTTTTCAGCTTGATCAGAGTGTTCAGGAACTTTTTAATTAGTAATCTCTGACTTCCTGTTAGTCTGGATACTAAATATTCTCATTGCTGCTATTCCAAATGAGAAAGACCAGAGAACGGCAATCAAGCGTGGCAGATGAGTGTGTTGAGAAGATGGCTAGCTCACACTAAAGCAGGGACTCACTTTAATTCGCCCATACAGTCAGAGTAATTATTAAAACCTCTAAAACCAGAGCTGAAGCTCTAAAGCTGAACAAGAGCATTAGTTTATGTTGCATATGTGAGCAATCAGTACGAAAGTCTAAATCTGCTAAATTTACAATTAAAGAACCGCATCAAAAAGAGGCATCTCGGTGTCACCAAGTCTCCGTAACACCACTGTCGTGATGCGTCTGCACACAGACAAGAGGTGGATCGGATGGTGCATTGGTGCGGTCAGAACCGCCTCTGGAGATGACGGTGGAGTTTTAAAGAACACCCCACACACTGCCTCCCCTCAGTCAGCCTCAATGGCACTGTGTCTGGATTAGATCACTTCTGGTTCTTGGGAACCTCCATTTGCCTGGACCTGAGCTGGTCCTCAGACTATACTTCATGTAGAAACTCAAGAAGTACAGCCTAACACAAGAGCTTCGCGTCATTTTCCATCATTCGGTCTGTCCTGCGTTCGTCCATCACTGTGTTCTGGCTCGTCCACAAAACAGGATGTGCCCCAGACTGGAACAGACAGTTAGGTCTACAGAGAGGATCATCAGAGCTGATTTCCCCTTCCATCCAGCGCTTGCACAGGTCCAGAGTCGGGAAAAGTGTCAAGAACCAGAGACAGAGGGACCCAGTATTCAACCAGACAAGCAGAGGTTAGGGGAAAGAACATTTATTTACAAAAAGCAAAAGCCAAAACGGGGATCAAGACAAAAATGGGAAGACTGCATCCAATAACCAAAAATAACAAAAAGGCTGTCACAAACAAAACTATATGCAAAAACACGGGACAGGCTAACTCAAATATCCAGAGGCAAACAGGGTCAGAAGAACAGGTAAACAGAGAGCACTGAAAGCTGAACTTGACTCACCAACTGGGCACAGAAAAAACAAACATAAAACAAAACCCAGAATATGACAAAAAGAGCTGCTAGCATCTCTTCAAACCCCACACACCCTGGACACAAACATTTTAGGCTTTTACCTTCAGGTCAGAGCTACAGAGCACTGCTTGATGAAAACATCTGTCACAGAGACAGTCTCTCCCCCCAGGCTGTCTCCCTGATGAACACTTAACAGTCAGAGTACCCAGATCAATACCATGCTTATTCACACCAATTTATCGTTTTCCTCTTTCTCTTTAGAAAAAAAAAACGAGAACAAACAAACATTGTACATATATATGTTTACAAAGAATTTGTTTTCCCTTATTTTGCATAAAATATCTTAATGGAGAGGAAAGATTGAGCCCAAGGCAAATTCCTTGCAAACGTTCACAAACTTGCCGATTCGAGCTGATTTTGTTTCTGAACCCACTGAAATGTTCAAGAAACCTGTTGGAGATGACTTGGGACATGTTGCATTATACTTTTGGATGGCAACATTGTGATCATAACATTTACTTATTACGTTTATTCATTTATTATTTATTCACGCATCGTTACCTGTTCACCCTCCTTTGTTGCTTTCTCTACTTTTCACTTTCTCCGACCACACCACGTAGATGCGGACTCTTCAGTGACTCGTAAACTTCTTCACATTCTTATTTTATTGTCGTTTAATCTATGACCCTCTTCTACCTACTCTATTATTCTTTTCTCTTTGTTCATTTCATTTCCAAACCAAAGCAATTCTTTTGTATTTGTAACAAAGACCCGGTTCGTTACTGTGAAGTAGAAGCATTGCTCTTACCTGAAACGCTTGAACATGCACATAGCACTTTGGATGGCACACTGCACTTTAAAGTTTTTACTAATTTGCACATCCCCAGGCTCCAGCCTGTAGAAATAAGAATGATGAATGTGATTTTGGTGATATCTTTTAAGTGTCAGTGTGTAGTGTATGTGGTATGTTTTAAAGGGTTTTAGAATGGTGTAATGTCTTTTTTCTCTAAGCTTCTTCTTGTGTCCAGATGTCTGGCAAAAAGATTCCCCAGAGACCAGACACCTATTTGCTGGTGAAGATTCTCAGTCATCCAGGTCATGGTCATTCCAAAAAAAGTAAAAAACAAGGCAACTGGACTTGTTATCCGTAGTAGAAGACGTTTCGCTTCCTCTCCAGGAAGCTTTCTCAATTCAAAAAGTCTGGAGTAATGTGGAGTAACCAGCTTTATACCAATGCCAAACAAATGCCAAACAAAGGCCTTGTACGGATAACAAGTCCAGTTGCCTTGTTTTTTTACTTTTTTTGGACAGACACCTATTTGAAACCTTCCGGGCCAGACCAAGAACAAAGAAGGCAGGGGGGGAGTTGTTTACTGGTTTTAGAACTGCTGGAGAATTATTTATTGTAATTGTGTTTAATTTAGGATTTTGTCTCTTTAATTAGTGGGTTTATTTATACATAATTATTGGTGTTTTTTTTGGAGTAATTTTACATTAGTTTTAAAGGAACTAATGTGTGTACACCCCTAGTGGTTTTAAGTGGGTTTTACCTAGTTGGGCGTGGCCCCTTTAAAAAGCCATCTTGTTCATTCATGAGGGAGTTGGAGTTGGTGTTGGAGTTTCCTGAATGCCACCTGCTGTTCTGCTGCTACTAGGTAAAACACTGAACTGCTTAACCTCCATGCATATACTGACTGCACTTGCACTTTTTTTGAATGCACATGCACTTTTTGGATTTTTTTTTGAATGGAAAATAAAAGGACATGGAAACTGAGGACATTAAAACTGCTTGACCTCTCAATTTTTGTTCATTGGTACCAACCTTGTTTGTTCCACCGCTCGTGCCAACCTGACTGCACTGATCCACACGGTGGGATAGTGTCGACAGTATTGCTGACAGCAGTGGGCATTGACAATAAACTTCTTATCTTATAAAGGGATGGACATAGCCCCATTTACACTACCCTTGTTAAAGCGATAGCTGACAGGACTGGCACCTTTGAATAGAAATACATTTATTTCTAATGTATTTAGAAATAAATACATTAGAATTCTCACAATTCTAAGATTTCTCACAATAGGGAAATCTGGGCGTGACAGTGGCAAATGCATGTAGACAGGATACACCAGAGTCACACACTAGATTAAATAATATGAATAAAAAGCTTAATTTAAAGTTAAGCTGTAAAGCACAAGAGAAAGAACTTATCAGAAAGACGGAAAATACTGCACAACTATTAATAGATAGTGCCGCAAATTCAAGTAAAAATGCAATGTCTAAGTTGAAATGGAAGAAAGACAGAAGCCGATTTACAGAATGATGTGAGACAACTGTGCAAAAAAAAAAAGAAAGACAAGAAAATATGCATGATTGTTCAAACAAGGACACCAAGCGAAGCTGAAAAGTGTGCAAACGGAGATTAGCATCAGAGAGACAGTGTAAATGATTCTTGATCAGATCAAGATCTTGTGCGGTCTTCTGCTGCTGTAGCCCATCTGCTTCCAGGTCTGACGGGTTGTGTGCTCAGAAATGCTGTTCTGCAAACCTCGGATGTACCCAGTGGTTTCTTTGAGCCTTTCTCTCATCTCAAACCAGTCTGCCAAGTCTCCTCTGACATCAGCAAGCCCTTATACTCCACATGACTCCGACTCACGGTATTTTCTCTGTTTCGGATCATTTTCTGTAAACCTGAGGGACGACTGTGTGTTAAACTCCCAGCAGATCAGCAGTTTCACCACCCTGTGTGCCACCAACAACGATGCCACAATCTCAAATCCTCTTCCTTTAACATTAGGATGCTTGGTTTGAACTTCAGCAAGTCATCTTCACAATCTAGAAGGCCAAATGCGTTGAGTCGCTGCTGTGGGATTGGGCTGTTTGGCTATTTCTGTTAACAAGAAAGTGAAGCGCTTATGCTAAAGTGATCAGTGAGGGTACACTGTAACACACTGGAGACCCAGTTAGTTGGGTCAACTAATGTCCACATTTTGACTCAAAGAAATCTGGCAAGTTTTAGATTTTGAACTTAAATGTGTACATTTTTGAAAGATAAACTTACAGTACACTATTTAATGATTTTGTTGGTCTCCACAAGTTAAAAAAGCTTAGATTTTTAAGTTGGCAATAAAAAAAAAATGACTGAAGAAAAAGGTGCAAATGGGAGCTCCAAAATAAAACCAGCAAGCTTGACTTTTTAATACTTTTATATGTACAGGACATTCAAGCATATTAAAATTACGGTTTCAACCACAGGGGACAACTTTAAATAAACACTGAACGTGACGCTCTTAGGAACTAATGGAAATGTTTTAATTTTAATTTAAAATATAAAATACTTACACAATATTTTAAAGCATACCAGTGTTGAAGGTGAATTTAACCGACTTATACAACAAAAATGTTCAAATTCTAAGGTAAAAAGATACCTAAAGGACAAAGGACTACTTTCATCAGTGGAGGGACTCTTCATCATTACAAGGTTAGTCTATGCTGTAAATGGAAAACTGAGCATGTTAAAAACCATGTTTGATGCAAATGCCATGGTGCCATAATAACTTTACAACCCCAATCGGATGACTAGGTTTTTGCTTCAGTTTTGCACTTAAAAGCCTTTTAAGGTTTGCATTTCCCCAAGTGGGTGATTATTACCATCAGTAATTGATCAGATACCATCAATTTTAATGGGACAACATCCTGCATGACCGTCAAAATCGGATGCATTTGTATGTTTGCTAGGAGCCTCTGTGTAACATTAATCACTGTTATGGTGATAAATGCCAGGCTTCACAGGCGCCCAGTGTGGAAGGGGAAGTTGAAACAGGAGAAGGGGGTGCTGAGAAGGTTTGCCAGCATCCGCCTTCAGCAGCCACCTCTTGTGCTGGTATTAGCCACGCCATCCAGTGGGACTGCTGTGAAAAAGGTGACTGAACGGGCCGACTGCTTCTCGCTTTTTTCGTCTTTAACAAAGTAAAACGAGAAGCAGAAATTCCTACTGTCATTCTGCTTCCTTTTACAACCCCCCCTCTCTTCAACCACGAGGAGAAGAAGTGGTGACGAGGAACCCTGGCTTTTCCCCCTCGTTTATGATCGGCTGTCTACGCCGCATGCTGTTGAAGACCAATCTTCGCAGCTCTGTTTGCATAGCCTTTTGTGGCAAGTTATTGTATGTAAATCCTCAGAACAGCGCTCTTCAGTAAACATTCTTTACAGTCCCCATTCTGTTGTCAAGGTCCCTCCTCGTGATATCAGAGAACCCTGTTGAAGATGAAATTAATCTCGGACGTGCGCGGTTCACATCTTCCAGTCTTCCGTCATTTCTATCTACACTCCAAGACTATAAAAGCGTCCTCTGAGAATGTTAATGTGATTACCAGCACTTTCCTCTCCCAGGTTTGGATTAGTTTTCACATATTGAGTTTCTTCTTCTCCTACAGCCCTGACTGGGCTATGCGATGCATACATACCTGCAATAAAGGGAAAATACAACTCATTTATTACCTCTTTCTGAGGCAGTATGGTCTACTGATAACCAGTGCAGATAGAGTAGGGTATTTTTTGACAGCTGTTTTGCACTGCATTCATTTTTGATAACTAATAATGCAGGAGAACTATTCTATCAAGTATCCCATGACTTTAAACTCTGCCTTTCTTGGTCACTACTGCAACTTGACAGTGCCGTAGTAAGAAAAAGGTTGTTTTGTTTACCTTTAGGGTTTAATTCTACATACGGGCCCGCAAAGGCTCCAAAATACATATTTATTACATTAACTAGTTGTTCAGGAAATTAGGACATTTAGTTTATTTAAATTCAAAAATGAGATTCATTACAGTTATGATCATGGCAAAGACTGGTGAATCAACCACTGTCCAGTAGACAGGCATCAACACCTTCCATAAGATGGTAAACAATGAAAGGTCCTTTCTACAAAGTTCTGTATCCAAGCATTTTAATGGACAGTTTTGGTGGAAGGAAAAAGTGCGGAAGAAAAGGATGCACAAGCTGCCAGGATCCCAAGGGGTTTGATTACTTGTTGTAGCTCCCTGGGGATCCTGCAGTCTGTTTGTGTTTTCCACATTTTTAATATTGTTTATTATCCGTAAATTCCTGTCATTAGTTTGTTTCTTAATATTTTAGTAGTTTAGTCTTGTTTCTGTTAGATTCTTATTTTTCCTGCCTGCCCATTCTCAGTTCAGTTAGTTTGGTTATTCTTCCTTTATCTGGTCATTCATTATGTTTCCCTGTTAGATTCAGATCTCCCCCTGCCCCTGCCAGTTAATTACTGTCTTCCTCTTTCAGCTTAATTACCTTTATTCCTCTCAACTGTGTTTATTTGCTCCACCTGTTGTTCCTTCTGTCTCCTACCAGCCATGTGAGCCATACTCACTTGTCCGGTCCTCCGTTATGCTACCCCTGTTCTTGTCTGCTCCCTGTCGTATCCTAATCCATGGTCTCCCCTGCTTGCCTGTAAGTTTGCCATTTTGTTATTGATAAATCCACCTTCACCTGATCACGTGGCTCCCTACCTCTTGACTGAGATTCGGTCCATTTTCTACACTCAAAACTATGAAAGAAAGACCTGACCAAAGTTTGGACCAAGCAGATTATCAGTTAGAGGAATCTGTTAACAGAACTTGCATGGAAGTCCAAATCACATTTGACTTGATGAAACATTTCATAGCTGCAAACTGCTTACCCTGGAAGAGGTTGGATCTGGCGAATTGCCTGACGTCATGGGCCACAGAATGGGGAAGATTCTTTCGTCTGTCGATGTCTGCTGGGACAAATGGAGATCGTCCGCCAGGGAGCAACGACGGAAATCTTCGGTTGCAGACCCCAGCAGCATTTTCTATGGCACAGCTCAACACGCCAGCCCCAAACTCTGTGGCTCGACCCGACACAGCAACAGCAGCCAAACCATTTATTTGAACCAACACCAGCTCCTGGCTCTGCAACTCAGCCCGACACGCCAGCTTCCATCTCTGCCACTCTGCCTGGCGTGCTTTCATCAGTTTCTGCTAATCAACCTTAAGCACGAATGCCTGCCTATGTGGCACGCGCCTCTGTTCTCAAGGCCCAGAACGAGGTTACTTGCCAGCCCAGCGCCGTGTACGTCGACCACGGCGTGCAATGTCTTCACCAGAGCCAGGGTTGTCCACGGCATCGGTCGGTGAGGAGTGGTCCTCTGTCACGCCTTCTGCCTCCTGCCCTGAACCATCAGGATGCCAGAGTCCAAACTGTACTTTCTGCCCCAACATCCGTTTCATCTCCTCCCCTGACCCAGACGACACCATCCTCATCAATCTCACCCCTCTCTCTGCAAGAACTACAGCATCATCTATCTTACTCCCACACCACTTCCAAGTTGCTGAGCTCTCTGATGTGTGGGTTCAGATAGACCCTCCTACTGCCTGAGTTCATCAATAAAGGGTTCATCTGTGGTCCCGTCTCGCCCAAACACATCAGTCGTCCTGCCTCACCCGAGTGGTCATTGGTCACCTCTCTGTCTCAGAGGGTCCAGTGGACACCTCGGGCCCTGCTCCTGATTCTAAGTTGTCTGGTGGGTCTTCAGAGCTCTGCCATGGGTTCCAGCGGACCGGCCACCGCCAACCTGAACTCCGCCATGGGTTCCAGTCTGTAGCTTTGAGGTTGTTGTTCCAGCATGCGACTTCGAAGTCGTCGTTTCAGAATGCAGCTTCGTGGGTTCCTGCACTACCGGCTGACCTGGCCGTCCCCCTGAACTCTGCCTCGTCGGAATGACCTCACAGCTGCCCCTCTGAACGCCTTCACTTGTCGGGACGGCTCGGTTTTCTTTGGGGTTTTGTATGTTTTGGTTCTTGGGACGTTTTTAGATAATTATTTTGGGGAGACATGTCATCTGTTGGTGGGGATCCACCACCAGAATCAGCACATTTTTCTACAGGCCAAAATTACAACCTGAGTTATTGACCCTGGTATCACTATGCGTGACTGATGAGTAAACTGTCAAGTTGAAGGACACTATTAAAAGTAAGCTGTGCTTCTTTAACACCTCAACAATACTAATCACCCCTATGCTTCGGTGCACTGATGCACTAATTTATGCAAAACTAGCCCCGACAAAGAATAAAGTGTCTATATCGTACAATATGTGGAAATACTTTTCAGTAGGCTGACATTTATATATTAAAAACCTTATCTTGTGGAGTTTTTCCCTCCACTAAACTTTCGTATACTATGGTTTGATGCAGCCTTTTGTGAATTTCTAGTTTCCATTAGCTATAAACCACGTTTATTGCAATTACTTGAATAAATTGCTTGAAATAGACCAATTTGTGTGTAATTTATCAATAAAAAAATATGAATATGACTTTTTGAATTGAACTAAAAAATGTATTTTGTTCTATGGTAATTAGATGCACCTTTAATGTTCTTAGATACGGAGGAGCATGTTTGTATGCTAGGTTTGTTTAACAATTAATTGACCAGAAGTGTCAATAAACTCCCTCTACTCCTAGAATTTTTGCATCCATCTAAAAATAGATGATTACTCGTATTAGCTGTAAAGCAAAGTATCCTCACCCAAACCTATTTATAAAGATGTGAACCATCAGATGCCACACCACAGACGCGTTAAATGCAAACACAAAGCAACCTCTTCCTTAACATCCTAGCAGAGCTGCAGACTGACCACAAGCCACGCTCTGTTGCTGCAGTAATTCATGTAAAAACAGTCCCAAGCAAGCATTGAGTCCAGATCATTTTTAGAAAGCTTACTTTTAAATACCAAAAAAAAAAAAAGAAAAAACGTTTTCCAACTACACTTTTTCTTCCACTCAACTTTCCATTGATATGTATGGGTACAGCTTCTGTAAAAAGACATCTTCTTTGTCAGTACGTTTTATGGCTTACCCTCCTTGCAGAGGGTCTCAGTGTCTCTGTCTCCGGGACAACTAGTCAGTCATTGTTAAGACCACATGGCCATTGTTTATTAAATCTCCCTTTTAATTGATCCTACATGCTGAATTTGGCTGTCGTTGGCTGCAAGACATTATTAAGTTGATACAAATATCTCACCTTATCAAATTTATGTAGTTTGACTTTTTTAAATGTACAGTAATAAACCTTTTTGATGACATTCTAATCGAGACGCACTTGTGTAGTGCTTAGATAAGGGACGGTGGGTCTATCGGTGGCTTCCTCAGTGATTAATTGACCGGCAGCGTCAACCATGTCTGTGCGCAACTGGATTATTTGCATCCACTTAAAATCTTTTACGGTTCCGTCGAAGCGCTGGCAGTGATACAATGTCGTCTAACACCAGCCGTGGTGATTGTGCCCCGCTTAGAAAGTCTTAGAAAGTGAAAGCCGTGCTGTGTCTCGTCTACAACACAGTACTGTTCAATGAGCCCGTGTGGCAAGCGGAAGAGGTGAGGTGAGGGGGAGGGAAGAGAAACAAACAGAGAGAGAGAGAGAGAGAGAGCGCAGGACGCACTCCATCCACAGTCTCCCTTCAGCCTCGCCACACCGGACTGTCATCCGTGGAGCGCTCCGCCCGCATCCCCCAGCAGCTCTCCGCCGCGGCTCACTTCTGCTCTCCTCGGGGTTTCCAGCTGGCCGGATCTGGCATGGGTCCGATCTGGTAGAAGGCGTGAGGTGTTTCCGAACCGTTAGCAGCGCGCTTTCAGATAGACCCGTAAAAAGAAAGAAAAAAAAAAAACTCGCTCCGGCTGAAGGCAGAATAATGATGGAGTATTGGAGGCAGTGCGCGCTGTGGCTGATCAACTGCAAGGTGCTCCCAGCTAGCCACAGGGTGACATGGGAGTCAGCGCAGGTATTCGACTTGGCTCAGACCCTCCGGGATGGAGTCCTCCTGTGCCATCTGCTCAACAACCTGAAGCCCCAGTGCATCAACCTGAAGGAAATCAACCTTCGGCCGCAAATGTCACAGGTAAAGAAAGACACGTCCCCCCGATGCCCGTTCCGTTCCTCGGCTGCTTGTCAAATTGCACCGAAGCCACGGTGGTGGCAGCCTGGCCTGACTCCATAGGAATTATACTGGTTTACGCATTTGGTCCATCGTTTAGCGTGTAACGTAAAGTAACAGCGCAACCTAACTTAATGGACATGTAAGTGATATTTTTATGAAATTCGGCTACTTAATTTCCAAAAATTTACGCATTTTTCAATTCTATTTACACTTTTACAGGATTCTTAGAGCATGGTTGTCTGTTGCCGGAAAACTGTTGAGAACAGACTTCTATGAACTCTGCAGGGTGTATTTTATATCAGTTTCCCTCGGCTTTTGTGTGCAAATGAATTCCCGAAGGAAGGGTTGTCAGAGAAACATTAGCGCAAGCCGCTAGTTATCGTTTTATCACTTAACTCGTGCGTACAGCAAGCGGAAAAGCATGAACTTGAGAAAAATTGCATGGAGTACGGTGGGGCGTTTTCATACTTAACCCCGTTTCCCAAGTCACAATACAATCAAACATTTTTAGTACTCGAGTTACCCTGATCATTTATTTATGTTACAGAATGCGGTGTTTAAAGTCACAAGCAGAGAGTTGGCATATTTTTTATTAAACAGGAGGACCCTATTCCACAACAAATGTGCTGCCCCAACCAGCATGACATTTTTGTAGTAGCAAGAATTCTAAAACGGAAATGGAAAAACCTCAGTGTACCACAGCAGTTTTTATATATATATATATATATATATATATATATATATATATATATATATATATATATATATATATATATATATATATATATAAAAACTTTCTGAGGGGGACCCTAATTTGGCTTTTTGCAAACAACCGTTGTTTTGAAATAATGTTATACTAAAATTATTTTTTTATTGTGCCAATTAACTAGATTTGTTGCTTGACAAAAACATAGATAGATAGATAGATAGATAGATAGATAGATAGATAGATAGATAGATAGATAGATAGATAGATAGATAGAGCTGTGGCCACATGGATCCTGTTAGTCAGATACCATCTGCTTCAATATCGGGACAGCCTGGGCCGGGACCTGATTAAAATTCGCCTTTCTACCAGTGAATCTGTCCGTCTGGCTCAGTGACAGCACACAGTGAGGTAGACACTCACCTACTGAGCCTGCAGACCTGCTGTAAGAGTATTACCTGGCCTGCACCAGAGGAGCACTCCCCTACACTCCGACTACAGTGTATTGCTTTGTAATAGATAAACCCGGTGTTCAAATTTTATTCAAAACAGATCATTAATTCCTTATTACTGTACTGTGATATCTATCCCTCTTCAATCAAGAGGTGCAGCTGGCCTGTTTCCTGGAAAGAAGCACGCCAACCTCGGTGGCACAGTGGCATGGTCATTCACAATCAAATTGTGTGTCATTTGACTCCAGTGCACTGGGGGAGTGAGCAATTTAAGGTGTACAATGTCATTGGGGGGCAGTGGATGTCTATGTCCATTTGAGGATGTTTACTCAGAATTTCCAGTCAAAACTAGTTTGGAGTCTATTAAGCCCGTTTGGCGGTAACGCAAAAGTTATTACAGACAAGGCATCTGTGTTAGTAGAGAGACGCTCAGTGTTTCGTGACAACCATAACATCAGGAAATGTAAGAGAGCAGTTATTGGTAGTGTGGTTTATGAACAAAGCTGAACGTGTGGCCTATCTAGGCCCAGCGTGGGTTATTTATAGGCAGACTTTGTTTCATACACTGCTGGGTGGCATAGACTTGAAGTGATATTCTGCTAAACCCTTGTGAGCCTTTCATTTCTTACCTGCTATGGATAACTGTACTTGTGTCTTTATTTAGTACACATCCAGATTATTTGAAGCCAGGGATTAAAGCTAGTCCAAAAGGGGGCACAGACCAAACTTTAATTCTACCTTTTCAAAACAACTCCAAGCCTGAAGACAAGTGATTCTTTTTTACAGGAGTCTGTGGTAGGACACGCCCCCCCCCCACCGATGGTCCTCCTGAGCGAAACCTGTGCTGAGAAAGGAACGCGAAGCATTTCAGATCTAGACCGTTTCTCCGTTGTAACAATGCTTGGTAATTAATATTGCGCCGCTGGACAACCTGTTAAGACCCCTTTAAACAGTGCCACTTATGTAAAGAGAAATGCGTTTGGGGGTTTAGCAGCGGAGTGTATTATTTCAGTGGCGAACAGCTTTTGGTGAAAACCGCGTGAGGGTTTGGTTTAGCGTGTCCTTCACCGGAAAAGCAAAGACCTGTCATCGCTCGAGGCAATCTCAATGCAGAGATATACAGTAACAAGAGGAAATTTTACAGCAAGTGGCGAGAGCAAACTCTATTTGCCAGGGTGTCGATGCGCATCCCCACACTGGGAGCTTTATCAGAGACTGCATCCAGGGTTCTCTGCCAGCAGTCCCGACCTCAACCCAACCGAAGACCTTTGGGATCAGCCTGGAGCGCGTTGTTCGAGCCAGACTGACCAACGCCCCCGCATTGGCTGACTTGCAACAAAGGCTGCCTGAAGAACGGGTGGCTATCCCACACAAGTGTAGGACCAAGTGTCCAATACGAGGAGGAGCAGTTGTGGTTGTGTACAGCTCTCCCACACACTGCTGAGGCAGCTGCTTGGTAAACGATGACGCGGTTAAATCGCCAACATGTCGGGTTTCTTCAAACTTCAATCACCCAATCCAATAAAACAGTACCAAACAAGAGTCAGTAGCAGAACAAGCTGTTTTGCCATGGACAGAGAGGGTTTGGAAACATTTCATGGAACGCCATTTAAAGGGAAATAAACAGGCTTTCAATATTACTAGATTTATTCCCAAGAAGTATTGTTGCAGCAAAGAAATAATCAAACATCATTCTCTTACTATTTTGGCTACATTTATGTTTCTTTTTTGCACCACAACACTGTATTATCAGACATCACTGTATCGCGCAGGGTTACCGCCTACTACCTGTACGTCCAGCGTAAATAATCATCGGCCTGTGTGTAAATACCCACTCAATGGAAACATCAAAACAGTTTAAAGTGCCACAGGATAGTGTTTGCATAAAGCTCTTACGTTTTTAAGATCAGAGTTTTTGTTTTTAGAAGTTAGAAGTCTGCCTTGATTTTCTTTACTTCTCAGATTAGCTGTTAGCACGTGTTATTATCGGCTAATTAACTAGCTGTTAGCATACTCCTCTGGATTCATGCTAAAGGAAGATGTCAGGAGAGTTGTCTACTTCCAAAAATCCTGTGATTTTTTTTTTTTATTGAGCCAATGAAGAAGCTATACAGTCAGAGGCCCAAAACCGCCTCAAGCGAGTGTAAAAACCATTTTTGCAAATTTGAGGAAGTTATTTCAGATCTTGCCATTTCCATGTGATTCTTCAACATGGGCATAAGAACACATTGATGGAAACACGGCTTCTGAATCTGGTCGACTTGTTATCGTTTGTTTTACTAGCTCCATTCCACAGATCAAACCATATGAAATAACAATCCCCCTTTTTTACATATGGCTTTTAAATTTACACCTAATTTGGAGGATTTCTCGTAAGATTTCTGTCAGTAGCTCCGTCGATCAGCACTTGCTTTTATTTC
Organism: Fundulus diaphanus; assembly: GCA_037039145.1. Taxonomy (NCBI): domain Eukaryota; kingdom Metazoa; phylum Chordata; class Actinopteri; order Cyprinodontiformes; family Fundulidae; genus Fundulus; species Fundulus diaphanus. Next base: position 32,816,240 of record CM073137.1, read on the forward strand.
ATCTTCTATAACATACAGACACACTGGAGATAGATACCAACGCCTCCTGTGAGATCATTGTGGGGTGGGGGAGAAAATGGGTGTCTGAACCCCCTCTAAAAAATAAGTTAGATTTACATAACTGGGGGAGGAGTTGGTTCCCTTTTCAGCCTGCATAATGCATGAGGATCGTGGCAGCTACTTTATCATTGGCCGATAATAACACATGGGACGCTACCGTGGCCTCACCCGTGGGACTCATGAGATGGAAAAGACAAAGGCAGTGAAAAAAAGGGTCTGTCTGGCCCTCCACTGAGGCAGCTCCGAGGACATAAAGGGACCTGGAGGGGTTTTCTGTGCGCGTCGCTGGGGTGGGCTGCTTAATTAAAGCACAGTGCATCAGAAGCTCTGGAGAGTTCCCATGCAGAACGCTGGAATCATGCTTCTCACTCTTGCAACACGGATTGTGTTCAGAAGGCCGGCATGTCGGTAGAGAAAGGTGTAGTATTGCTGTGGGACTCTACCAAGGAGATGAGCTGATCTGATGTGCGCAGCACAGCGCAGAAGCATTCGAGACTCTTGAACTTTTTCTACATTTTGTGAAACGATAACCACAAGCAACAACGCAATTTGGGTGAAAGGCCGCCCGGAATTGCTGCAAAAAAGTTTGAAGTGGAGAGCAAATACTGCAACTGCTGGTGTGAAAAGCTCTTTACAAACATCAAAAAATGGAAGAATTTCTTTGATCTAAAATGTTTGGTTAGGGTCGGTGTCCCGGTGGAAGGCGAACTTCCACTGAGCCTCTAATAGGTTTTCCTCTAGGATTTCCCTGTACTTGGCTCTAGCCGTTCACCAATTAGCTCTGACCAACATCCTGCTCCCTGCAAAGGAAAAGCACGGCCACACCATGATGCGGCCACCATCGTGTTTCACCATGACGATGGTGAGTTCAAAGTGATGAGCAGAGTCAGTTTGTCTCCACAGGTCGCAGTCAGGGAGGTATTAATACTTTGAAGGTGCTGAATGTGCTGCGGCTATACTTTGCAATGCTTAGTTGACTGAATGCCACGTGTTATCTGTATGCAAATTCCGGATATTGTTTAAACACTTGCTGCAACTGTTTGCAATAAAGAACCGAAAGTTCCAGTTTAGGGCTTAAACAAAATCCTCTTTGAGCCCCTTTGATCAGAAGTTTACAGTGCCATTATGAGCCAATTACAAAGTCTAGACGAGGCCCAACCACAGCGCGCGTCGGCCCTTGCTTTGAAAAAAAACAAAAACAAAAAAAAACACACCACATAATCAGTAGTTGCATTTTGTCTCAGCCGAGTCAATAGCAGGGGTTTAGTTTTAAGAGGAACTGGGGAATGCTTGTCATAGTGCAACTACAAGACCACATGGGTACAGACATACGTGCCGTTTCCTTTTACGTTGTTTCTGTTCTTCCTGCAAGAAAAGGAAGATTATCTGCACGTGTCATAATCATTCTTACGAAACAGTCATTAAACAACGTTTATTAAAATCTACCAGGACAAGATTTGTTGAGGCAAAAGAGCGTTTGTTGGGGTTTTGGTGTTTAAATCTTTCAGTTAGAGCCCTATACCCTCTTAAACCCACCTAGTTTTTTCCATGACATGGGAATAAGGGGTTTGGAGGGGAGCAGCGCTGTGACGAAGTCCCCCAGCCTCTCTCATAGGACAGCCTCGAAGTTCAACAAGGGCAGGAAATCAGGAAATGGAATAGAGGAAGGAAGTGAAACTAAAACATGGCCTCGATCGAATTCAGACCAAAGCGCTGAGATGTCAGGCACAATGAAGTAAAAAAAACAAAACAAAGCGGCAACCCCCTCTCTATTCTCAGACACCACAATAATGACATTTGCTCTTTGCTCTGTCGAGTCAGCCTTGAACATTTTTATATTTTGGGAAAAGCGAAAGTGCGTTAGAGTTAGTAGTCAAACAAACACCTAGTAACAGAATCCGTTTACGATAGCAACCGATGACACATGCATTGCAATTCTGTGCATGAATTTCAACACAGACGTGACTTCCAGACCTCCAAAAGTATGATGGCGAATTGTTTCATAGTTAACAGATAAGAGCTAAAGCTGTTCCTTTTGCAACTTTTCTATAGTTCTTTAAATCCTTCTCTGTGAATTGATCAATAATTCATACTTTTCTTTTGTTTTCCACAGTATGTAATATGTAATTTTGACTCCTGAAGGCCAAGGCAGCTGGCTTACACATGTTCTGCACTACACAGTTGCATACATTTATTTTATCTAACTGACACTGAGATTGTGAGATGTGAAAGTAGGAAGAGAGAAGCCCGTGTCTAAGAGTGAGCACTCCGTACAGCAAGCTTCAAAGGCTCCGAGGCTCGCTCGTCATTCTCTCACAGAAGAGACACAAAAGCGAGGGAAAGCGTGGGAGAATGAGAAAGACAATGAGGAGATGACTTAATTTGCTTCTTGGATTTGGTAGAAGGATAGTCCTATAAAGCCCAGGAAGCCCCAGTTGTCTCTGCAAAACACGTCCTGATTCCTGCATCGACAAATACATTTTTATAAACAGGGGCATGATTAAAAAAAAATTAAAATTAGGGCTTTAAAATACATTATCATTTATTTTGGTCAATATATTTAGTATCTACCTTGACATACTTTGAATGCATTTTTTATATGAAATCTAATCAAATGTTTTTAGCTTCTGCAGCCACCAGTTTTATTCAATAATGTTTCCCTAATTTGAATAGTATTTTTCAAACATCGCCTTCTTTCCTTAAATTATCTTAAATTAGAGGTTCAGCTTTATGGTTTATTCTTAGAATTGAAATGTCCTTATTGTCCTAAAGTGGATAAATTCAGGAGTTGGAGCTGCTGAACCACGCCACCTGCTCCTGAGGTGCCGGAATGATTATTGCTGTCGCATCACAAAACAAAGTGATATGACATTATATATATATATATATATATGTATGTATATATATGTATGTATATATATATATATGTATGTATGTATATATATATATATGTATGTATATATATATATATATATATATGTATGTGTATATATATATATATGTATGTGTATATATATATATATATATATGTATGTATGTATATGTATGTATGTATATATATATATATATATGTATGTATATATATATATATATATGTATGTATATATATATATATATATATATATATATATATATATATATATATATATATATATATATATATATATATATATATATATATATATATATATATGCCAGCTAATAAGGTTACCTAAATAACATGACAAGTTTCTTTTTGTTAGGAATAGGCTGACCAGCATGTGGGTCTAATTGGTGATGGAGCGGGTTTGTCAACTTACCAGCAGTTCTAAAGGTTCTAAAGGCCAGTGCCCATATTAACAAAGATTCTCAGAGAGCTCCTATCTTAGCCAAAAAGTTCTTACTTAGGAGTTCAGATAGCTGCTGAGATTTTTCCTAAAATGACATCACTTAGTCTTTGGCACTGATCTAGAGTTGTACAATAATAGCGCTAACACAGGGGAAGCGGATCTTGTTTGATTTTTGTTCTGATTGGCTTTGTTGCTCACAGCCTCTCTACAATAGTCAGTCAGCAGTGACTCAGTCTTTGTATGTCCTGTCACCTATTTACTATGAAAGCCTCAAGATAACTATTCTTATTTGGTGTTCTATTTCTGGTCTCTGATTTTTGTAAAGCGTTGGCCTGCTGATACTGATTCTAGCCTATTCTTTTTAATAGCTATATGAATATATACAAACGGAACTCTGTATTTTTTTTGCCTTGTTTTCCATGAGTAGTGATGAATTATCTGTTAGAAGCAGAAACAATGTTGTCCTCCTATGTGACAGAGTTATCTATGTAAAGTATGAGTTTACTGATATTTTATAGCTAAAATATTAATGGCGCTGACATGCTAAACTGTCATTAACGTTTTGTATTAGCGATTAGCACAGTGAGCGTGGCTAATATTAGAAAAAAACAGTATATTCTGTGTGTAGATTCTAGGAAATCCGTCCATTAGCTCAGATATTTTCAAAAGTGCTACTGACATTTTAGTTTGCAGCATGTTCCATAAAAGACAGAGAGCTCAGCCCCCTTGTAGGTGCAGAAATTCTCTCTCTCTCTCGCTTCGTTCGGTCTTTCGAGGACATTTCACCCCCATTTTACCCCCATTGTCCCCGTTGGTTGAAGGAGGCTATGTGGAGGACAGGAACGGTCCAGTTATATTATCATATTTATTTCCCTCTTTCCCTCTAGGTTGGACAGTGGACATTCGTGGTCCGCGGCTTCATCGCCGTCTGCCTTCTGTTCGAGCCGATAAAGGGAGGCTGATCTGAGGCTGCCGCTCTCTGTCCGCTGGCTGGCTGTTGAAGTCGCGCAGCACGAATATCCATTGTCCAACCTAATACCAACTTCCCCGTGGTCTCACCCTAGCCCCTTCCCGGCTGCCTCAAGACACTTACGGCAGAACAATTGGTTGCTTTCACGTAAATTCCCCAATAACACATAAAAAGTTGGTAGATTAGTTTGTAGTTGCTTTTTTCGAAGAAAAAAAAAGTCGCTAGAGGGTTTGAGAAGTGCAGCAGTGCTCGCTATGGAGGCACAAGTTGGAGGGAGCTGTGTTTTTTTTTTAAGATGGAGATGCTTTTGTACTTCAGAGCGGCAGAGCTACCGTCACTAGAACAAAATTACATCAAATCAACTGAAAGCAATGTTAATTCGAAATTCACTGCAAAACCACTGTATAACCCTAGGAGGGCGCTACACTGACCATTTTAGACACAAAAGCAGGATTTCAACAAATATGCACATATTTTTCAAAAATAATGACCAGGAAATGTAGACAGTACTATAAGAATACCATGTTAACAGTTTATTGGCAAAAAGGTTGATTTGGGGGTGAGTTACCCGTTAAAGCAGCACAGTGTCACATTTAGCCACTAGGGGCACTAGACCTGCAACTTCCAGGTTTAGCGCCCCTGAAGGCCCTGCCAACACTGCACCAGGCAGGGTTTCCCCCAGTGTATTAAAAGCCTAAGCATCATCTATTTATTTTAAATGCGTTGATGTTTGAGAGCGACGTAAGAAGGACGTGTAATGACGACTTTAAGGGCTGTTCTAGTAGAAATTTCATCATACATCATAGAACCAAAAATATATCTGTTTTGTTTTTGTTACGGCATTCTAAGCTCAGACTGCTGTAACCTAGAATGTGTCATGTGACCTCAGTGACGGATCTGACCCTCTCAAGTTACATAGGCGAGTTTTTGAGCAGGGCAGCCCACATGGAGCATCGATACGCACCAAGTGCTGTATATTGATTTGAACAATAATTTATCATATATCAAATTAAGCTAATACTTGGGTCAGAACTTACACTTTGCACTTTAAAAAAGCTTCTAACATCTCTTTTCCTCCTCTGACATAATTTTAAACATCTTAAACATTTCTTACTGACAATAGCTAACACGGAGTCTTCTTCGCTCATTACCATCTTTCACATTGAAGATTGTTGTTTTCTATGCCACCTTGCAGCTTTGTATGTCACATTCACTTTTCTCTCAAGACAGTTTCTCTCAGGAATCTACTTTTGCGTTGATCATGACATCGTAGTCCTCTAGCCAAACAGTAAATGTTAACTAACACTGCTGCATATGGCCGCAAAAGAAGTACATCCTTCCGAGACTACATTTCAACTACATTTTAACATTTCCCTGGACTTGATTTCATATTATTACCCAACTCTGGAAGGAAAGAAGCTGCAGTTGAGATTTCCCAAATTCCTTGCCCCCCAGCAGAATTAAGACTAGAGTTTAATGCATTCAGGGCTTTAGACTTCATGTCTTGTGTTATTGTGCTTTACGAAGCATCACAGGAACTTTCCCGTTAACCCACTTTGCCTTTAAGACGTCATAAAATCTTAAAACCTTACCCAGCTGCTTACATTTGCTGCTCTGCTGCTTCTTTTATCTCCTGATTCGTTTGAGCTGGATTAAGAAGGCCTGCTAAGTATTCATGGTCAGGCTTCAGTTACCAAACCTCATACTGATTATTTTCCACTACAGTATACTGCATGCAGACTACGTGCTGCAGGGCATTGGTATGCAGTAGACACGTGTAGGACGCAGCCTGTCAGAGGTGCCGTAGCATCGCTGCCCTCTCGATTCATTTTGTAGGAAGGGTTGCACCTGTCAGTGTGTAAACAGCGCCTTACCGCAGCCATGCATGCCCCGCGCTGTCGCCATGCTCCACAGCCCTCCAATTTACGATTCCAGCATGGCATAATGCAGTAACACCACTTCTTTCCACCGTGTCACCTCGGCTTATTCACGAGCAGCTTTTGCGTACACTCACACGGGTGGGGCCATATCGCATCTTAGTCGCTTGTGCTCATTTGCACGGTGTGAAATGACCTTTCATTCCGTCACTAAAGAAACAAACCTGAACCGCAGCCGTCTAGTAAACACTACGTTTCACTGTACATTGAATTATAGATTATGCATGCCCTGATTTTATTTTGACATATTCAGAGGTGGAGATTATGCCTTTGATCCAACTTGGTTGGACACCTCAGTTAATCACTCCTGAGTGCTCCTGAAGCTCAGAAAAAGTCAATACTGTTTGTTGTTTGTCCAGGTTACAAGCCTCACCAGAAGGGACATGTTGATTCCTGATATCAGAGGAGACCCTCAACATACATTATGGTTATGAGTATTTCCAGACTGGTGTTAAGAAGGATGGGGTCTATGAAATGTATTTCATTCTATAGTCAGTCATTTGCATATTTATTAATAGACAGGATGCAGAAAGAAATTAGAAAAAAATATATTCATGGAAGAAACCGTGTTTTAAAAGGAAAGGATTTAAAAGGAGTCTTCATAAGCATTCACATTTGTCTGCAGCTGTTTGCTGTTTAGAGTCGCAGTAGTGATAAACCCTGACCAAGGAGTGATGACAAACTAAAGCTTCTCTGGCTGGAGAGACATGAATTGTGCTGCCTACACTGCACCTTGTGAGTGAATGAGGCCCATATATCGCTGGGCCGGGACCCAGAATAGACACGGATAAGGCCCTGTGCAGTCCAGGAGCCATGACTTTTCCAGATGGGTCATTTAACGTGTGAGGCGTCCTGTTCTGAACCAGTCGGCCGTCTGTTTAGAAACGGGAAGGCGCTTCAGTGTGTAACAAGAAAATGTCGACATGCCTGCAATGTCGACATCCCTGAGTATGGTTAGCTGTGACCTGATACATGTATTGTAGAGCATACGGAATGGGGACAAGGACGTACCTATTTTTACCTATGTACTACTTGTTAGGGGTGTAACAGTACACCTAAGCCTTGGTTCGGTGTACTGTATACCTCGATTTTTGGGTCACGGCCTGGTATCGGTATGGTAAAAAAGCAAAAAGAGACAAACGCCAAATGTTATGTTTTCTTTACCTACTTTTTTTTTAACAGGAAATAAGCCCTCACAGAAACCAGAAAAGAAGAACAAACCACATTTGCTAGTGAGGGGCTCTAAAGTAGCAAGCAACATACAACAGGGCAGAATTCATGTGCTAGTTCACTTTAAAATTAAAAGCATTTAACCGTAGAAGACATACAGTATATTGTATCACCGTCGGTTGGTAGAAAAGCAAACACGTTAGAGGCTAACAGCTGTTCAGACAGACCCTTTGTTTCAGCTAATTTTGCCTTTTAAAACACTCATATTGAAAACTTTTATGTCCATGGTTAACAACGGTATATTACATTACTATACTATACATACTATATATCAACAATTATTGACTGTCTGCGCTTCCATAAGAAACCGTTACAGTCTTTCGAGCTGGTTACGATGCAAAGTTACTTTATCGGAGAGACTGTATCCATCCGCCTTGTCTGCTGTGGCTCATCAGTCCGTTCTAAGTCTGGCGACAGGGGAGTAAACTTTTAGATTTTGCCACAGGACAAACGTCAAAGATATAAAATTCTTGTGCTTTTTAAAGTCTCGTAGTGGTTTGGTACACAAAGACAAAAACATTTTCAGTTTGCATTGTTTGAAATGGAAGAAATGGCCTAAAACAGTCTGGCTAGCTTTTAGCCTTCAACTGCTTTGAGGTCTTCTTCTTTCTACAAACTCATTACTTTTTAACTCCACACTCTTACTTATAAAAGAATTATAGCTGCTAACAGTTTCGCAAAACCTCCAGTTAACGCATCCAAGCTATCCTATTGGGTCCAAAAGTGTAAAGCATATTTATGGCTGAAAATTAGAACTAAAATATTTTCTTTTAATTATTTTGGACTTACTGTCAATTCTATTAAGATATATTGTGCTATTTATTGGGAATTAGATAAAGGTGTCAATGAACATGGCTATAAATCTATCAATACATCCAGTCCAGAGCAGGGGGGACTATAGTTTGGCCCCAGGACCATTTGTGGTCCTTGGACGGATTCTTTTGTGCATACCTTGGCCAACATTCAAGAAGGGTTTGGCTAGCCAATACCTGCTGCCGATATCCAAATATTTTAAAAATTAGAGCTGTAGATTTTTACTGACAAATTTAAATGTCTGTAGAATGGAAATCGTTAGATAGGACACAAAGTAATAACTTAACATCTTTTAATAACCATGGTTTTTGCTTTTTTGTAATTCTTATAGTAAATAGGAGCACAAATACCCAAAAGATGTTAATCAAAAGCAGGCAAGCGTTTAACTGCTTTATTAAACTTGTCTGAAAAAAAGATTCACACTGGTCTGGAGCCTTACAAATACAAATATTGCTCTACAATTACACAAACAAGCTTTTTGTAGTACTACAACGGTCTTACTGAAGAGTACTAGTTTGAACAGTAACAATCCCAATCATGTTTGCAGGTTCGAAAATATTATCAGTCAAAGTTTATTGAGATTGTCAAAAGGTGGAATAAAATAAATGATACAACATTCCACATTCTCAGTCATTCTTTCATCACAATCGTGCATTCATTTGGAGTGGAGTGCTTTAGAAAGCCGCTTAATTGTGTTGCCGCTACGGACGTCTGCACTGTGATCGTTCAGTAAAGTTACACGCGTCATACACCCTTTGTATTTTTGTAGAACATAATATAAGTCTTACAGAGGAGGAGGAAAAGAGAGGTCATAGTGTCATTAAGTTAAAAAAAAGTTGCATCTTCTATTTATGTTCATTTACACCTCTAACTTTAAAGTCATCTCTCTCTCAAACGTCAATCTGTCCGTGTGAGCATCCGTGTGAATCTCACACGACACACTTTCGAAGGTTCGCCAGCACTTGACCCCGCTTTGTCATTCAACACAGCAAAGCATCATTCACACTCCTTTAACACAGCTTTTCAAGAGGTAGATCATCACAGAAGAGAAGGAGGAGGAGAGGGAGGAGGATGGTGTTTGCTCACAAATCGGGCTTTCTCGCTCTTGTCGGACATGCTGTTTAGTAGCGATTTTAGAGTTGGCTTCAGTGCTATTCAATTAGCCACTTTTGCGCCACACTAATTTCTTCTAAGCCTCCAATTGAGACACGCACTTACCCACAGTTCAGGCAAACAGCTTGACCTGTGTTGCCATTGCCTCACATCTCATGCACTGATATTAGTACAATATAGAAAGGTGGGGGAGGGAGTAAGCGTTGTAAGATTTAATAGAAACATGGCTTCTGGGACACTTATTGGTTTTATGGAGGGTGGTGCTGTATTTTTTTCTTTTTTTGCTTTTGCCTTTTTCTCAGAACATGAGATGAACATAAAGCGAAGGGAGCAGATGTATGCCTTTGTCCTTCGCCTTAAGGGACAGAATGTGTTAATGGAGAAACCAAAGCATAAAATGGCAACAGCAGCTAAACTGTCGTCCTCATTTCAGCCTGCGATTTCTCACATGAATGTCAGTACAGCTGATCATGCAATCTGGAAACCATTAAACTTATGTGATTCAATGGTTTTTTTTATATCTTCTCAGTATGGCTAGAAATCGTTTATAGTCAGAAATGCACTAATCAGTCATTTTCTTTTAAAAGCAATATATGGGTTTATTTTAGGTCTGATCTGCCAAATTCCAAATTTTAACAATCAGGATGTTTTTGATATCTTCTATCTTTTTATGTGCTATAATCTTATGGAGGATTGTACCACATAAAAAGACAGAGAACGTGCTCCATTTTTCTTATAGAATTAGTAGTTATGACAGAAAAGTAAAGAATTACAACATTGGCCTTTATAAGAAGCCTTAAGTTCACTTGATGCATTTGTAGGCCGAAAATGATGGGAGTTGGCAGTTATGATGCATTTACTGAATGGCGAAAAAAAAAATCAATCAGAGCTGACCAGGGAAAATTTGCTGATCTCTGCTCGATTGATTGATGCGTCTCTTTAAATAACGCTTATTTTTTTGAAAATGACATCTAACCTAATGCACACAAGTAAAGCTCTTATTATAAAGGACTTTGTTGACTAGAAGTGAATGAGGACATCCCCTGTTAGATGATTAAAGGATCCAGCTTTGCAGACACACTATTACAACAAATAAAGCGATAATATCTTATTAATTATCATTTTAGGTTGGCTGTCAGATCTAATTTGCTATTCAGTCCTTCTTAATTGTTCAGAGCTGTAGCCACAGCAGGACAGCACTAAGCAACCAGATGGCTGTGAGAATATATATTCACCATAAAAACAAATGTATCAGAATTATTTTTTGGGGGGGAACAAAGCTGCTGGCTGCTGCTTGAACTTGGCAAACCTGTTTGACATCTTTCTGCCCTAGATGCTTTGTGCCCTTAACAGGCGGTGTCGATTCCTAATTTTTGAGACTGCTTTCTGGATTTTAGATGAGTCCATGTGGAAAATGTCTTTCATCATTTACCAGATGAGGATATTTGTTCTCAAGAACAACCTGTGATGGGTAATATATCTCAGTCCTGGCCATGCAATATAAAAGGGATGCCTATTTGTATACTGATGGAGAGTTTTATTGGGAAAAGAAACTACTCATATTTGTACATTTGACAGATGTAACTTGGTGGCTATAAGAATCTCCTCAAGGGTATTTAGTCAGTTGCCCATGATATCCAAAGTGTTCAAAATAATCTATAAAGGGGAAATATCATGCAAATTCCACGGACCTGCTACTTTTGTGTGTTACTCTGCTTCTACACACCAAATATTCAGGTCGTTAGCAGGACTCTGGAGAACTTTACTGCAGACTGAGGAGCTAATTCAGCCATTTGATTCAGATGTGTTGGACCAGGGACACATCTAAAAGGTCCAGGACTCCGGCCCTCGAGGACCAGGATTGAGGACCCCTGGTTTAGGCTAGCCAAGACAACGTAATGCCAAAGTCATGCCATTTTTAGCTAAAACGTAAATAAAAACTGATAAGTTATTACTTTCAAAATGGATTCTCCTTTTACATTATTTCTGCACCAACTTCTTGGCAGAGTGAAAATAATTAAAATTATAAATATTCAGGGGTATGAATAATTTTGAGCTTAACTGTCCACGAATTGACTTTTTTTTTTCTAAAGCGACTGATCACCACAGCATGAAGCTCCTAAGACAAATAGTCACTTGCGGGAATTGTGATAAGCTAAAAAAAAAAACAGTGGAAGAATGTTGCCAGGAACCATGCATACAGGCAGTCATGAATGAATGGAAAAAGTGACTAAAACGACCAGCTGCTTAGTGTTTTCCTGTCATGTGCTGCTGCTGCGCATCAAGTCTGTGCGGGTTTTAATGAGAAGGATTCGTGGCATCAGTTACCACGGTATGTTTTTTTGGATTGAAAAGCTGCTGACTGCTGCTTTACGTTGGCATTATTCTATCAAGATAAGTGAGATGACGAGTGTCTTCAGTCGGAGGGGGGAGGGCGGCGCTTTCATCGCCATCAGCAGAACCTCGCGTACCCTGCACCTCCCGTTTCCTGGTTACACGGCTCTTACATGATGACATGGATGTGACCGGTCCACTTGGACTGCAACACGCCACCCCAGGGGTTATGACCGAGGTCCAGACCTTAGGGTGCTCGCTCATGATGCTTATGCCATGCGCATGTCATTGGTTTCTGTAATGAGACCGAAAGGCTTTGGCTCCCTTTGCATCCATTCGTATCTATGAATTAATGCTCAAGGAGGTTAAAGCAGCGAGGTGGCCAAACGGTCTCGCTGTCTTTCACATGTATTAGTGAACAGGAATTCATGATGCCCTGCAAGGCACACTGGGGCCATAAAAGCTTCCAGCTTGTTGCTATGGAGCTTGGACTTGGGTCAAACAATACAGAAACTGGAAGCTTGTTATGGATATTATGGATACAGAGCACAAGCTCGTATCCAACGCGGCGGCGAGGTAGCTCTCCTTACACGACTGTTCCTTGATAATTACTGTCAACGTTTTCGAGCTTCACAAACACAAACAAGGATGGAGTTTTCTTATTTAGTTTTTTTGCGAGGCACCCTTAAAATGGTAAAATTCCTCTAGCCTTTTTTGAGTTTAAATTTGCTAAAATCTTAGTCAGGTGTCTAAATTATTCGTATTAGCCACTCAGGTATTAATCTTACCTTAATAAGGAAGGGTTGCTAAGAGATACTCCCGCTATGATGACCTGGAGTAAAACTATCAGGGATTCCAAGTATTTAGACAAGCATTTAAAAAGTTTAACACGACAGGCAACAGTCATCCTGCTGAAATAGTATAAAGAAAGCGTAATTATTTTCTTTTGGAAGGATGTCCATTACACTCACTTATCATTCTGTTGTTTTTGCGAGAGCGTCGGCCGTCAAGCAGACGGTGCAGGTGGGCGTCGGCCTTCAATCCTGTTTTTTTTTTTTTTTTTTTTTTGGAGATGTGTTACGTGCGTTTGGTTTCTGACTGAAATATCATTTGCTTGACTATATTTCTGATGACATTCAGGAAAACAGGAAATATATGCATGTTGTCATTGCGACTGTAAAATCATTTTCCTTCTTCTTTAGTAAGACGTAAAAGAGAGAGAAATAAAGTGCTGCAGGCTCTTTGATGGAGGCGATAGTTTTGAACCTGAGAGGAAATAAAAGAATTATGAGATTAAACACATTTATGCGTCAGAGCATATGTCCCTTTGTTTTTATGGGATTATAAATAAAGTACAAAGAAGTGCATCCAAACCCTATTTATGACGTGTCGATTCACCGGTCTTGAGACGGTCCCGGGAAACTCAAATGATGGCGCGGGTGATCGGCCAGCGCCGAAAATCAGCCCATTCTGCATCTCTGGTTGAAACGAGCACAGGCCGAATTTCATTAAATCATAGCAGTGCAAGTTTATAACATATTTATCTAGTAGACTAGAAAGTCCCAGCAATAAGCGGCGTTTCCAGCAGTCCATTTATTTTCTTGTTAATTATGTTCCAGCTGCTTCCAGAGTTTCACTTTTGATCCGAGAGAGAATTATGTTCAGAAAACCTTAAATGTTACATTCTGCTTCATACGGTTTCGGCTCAGACCAGCAGTGCGTTCACACACGCATACTACCCACTCAGCCATTCAGTTGGCGAGCCCCAGAGAGCCCGTCGAGTCAAAGAAAAGCTGCATGTGCAACAGTTCCAGGGTTGCCTCGCACTGCAACATCCCTGCTTTAAAACAACCCCCCCCCCCCCCACTCTTCAGTCGTTGGCTCGGTGCATGACGCGCTGTCTGCTCTATGCGCTCGGAGAAGCTGCTTCCCTTAGATAATATTCCCGGGGTCCTTTGGGACTCTCTAAAGGCTCCGGGCAGACAAGATGTGCTTGTCTGATAAAGGAAAGTGATGTTTACAAGTGTAAACATTCAATAATATCCGCTTCACTTTTGTCTGCCCGTTCACCCTTATCTGGATCGGCGTGGCTGGGGGCTTCTATCTGTCTTGTGAAGCCATCTGTAAAAATGTAATCCACATGTTTAAGGGAGGTGTGATCCCTGGGCATTTTTCATTCATTAGATAAAAAAACAACAAAAAAAACCCTAAACATTCTGCTCCCAAATGGCCAAGGTGTGCAGTGTGTATTAAAACAGGCGTGGCTGCTTCCTGGGATGACACTTTCTGACTTCTTTTCCTCACAAGCAGTCAAACCTAATCAGTTCTCTAAATATGGACACCTCAGCATGAGCTGTCGCGCGAGAAACAGGAAATTGCCAACGAAATCTATTTCCTGGAAGGCTTTTCTTTTTGCAGAAGGAGAAGCAGAAGACAACCATCCCGAAGAACTGTCATCAAACGGAAGCTAATTGGAGCGTTCCCACTGAGAGAAATGAGCTAAAAAACAAGACAACACAAGCCGGGCCCTCTGTCTTAGGGTTGATATGATGACACAGAACAGTAAAAGAATAGCGGAGCGCGGGAGTTGGGGGATATTTCCTCCATCACTTGCAATACAAGCCCTGGACTCTGAAAGTAGTTCCTGATTTCCTTTTGAAGCGCATAACTTGGAGCCAAACTGATTCAGCTGTTGATCAGATGTTACATAAAATATATATCTGCAGCTAAACAGCAAGATGTGCACAGAACAATAAGTCCTCTCTGGGATATCTTGTCATTTTTTATTCAGATATCTTCCAGCTACAGCGGAGAGCCAGACGAAATGATCTGCAGAAGCACACAGCCATTAAACCGCAGCTGATAAGCTCTGGGATTTTACAGCAACGGCCGTATCTCGTCTCTTTCTTGCTCCACGCCGTTCTCTGTTTTATTAGAGCCCAGTAAAAGGCTAGGAAACATGACAATGTCGACCATGGGCGAAACCAGCATAGCACATTGGTTACACCCATGGATGAAGTCATCTGTCAGAGGCGATCCAGCAGACAGCGAGGTGGCCAGAAAAACACGTCTCCCCTGAAACAAATGTTCCAGCGGGGGCTCCTCTTCTGTCTTTTATTTTACAGGAAGTCACACGTGCGGCGTGTGGGCTGACGACACAACGCCGCCACGTTCCAGTGGATCCTGCATGCTGCGCTGAGCTGTTCCCGAAGAATGCGAATCAGCTCAGAAAGCACGGATTTAGGCCCGCGTTTTCTTATACTCTGGCACATGACCCGGTTTAACATGACCAACTGAGAGCAAAACTAACACTGTGAGGTGTTTGGGCTTGCCGACCTCATAAGTTAGGAGTAACTTCATATTTCACAAGAATTTTCATCCTCCGCTGACGATGCAGTCAAGTTTTTGGAGTCATTTGTAGTCCCCCCCCCCCCCTTACCCCTCTTTCTGTCTCAGATCGTCCTGACTCTGTTTCCATTAAACCCCAAAGGTGAGCTGGAAAGGTTAGCGGCTTAGGAAACGTTAAAAGGTGACGGACAAATACTTGTTTTGGAAGAATCTTTTCAATGTCCGGTGCCGAAACACAAAGTCAGCTTTAAAACAGCAACATTAGTGGCGTCTTGTTTTGCAGCCAGGGTTGAGTCCAGCGATCTGTGCTGCCTCGGCGCCCTTCAGCTCCTCTGCATGCAGTGTGTTCTCCTGTAGAGAACGCTCATCTTCTTTTGAATTTTTATACTAATACCCGTTTCTATATTTTTAATCAAATCCCTCACACTGTGTAAAATGCTCATTTTGTTTCTCTAAAAACAGAGAGGAAGTATCCAATTTAATCTAGATAAGACCTTTTTAAATAGCGTTTCATTTCGTATTTGATATAGTCGAAGATGTATCATTAGAACTGAATTTGCTGCTTCGCTGTGGTGCATGTGCAGAGTTTCTGAAAGTCAGATCTATCTGATCAAGCCAAGTCAATCTAAAAAAAACGTTCAGTCTTAGGTACCTGCTGAACTAGTGGTGCATCCCTAGTTAGAAACGTAACACTACTTTATTAAAGCCAATGACAGTATTACCAATTATGAAAAATGATTAGACTCTCAGTACAGGACGAAAGCACTCGGTCGGATCCATTTTCTTCTGCTTTTTAAACAATTCTTACAATAAAACAGCCCTTCCGTGCCCTGGTATAACAATAAAGACTCTTTTAATCAAACAAAATGCTCTCTTGTTGCTCCTTAACACTAATTTAAGGGCCTTTAGAGGCAATGTTTTCAGCTAGATTGTCTAATTAGGGAGTCAGATTGAAGCTTACAGGCAAATTAGCAAAGCTGCTGCACCACATGTTGATGCCCGTTAGAGAAGAGGGTAAGATATAATAGAATAATAATGGGCTAGATCCTTTATTAATGCCGTGCACCTCCTATTTGGATCACGAGCCACTCACAGATTCACGTTTTCTATCGTCCAACTGCAGTTCCTGTGCCTGAAGAACATCCGGACCTTCCTGGTGGCGTGCAGCGACTCATTCGGCATGAAGAAGAGCGAACTGTTCGACGCCTTTGACCTTTTTGATGTCAGGAACTTTGGGAAGGTAAGCAAGGCTCTTGCCGCCAGTCATACAGTGACATTTTTGGCTTGTTTTTTTTTGGTAAATAAAGGCTGCATCCTCCCCCTCTGTGCATGCCAACTGTCCCCCAAACATGCACTGGAGACGATGGACGAGCCTTTATGCGGACCCTTGCTCTCGTGCAAAAGCTGAAAATCAGATTCAAAATTAAAAAGAGCTCTCTTATGCCATTATTTCACATTTAAAGTTACAGAGAATGTGCTGGTCTTGAAGAGGTCTGTGTAATTCTGACTTCCTATGATTTCGGGGCGTCATATTTATTTAACAGTCTGTATTACTGCTACCAGCAAACATTGTCTAAGGTCTTGTTAGCAACTTCTTTCCACACCTGAACTCCAATCCGAAAGCTGAAAAGGGCAAGTAGCATGACCCAGCAGTTCAATCGCTTCCTCTCATTAAAGTGAAAATGCCTCAGCATACTGGCTTTACAGGGGTTTAAAAGTGGGGCCTCTGGTTCATTACTTGTAAAGGGCTCTTATCCTTAGTTTGCAGGGCTCCAAACGTGTCTGTGGCTCTCTGACAGCCCTGACGCTGGCCACAAGTCGTTCCCAAGAGGTTTAATTAGAAACTGCTGCCTTTAGCTGAGATACCAAGCTTCAGGCTCCTCCGTTGCAGATGGTTGGACACAACAGTGTGTCTGTGGCTTTAAATATTTATATACACGTTAAAACGGGTGGCTTAGAGAAAAAAAATGAAGCACTTTGGGAGCTTTTTCTACCGTCACTATATTAAACTATATTGTCTTTTATAAAGTCAAAGTAAGAATTAGGGGTGTAACAAACTCTTTTGTTGTTAAAAACTGAAGCTTGCTCCATGTGTCTGTGATTGAGGCCATTCATTTGAAGTAATTCTTGAGTTTGTGTCTGGTTGAATGTTGAAGCTGACTGTTAAAGATGTAGCCACGCTGACCCGCTTTGAAGAAGCCTTCACCGCTTTTTATTTGCTCATGTGGCGGCATTTTGGGCACTCGGTAGAAAAAAAAAAAAAAACTAACTAAAAAGACCTCTGTAAGGGCTGTGAAAATATTGAGACTGGCTAACCGTTAACCACTAATGATGCTAAAGTTGGCAACTAGCTTCGGCGCTTCTTATTGGCAGTGCACTTAGGGGCATTTTCAGTTTTTTAAGGAATCTGGGCTGCAGTTGTGTAGCTGTTGTTCAAAACCCAAAATCCAGTATCCAAATTTGAGCCTAGTAATTCTGTACTAAACAGTGCTTCTTTAAAACATGATTTGATATTCATGAAACCTTAGTTCTATTTGTAAAATGCAAAAGGGCAGATATTGAACTTTTTTGCAACATTAGAATTGCCTTAGATGGAAACAAGCAGAAAAAGTGATGGACTAATGAAACCTTGACTGAACCAGTCTAGGGCTTACAAGCTCTTTAAAACAGCTTTTTGACCTTAAAACTTGGACTATATTCAATGGAAACCAAAAAGAAAGATTGATTTTTAGTTTTTCCCAAAATATTGTAAAAATCTCACACCTTGATTGAAAAATTAATGTATCATCTTGTCTCATGATCTGGATGCACAGTGTTATCACAACCCTAGTAAGATTGCAAAACTCTAATCCCATTACCGCACACCATTGCGTACGTGGCTTTCGTTTTATCACCATAGTAAGACAGGATTCAGTAGGAAAACAATGCTCTGGCACATTGAACACCACACTATACATAGTTTGATTCCCAAATTGGCCAGACTGCCTTGGATTGTTTTGAAAATGTTGAAAATATGATGCGTTGCATATGTGACACAACTCAAATTTCAGAAAAAAATTACTTCAGCTCATACAGTTCTGTGCTTTATAGACAGATGAAAATTCACTCACCCCGGCATACCTAATGCTCAAAACTGAAAGTGATACTGATGGCTTGCCCTGCTCTCCAATTAATTAAGCTAATTATTATCTTCATAATAGGCACCAGCAACCCCGCGACCCCATGAGGGATTAAGCGGTTTAGAAAATGGATGGATGGATTATCTTCATAGACCAGTGAAATTGAATTCCTGGATAGCCAGTTGATCCTTGAGTATGAAAAAAAGGAAACGTGGCATAACAGCAAAAGTGTCTGTGTTTTATTTGTCTGTTTTAATTAAGTTATTTTCAGTTGTATGTGTACTTTGGTCACCTTTTTGGTAACTTTTTATGGTCACTTTGTTGACCTTTGTTCTTGTAAAATGCTTTATAAATAAATATGGTATGGTATGGTGTGATTAGTATGATGCCATTTTCTGACAGACATACACTTTGAATTAAATTTCCATGATCCCAACCTACATGCACTATTGAAATGGACAGCAGATCAATGGCTCAAAGATGTCACAGGACTTGCTGTTGCACAAAATCTCCTTCTTTCCCGTGTTTCGACCCACGGGACAACATCCGTGTATGATTTGCTCAAACACACTATATTAAAACAATTTATGACATTGAGCAATTACTCGCGAAAAGTGAATTTGGCTACAGCAATGATTTGATCCTGTGGAAAAAAAAAATGATTTAGCCAAAGCAGGTGCATGACTTGCATATGAGTTATTTACGTTTGTGCCACTGAACTTCCTTTTTTTATGGCCAATGTGCAAGTCAGGTGGCCACACTGTTCCAGTGAAACGTTTATGAAAGACAGCAGCTTGTGTAAAGCAGGCCTGCGAAACTGGGTTTTGTTGTCAGTAACAGTGCTCGTTGGCCAACATTGTGAAACAGTGTTTGCCGCTCAACTTTTCAGCTTATCAGTCGGAACTACGCGAGGAAACCATGTGTCATCACTGAGAGCAACTCCCAAGGTTTAGCAGAAAATGTGAGATGACTAAGTAGCCAATATCTTAGCTAAACTTTTGGGTTAACGTGATTAACAAGCTGCTATTTTTATCAGCCGTTAAATGTCATATGAATAGAGTGTTAAAAATACAATCCAGGAAGGGATAACGACGTGAAACGAGGAAAGGTTTAGACATAAGCAGCATCACATTTTCACTTCCGTTGCCGCACACTCCGCTGAATAAGCAGCAGAGAGAATTAAGGCGTCTTTTCATTAAGTCATTCATAATTAAAAGCTCTTTTGGACCTTTGGCAAGTTTCTTTCTTCACGCTAGGAAATATTTTCACTCACTGTGTTGCTGAGTGAGAAGATGCAATTATGGATCTCTATCATTGCTTTGAGGGAAACACACAAACAGAACGCTACATTTTATTACAATTTTTCCTCATTGTAATGGTTTTAGTTTTTCCAGGTTTTTCTATTAAAATTCGAGTTTGACGATTTGTTTCAGAGGAGATAATAGTCTGTTTCCTGTTTTCAATGCTTAATTTGAACAGAAAGATAGAAGCCTAATGTTTTCGTAGCAGAAGTGTTTTTATTTTTTATCTAATTTCAGATACTGGCAAGTCTGTTTTGTTACCTTATGAAGGGTCTTCCATATTTTAAGTCTTTTGGAAAAGTTGTCAAGCTAGGCATCACATGAGGAGATGATGTCCTCTCTTCTTTTCAATTCAATTCTGTTCAATACAGATTTTATTTTTATACAGTGGCTTACAAAAATGGTTCATGCCTCTTGAACCCACGGCCTCTCAGTTTGTCATGCTACAGCTACAAAGTAAAAATGTAGTTCATTGAATTTTTATATGACAGGTTGACAACTAGTAGGACAAAATTGTAAAATGGAAATAAATGAGACATGGCTTTCAAAAGCTCTGAACATCTTGCAAAGCACTGTTCAACCCATCAATGGAAATCTGAAAGGGTACGGCACAATTGTAAACCCACTGAGACATGGACAGGAACATTGTTTCGCCGGAAGAGCTTTAGAGATCCACAGTTCACATGGAAGAATCTATTGACAGGACAAATTTTAGTTGTGCGCTCTACAGATTTAGTCTTAAGACTGTTAAGAAGAAAACCGTTGTTGAAAGAAAGCCATACGATGTCTTATTTGCCACTGTCCATGCGTTGGAGTTTGCTCTGGTCAAAGAGAACAGAACTGAACACTGTAGGCCCAAAGACTAACACTGCACATCACTTTAAACACACCATCTGCATGGTGAAGAAATGTTGGTGGCAGTGTCATGCTGTGGGAAGGCTTTTCTTTTGCAGAGGCAGGGTAGCTGGTCAGGATTGATGGGATGATGGATGGAGCTAAACACAATGCAACCCTAAAAGAAAACATGTCAGATGCTTCTTACCAATTAAGACTGTGAGGGAGGTTTGATTAACCTAAACATACAGCCAGAACTACAAAAGGATGATTTAGACCAAAGCATATTCATGTGTCAGAATTACCCAGTCAATGTTCAGACCTAAATACAATAAGAAAGCTGTTGCAAGAGTACAAAATTGCACTCAACAGTAGCTCTCTATCAATTTGCTTGAGCAATTTTGCAGAGACGAATGGGCTAAACTTTCAGTGTCCTGATGTGGCTCACTGATAGAGACATACCGTAAATGACTTTCAGCTGTAACTGTGGTGCAAGGTAGCTCTATAAACCATGGACTCAGGGTGAGTGAATGCAGATCCACAATGCCCTTTTTAGTAACAAGGGAGAGCGATTTTCAAAAATTGTTTTGTACTCTCTCTAAGCCATTTCACTTTAAATGATAAATTTTGAGCTTTGTGTTGAAACAGTAATTTCACTTGGCTGCTGTGGAGCACTTTGATGATTTAACGTCGACACGCTGCCCAGAGTGAATGTAACATACTGAAATCCTGGTGCACGCCTGTTGGTAATCCTCGCTCGGCTGGTTCCGCACAGGCTAATGGGGAGGGGAGAGGAGGGAATGGGCAAAGCTGCCATTCCCCGTTAGTCCTGCTGCTATTGAGCGCTTTTTACGCTGCTTCTTTCTCTTAAAAATAGCTGCCGGTCTGCTCTTGAATAAAACACAACCGGTGCCCATTTGCTTTAGCATTTGTTGTAAAGTCTTGATGGAATCGATTTGAGAAAATCTGATAGAAATTTATGTTGGCTTCGGCTGTGACTGTTTAATCTTGGAGTTTTGACTTCTCCACTTTATCTTGAAAGTAACAACAACGAAATAGTGATTATTAAATATAACCAGACTCAAAAATTAAGCTTGTGGTACAAAGCCATGATGTTACTAATGCATCTGCGTAAAAGCCTAGGATGTTCTTTTTTTCACCTATCTGGTCTGTTCATTTAAAGCATACCATATAGAGAAGCTGGTTGCCATGGCAGTTATGCCTTACAAAATGGATATCACAAAACGGTATCATAAGTGTGTTACCGACTTAATTAAATCCATACTCAGTTCAGCTTAAAAGTAGGCAGGCCACGTTGATGTAATAGTAACCTGTGTTTGTATGATTTTCAGCCATTTGGAGTTTTTGTGTGCCAGTGCGTGCGTGTGGACTGGTGAGTGTATGTGTTGAAATAAGTGTGTTTGTATTGAGTGGGTGTATGTAAGCAAGTTTATCACCTGGAGGTGCACAGTTGTAAAAGAGGCAAGAACGATAGCAGGCCTGCAACACACAGTATCCAAGAGTAGCATAGGGAAGGTGGACTCAGCTCTGGAGGGCTACAGCATCCCCAGGCAGACAGACAAAAGGCACTAACCCAGAGCTGCCAAATGTTCTGCACGGAGGTAGGTCATCAGTGAATCAAAGGAGCAGCTCCCTGGTCAAAGAACCACAGGGTGAGACACGGGGCACCATGCCCCCCTGACTTAGCCACAACGCCCATTCCCAGTCGTGCTGGCAAAGCAAAGGACCCTGTCCCCCCTGGCACCCCAGGGCATGCACCAACCCCCAATGGCAAGACCACCTCTCCCAGAGCCCCCAATATGCCAGACAAGCACCAACGCACCGCGGTAGCTGGACCTCGGAAGGACCCAGGTAGGGAGGGCACATCCTCATTCCACCTGGTAAGCTCGCCCTGAAAAGTCAAGAAGCAGAGACACCCACCAGAGCTCAGCATAGCAAAACCACAGCAAGGGGTGTAGCCTCTTGACGGCCATCTAAGCCACCTCCGGTCCCCACCAAACCACATCAATACAGAGCCAATTGAGGCCAGGGACACCACAGAGATCCTCAAAGATATCAGGCTATCAGCCAAAGAAGCAGCTGCACCTAGGGGCAATAGCAGTCTGGGCCAAGTTAAGTGAGCACATTGCCAACAGCCCAGGACCCAAAGATCTGCTGGAACAGCCAGGAGCAAAGGCACCACACAGACCCCGGCAGGTGCACTTAACCCCCTCTTTTCACCCAGACTTAACTCAAATCCCTTGACCCCCCTCTGACCCTATTCTGCCCCACCCATGACCCCACATAGATCTTCACATACCGCATGAAGGTTTAAATGTCCATCAAAATTTTGAGATGATAGAATCCAAGCTTTTGAACCAAGTCCGGGTTTAGCTGTAATCATAGAGAAGGCAAAGTTTATTTTAAGGAGGACCACCATTTTAATTGCAGACACTCTTCCCATAAGTGAGAACGGTAGAGTTCTCCACCAGGTCATCTTCTAATAATTTGAGTGAAGGGATATAAATCAATTGTGATTGCCTGTCACAATTGTTGTTAGTTTTGAAATTAGGACCACCTTAGATTTAGACCAGCATGGAAACCACTACACTGGCATCCAAGCTAGATTGGATTTTTTTCCACCGATTACAAATTCATGAAAACGATGTTTGGGATTTGTTAAACCTGTTGTGAAAAACAAAAAATGGGAATTCAAACAAATCTTTCCATCCTTTCTATTTATTGTTTTTTATATACTGTTTATGCATGTTTACTGAGTTAAATATTGAGGCAGTAGTATGTGTTCATTGTAATAGTTTTTAAACCCTTTTTTTTATTGTTTCTTGATGTATAAAGAAGAATTTGCAGAACCAAAATATTTTTCCAACAATGACGCACCCACACTTGTCAGCAAAAAAAACTTGTGTGAGAAAACTAAAATGCCTACATAGTTGTGACATCAAGTGAGACATCCACTGCAGTCACATTTTCTGACACAGTGACTAGGTGTCTCAATTCCCTTTTTCCTGCAAAGTGCAGCTTATTTTAAAATAAAATCAAAGTGCTGACATGAGCTGTCCGTTCTCACTGTCATATGATGGACAGTTTTCCTGTGCTTAAGCAAAATGACAAATGAAAGGTGAAGCAAACAGGGGGGGGCAGCTTGAGCTGAAGGAATGCTTGGATTTTTGCAACCACCTGGATGAAATGATGTTTCTTTTCCTTTTTAAAAATCAAATAGGAAAGCCAAATATCACCAATTGCATCACATAGGTTTAATATCTTAAAGTTGCCTTGCTATTAATATGCTGTCTTTATCAATTAAAATAGACCAGCTTAATATGTAAAACACATGAAAGTAGGAACAAAAACTAGCATTAGACACAGGGCTAGTTTCTGATTCCTTAAGTTGGTGTTACTCATACGCTGACATTACCGACAGTGCAACTTGTTTTTAAACCACAGCTTGCTATGACTGGTCCGACAGATGCCACCTGTGTGTGTGTGTGTGTTATTTTAACAGTGTAGTATATAAATAATCTACTGATAAGAACTTAGTGTGGCATGTCATTGATTTGCATCTGAATCACCAGATGTAGATGGTAAATAGGAGTTTAGTTGGAGTGAGATGACTGCAGCCATTCCACCACTTCTGGCAATGCTTACTTTAATTGGAAATCTAAATCTACATGTTCAGAGGTTACTGTCGCACAGCTCAAGGTTTCCAAATGTTAAAGTGGTCTAGGATTCATTTTTGTTTTCCTTTTACAGCGAGGGGGAAAAAAATGGTGTTTTAAAGGAAAGAAGACGTGAGAAAGGTTATTGATAGGTGCCTTCTTCCTCAGTCGGCTGTGATAAATTTAAGTGGAAACCCACTAAAGGCTGATTCATCTCCTGACCATCCCCCTATTATTTCTCCCCCCTCTGTGTCTTTCCATTGTCCTTCAGCAGTGCTCTCTGCAGCAGATCTGTTTGGGCAGATATCATGTGTCTGCTATTTGCTAATGGAGACTCTGAGTTTATTTTCACACCGTGGAGCTGGACTGCAGGAACAGTATTTCCTCTCTGACTTTAAAGGAACCCCTTAAAAGCAGAAGTTACTATTACCTGCACACATTAGCTGATCTTGGCCATTTGTTTAGAATAAATAAGTACATATCTTGCATGTGATAATGCCTCCTTTATCTTTACAGCATTGGACTATATAGCCAGGTGAAGTTTTATAGCTTTGTGTGGAGATTTCACTGTTTAACTTTGTAGGCGTCTGTCTCCTAAACCTACAATTAAGTTGCCAGACTTATGGAGCTGTAACCCGCCTACAGCCATCCTAATTAGGAGGACCTTTAAAGCAAGGGGTTGCTTTTTTCATCTTATGGCTTTTCATTTAAAGACAACATCAGATTGTGGTGACGGATTTCCTATAGTCATTTAGGTATTAGTAGCAGAAATAAATGCTGAAGATCAATTTTTCAACAAACACTAATTGACACGTAAATTAAAGGAGGACTATTCTTGAGATTGAGGATATTGCAATCAGAGATGGGACTGAAGTCTGTGACCTAGAGTCAACTAAGGTCGTTTTCACACCCGATAGTCTGGTAGACTAGGTTCGATTGGGGACCAAATTGCACATTTTCAGATGGTGCGGATTGCTTTCACGCTCCACTTTGTCAAACGAACCAAACCTTTTGACCAACCTGTTCAACCCCTCGCCTGTAATGGCGCTGCACCAAGAAACACAGAAGGAAAGAGGTTGGTCAAAATGTAAACAAAATGAAATGGCAACAGATTTTAGCCGTGTTATTGCCGTGCTGTCTCTGGCAAGTGTGCCAGGCAAGCACAATTCAACAATGGGCTCAAGATGAGTGGAGGATCAGGCCGAGGACCACGGAGATTGTTATATTTTACACAAGGCAGGTGAGATGGCTCCGTATGAGGCACTACATAGCAACTGCACGACTTTTACAATTCATTTTTCACATAGTTAGAAATAGTATTTAGCTAAGACAATAGAAAGACACTGACGGCCCTTCAGAATAGAAGCACTTCCTGTTTGATGCATTGACAGTTAAACTCTGATCTGAATTGCCTAGTCATATTCTTAGTAGGGTAACCCTTTTGCCTTATTGATTTGCAACTTAATTCACAGCAGTTAATTTCTTGTACATCTTGAAGTGGGTATTCTGATAACTAAAGCTAAAAGATGTGATAAATTAGGCTTAAATATGATTATTTTAATCCAACTACTTGCATAAATTCTGTGTTTAAAAGCAGACTAAAGGATCTAATGGGGGTTCATCTCTGTCCTTAAAGACCTGAGACTTGAATTGGATTTGAGAAAAAAAATCCTCGTGAACGTCTGCTTGAAATGTGTGGTGCACCTTTGTTGTTGTAGGGCAAATTCATTCGTCATGTTATTTCAGATGTTTCTGTCAGGGAGTCTCAGCTGCTGTTTTGACTAGAATGGCACAACAAAGATTATATATTTGAAGTTCAAATTCAACTAAAAAACTGTTTGTCGGGAACCTGCTTCAAAGCTGCTGTTTTGAAAGCTCTCTGGATAATTCATGGTCTCCCAGTGGCTACATGGCAGCTGTTTCCACTAGAAACACATTTACGTCTGTCCATGTGTGAAGGCAGACACGCTAGCATTAATTCACATACGCAGTGGCCATGCACAATCGCAGCTTGCTGACAAATCACTGGGGGCACTGGGACTCCTGGGTTGCTGGCCACAGAAATGGGTTATCGCTCAGATCATTTTGTGAGAGGGACGAGAAATATCTTTCTGTATCTGAAATCAGATTGATCTCGGCAATAGCTGATTTCAAGCTTTGCTCTGCCAAACATTATCTTGCTCGCTTTAGATGAACAGACTTGACACTAAAGCAGTTACATCAGCTCGTTAAGGCAGTATGTGGATTTAGTTGTGAATGCATTCAGCACAGTATGCATAAAAATGACCATTTGATTGGCATATTCTATGTTGATAGTAATGTTGGCTGGTATCTATTTTCTTGATAGCTCAGAGCCTTTTTCGTAGCACATTGTATTACTACATGCCTAGAATAGTTTCATGTTCTATAAGGACTTAATGTACATTTTTGGCACTTTAAGGCCCTCTGGAAGGTCTTATAGTTTTACTCTTTTCATTCTAAAGTGAATGCACAAAAATATTTTCGTTGTATGGACAGGTTTCAACATTTCACACATACAATATGTTACACCAAAAGGTATTTTCTTAGATAACCATTCTGCCAGTGTATCGACCTCATTTGGATTCAGGATGGGAGCAACAGACTACTGACCCAATCCAAAGAGAAGGTTATACTTAGTGCGTACAGAACAAATGTGGTTAGAATATATATTAGGCCTGGGCAATAAACCAAAAATTTACCGAAATAACCAACGTGATTTTGCGCATGTCGCTAATTTTGATATTAAAAAAATGATAAGTCGTTTTTATAGGTAAAGGTAGGCTATACTCCTGTCCTTTTAAGACGCTGCGCTGCGTGTACAGTCTTTAGTCCCCCCTCTCCAGTCTGAAACAAGAAGGGAAAGAGACGTGTGTGTGTGTGTGTGTGTGTGTGTGTGTGTGTGTGTGTTTATCATAATCGAGGTGAACTGCTCAGTATGTCGCAATATTGATGTAAGGCCATATCGACCAGGGCTGGGCGATATGGATCTCAAAGACAATGTCCAGCTGGAGTTTGAAAAACTAAGAAGTGGCAGTGTAACGCTACATGATTACGCACCAGATACATTCGGTACAGTCCTTTTTATTCGGCACACCTGTGCCGACCGAATGCAGCTTTGTTTTAAACCTAAAAACATGTGGAACATTTCTGTGCAATGGTACAAGCACAGTGGTACAGTTCGTCACACAGGAGAGGGCTCCCAGCTGTCTCTAAATTCTACTGAACATTGAGGTTTCTCATTCAGTTACAGTGATGATGGAGAAGGAGCGGTGGATCAAACCAGAGCTTTATGTGTTTTTCAACAGCAATAAGGTCCATGGCTTTATTACTCACCTGAAACCACTACAATGTGAACATCATTGGCACTAGACTTAAGTGAAAGTAAAAATGAAGTGAAAATCCAGCTTCCTCCAGCATTCAACCGGCCCAGGTTGCCTCACAGCATACAGTGTGCCAGCCGAGGAATCCCCTTAATGAGAAGGCATTTCTCAACAGCTGTGCACGCTGCATTCAGGAACGGCTTGTGCACTGCATTCATTGTCTATGTAACAAAACAGCTGCAAAGGGATTCAACATTTTTTAGTGTCATAGGATGGCACCGTCTTATTCATAAATTCCTAATCGGCAACGCTGACCGCTTTAAAGTGTTTTACTTTTGTTTTCGTTGCATAATCTACCCAGGCCCTTAACAAGGCATCTCACAAATTCAAAGCTATGGCTTAATCAGGCTTCCGCTTAGCAACTCCATGCAGTTGGTGTGCAGTTTATCTCGCTTTGGAAGTCTTCAATGACGAAAGTGCTGGGTAATTCCTCTCCTCGGAGAAGTTTCACTGCATTAAGAATCTCTTTTATTATTGCATATCAATTACAAACATCATCCAGTTCCATTCTACCGCTTTGCAAAAGTGCATTACTCAAATCAGTGTGGAAGGACTTTTTTTGTTTTCAAAACCTCGAGAACAGGCCTATCTAGTCACATCTACCCTGAGCAAACCTCACAAACCACTCAGCCTAATGAACCACAAACAAAGCTGCGTGTTGCAAGATGAATTTCAATGAGCTCCAGTAATCAGACAGTAGGTTAGTTGAAATCAACTCTCGCTAAGTGTTGGCAGTGTTCATGGTTCATAAACCTTCACAAAGCTGCCTCAAGATCCTAACTGGTGTAAAGGCAGCGGTGTGAAAGTAGGAGAGTAGGGATTGGAAAACTAAAGATACCACCCCCTGCCACTTGTCACACATAAAGATTTCATACAAAGGCAGAAAAAAAAAGCCAGAATATTTTAGGACATTTAAAACATAACATGGACCCCTTTATCACAACGATGGATATGAGGTTTTCATCAGTGCTTTTGCTGTATTTTTTGTTGCGTGTGTGTGCTAGAGAGACTCTCATGTGGACTGACTCATCTACAGATTCAGCTGCAGGAAACAGGAAGAGGAAACGGTCACATCAACAGCACACCGGCTGTTCTCAGTCTGTGGAAATTCAAAATGTATTGAATGTGTAACAGGAGTGTAAATGGTGCATGGATGTAAAGTAAACTATATTCCTAGTGGGTCTTGTGCTTTCGTGCATAAGGCTAAACGGACTGGCTTCAGCTATATTTTGTTCAGGCATCTTGTGGGCATGTAAGGCCAAAACAATTGAACTTCCATGTTTTCCTCTTTGTTCCTGTTAGTGGCCACTGACCCGTGGAAGTTAAAGCATGTGTGTGAATGTCAAAGTTTAAGACCCATAAATAAAATACAGCAAAATAAATTGTGTGCTCTGACTGGAAGCTTGGAAAGAAGTATGTTTATGTTTTTATTATGCCACATACCCAGCTCAAAGGCAGCCTTCCAATGAGCTTGAAAATAAATGCACAAACAAGCAGCAATTTCCAAAAAGGTGGAAGCCTTCTTACAATGATCAAACCAGGAATGGGCTGGTGATCAATTACACAAAGAAAATCAAGATGTTCAAACCCGCCAAAATATATTAAACATCCAAAATTGTTCATGGTTCAAACCAGTTTAGAAAAAAGGTGAGCAAAGTGCCAGTTCAACTGGTGTTTTTTTCTGGGTGTATAAAGCACAGAATAACGTAGTTTTACTCCTCCCAGACTTGTTTCTGCGTATTGCTGGCCAGGTGGAAACAAAGAAACAAACGTAATGCTTAAAGCTAGTGAACCCGACATTCAACCAAACACAGAGTTACATTTTAAAAGGTGTTTTAAAGGGGTTGAGTAGTGGCAGGTGAGGCAGGCAATCAGAACCAGACTGGCCAAGGGTTGCAGGCAGTGACAGGACAAACCAGTAAAGAAGGCAGGGACAGAACAGGCCACAAGGACCGGGGAACGGGCAGCGTGAGGGGCTGGAACTCACGGGGAAACAGGCAACTTTCATCTGAAGAGTGCAACTAGCTGAGCACATAGGGACTGATTGAGGCAGAGCACATCACACGAGACGAAACGATCTGGCAGGGATGGGTTGGCTGAGGCAGGTAGCCTATATGTAGACAGGGGAACAGGTGAGCAGAGTTGGCAGTAATTACTGGCAGCAGGTGGAGCTGATCTGGGCTGATTGACAGAGGAGTGGAATGAGCTGACTGGGTGGTGACAGATGGCTGTTGGCTGAGGGGAGTGGAAACTAATTAGTCCAGAAATGTCCAAAACAAAGCAAACAAAAACCTAAATCATGACAACAAACAAACAAACAAACCACAAACTAACAAACAACCACACTACAACATTCTTCCGCTTACTTAAGAAAGAGGAATTAACTGTTGGAAATATGTCCAGTTACAGATAACCCAACTTGTTATGGTAAGGAAACTAAAGTGCCGTCAATCATTCTTGTTAATGTAAAGCTGTAAGATTGGCAAACTCTAAGTAACAATATGTATAATATTTTGTTCAAACAAAGCACTTTAAAAGTTCTACTAAATTTGTTTATTCTATATTTTTGCCTAAATCTAAGTCTAGTGAATCAAAATCAAAATAATAAATACATGTTGACATCAAAATAATGTTTTTTCAACAGCAGTGGCAATAAATGTAGCATTAATGTTGTTTTTAATATAACCTATTAAATCATATACATTTCTCTCTTATTTCTTTCTTTTAATGCTACGATCACGATACATTCGTATTGAAACCCAGCTGGATCACAGAACAGTGGTCTGACAAAAATTAAAGCATGTTTTTAAATTGTGGCAGAACTCTTCTAAGAATTGCCAGAGAAGACAGAACTTTAGTCCTCTACCATCTTCCAGAAAGACAGGGTTTTGGAGCCTCTTCAATGCTTCAGTACAGGTGTATATCTGTACATTGAGTTTACATATACAGTAAAGACACAAAATATGGAGCTGGAAATCAGTGGTGGGTGTGTCAATTCAATTCAATTCAATTTTATTTATATAGCGCCAATTCATGATACATATCATCTCAAGGCACTTTCCAAAGTCAAATTCAATCAGATTATACAGATTGGTCAAAAAGTTTCATATCTAAGGAAGCTTAGTAGATTACATCAAGTTTTGACAAGCAGCATTCACTCCTGAAACAGCGTAGAGCAACAGTGGACATTGGTCTGCATTGTCCATGGCTTTGCAGCAATTCCTCATACTGAGCAAGCATGAAGCGACAGTAGAGAAGAAAACTCCCCTTTAACAGGAAGGAAACCCTACAGCAGAACCAGGCTCAGTGTGAACGGTTATCTGCCTCAACCGACTGGGGGTGTGTTTTTACTACTTTTCAGATATAACGATAAACCTTTTCATATGAAGACAAGCAACGCTTAATACTATAGGCACATGTCAAAAATCAGTTGTCAAACAAAATACAATGAGAATAATTAAAAGATGTTATGCATCTTTGTTTGCAGCCTGCTGAGTTGAATTTTAATTTTAACCTTTTTTCACAGGTTAACGTTATG
The DNA here is from genome assembly GCA_037039145.1 of Fundulus diaphanus. Taxonomy (NCBI): domain Eukaryota; kingdom Metazoa; phylum Chordata; class Actinopteri; order Cyprinodontiformes; family Fundulidae; genus Fundulus; species Fundulus diaphanus. Next base: position 32,847,244 of record CM073137.1, read on the forward strand.
AGTAATATTTTCCTCCAATAAAAATCCAACCGTTCAATTCCATGACTTGGCGTAGCAATGAGATGTGGAAAAAGAAAACATGCTCAGTTTTCTACACTCAATTCAGTTCTCTACGCACATTTCTGTCTACTTTAATGTTGACAGAGAAAGGGCCAGCTTGTGGGTGCTGATTTAGATGCCAACACACCAGCAGGGCATTCAGGCATCGGTAGTATTAGTGGTACTTGCTCTGTCTACCAGCAAACCAGCTTTAGGGGACATTTGGAATTGTCTTATGAGCCAAGTCTGACCATGCTGTGGACCAAATTTGGCCTGCGGGCCCTGGTTTGACACCTATGCACTACAATATAGTAGTCACAGGTTTTACTAGCATCCTGCTGCCCTACTTTAAACTATTCTACAGAGGATGCTTGTCCTTCAGTCTCATGCATAGTAACAATAAAGCACTTCATGTTTATTATAGCTATCAACTTTATGGATTCCAGTTCTTTTCTTGATAACATAATGAATTTACTAATCAAATTATCTAGGAAGTTGTTAACCATCAACGGTTAGCTTTTAGGGAGATGAATAAAGGCCTTTAACCCAAGGGACCTAACCCTAACCCTAAGTATTTGAGTGACCTGGCTGGACCTAAATAGCAGTGGTGAGGGTGAAGCTGAGAGCTTATGACAACCGTGATCAAGTTCAAAGAACAGAAAGACTGAAGTGCAAGTCTTCTAACCAACCATCCACTACCCACTGTCCTACTTTCTAACAGCTTTAGACCTCCCCAGCTGAAACAGTGAGTGCACAAATGTGGAACCATGGGGGGAGACCCACATCTCCTAGATACACAGAAACAGGCTTTTCTGTTTTTTTGTCTAACGGATCTGGTTCAACCAGTACTTTTATAGCGAGCCAAAACAGATGCTGTTTGATTTAGATAAAAGACATTGATTTGTCTGAACTGTCGTATATGCAAACTCATTCACCTCTGCTGATAAAAAAACGAATATTTGTTTGTGAACACTGATGCTGGGCTGCTTTAGACCCGAAGTGCTGGATAGTCAGACCCTAGCCAGAAATTTAAATAATGTTTTATGGAAAAATGATAAGAAAAAATAAAAACCCTCTCCCTCACACACCACACAGCCACCGTCTGAGTAACCTCATAAACGACATGTGCAAACAGATTTTGTGCTGCTCCTCTCTCCTGTCTGCTACTGACTAAGCAGAACAGAAGGAGGGAGAAGTGGGCCCCTGGCAGGGGACCAAGACCTCCCTTCCTCTGACTCTGCTGGCGACTGCTTGTCCAGAACATCAGTCAGAATGCAGAGAGATCCAATAAGGTCCTAAATATAGTTTTAAACAGTGAGATCAACTGAAGAGTGTTTAGTGCTGTAGGTTGAGAGGGATATAGCTCGAGGAAGGCAATATTATTACATTATTATTTAATATCAATGTCATATATTACAACATCAGATTAGTAAAATTAAAACCTTACACAACCACTCAACCATCATATAGCTTAAAGATTTAAATGCAGATGTCATGCTGAAGGTTTCATTGTTACTTATAGGAAGGCTGTGAAAACTAGGGTTGTCAAAATAATCGATATCTCGATTTAATCAATACTAAAACAATAAGGATTCAAAGATACTCATTTGCTGCAAAATCAATATAAATGTGACCCATTTCGTACATTCCCTAATTGTGGCACATCTTCTGGCTGCAGTAACAGAAACTCTCTGCCGCTCATGTCGCCACCAAAACAATGAGCTGCAGCCCCTAGAGGTTTAAACTCTCCGATCCTGCGGAGCACAGCCAAAAGAAAACATATGCGACCCTCTATTGTTCGGAAGTACTTTACCTATATTACCGTGCCCAAGAACTGACATGGGGAAAAAAGATATATAGCATGCGCACAAAATACTAATTTGTTCCCATAAAGTACTTACTTGTGGCCACAACATAGGTATAACCAGGGCTCTCAACTCTCACGCAATGAGCGTGTGACACACGCATTTCCCTGACTGCACAGGTACACATGGCATTCCTCATACAAAAAAAAATAACAAAGCCCGTATTGGCTGCGGATGATCCGTTCACAACACTGTCCATTCAGAGCTCAGTCTAACCCCCGCCTTCTGTGGACCTGTAGCGGCTTCTTTCACAGCTTGTGGCCATCAGTAATTCCTGCTGCAGTCAGTGTTAACAGCGTAGCAGAGAAAGAACGATGAGTTATGTTAATTTTTCAGTTAGTTCATTTGAGCCATCCATGCGGGTCTATCTACACATAAAATATGTTTTAGAAGAATAAAGCAGACAGCTAGAATGGACTCAGGAAGGTGGAGTTTTTTATTGCAGCAGATAGTATTACTGGAGATGAGCGACAATCAGAGCAAATTGTGTTTTCCATTGACTTGTTGAGAAGGTCTTGGATATTGAAACAATCGTGGGAGAACAATGTAGTGTAGTTTTCTGTTTTAGCCCATATACTGAACAATAAAGTGTTGACACTCCTCTTTCACTTGTCAACACAAGTAAAACCTCTACTTCCAAGTCTAGATGGTTATAATGAGACAGAGTTGACTGGATTGATGCTTCCTGGCAAATCCACGCACCTGATGCAGGTGGTACAAATTTCAGGTGACTACTTTGGCATTACTGAATTCCTTGCATTGACAGACTTTTCAAAATCACTTTGTATTTCATCCCCAGCCCAGAATAAAACTCGATCAGACTACCCCTGCCAATCTCTTTGTTTTGTTCCTCTGTTGCTCTAACTGTTTGAGACGGTGCTCTGTGTAGGAAGATTATGATTTAGTATTTTGTGCGCACGTTATACCTTGTTTGTGGCCACAAATAAGTACTTCGTGGGAATAAATTAGTATTTTGCGCACACGCTATATCTCTTTTTTCCTTTTTTTTCTTTTTTTTTTTTTTTTTTTTTTTTTTTTTTTTTTTTTTTTTTTTCCTTATATCTCTTTTTTCCCCGTGTCAGTTCTTGGGGACCGTACCATATGGCAGACTGACAAAAAAACAAAATTAACTACACTAGCACTACAAGCTAACACTACGACAGTCTTTAAAAAGCCAAGTAGTAGGGCTCAGCAATATATTGAGATTTAAGAAAATATCAAGTATTTTATTTAAAAGATACAAGATGAGACTATGTTGTTTATATCGTGATGCTGTATGCTGCATTATAATTATACTTTCATGTATTTCAGAAGGTTATTTTTCAGCCTTTTCTCATATTTAACTACAGCTGTTTGTTAAAATCTGTGCCTCTTAGACATTTGGGATAAAGCTTTGATTCAGGCTCCTGTATCTGCAACAGTGAAGTAATAAACCGCCCCAATGCTATCTGTTTAAATATTAGCTTCATGGAAAGGGACAGATCACTCTGTCAAAATAATGGATTTCAAATAAATCCAATTCAGTTTATTTTTAATATACTTTTTAAACATATTCTATATGTTTTATAAAATGATATGTTTAATAAAGTCAAGGGTGTGTGAATTCTTAATGAGTAGTTAAGGTCTTATCTACCTTAGCACACATTCAGCAAGCTTTGATTTTGGATAATAGCCTTACCTTAGTTAACAATCATGCCAGTGATCGTGGAGGAGTGAAGAACAAAGTCAGACCTTAAAAACCCCCGAAAGGTGTTAAAAAATAAGGCAGATTTTTGCAGAGTATTAGTTTAGCATCAGATTTTGCTGTAGCTTGTTGCAAAATGAATGGGCTCCACAAATCCAAGAGCTTATTATCTAGATATCTCTCTACTGCCAATCTTTTTATATTCTCTTCTTTAGATGTACTATCAGTGCTCAGAAATGTTCCCCCTGCCCCGTTCTGGGGTTTAAACATCAGAGCCAAGCTTTAGCGCTTTGATCCTGCTTATAGAGGACTGTGTAAGGTGACTTTTTCAAGAGCATGTATCGCCCATGGTCAGTTTTCTCTTCCAGATGGGCAACCAATGCGCTGAGATGAAGTTGTGTGTAGCTTCTGCATGTGTATTCAGTCCTCGCCCTCCCCTGTTTCCCTTAGGCACGTGCTGTTTTGATCTGTAGGAAGGGTAATGAGTGAGTTTTTATTTTCAACAAGTGCAATTCCTGTCTGACGCATTTTAAGAAAAACGTTCCCGTAAAATCTTTGATGAGATGCCCGAGGTCCCTGAGCTAAGCAGCGGCGAATGAGATTTCACAGGGGCATAAATGTTCTTCTGATCTGCCTGAGATGTGTGTCTATAATGGAAGCCCCCTGCAGAGGCCACGTGGAGGATCGTGTGTACATCTGAGTCAACAATGCTTCTTCCAGATGCTCAAGGAGAGGGGTTCAGGGTTTTTATTGCTCTCTAAAGATGGAGGTGGAGTGGGCGGTTGCGCTGCCATTCAAAGTGGGGGGCAATTTCAAAAGCTAATCTCCATCCTCCACTCTCAGAAAATCAATGCTCACCTCGGAATAAATCGGCTTCTCGGAGTTACATAACATCCAGAAAAATACAGTTTTAAAACAGCACTGGGTTGGGGGGTGGAAATTCATCCAATCAGTGAAATAATACATGGCGTCAGCCTTGTAATCCATCTTAAATGAAATGCCAAAGTTTGATTCTAGTTCCCTGGAAGATTGAGGGAAACGCTCTGACGGGGATAACAGTAATACAGTATTTATGACTGTGCAGTTACTTAATGAGAACCATCCACAAGTGACTATTGAATATTCTAATAAGAGAAAGAGCCAAAACGAGGAGAGTCACAGTTTTATGTTGCTGTTTCTAATAGCGGTAGAATGAGAATTTCTGACTTGCTATAAGATGCCCTTTCACAGCAGCATTACATATCGTACATCTAGGTAATTATTTATGAAAATAAAGTTCTGATCAAAGGAGACCTATAAGATAAGACATGCTTTTGCTCAGATGGGGTTGGGGGGGGGGGGGGGGGGGCGGTATGTATGGCTGGGTGTCTTAAGTCATCAACAGCACTCAAAATACAAACCAGGCACTTTGCTAGGGGCCACCTAGATGAGGAAAAATGTCATCTCGTGAGAATATTAATTTTTCATGGGTCCCAGTAATTTATCCAGCCTCTATATCTTTATTTCCATTCAATTTAAGATTCAACTTGTGCTGTATTAATTGTACTGCAGAAGATGGAAAGCTTCTGTGCTTTGTGCAAAACAGCAAATTCTTATCAGCAACTATTGGATCTGTTGAAAAAAAAAAGGTTAATGACGTTTCACGATTACAATCTTTTTTTTTTAATCCATCCAGATTTTTTATCCTCTTTGGATTATTGAACACTGAACAGTCCTCAATACGGGAAGCATTTTTTCAACATTAGCCCCAGCCTCCGAAAAATGAAACACTGAAGGAAAGACGTTTATGTAAAGCTAGGAATGCAACGATGCACAAACGTCCTGGTTCAGTATGTCTTTGGATTTTAAAGTTCAGTACGTTTTCAGTATGCTCTATGATTTATTTATTTATTTTATGTCAGCAGTAAACAAATCTTTTTCAATTTCTGAAATTGCTTTGGTTTTAATGTGTACAGAAATAAAAAAAAATTGAAAGTGTCGAGTTGGTTGGATTTTTTTCCCAATAACAAAAGTAGTATAAGTTGGCCCTGTCAATGCCTGGATAGAGTATATATAATTATACAACAATATAGAAACTTCTGAATAAGTCTGTGCCCATATTTGAGAATAAAACATTTCTAAATCACTCAGACATTTTTTTGATTGATATTTAGACTATCCATTGTCTCAGCTGGTTTTAACATCTGGATATCAAAAATCCCATTTTTATACTAGGAGCTCCTTCTCAAACAAATGTGCTGTCACCTCTTTTCCTCGATATAAATAATTCATTACCACTAACTGCAGAAAAGCTTTAGAATGCACTGTTTATTTATGTATAATTCTAACTTTTTTGACGACACCATACCAGCACTGTTTTGTCGTGTCTGTTTTAAGTTTCTCATCAACCTAAGTTCCAGGAAATGTTTATGACACTTAAATAAATTATTTGACTTTGCTTGACTTAACTAGCTGTTCTAATAGAGATTTAAACCGTTGGAAAGTAGCATCGGCGGGATAAAGCTTTCTAAGCATAGCAAATGGAAATAGCTTTGGAAACACTTTCTCTCTTGTTGTAATGGACTTCAAAAGTAACTGAATTGAATTGCTGTTGAAATTGAACTGTGCATCATAGCTAAAACCTCCTTGGTCTTCCTTATAACATTGACATGGCTCAGTCAGTGCAATGATACTGTGATCTGGGCATATTCTGAGCACTGACCATCAGTCTTATTGGGTTGCCCCAGAGCAAAGTCTAGCACCAATTTCTGTAGTAATCTTTTTTTAAAGTGATTTGAAAGGTTGGCCTTTTTAATAACACATTTAACACATTAAAGTTAAAGTTTATGTTGTTCCTTTTTTGTTGAGGAAGTTGTTCTTATGTAGCATTTTATTGGTCATCTTTCTTTTTGCTGTTGCTGGGAACCAATGCATTAACCTACCTGTACATCCTGAGAGTATTGTTGTTATGGGTAGGATTCCTTACATAAAAGGCAACTACAGCAGCGAACTAAGAACACACACTACTGTGTATTCTCTTACTGCATAATGCAAAACTTTGGTCTCCTAGGAGCATTTTTGTCTTTGACTGTGTTCTATGCTGCCATGACAAAAACAAAACTAAATGGTCACACAAAAGGGTCCTGGATCAGAGCATATCTGCTTCTGTGTCGACAGATTTCAAAATTCAGATATTGGGATTGGATCAGAAACCAAACATCCTGGATTGGATTATGCCGAGCGGTTCACAGTTGTGCAGTTGGTTGCACCACAGCAACATGGTCCAGGGTTCAAATCCCGGCCTGGAGTCTTCATGCATGGAGTTTGCGTGTTCTTCTCTGGCTTCTTCCCACAGTCCAAAAACAAATAGAGGTTAATTGGTAAAGTGCCTTTAAGTGTGCATTGTTCTGTTGCCCTGTGATGGACTGATGACCTGTGCAGAGTGTACCCGGCCTCTCACCCAATGACTGCTGCAGACAGGCTCCGGCAACCCCCCTTTAACCTGTGACCCTGCACGAATAAGCAGGTATAGACAATGGAGTGATGTATTACTCAGAAGGTATTGTGATAGGATTACCAACTTTGTCTCTACTGGACAGAACAAATTGAATACCGGTCCAAAACTCAAATCTTGAAATTGTTTTCATAGTGCCATGGCCTGGATGTCAGGAGATTCTTCTAGTTTTAAGATAAACAAATAGGCGTGATTGTGTTTGAGCCAACCATAGGCTGAATGTGAACATAAAGCATCCAGTCTAAGGGGATCCAAGCTCAAGTCAATGATGATATTCCTCTAGAGTCGGATGCATTAAAACGAGAGCTGGTCTACGTCATTCAAATAAAGACTGCATACAAAATCAAAGTAATGTAACTGGAATTAAAAGCACTTAAGTGTATGCATCTGTTAATACGATGGTCTTGTCTTAAGGTCCTCCAAGCCTTTGTTTTGTGTAAGCAAGTACCATATTTTACATTGTGATATTCAATTATTCAAGTGAAAGTCCCTGAGAAACAACCCTGACTGCACATCGCTGCATGACTAATGTGCAGAAACCACCCTTCAAAATTGAAACAGTAAGTATTTAAGTGCTCGTGATTACAATGGGGTGTCCTCAGGGTATGCTAATTGGTGCTAACCTACTTATGCCATATGGATTTGACAAGCTGGCTATTTGTGGGGAGAGCGTTAAAACAGCTCAGATCCAGAAGTGAAAAACACATTTGTTGCTTTACGGGGGAATTTATTTGTGTTTGTCTCGTCTTTTGCTTTTCTGCTGTACTCTCAGAACCAGCTCGGGATTTCATCACGTAGTTTGATGTGTCATGTTCCTCAACATCAAGCAGATCTCTCACATTACCATAACTTACATCAGAATTTAACATCCCTGAGTGGGCGAACGTCTCTGTTGCAGCTTGACTTTTGGAAATTTGGACTGGTTAGGTTTGCAGCATATCATATGTTCATCCTGCCTTCTGCACTGTCAAAGCAATAAAGAGCCACAGGCAATAAAGGTGTCAATATTGAATCCAAACGCAGCACACGAGATGGACTGCCTGTATTTACTGGATTGGAAAATAGGAATTCTTTGTTTACCTTCCAGGCATTTTCTGCCCCGACATTTGATTATCTTTTCCTTATTCCACCGAGATTTGGATTTATGGCACCATCTCGTTGAAGATTCGCCTCTTATGGCTCCGCTCAGCACTGTAATCCAGCAACGACCGAAGGAGCCAATAAAATGCTTGACATGTAAAGTACCACAATGAATAGCACTGCAAGGTGTAACAAGATGGATAGCTGTGTTCGAGCTGTTGTTTACTCCCAGCGGGGTGGTAAATCAAAAAACAGCATCAGAGAGAGCATCCTTCATTGGCTACAAGACCTTTATATCTGAAGAGCTGGAGCCCTTAATTCAGAGTCCACTTTAGGAGCGGGTGTGATTAACAGCACAAGTCGATCCTTTGTCAGACATGCAAAAATAAAAAAGCGTGAGGACTGCTTCTCAGTTTTACCTCAGCACCGTAGAGCTGGAGGATTATCTGCCTTTCCAACAACTTGATTGCACCCAGTTCTGCTCAGTTAGTTCCTAAGAGGAAGCTGCTGAGGTAGTTATTGTTGACTGTGGATAATTTACAATCACAGACCTTCTCTTTTGTGTTTATGACACAACTGATATTTACATAAACCCTTTAAAGTGTAACTCACCGCCGTATCTGAGCCTCACTCCCCACCAATCTCATATTTGAAAAATGTGCCGAGAGGAGACGGTACCCAGCGGACCAGGAAAGGTGTGGGTGGTGAGGGCTGGGCGTGGTCTGGCTACTAGTGAAAACAAAATAAATGTTAAATACACTAACTAAATGCTAAGTTAATGAATCGCTAACCTGAAAATCGACAGAAGGAACGAAAAACTCACGATTCAAGCTCCAACTCGCCACAGAGCCATATAGGAGACGCAGCCACCTTTACACCACTCAGCAGCAGAGTTACTGACACGTCAGTTGTTCGGGGTCAATAGCGATACTGATTCGAAATGCAACACAAGCCATTCGTTAAACCTGTAGAGGGCGCCACACAGACAGTTTTGGACACACAATCAGGATTTCAACAAATGTGCAGTAAATTGTCAAAATGAATGACCCGAATATGTAGACAGAGCTATAAGAAACCCGTGTATACAGTTTATTAGCACAAAAAAGTTGATTTGGGGGTGAGTTACCCTTTAATATAATGCATAAATTGGATGAAGACATTATATGTAATGCATACTGATGACTGATCTGGAGAAGAAAACCTTACTGGATGTCGGTGAGATCCAGCGAGGTTTTTACCTCTTTAAGTGATTACATTTTTATGCTATGACCACAAATGTTACTTATGTGCCCGACCAACACAACATGGAACAAACTTGTGAAGTGGAAAGCAAATGGAGCATTCGTAAGTTAGCGTATTAGTCATCAGACATCATTTCTGTGTATTTTGATCTATAAATGTAGATAAACTGAACAAATAATAAACAAATATCCCCCCATATGCTTCCTGAGGCCCCTCCCACAGGTTAGATTGCCTTGACGACCACTTGTTACACACCATAAAGTCAAGCTGCTCCCACAACAGCCCAATAGGGTTGAGATCTGGTGACTGTGCTGGCCATTCCATTACAGACAGAATACCACCAATGTCTAGACAATGTATTATATATGGCAGAAAGCATGCACTATATACCCCCCTAAACACATCATCTCCATGGTGAAACATAGCTGTGGCAGTGTCACGCTGTGGGGACTTCTCTACGGCAGGGATGGGGGAGATGGTCAGAGTTGCTGGGCAGATGGATGGAGCTAAATGGAGGGCATTCATGGAGGGAACCTGTTAAAGCAGGAGTGTTAAACTGCAGTCCTCGAAGGGTGGCGTACCGCAACGTTTGCATCTGTTCCTGGTCTGTTCCTGCAAACCTACTCAAATCGCCTTCCCTACAGGACAGGAACCCTAAACTTACAGTCAGAGCTACTAATGCTGCAGAGAGGTAATCCACTTAGCTTGTTCCAACACTTGCTCGGGTTCTTTTCAATCATAACGTTCTGTCAAGTGAGACGTCGCTGACTGACACATCGCTGAAAAAAAAGCTACTTCAAAAAAATTCAACTTCCCGAGGAATTGACAAGGATTTCCACTGCCTCAGGACATTTTTACCAGAGCAGGCAACCTACTTAGGGCTTGCTTTAAAATATTGTTGTCAAAATAGCGAAACTCTTTTGCTTTTGAGCTATGTGTATATGTCACTACACCATGACTGTATGTTACGTTACCTCTAGTTTTATACTGTTTTAGATAGATAGATAGATAGATAGACAGATAGATAGATAGATAGATAGATAGATAGATAGATAGATAGATAGATAGATAGATAGATAGATAGTTTTGCTGTTGAAGTGCTAGAAAGGCTTTTTGCTGGTATGAATAGCTGGATGGGCTGAACAATGTCCAAGAAAGTATGAAATAAGACCTGACTTCAAGATTAGTTGATCAGAGGATCTCATTGCTATAAAGCAGAGGCGTTATTTTCAATAGCAGACAATTTAAGTTGACAAATATAGAGTGCCAATAAGCACAAAGCAAGAACATCTTCTATGCAGTAATGTGTATTTTGGCCGGAACAAGTTCCAGACTCCAGGCTCCTATGAGGCTGCTCCACCAAATGACCGAGACTACACGTTAGATCAGTTAAAAGTGGAGATTTTGTTGCTCGCCAGCAGAGGTTGTTGTCTTCCCGCTGCCAAGAGGATCACAGCACCAACAGATACTCACAGTTACCTCCGGCTCTTAGCCTTTCTTCCATTTTTTCTATTGACAAGGCTAATGCGTATTACCGCACATGTGAGGTCATCAGTTCAGTTTTTACCATGATCGGCCTGACTTTTTCACAAGTTTGTCACCTGTGTTTTTTTATCTAGTTAAAATTTGTTACTTTCACGAGAGGTGAACCCCCCCCCCCCCCCCCCCCCCCTAGTGCTTGTGAAAAATGTTTACATTTTCTGATCAAATTACCTAAATGTGTGGACTTGTGTCTCCATTTTTCTTCATTTTTTTTAATCATGAGAATATTCTGTTTCAAAAGGATACAGGGTTGTCATGCCGACGCGAACAAACAACAAGGATTGTGTTGTAGGACGGTTTGAGAAAGATGAGGTCTACAGTGTGGCTGCCTCAGGGGAATCAGTGAGCGATCTGCAGCTCTAACAATCCCAGGATATAACATGTTGGTTAAGGTTTCTGAATTAGGGGAGTTTTGCATAAAAAAGGCACCTTTGGGAACAGTCTGGACTGTGTTAGGTCACTTGGCAGCTCTTGCACATTCTATGCCTTTATGTAAAAAAAAAGCAACAACATTTAAAAAGGTCATTAAAAACAGATTATTTAAGTGTCATTTTGATAAAATATATCATACGTGGTACACCCACGTAAACAGCTGAAAGTATTATTTTTTTATACCCACAGCAGTAGTCTCATATGTCACATAGATTTATATGTCTGGACAGCAGGTTGTGTGCATGTGTGTCAGTTTAGGGTGTCCCGCTGATTCAGACACCGAGGGGTGAAGATTTGGCAGATCAGATGTGTCTGCCGGAGCATCAGCTTGTCTCTACGCGCGTGTGAAAAGCGCGCAAATGTGCGATCATACGAGCAGCAGTCCGTCCTAATAAAGTGAACTTGAAGCACACAGGGAGGGTCAGAGTGAAGGATTTGGAAGACCTGGTAGCGAGGGCGCGAATCCATGTGTGAGCAAGTATGAGTGTGGGTCCTGCGGGGCTCCTGTCAGAGGTTGACGTGATTTACCTGGACAGCGAGAATGACCTCACTTCTGACCCTACCCAGCTGAGATGGAGGTATTAAGCCGGAGAGGAAATAGGAAAAGTACTCTAAGCTTTTTTTTATGTTTTATTTGCTCTCTCGAATGTGACTAACCACTGGACAGTGCGGTATGACAGTGGCGGTGTCCAGCCTGTAACAGACTTTACTACTAGAATATACGTGTTTGAAACTCTGATCAAATCATAATGTGACACACCCAAAAAAAAAAAAATAGGGAAAACTTAGCAAACAATATACAGATGTTTTGAGGTCATGGTTCATTGTAGTTGAGATCCTTTAAAATGGGCTAAACTTGGACATGAACATGCAGCCTTTTTAGATACTTCTACGTTTGCAGGCACTGGTTTCAAAGTGTCACCCAGTTTTACCTAATTCTACACTAAATTAGCAAGCTGTGCAGTGGTTGTGTGATACCGAGGCAGCAGTGAATGGAAGCAGCTGAAAGTCTCACTTTTCTACTCAGTCCATGTTTTACTCATTTAGCTTAGTGTCTGAATTAATTTGTGATTAAATAAATAAAAATGCCGTCTAGTAGATTCTATAATACATGGATATTGTTGACTTGCAAATAGTACAAACAAAAGATACAAATATAGGGATTTAGATTAGCAGAATTAGGCATAGTTCTGCACAACTCTGATCGCTAGGTGTTAGCAAAGGGCTTCCAATATGATCCTTGGATGTGTTGAACAAATACAAACAGACAGTGATACATTTCCACCAAGTGATTAGGTTAAGCAAATTTGCAACAGTAATGTATTTATAGAGGAAATATTGTTTTGAGGATACAGCCTGTTACAGTCCTCATACTCTATATGAGTCTGTCCTGTTAGCGTCTCCTCACCAATATGAGGTTTCTTGCCAAAAGTCACTGCATGCTAATGCTACACGTGGCTGATTGGAGATGCTAAAATAATGAGGTACAATCAGCGCACAGCTGCAGTAAAATTCTCTCTCTCTCATTTGCTTCAGACACTGAGAAAAATAATAAGTCACTGTTGCCTCTAATTATGGCTTCAGAGAGTGGGCATTGATTAGTTAAATACCGCAAATTGTGGAAATCAGCAATTTTTTGTGCTTACAGAGGACATAAAAAAATAGTGAAACATTTTGTTTTCTGAGAAGGCTTATCATATGAAATAATACCTACTGTAGGATCAAAACGTGTGTTCTTATCTGTTTAATGTACAATGGAAATAACTTTTGAAATAATTTATGTTTGACCCATTAGAGATTATTCGATTTCCTTTCTGTAAAGTATGATTCAACGTATGACCAGGCTTTTTTTTACTGACCAAAACACACTTTTTGGTGCAAGAGCGACCATTCTTGAACCCTGGTTTTAGCAGCAGAAGCAGTGTTGCATTTCTTTGTTGTCATTGAATGAATGAATGAATGAATTAATGAATGACTTATTTAATTTAATTGTCATGCAGACATCTGCCCAGCCCACAGGGGCTTATAAAACACTACAAACACAAAAAGGAAGATGACCATATGATCAACACCATAGAAGTAATAAAAAGACATGTAATTGTGTTACAGTTTTACATGTGGTAGTCTAATGTCATCCTTGCTTTAACAGTTTTCCCCTGCTCTGGTTTGTTCAGACCAAAGTCTAACTGTATGACGTGTTTTAAATACGGTACAGGAACTGTGGGCCATAAACATGACTGAAGAATGAATGCAGAGAAATGTTTGATAAGGAGGGCGGCGAACAAAGCGATGCACGCGCCGAAGGACAAATGGCAGTGACTTTGGCAGCATTCTAATCAGCTGTATGTGTGTGTATCCAAACACGCTAATTATGTATTACAGGCTTTAATGAGCGATGGCACTGATTGTCAAACATGAACTCATCTCCCTCTGAGCCAATCAACTTTCCATTGGCTCTATGCGTGTTGAATTTAATGCATAGGCTGCTTTTAGTTAGAGGTCCGTGCTTTGCAACACAATCAAGCAAACACACTCCATTCAGGACAAGTAGCAATAATCGATTTCATGTGCGCAACATAGCAAAAAAATGAAAAACAAAAAAAAAAACACAGTAATCTCCGTTGTGACCTCTCGTGGTTTGCTTCCTGACAACACAAAAAGGGTTGTAGTGGTTTACCGGAAGCTTACGGCTTTTCATGAATGTTTTATCAAGCAACGGCAAGCACAGAGGCGCTGTCGATATAACTCCAGTGTGAGGGGTTTTGGGGGATCACTTACCTCAAATGGAACTGGAAGGATGTGTTAATATGTATAGAGGGAGCAGGTTTTGTTTCAAAGAGCTCTGCAGTGTTGCTGAGCTGCTGCACATCTGAGCAAAGAAACCAAGCTTTGGTTTTAACACCGGCCAAACTACAGCCGGTGTTAAAACCAAAGCTTTGTTTCTTTGTTTGTTGTGCAGGCTAAAAAAAGGCACGAGTACGATGAGCGCTTTTTCTGTGGTTGCAGTGCACACCGCTAATTTATGCATGCTGTTTCTTTAAAAGGTTTAGGGACATCCAGCAAAAATGGGTTTTCGCTAAGTCCTCCATGAAGCTCCATGTGTGTTTAGTGTATCTAAAGATTCAAGATTCCTTTATTGTCATTTTACATTATATGCTGGAAATTTCTTTGACCCACTTAAAAGCAGCTCTTGTCACACAGAGATAAATTAGTAAATTCATCTCCTTAGAAACGTCTGCTGGTCGTCCTGCAAATGAAAATGATTTGAAGCAGCTCCAAAGGCAGAACGCTGCCAATCAAACACTTTCTGACTTCTTTGGAGAAGGAAACATTTTCATCCAATCGTTCATCCATCCATCCATCCGTTCACCCATCCATTCGTCTGTCCGTCCATCCATCCATTTGTCCGTCCGTCCGTCCATCCATCCATTTGTCCGTCCGTCCGTCCATCCATCCATCCATTCGTACATCCGTCCGTCCATCCATCCATTTGTCTGTCCGTCCGTTCATTCATCCATTCGTCTGTCCAATTGTCTGTCCATCCAACCATCCATCCATCAATCCGTCCATCTGTCCGTTCATCCATCCGTCCATCCATTTGTCCATTCGTCCATCCAATTGTCCATCCATCCATCCATCCATCCATCCATCCATCCATCCATCCATCCATCCATCCATCCATCCATCCATCCATCCATCCATCCATCCATCCAATTGTCTGTCCATCCAGCCGTCCGTCCTTCCATCCATCCATCCATCCATCGTCCTGAAAATGATATAGAGACTTTTTAAATAAAGATGCGTCTTCCTTTTTCGCTGCTAAAAGAAAAATCTTTCCTGCAAAACCATGAATATAATCAGTGGTATGTATTCTAGTGGCGTACCTAACTGGACTCTATTTTAAACCGGCGATCACTAATTTAGAGGGAAAAAAAGGAAAGAAAATAAAAGCAACCATTGAATGGAGGCATGAAAGCTCAGAGCAGAAACTGGGACAGCAAGCTGGGTCGTCCAAAACCAGTAAGACTGTCAGCGTACTGCACATTTCGAATGCATCAAGCATTTTTCTGGAGGTGCCCTCTATATTTATGTAAGAGTTAAGGATTTTTCAGAATAAATAAAGAAGAGCCTAACAGCGGATGCATGAGTTGTGATCCCACCAATGCGTGTTGTGGCCTTCTTTTAAAAATCTCTGTGGGACGGATGTGATCAGCAAGCGGTGATTATAAATGAGGATGCACACCGTATACAGCATGTACATGATCTGTGGCGTTACCTTTCAGTTCTGTTATGTAATTACACCATGATGTTGAGCAGCTGTGCAGCTTCAGTCAGACGTTGGCACACATCCGCACGTTGTGTTCTTGTCTCAGCTTCTGCCATGCAGACACGTCCCTCATCCTGCTTTAATTGGTCTGCAGTGATTCAGTTGATCCAGAGGAGCAGCCGTGGTCGGCCAGGGCAGGTTTATTAGCCTCCATCAAAGCGGGCCCTGTCAGCCTTGATCATCTGAGGTTACATGGCGGTACATGGCTCCTGCTGAGCGTTTCCCCTCTGATCTGTGTGCACGTGGTCCTCATACAGGATTTTTTTTATTTATTTCTATATTTATTTATTTTAAGCATACCGGTTGCTTTTATGACCTTTATGGTATAATAAATATAAATATAATAAAGGTTTTCTTTTTGCCACTCATCCTTAAAAGGACATAGGATGCTGGTTTTGGAGTAATGTTCTCGAACATATCCTTGAGGCCTTCACAGAACAACTGTAATCGTACTGTATTACACACAAGACGACACTATTATTGATTCAGTGACTTCTGAAGGGTCTGATTCTATATGTTTTTATTTAGTGATGCTAGAGTAAAGGGGACTGAAAACAAACGATTACAACACATTTAGATGTTTAAACTTAGAAACTATTGAAAGCGTGTATAATTTCCCTCCACATCACATTTATGTTATGTCTTTTTCATAAATTCCATTACAATATTTTAATGTTATACTTTACAAAATGTAAAAGAGAAGGATCAGCAAAAATGAATACTTTTGCATGGTACTTTACGTCTTCCTAATGTGGGTTTGTATATGTGTGACTAATAAAGTTAGTGAAGCAAAACATTCCCCTGCTTCACTGCTTGTCCCTGAGCATCTACTGAAAGATGCTAAGGAACTGGAAAGCCCGCAGATCTGTCAGTGGTTCCAAATCCTCATGATGTACCTGCTAGCGGTAGTATGGATTATGGAACACAAAAAGGCACTGATCAGAAATAAACTGTGCCAAAATGTTCTCTATTATCATCTTACCAAATACATGCAACACCGTACTAACATGAGCTGCATTTGCCTGGAAGCTGAATGACCAAAGCTGCATGTGAAAAGGATAACTTCATTCCTTAAAATAGACTCTTGACTGCATGTGTAATTTTTTTGGTTCTTGTTATTAATTGTGTCCAAATTCAAGGGCTGCATCCTTCAAAGGCCGCATTTCTAAGACCATTAAGTCACAGCGAGGCGACAAAGGTTGTCTAAATTCAAAGGCTCCTCCGAATGCGCCCGACAGATGTGTCCTCCCCACTCCCAGATTTAAAGGAAGGGCCCGGTGTATCTTTTGTGGCCCACCCTATCCCACGAGTCATTGTGGGTTGTGGCGGACAGTTCAAGCGAAAGCTGCAATGGCGGAAGAGAGCGGCAAGAACTGATTTAAGTTTGATATATTACATTCTGTGACTCAAAATGAACTTTAAAGATGTTTTCAGACGAGAATATAGATATGTAAAACTGAAATGCTCAGTTTATGAGGGTGTTTCTTGATTACAAAAGTGCTCCTATGTTTTCGGACGTGTCTGCTAGACTTGGGCCTGGCCTCAGCAAGAATTTAACCCGAGAAAAGAGTGTATCTTAATCAACCTGCCTGCACAAATTTTGACTATTCTTGAGTTGTGGTCCAGGGGCCACACAGGATTATTCTGACGGCTACAAATGGCCCGCGGGCCACACTTTGAACACCCAGAACAACTCCCAACTTAATAGAAATAAACTTTCAGCAGAACCATGCTCATAATGAGCAGCCTTCTGCCTCGTTCCGCGGGGGTTTAAAGGACAGGGAGGGACCCAGTGAAACACAGATGCAGTAGGCCAGGAGTACTTTCCATGGAAAAGAACATTCAAAACATAACCCGAGTAATTGGCAGCAAAATCCCTATAAAGACATTGTCTTTATTTACAACAATTAAAACCTGCCTTTAGACAGGTTGTTTTGCAGGGATTTGTGTTTTTTATATAGAATTTTTTTATTCTAGGATGAAGCAACATGAGAGCACAGAACTTAGCGCAGATGATCAAATTTCCGTTCCTGATGTCAGTTTCTATACCACAGTTTTTACAAACAGTGGTAAAAGAAGAACTCTACGGCTTTCAGTAAGTTTGCTTTCTATATGAAGAGTTGATTCCATAGTTTTGATCCACGAAGTACGCAACAATACTCCTCTTTGCACAACATACAGAGAGCTGTAGTTAATGTTTCAGCAAAAGGTTACAGTGAGAAATTTATTTCATGTCAGATCTGAAGCAGATCTAGAATTGTGTGAAAATGGGAACACTACTATTGGTCATTAGATGTTAGCTTGAACACATCTCAGATACGTCCTATTAGGCGTCCTGGACACCACTGTTGAGGATCTTTGACTCAGGTGACACTGGATGTTTTCATTGCTGATTAAAAACTGCTCAACCCCCGAATATTCTTGGACCCTGAAGCTCTCACATCCTGGGCTCACTGCTGTGAGTTTTGACAAATCTCACACATGTGAGTCATAAATAAAACTCTCTGGTTTGACACAGATGGTCATTTGAATTTGTGAATGTGTGACTCATAAAGCCAGTGAAGCCAAAAATCCTAGCATGTTCCAGAGAGTCTCCTGAAAGCCGCGCCTGGGAAGCCCCCAGTCGTCCTCAGCTTCTGAACATGCTGTACCTGCAAACTGGCAACCAGATGTCATACACTTCCTTCATTAGTGGAGAAATCAGTATGCGTAATGACGATGCATCAAAGAGTTAGTGAAAGAAGGAAGAACCTCTGACCTATAAATGTGTCCATCACATGCTTTACAGTCCAGCATCGATGACAAAGTACGTTGCTAAAGAAGGCCCGTGCATCTTCTTTATTTCAGCTGACATTTTAATCATTCCAACAATTAATAAATCACACAAAATAAAAAGATATAGGCTATGTATGCACACTAATGTGATTTGCAGACCTTTTATATGCATCCATAACAGTTATTTGGCCGATTTCCTAAAACTGGATGTTGTAAAACCTTGACCTCCAATCAGCAGTCAGCTGCTATTTATATTAGGTGCAGAGGAGATGTCCTACTGTGTGTTTGAGAAAACGGTCTATATAAAAAAAAGAGGTTTTAATAGTCTAACTCATAGAAAATGATGGAAGCGTTCACATTTTAAACTGTTGTTCGCATCTTATAGCATGGTTAGCATGGTTAGCGGGAGAATGCAGATCCTTACCACACCTCTCTGATCTTGTCTGAGCTTGTCAACCTTTTCAAAACCAGTGTGCTCTATGACAGATGGAGGCTGAAAGCTGTAAATCATAAAAAGGTGCTGGAATATGTGTCCAGCCTTCCTGTTATCTCCTGATGTCTCCTTTCTGTTGTTGCAGTCTGAATAATCAGCTGACAAATCCCTGTCACCTCTTTTGCGTCCTCTGACCTTGTTTAATTACAACGCAGGACTGATATTGAAAATAGCTAGCTCAGAACCTTCTTCACACGCCCTTATCAGAGCTACCTGTTAGTGCTCAGGTGTGTGACGCGCACTGATAGAATAACCTGACTGAGTGCGTTTTCATACTGCCCGATAAATGGCCACAAACGATCGAGCTTTTGATCTGATTGGGATTTCTGGCATTATCTCTGCCCAATATTGTTGCTATTCATTCAATATTAATTTACAATAAAGTTCAGGTATTTTTTTAAAACTTGGGTATAGGTAGTACGACGGCTGGGCAATATGGCCTAAAATCAATACCGCGATACATTGAGCACTTCACCTCGATAAATATAAATGGACGATAGCACTAACTGAGACTGGATGGGGTGGAGTCACGTGACCACAGACCACACGTAGCGCAGTGTCTTAAAGGGACATGCGCACAGCCTACCTATACACAGCCAAAACAAGACAACAACGAACACCGAAAATACCGGCAAAATGACGTCGGTTATGGTTGTACATTTTGGTGTCGGTAAACTTTTTGGTTTATCGCCCAGGCCTAGGTTGTACCATTTGTATGCAGCCCTGAGCCATCCCTCACTTTTTTGATCTTTTGCCTTCATTGTTGTATTCTCTTCAAGTCGACTTGGATCAGTCAATCTTTCTTGAAGGATCGCAAAATGTCGCCTTTGGACATCAACTGCTCCTTTATTTCTTTTTAAGCTAATTTTACACCATAATGCCGCTGCACAAATTCCCTACAGAGTTAAATTAAGTCGTTCACCTCAGCTTAATTTGGACTGACTGAGCTTTGTATTCACCCGACAGATAAAGTACTTTCTGAGGAACACAATCTGCTTAGTGATTGTACACATAGTGTATGCCCTGGCACCCAAGGCAATAGGATTAAGATGAATTCAAGAGCATTAAATGTTCTTTCTTTACCCTGGATTTGGTCTTTCAGGCCAGAAGCTGTCATGTTTATATGTGCGGACTATGGGAGTTTAAAAGAACGTATATAGGGACACGTCTATATGCAGAGCACTGATAGGCTACTGTTATAGAAAGCTCACTGTTCGGTTTTTGTAAAATATATTTTTTGTTACAGCTTAAAGGCCCATTAACCCAGGGCGTAAAAGTTAATTAATCTTATCCCCTGATGACGTGCAATCGCCCACTCCTGCAGAGCGTTCAGTCAGAGCCACACCGCATCCTCCCACCGTTCAGCTGCCCCCTACTGATAGTTCCCTTTGATCGTAAGCTGCAGCTACAGACCTCTGCTCTGACTCGCGTACCTGAGCGTGCCTTGTGCGGCGCTGCTCCCAACGGCTGGAAAACGTGTCAGAAACGGCCAAAAGGGTTTGCAACATTCGGGGTATGACAGATCCCAAGAAGCGTGGAATGTCAGCCACTTTCATCACCCGCCTGAGAAGTCATGGATGTGATGCACGTCGTGCAACAGATCCACAGCCTGTTAGCTTACCCAACAGGCATGTCTAATCGTTAAAAGCTGATACTGATTCAAAAAGCAGCTTCCAGAGTTCTGCTAGTCTTGGAGCTCGGAGTACGTTGGCTGGAACAACATGATCCTGCGTCCGTCCTCAGCGTGCCACTGTTTACTCCATTTACCGGACACAGGGGACGGGGGGGAGGGAAAGGCCTGTTGTGTGATCAGGATTGATCGTGGAGAGCTCGCTGCGGGGCAGATTTGTCAGTGCTTCATCTGTGATGTATTTGCCGTGGATGAACGTGTGCAGCCCTGACTTATGAAAAGAAGTGTAGTAAAGAAGGGTCGTCGGGCCAGAAGCAAAGCACGAGCGAGCGATAGTTACGCTTTGTTTAAAAGGCGAGTTCAGGGGTGTTCCGTCAAGCTGACGCCCACATGTGCACAGTAAGGGTCAAGGGCAGCGGCGGGGCTGAGCACAGCAGCGTGAAATTATGGACAGTACTATCAGTAATCATGCAAAGCCGTGATCAATTACTCTTGAGGTTAGGTAATGTTTTCTTTCAGTGTGTGTGTGTGTGTGTGTGTGGGGGTAGCAGCGCTCCTGCTCTTTTTTTCTGCTTCCAATATCTGATTTGCGTCCTTTTACTGCAAAACGTTAATGTATTTTGTTAGGATTCCATGAGCTAAATCAACACAAAGCAGTGTGGACAGGTGAGGGCAAACAAAAACGATGCATTGTTTTATTTCTTTCGTGCTTTCACAAATCTAAACATGTAAAAACTTGTGGTGTGCATGCCCGTTCACTCTGATACCCTTAAATAAAGAAACTGTTCTACTTAAATAGTAAATAGGATCAGTAATAGGTGCAGCTGTCTTCTGTTTAATCTCTATATAGACTGTTCGTCCAGAAATGGAAACAGTGGGGCTCTATCTCAGCAACAGCATTTTCCAGGGGAGCTGCAGACATCTGCAACTTGGGTAGGAAAATTTGACCGGAACTATTGGATGTTCCTTTATTAGCCACGAGAAGTCCTGTTGGAAGAAATGTGGAGGTGGCGGCATCATGCTGCGGGGAGGTTTTAGTTTAGCAGTGTTCAGAGAGATTAAACGAGAGGCTGCCAGGGCAGCGGAAAAAAATGGAAACCCTTAAAACTTGAAAGAGTTGAAAGTGTTTGTTTTCGAAAGTGCTCCATGCAACCTGACTCAGCTTTAGCTACATTGCACAAAAGACTGGGAAAAAAAGGCCAGTCTCTGGAGAGTTGCAGATTTTTTTCTGCAAAATAAAAACACAGAGGAGCTGTACACAAATGCATGTAATGCATTTTCAGTAATGTATCCAGAAATATAAATTTTTAGAAAAGCATCATTTTCACTTGGAGTTGGTTTATTTCCCACTTAGAAAACCCCAATAAAACACTTTGAATGTTGTGGCAAAAATGTGAGAAATGTGGAAAGTCAAGATAGCGGGCAAGGGATTCTATAATCTGCACAACCTGCAACCTACATGTACTTTAATAAGTCCAAATGCTACGTTTTGCTGTGGCAATGGTCCGCAACAGTATGTTTGTTTTTTGAAATAAATAAATAAAACAGGGCTCCGTTATATCAGAAATATGTGAAAATGCTGCCCTCTTGTGTCCTCGTTTATAATAGTCTTTATTTTGAGACAAAAAAGTCCATACCATAAATAAATAAAAACAAACCATCAAGTAACAAAAAAAGACAAACTCATCCATCACAAAACAGACAAACAGTTATTCCAATATTTAAAAAAAAAGTATATCTAACATATATGTTACAGCCGGCAGAGCTTTTACCATGAAGTTCTTTGAAACATTAAGTGGCACATAAATTTATGCATGAAGTTCCTCAGCAAGGCATGAATTGTTTGAATGTTACTCATCACAAACATTTGCAGATGTCCTTTTTGGAATTCTGAGGAGGACATGAAAAGCATCCCGATAGGCTACTTGCAGTTTCTTCATTGTAGCTAGCTATAAATGAAGCTTTCTTATTAAAGCTGTTTTGTAATATAAATAGCAATAATAAAAACCTCCTTTTTTCACCCCAGGTTATGGAGACGCTGTCCCAGCTTTCCCACACAAGCATTGCACAGCAAACAGGAATCAGGTATTATATTAAAAGGCCTACATTGTAGCTAATAAATCACAATATGAAGTTTGATTACTTTATAAAATTCTCTTTGTTTTTTTTTTCACAGACCTTTTCCTACAGAGGAGAGTGTAGAAGACGAGGACATCTACAACCACCTAGAGGACCTCATTGAGTATGTTTCCTCCGCTAACACAAGCATCACAGCTCTGGACGACAGCGTTCTGTTGTTCCATTTGACACGTCACGCTTTTGTTGATCTAGTTCCTGCTTTTTCCTCGCTCCTGAAGCAAACTAAACGTTGCTGAATAGGGCAGCATTTGTTCCCTGGGCGATGACTGGAAGGCAGCCACCTCCTCCGCTGCTCTCAGCATGCGAGCTCAGCCCCCCCGCGGCTTTTTTTCCCTCAGTTCACCACAAGTTGTGTGGGACTGTGCTGTCATGATTCGTTATTCACGCCCTATTTAGCACAAACTTAGGAGCTTTTCCAGATTTTAGTTGGATAAAATATATTGTAAAACAAAATTAACTAATACTATCCAGATTGGCCCGAAAGGATTTTTACTCCTGAAATTTGTTCCCTAAGATCACAGAGAATAAAAGATCAAAGCAGTCAAACCATCTATGTTTATTTACAATAACTTTATCATAACACTTTTGGTATTACAAACAAAGAAAATAGCCATATAGTATTACATAATCTACATTAAGTGTAAATAGGCCGGCCAGAGCAGTTTCACTGCAGATAGGCCTTTATCTGAGCACAGTGCAGCGAAATAACACAGCGGCCCTTTTATTATTGATTTTCTTCTGATGGAGCTGAGAATATTTTAGGAATGAATGGGCCAACTGTCATACATGCTGTTGGGCTTTTTTTTTCAGCGAGTATTTGTCTATTCTCGATCTCAACGCTGCCTTTGTTTTTGCTGTATTGAATTCAGCTCCTGCTCTATGATTCCCTTGCATGCAGCTTCCATCCCGAGTCACAAGGCCATGCAAAAGTACTCCACTTGTCTACATTTTGTCCTGTTACAACTACAACTACAACATTGAACTACTACGACTTCAATGTCATTTGTTGGGACTCTGTGCGATAGACGAACACAAATTGCCGTATAATTGTGAAGTTCCGGCAACAACGACACGTCATCTTCAAAATCTTCTTTACTAATAACAGTCTGAAGGGCATGGAGCATTTTTGTATACAGCCCTCGCCTGAGTCAATCCTTACATTACATGTAGCGCGTTTGTACATAACTTTTTAAAATCCTGTCACAAATTTACAGGTGGGTCAGAGTCTGAAGTTGGACTTGGCCATTCCGACACATGAATATTGTTCGACCCAAACCATTCCCTTGTAGCTCTGGCTGTGTGTATAGTGCTGACCTGCTGGGAAGGGAAACTCTGGCCCAGTTTCAGGTCCTCCTCTGGCTCTAACTGCTGTTCTTCCAGGATTGTCCTGTACTGTCCAACCACCTGCTCATCGATTCTAACCGTCTTTGACGTCTCAGCTGAAGAAAAGTTTCCCCTCAGCATGATGCTGCCACCTCTATGTGCTGGGGATAGGGCTTTGGGTGGATGTTCAAAGGCTAAACAGGCTCATTTTTGCTTTATCTGGCTAGAACACCTTCTTCCATGTGCTGTGTCCCCGACATGGCTGGTGGCAAACTGCAAGCAGGATTCATTATGAATGTCCTTCATCGATGGATTAGTCTTCGGCACTCTTTAATTAAGGATAGCTTTATTGTAGGCACAGCTGATAACTCCTCTGGCAACGGATCCTCCCACCTGAGCTGTGGATCTCTGAGCTCTAACCCTAACCCTATTTATTTGGACGGTCTTGGTGGGTTTGCTACGTGTTCGTACTCTTTCCATTTTCAGACGATGGATTGAACAGCCCTCTGTGAGTTGTCCTAAACCTTGGAATGTTTTTTCAAGCCATAACCCTGGGTTGCACCTCTCCCCAACTTCATCCCTGATCTGTCTGCTGTGTTCCTTGATCTTCATGCTGCTGTTTTTCTTTTCTCTAACAAACCTCTGAGGCCTTCACAGAACGGCTGGACACTGGGCTTGCATTATATTATCGCATCATCCGCTCAGGGGGATTCTGTTTCCTTCATTGGATTTTATGTAGAAGTATCAGAGTAAGGGGATCTAAACGCAGATGCACCACACACTTCTGCAATTTCTTTATTTATAAATGCTTTGTAAGCTATCTATGACTTTCCTTCCACTTCACAATTATGTGCTACTTTGTGTTGGTCCATCACATACAAATCCCCATAAAAATACACTGAAGACATGGTAGAGCCCTGTTAGCAATGCGATTGAAGCCAGTGGACGCAAATGAACCTACAATATCGATGTTGGGACGCCTGTAAGTGATCCGCTCTATGTTTAGCACTGACTCCAGCTGTACAGGAAGCGGTCGGCAAATATACACCTGGCTTCCACAAGCCAGCAGCAGGATGGGGGATTTGTGGTGAAAGGCTGGATCTCGCTCAGCAGACCCATTTAAGGTTTCGCAAACTCATTAGCTGCACTAAAGAGAGCCAGGAAGGTGGTGTTACGTGTGAAAAGCGCGTCGAGTGCTGACGTCACAGAAATAGACCCTAGAATACGCAAAGTGAAACTTCCTGGAGCTTTCAAACTGCGGTTTCAAACATTCATTATTAATTTCTCATCAAAATCTTCATTCGCATGTGAATGAGACTTGCGCAGGCAGCAACAAACGGGTATCACAAGGTATCTTTCTTGTTGTTGGACAGGGTTTAAATTTCCTATACGGGCTTTAAATGACGACTTAGTTAATGATGGACGTTGTAAATCTTTTTTCCGCGAGGTGGGCTGTCGCTATGCCGAAAATCATTCATAGGCTACCTACCGGTGCCATATTTAGATGTGAAAGTATTTTTCAATGACCCAAGAAGGCTGTTTCTGATAAGAAATGAGGCAAAAATCTGTCAGAAGATAATAAAAGAGTGAGAAAGGAGCAACAATTTTGAACAACAAAAACAATTAGCCATTTATTTACATTTTACAAAAAAGATGGGATATAAAAAAAAAGTGTGCCCTCCTCAATATTCACTGCAAACTATTTTTTGGCATTAAGGCAGTCAAACCGTTCTTCTAATTACTGTCTAGCTTCACAGGTTTCAGCTCTTTGCCGTCATGCTGCCATCACGCCACCTGTCATGTCAGGGGTCGCAGGCTGAGAAGTCTGGGAACCCCTGACCTAAAGGTCCTGTGCAACGAGTATTGCACAGAGTATTAACAGCAGCTTTACCAATAATTCAACTGCTTATTATTTTGTTAAAAACTGTTACCCATAATTCTGTAACATAGGGGGCTTTCCTCATCAAATAATCATGCTCAAATTACCAGCTGGATTTTTCAGATTTACGCTGTATGAGATTATGATACTCCAATAAAAGATGAATTGAATCGGAAGTTTTTTTTCCCTCATTTTCAACAGGGCTCCCAGAAATCTGTTCCCCACTCCACCTGTGGACTTTTTTTTCCCCTTTGAGAAAGAAAATGCCTGGTTCAGACCAAATCCCATTGTGTCAACTCTGCTGTCAGCTTGCATTTCTGAACTCCAGAATGTGAGCAACAATAAAAGATGTGTAGGTTGCTCCTGAACCACTTTCACGCTCCCGGCTTAAGAAGTGTCCTCTCCTGACAGGATTTACAGCACAACTATTACAGGCCGCCGCTGCCAAAGCAGGACTTTGTGCGTGCCTTTCATGTGACTGTTGTGAAAAGTGAAAGCCATTTTCCGCGCGACATGAGGATCAAACACCGGTGTGATGTAGTGCGGCGCCGCTCACACGCTCTGCCCCCTGTGTGCCCGCAGTGAGAACGGCGTGGAGGATGAGGAGGATCTGTACGCCTGCGTGTACGACGACGAGGAAGGCGGGGAGATCTATGAGGACCTGATGAAGACAGAAGCCATCCCTCCTCCGGTTTGTGCTCCATCTGTAACCTCGATCGCCGATCCAGATGGTGAAACGGTTTTTAAAGCCGAGACGCAATCTCACACGCCGTCATTTGTCCATCCTCCCCCTTTTCTTAAATGATGAATCAATGAGATCTGGGCCTTCACTACATCTCTCTGCCGCTTCTTTAGTAGGTCAACTTACTTTATTTCAGCTAAATGTCTCTATTTTCCATCCAATTAGTCTTCAAAATGAAATAAATTGGTTATTTAAACTGGCAGAAACATAATATCTAAATTCACGATCATTTAATTTGCCACATTTTCTCCCATTTGTTTAGCAAGATGAAAAAAAACAAAACATGTTCTTTCAGATTTGGCAGAGAGTTTGATGAGCATGATTAAACCCTGACCTCGCTCTGAGGCTTGGATCGGCTACATCTGGTTGGACGCTGGACAGTTTGTCAGCCCACAGCGCTCACACATGGTAACCAGTCCCTGTGTGTGCATGTGTTTGCATGCGTGCGTGTGTGTGTGTGTGTGTGTGTAGGCGTTCCAGAAGCAGGCGGAGATCGACATCAGGAGTTGCTGTTTAACAGAGATCAAGCAGACAGAGGAGAAATACACCGAGACCCTGGAGTCTATAGAGAAGGTACGCACAGACTGACTAATGGAAGACATTACGCCGCTTTGCACTTACTGTGGTGCAAGACTGGAAATCTACTTTACATACTAGATCCAAAGAGTTAATGTCTAGATTTTGTAGGATAATGTTTCATGGAAACACATTGAAGTGTTTATGTGTGTAGTTAAGGAAGATATATTGGGTTCTTTTACTTTCAGTATGATGTTGCAGTGCTGGAAGTTCAAACTAAAGGTGGCCAGAGGTTCAGATTATGAAGAAAACACTTTTAAAAGTAGTCACTGTAAGAAAAGCTTGGATTCCTTACTTAGAAAATGTATTTTCCATGTCAGAGCAAGCACTATTCATGTCTTCATGCCACTCTAAAGTTGTCCCGTTCAGCTGGAAGAGGATAGTATTAGCCTGGTGCTTTTATATTTACTGTTTTGAGCATTTTAACAGAGGCATAGGTATACTCTACAGGCGAGTATATGTTTCTGTACCACTCTTCAAAATGGGAAAGACAGGAAATCATGGCAAACAAATAAGACAGATTTGTGTAGACCATGTGTTGATGAGGACAAAGAAAATTGAGGTAAATAATCGCCAGATCTCACTATTAGAGGATTACAACAAAGAGTTGCAAACCAGGGTCACTAAGCCTCCTTAACGACCCCTGGTATCTATCTATTGGCCAACTGGGTACAGAGTAAGGTAAATAAGGAAAAGGAAAAATAAAAAAATCTGCATTTTTCCACTAAATGTTGAGAACCCTTCCTTAGTTAAAATATTACTATAGTAGTAGTTAATAATGAAGATAAATACTCTTCAGGTTTGCTATTTTGATAATTTGACATTTTCTGCTAAACATTTTTTGAAATGACAAGATTTTTATTTTGAAAACTGGAAGAAATGTCATCAGTAGTTCATCGCAAAGTGCCAATCCACCCATTATCTTTACCTGCTTAGCCATGCAGGGCTGTTGTCTGTTAACCTGACAACAGCCAGCTGTATGTCGTTCCGCCTAGCTCCACTCACATACATCTGGGACACCGCCATAGGGATTGCCTTTACAGAAGGCTGGGCCTTATCAAAAATTCTTGCATATGATTGGATAAGCCACTTGTCTGTCATCTTTATTAACGTGCTATTTCAACCACTCACACCGAAGCTAACCCGTGACGCTGATGATAGCGACGCAGGAAAAAAAAAAAAAATAATAATAATAATGTGTTTGCGGCTCTAGTGGCATGCGTTTTATTGACAGTGAGCTGACAGGAAGAGGGGGGAAGACAGGCGGCAAAGCGCCGCGGGTCGGAGTCGATTCCGGGCCGACCGCGTTGAGGACTAAAGGCCTCCTAACATAGTTAGCGCTAACCGCTAACCGCTCCGGGGCGCGTCCGCGTCGGCTCGTCCGCTGGTCCCGGAAAACGAAACTTGCCAAATCCGGTCGAGAGAAGGGCGAAAGCATCGTTTCCACCAACAAAAGCCTTCAGAGGCGTTCTCTAATGTTCTTTTAATGAAACAATATTAGGTAGATTGGACAACACGGAAGAAATAGCAGCATCGACTAGCCGCCATTGCTATCAAAACAGTCTCACGTCATTGTCGCGTCTCCACTACGTCACATCTATGAAACTCCAGCCCTGCGTCCTGATTGGCCAGACCATAAATTTGGTTGGAGAAATCACTGTCTACCGGCGGTGTCCCAGATGTATGTGAGTGGAGCTAGGCGGAACGACATACAGCTGGCTGTTGTCAGGTTAGTTGTCTGTCTCCAGCCGGCAAAAGGTGGCACTCACCCTGAGTAGGTCGGCAGTCTATCACAGGGCACACTCACTATCACCACCCAACTAGTTCATCTAATGTGCATATTTTTGGATTGTGGGAGACAGACAACCAGCAGGGAACCCGTGCACATGGAGAACATGCAAATTCCATGCAGATAAACTCCAGGCTGGGATTCAAACCCAGAACTTTCTTGCTGCAAGGCAACAGTGCTAATAACAGCCACAAACCTAACAATTTGAAAAGCAGATAAACTAAAACTTTTGAAACTGTCTCAGATTTATTTCTAGAGGTGCGCATTGTAAACCATCTTAAACTCACCGTTAAACACAGTAGAGGACCTGAGATGCTGCTGGTCTGTTTCTCACCTAGAGGGCTGAATCATGACAACTCTTATGACAAATATATAGAAATGTTAAATAAAGAGGTGGCCTCTGCAAGTAAGCTAAAACGGTTTGTTATACAAAGGGAAAGATTATAAGGCAAATTTTAGTAATTTTTATTATTCTCCTTAAATCCAAGTTTATTGAGGTCAAATTCAGCTACTATGATGGAAAAAAAATTCCACTAAGGGATGCTTCTAAAACGATTTCAAGGGCACAGAAAATCAATTGCATCTCCTTAACAGCTGTAATATGTGAAACCGAAACAATCTCACTGCACAATGTGGAAAAAAAAAAACATGGTCAAGGAATGTACAGGATTTTTTATTTCTCTTAATAGTAAAAGCTAAAGAGGGATTTCTAAGGTTCATATGAGGTCTCCTTCCTTCCTTCCTTCCTTCCTTCCTTCCTTCCTTCCTTCCTTCCTTCCTTCCTTCCTTCCTTCCTTCCTTCCTTCCTTCCTTCCTTCCTTCCTTCCTTCCTTCCTTCCTTCCTTCCTTCCTTCCTTCCTTCCTTCCTTCCTTCCTTCCTTCCTTCCTTCCTTCTACTTCATATTGAGTATTTAACACTTTAAAATGAACTTTGGAAAGTAGAGTCTGAAAAAATACGAACATGTTCAGGAATCCTGGACAAACAGAGTGCCTGAAAAGACCAGAACTACGTTCCACAGATACCTTCCACCTTACTCAGCACTTTCACAGGACTACGTGAAACCCACCACTTCCAGTCCCTCAGCCAAAGCTACTTCTCTTCTTCCTTTTGTGTATGTTCACGTCCGGGCCCTCGCCTGATTTCCCAGCGGAGCGGCTCAGTAGATGACTTTTGATATGAAGCGGATGGTGGAATTTAGTTTTTGCTCTCCCACTCCATGGAGATGCAGAATTGACAATGTGGTGGGAGTTTTCTGAGAGAGGAAATCATTAAATTGCACACTCTGAAAATGAGATTATTGCCGTGACCCATACAGCCCTGGTTGTTTCTGCTTACTGCAGCTCTTTGGTGCTTGGCCTCCATAACATAATGGCGTCTCACACAAAATGAGTCTCCAGCTTTCACTCTTGAGGAACGAGCTTTCATTCCCATTCATTGTATTATTTTTTCCTCTGTTTCTCCTGCAGCACTTTATGAATCCCCTCAACATGTTTTTTTCAACGGCTGAGATGGAGAAAGTGTTTGTGAATATTCCGGTGAGTTACTGTCTTTGAATCCGGTGAACTTCAGGTACACCTTGCCTTGCCTTCACTGAGGAAATTAGTTGTCCCAGCCATAATACCACAGGTGTGTGCGACTGCAATTATGTCCCAACTCCATTGTAGCCACTGCTAAATGTACAGTATTTTTTCTAAATGTAATTGTTTCCATTCATTTCTTTTTTAATTTATTATTTTGAAATACAGTTATAGATTTGTATTATAAAAACAGTCTTTTTTTAACATGGTAGACATTTTAGGGGTCTTGATTGGCAGCAGAACTGCTAGAAGCTAATACGTTCCTTGCTAACATGCTAACAGTGACGATGCTAACTTTCTGAGGTCAAGAAAAGTCAAAGTGCGCCATGTTTTCTGTTGCTCTGCATAGTAACATGGTAGTAATTATTTATTAGTGGTAAGAAAATCAATGCTGGTTAAACAATAGGGTAAATAACTTTTACTAGTAGACAAATAGTTAGCAGCTCTTGTTTAGCTGCTAAAAAAGGAGTGGCACAGAAAACTTCACTGTGAAGACATTGGTGGCCAGTATTTGCTAAAAGAAACACTATTAAAAGAAAACTATAAAAACTCCAAATGAAATTTGGAATAAGGAAACCAGTCATTTTGAAATCGGCATGCACACAATTTGACAGGGCTAGATTTTTTCTATCCAGAACCCCCTCTTCACACATAGGCCATTTAGGGAGTCACTAGTTGAATGTGAATAGAAGTAGTTCATTTGTAAAATGTCAAAACTGTTCTACAGATGAGGTCGAATGGTAATTAACACTTGTGTAGTCCTTGTAACGTCCATGTTTTTTGCTAACATATTAAGGAAACGTTCTAGATGATGAGTAGATATTGGCACATACACGAGGAGAGGACATACAACATATGACGCATCTTATTATTTAAAATGTACCAATAGTTAAGCCCAAAATTATTTTTGTTTTATCATGTTTTATTCTGACTAGATGTCATACTGACATTTTGGAGTCCTGAGCTCAGCCTTATAGAGAATGTGTGGAAGGAGCTAAAGATAAGGGCGATGGGAAAGAGGCCGTCCAACTTTCAAGACTCGCCAATCATCACCTAAGATAAATCTTTACAATACCAGTGGAAACAGTGAAAAGATGGTCAGACAGGACTGACTGCTGTAATGCAGATTTATGACATTCTCTTTTTATTATTAAAATGTAAATAAAACCAGCTTCATTACAGCATTATACATTTTATATTGTTTTCCTATGAGAAGCAAATATCTTGGGTGAATAAAAAATAATGTCTAAATCTGGCAAAACTAAATCTTGCAGGGGTATGAATGTTTATGTGCTTAATTGCCATTATTTCACTGTGATCACATAGCATACACTACCATGGACTGCAGAAAGAGCGTTACAAATATGGTTTCAACTGTGCACAAAATGTCAGCAAGACCCTAACTGTACAAACCCCTCTGCTGACAACCAGAACATTTTCAGCTGCTCGCTTCCTGAAATGTATTGATAGCCGTTGCTTTGAGTCCAACCATGGGCTCTGGGCTTTTAATGCCTTCAGGCTTTGCTTTGTCAATTTTTCTGATGTAGAAATAAAGTGCATCTAAAATGCCAGACTGTAAAGTTCAGAACAATGAGTATTCTTTCTTAGGTTGGTAGCGTCTCTGTTGGGACTAAAGGTTCTTAATGTTTTAGGAAATTTACTTGTTCTGAGGAATAACATTTCCTACACCCTACCCCGTCTACCGCGGGGTAGGGTGTAGGAAGAAAGTTCTGATATTCGGGAAAGGATGTAGGAATTGAACTGCATTATAAGATATTTTGACATTACTAATATCCTAATTTAAGCATTATATGTTGGACCATTAGCATTGCTTGATTTATTACTGTTAGCGTCACTGCAGAACGAGCGCTGATGGTTGATCATGAGACATGAGTCTGAGTTTCTTAAAGATGAACACAAGAAAACTAAATATTTCTTAGTTTGTAGGCCTTAATAATCGTAATAGATCATTGATGGTCGGGATTAATTGTTTCTGTCGGTTTTCCAGGAACTGGTTGAGGTTCACAAGTCTTTACTGCTGCAAATCCAAGATTCAGTCCACCACAGAAGTTCCCAGAACCTTTACCAGATATTCATCACTTTCAAAGAGAGGTACAAAACAGCCTCAGGAGCATCTCATGTTTGTTGTTTATTTTTTGTCTCTCATTCTCATGTTATCCATGTTTTTCTATAAAGCAGGGCATCCTTTCTATACATGCATCATGAGCTATTACAGCCTCTCAGCAAGACGTTCTTCATTTCCTGTCACATTGTACTCAGACTTCTCTTTTACAGTGCTTGTTCCTTTGATTAACAGCAGTGTTTTAGCTCCTGGTTAGCTCTTCTGAGGAGTTTTCATCTCTTTGTGACCCTCATCAAGTGTAATATTACAGTCAAATGCCGAAAATCCGTAAAGTCTTGGTCACCAATCTTTTCGCCACCAGGTTGTTGATCTATGGGAAATACTGCAGCCATGTGGAGACGGCCATCGCCACCCTCGATGACATCTGCAAAAACAGAGAGGACGTACGCATGAAGCTGGAGGTAAACGGCTACATGGCTGCTGTGAAGTGATGATGACGGTGGTAAATGAATGCCCTCTTAGCAGGGGCGTTGTAATAGGGGAAAAGTTAGGACAGTCCCAAGGGCCTCTGACTGTCTGGGGCCCCCCAAAAAGGAAAACTTATACAAGTATATGAACATTTGGGATTAGATTTTTTTGTAACGGGGCCCAACATTCCTGGTGGCACCCCTGCCTCTTAATGCCTGAGTGATGAGCATGCAGTTCCTGCAGCTGTTTAGAGTGGATGGAGGATGCCCTCAAGTGAGCACATGAGGGACTGCAGGGGAGGGGGGACGATGGTTCAAACATATTTTAGTATTAAACTTGTGAAAATTCAAATGTGAAAAAAACTACTTACTAGAAATCAGTGAAAGAGTAATACTACAGGGACTAATGTATAGATTAATGTCCATCCTTCCATCTATAACTGCTTATCTGTGCAGGGTCCTGAGGCTAGTATAATGTAGGCCAGTTATTGACTTTTTTTCTTTTCTTTTTACTTTGTGCAGGAATGTTCAAAGAGAGCCAATTATGGCAAGTTCACTCTGAGAGACCTGCTCGTGGTTCCCATGCAGCGGGTGTTGAAGTATCATCTCCTTTTACAGGTACAGCACCATAAGCTGTCCGGTCCCGTGTCTCTTCAGCTTTAGCTTGGAGGGTTATCTTTCTGTAAATTTACTAGTTTATAATGATGCTGTGAATGTTGAAAAGCCAAACATGGTCGCGTGTTTCTGTCATCACCGGAGCCAAATGTGCACCAGAAATGTGTTTCTGTGATCTGCGTCCAATTGATTTCACACGCACCGATTCTGAGGGAATAAAAAAAAAAGGATCCCTTAGTTTTCTTCTGTGAGAGAGAGTAAGAGGGGATTTTTTTGACCACTATTCTGCAAACCATCTGTGTAATTAAGTTGTCTACATTGACCAATCTCTGTTTTCTACAAACCTCTCAGTACTCAGATATTTATTCAATCAGTAAGGGTCCTTATGTTACACTGTAAAACACAGTGTCTTAACAAGGTTTTAATATGACATTCTCAGTAAGTATCACAGTTAAATCAGTACATCTTTAATCTAAAATAGACAAAAAAACAAAACAAACTCAATTCCCATTTTAAACAGACATCTGTCATGAAACTATTTAACCACCGGAGGCAGCATTGACCGCGTTTTACGTCCTGCCTGCGTTTGTCCTTCAGGCTCTGCAGCTCATCCTCACTTTGTGTATCTCCTCTTCATGACTGTGAGTTTAGATGAACCCGCAGTGTAACTGTCACTCGATAGAGACCATCGGGATGAAGTAGAAGGAAGAAAATAAATAAAGTAAGACGAGGACAGGAGGGGGGGAGCAACAATGAAGGCAAACATCTGGAAAGAAGGACAGAGAGTGGAAGTGCTTCTTCACCATTTTTGCCAGAAGTTGACACTCATCGGCACATTGTCGACAGTAATTGTATAATAATGATATGAATACAAATAAAATAGATTTATATGAATGTACCAACTGTTCTAAATCCAAAAGCTGAGAAATGAGATTCAGAGTTGGTGGCATGGGCCTGCTAAATTTAGTAGAATATCTTAAAATACTTATTGCACCAAGTATTAGACATTTTTTGCTGTTTCTTTTTAACAAGTAACACATCTTTAACACATCATACATTAGGGTTTGGGTAAAAAAAAAAGATACATTTTGTAGTATTCCCATGTTTCTTCAGACTGAAACATGCTGATTTTCCAAGGACGAGCCTCAAAACTGCCAAATTAGCCTCTAATGCTTTCTACTTTCAGTTATTTTCTGTCTGCATGCAACACAAACACAGGTTAAGCAGCGGAGCCTCGAGAGAGCGTTCAGTCCAGGGGTGGCCAGATAAGGGCCGCTGATAATCTTGGAGCGGAGGAGGGGGGAAACCCCAAAACCAAAGCGCTGTCATCGTGTCAGGAGGGACAGGGCTAGAAGTGAGGGGTCCACTATGAAGGAGACAATCTGATATAAGGATAAAAGTAAATGTATAAATGCTGCAGCTGTTTGAAGGTTGGCCTCTTCCCTCACAAATCCGTATTCCTCAAAGAAATATTTTTGTAAATTGTCCCGAGCAGGTAGGAGCATGGCCCGCACGGCCCCCCATTTTGTAGCTTGATATGTAAGAAAAGGGGAAATGTGTGTAGATACAAAGTGCATCCGTTGTATCAACATGGGCTTAAATCCCCGTAGAACAGCTGGGTAATAGCTAGCCGCGCTGAATAAAGCATCTTGGTGACACGGTGACATCCAGAATCTCCCGAACTAATGTATTGTCACTTCCTCTTGCGCTCACCCACCACCTCTCCTTTTTCTTTTTCTTTTTCACTTTTGTCTTGTCATCCGTCTTCTGCTCGGTTTTCCTCGCTGCCCTGCGCTTGTCCTTTTCTCTTCTCCCTCTTCGGACCGGTGTCGTGCCAAACGCCGCTCCCTCAATAAGTCCGTCATGTACGGCCCCGCTATCAGCAGGACCGCTCCCATCCTCCGTATCTCTGTGCGGATGCGGGGAGGTCGGTGCGCAGGGCTGATAAATAGGCCTCTGTCGTCCTGCTCGTGATAATAACGGCCAGGTTGAGCTTGACTGACACCGGGGATTTGAGCAATGCCAGAGGCAGGACGCAGACACTGTATCTCCCTTAGTGTGGCCTCATGCATGCAAGGCATCCGTCCTTATCCTTCACCGCCGAGGTCTAGATGTCTTGTTTACGCTGCGCTGCCGCACTGGCAAGTAATTTCAGATACAAACTGGCACGCATGCATACACCTCCTATAGACACACACACACACACACACACACACACACACACACACACACACACACACACACACACACACACACACACACACACACACACACACACACACTGTATCTGATTTATTTTAGGACCAGACAGACGTTTTCATTTTATTTCCAGGGCGGAAACCTTCATTTTACATGTTGCATGCGCCGAGTCTTTGCAGCAGGATAACAGTGCTTATCAACGTTTTCATGCGCACTTTCTTTTATTTGTCCTCAGTTTTTGTGCTTTGCGGTTTGTGATTATTTTTTATGCTTTTTTTGCCAACAGGAGCTGGTCAAGCACACCCATGACGCCTCTGAGAAAAGTAATCTACGGACGGCGTTAGATGCGATGAAGGTAGTGCCGCACAATCGTCTCCCAACATGCACTGAGAGGTTCTAACGTTATTAACAAGATGGGATATATTAATGGAAAATAAATTGTCAGCTTAATAAGATATTCCACTCCTGAAGCTCTGAATGAATACATTTAATTACCTACCTTACACCTTTACAGACAACTTTTTCCCTATTCTTCTCTGCAGCATAGCTCAACCTCTGTCAGGTAGGATGGAGGGTGCGTGTGAACTTTTTAAGTCGTGTCACAGATTGTAGGTGGGATTTAGGTCTGGGCTTTGACTGGGCTATTGTCACTCAGATATTCTTCAACTTAACCCGTTCCATGGTGGCTCTGCCTCTGTGTTTAGATTGGTTTTCCTGCCGGAAGGTGGAACTAAGCCCCAGTTTCAGGTCGTTTGCAGCCTCTAACGGATTTTCTTCCAGGATGGGCTTGTATTCGGCTCCATCCATCACTCCCTCACCTCCACCTCCTACCCTCCTGGCCGTTCATGCTGATGAAAAGCAACCCACAAGATGACGATGCCAGAAACGTGTGCCAGCGGGGTCTGTGTGTCAGCATGATGTGTAGTGTTAGTTTCACCCCCACACAGCATTTTACATGTGAAGCAAAATGTTCTATTAGCCTTATCTGAGCCAAGTGCCATCTTACAGATGTTTGCTGTATTCCCTACATGGCTTGTGGAGACTTCTAACAGAACTTCTTCAGGCTTACTCTCAAGAATTGCTTTCTTCTTGCCACTCTTCCATAAAGGCCAAGTTTGAGGAAGGCCTGGCTGATAGTTGTCCTGTTGACAGTTTCTCCCTCCTGAGCTGCGCATCTCTGCAGCTCCTCCACGATTAGGGGCTTCCACAGCCCTCTTTGCTGCAGCTCTGATTAATGCCGCTCCCCCCTGCCTGGCCGGTCAGCTTACGTTTCAGTTTTTCTATTTTCCAGTTGACAATTCTGCCTCAACCCGAGGTTGCTCAGTCACAATAATCCAAGTAAAATACATTAAGGCATGTGGCAAAACTGTACAAAGGCTGAAAGGAAGTGATCACTTTTGCAAGGCAGTAAAATTTAAACAGACTCATTGTCTTTGGATTGTGTGTGCAGGATCTGGCGCAGTATGTCAACGAAGTCAAAAGGGACAACGAGACGTTGAGAGAAATCGATCAGTATCAGAGATCCATTGAAAACCTGGTAGGTCCAAAGGAAGCGGTGGTGGCCATGCAATTGTCCACACTGCCAGATGAAAGCAATCTCCCTTCCTGTTCTTCTGCTTTTCCAGAACCAACCTCTGGGCAACTATGGGAGACCCAAAGGCGATGGGGAGGCGCGGGTGGCCTCGGTGGACAAACGAGCTAAACAGGACAGGTAGGATGTCAGGCTAACCCAGACAGTAACCTCACAACAGGAGGAGGGGTGATGTTGCTGCATGGCAACCTTCCAGAGGATACATAGGCTCAAGACAAAGCGTTGATGAAACCGCACCTGTTTTTCCCCACTCAATGATGTAATTGAGTGAACTGCGCTGTAGCGGATGGATGTCATTACGGTAATTTTCCTCCCACTGTCGAAGCTCCAGGATAAAAAAAATCAGCTGTATTTTAGCTGCTAGTATGAAAGATAAACTATACAGGATATCCTCATTTCAAAACTAATTATAGCACAACAGGCTGATTCAAACATGCAAAATCAGAGATTATAACTTGATTTCTTCTGCAGGCATATCTTCCTGTTCGACGCTGCGGTGATAGTTTGCAAGCGGCGAGGGGACAACTATGAAATGAAGGAAGTGATCGACCTGCACCTCTTCAAGATTACCAACAACCCAACATCGGACAAGGAGAACAGAAAGGTGAGGGTGCACACAGGCGTCGTTACCTCTCTGCACTGGTTGCTTACTAACAGCACGCTGTCTAAACTCACTAATATAAACGGTTCGCCTCACTAAATCAGTCCAGTTTATCATCAGACACTTAAAAGGACATGATAGGTTGGTTAGCTGACTGCCTGATCCTCCTGACGGCATAACTGTCTTAGAGACTCATAAAGGTTCGAGAAATGAACGTCAGCCAGTGATATAAACACATTAAGCATTACTACTGAGAGTACATGTTTAGATTCTAACAGGAAAACATCTTACATGTGGCGCACTGCGCAAAAATGCACCTCTCTAAAGGTTTGCACCTCTTTAACCTGCACCCAGAGCCTGGCAAAGGTATTCACCCCCCTAAAACCTTTGCATTTTATCGTGTTACAACCACGACATCAAAGTTTAATGTATTGGTATTTTTTGTTGCAGGCGAACTCGATGCAATTCAATACTGTGAAACAAGAGGAAAACGATACATGCTTTTCAATATGTTTAACCAATGATATCTGAAGAGTGTGGCGCTCAAATGTACTTAGCACCCTTTACCAAAATTACCCCTAAATAAAACCCTGTTCAACTAATGGCCTTAAGAAGCGAACTATGTTGTGAAATTCAGAAAACGTAAACGCGACTAGTCTGGGAAGACTGTGAGAATTTCCTAGAGAGCTTTAATCATTAATCAGATAAATGATTAATAAACACATAGTAGCGCTGGAGGAGCTGCACTGCTCAGACGGGGGAATCTGTATTGTAGATCTTGCCAGATCTTGCAAGAACTGTACCATTGTTGAAAGAAAGCCATAAGAAGCCATATTTAAAGCCACAAACCATGTAGGAGAGACATGATATTTTTTTGAGCCTTCTGCCCTACAGATAAAACACTGTGTGTGGTTGCATGTGACATTTCACATCACCTGGAACACGCCATCCGAAATGTGAAACTTTAAGAGATGTTTGAACCTGTTGGCAAGAGACTCTACATATGCTGTTCTCATTAATCTGCCATGAAACAAGTCTTGCTACTTTTCGATTTGGCTCCGACTGTGGACGTTCTTCTTTCAGCAACTCTATTTGTTTTTCTTTGCTGATTCCCAAAGTCAGACGTGATGCTGTCAACATTTTTATGCTAATTACAGGCCAGTAAATCAGCCGCACTTTGGCAAAAGGCAGTTAATATTTCACATCAGAAAGAATGATAAATCTTTCCGTAGCCCTCCTTTTAAATGCTTTTCAAAACTGTTAAAAACACGAGTTTAAACTTGTAGTTTATATGTGAACGTTTGTTTCGTATCATCATGAAAATGCTTCTGTACACTGGACTGATTCGTGAACAGTAATACTGAACATAAACGAACGTCTCTCTGAGAGACTTAGCTTTAAATGTTATACCGTCCCACTTTAGCTGTGATTTACTGCCGTTTCAGAACAGCTAAAAGAGCTTTGGATGGTATTAAATTTCACAAACAGCTGCGTGCCATGTAGGCCGTCCCAGCAGGACACAGTAAAATAGGCAGTTTTATAGTTTTGCTGTAAAATGGATAAAATAATAAGAAAATTGCCCTATTAACATGCTGCACAATAAAAGAAAAAAAAAAACAAGCACCACCTAACGGGTTGTCTGCTGTAATGACGGCGAGTTCTGCGACGTCAAGCCCGTTATTGCCTCTTTATGACTGAGTCAGCAAAGCTCGGAGACCACCTTGGACTCTTGACAAACCAATTAGCAGAGCTATTCCTGCATAATGAACAGCCATAACCGTTTGTCAGATACACTCAGGTTCATAAAACTGAAGGAAAATTAACTTAACATGCTTCTTTATAGGGTTTTATAAGCACCTGTAACAGTCTCTCCACCCCGCTGCCGCCTTCTGTGCTCTGAATCTCCCAGTGGGCTCCTAAAATGAGCTACACGCAAAGACCCTTTCAGGCTCATAACAGGAACAACAAAATAATTAACACAAAACAGTCCTAAATAATTTGGTACATGCTTGTTTTACATTCTCTTATTCGTTTTTCCCCCTCCGCATCCTTCTGAAACAGTGTCAGACTGGAACAGCCTGCCTCCTCCCAGATGGTGCTATCATTAAACCTCGTTTTGGGCCTGACTACTCTTGTACACACAGTGAATACAAAGCGCCAACTGGGGAAAAAATATTGCCAATCATAATGAGGAATGATATCTAAGGCGTGCCAGGAAACATTGATTTGGGTAATAATGACGCAGTAATAGCAGACATTAGCGGGCTTAGACCCATATGGGCTTACAGGATTGTATTTATGAAGGTTGCAGCCGCTTCGGCGTCGTTCACCTCTGACATGAAGAATGTAATGCATTTTCTTTCGCTGCTATATTTGTTTTAGCTGTAATGGAGATGATAGCGTCTGCCTGAAGGTAGCAAAAAATGAGAGCCGCTACCGGAAAAACAGTGTGTGAATGCCGATTATCTGGAGGTTTTTTCATACAGACCTAGGAAACAAAAGGACCTTATAAAAGTTTAAATAGTCAACGGTCAACAAAGCATAGCCTAAACTAGCTTTTTTTTTTATAAACTATGTTTAAATGGCTTAGTATTTTTAGTACTTTTTTAGTACTTTTAGCTTAGTGTTTTAGTTTTTATTCAGACGTTTTGTGTCAGTTTTTTACAGATTTATTTTGCTTTCCTGCCTGGCAGGTGGCTAGCTCAAGAGCAGTGGTGTTCAAACTTTTTGCACCATCTGCCAAAATTGGCAAGTTGAAAGTATTCAGGAGGCCTATTTTATTTCCCTGTAAAACACATAGTTAATCCAAATTAATTGCATTTTTTCATGCAATATTTTCATTATACAAAGTAGAAATGAACAAATTATTCCATGTCCTAAAAGGGGTTTAAATGTTTCAGTTTCTTAACATTATTATGTGGAAGGTTTTCTATTTGTTTTGGTCTGGAAGATGGTTTTAGACTGTTCCCTGCACAAAAAAAGTTAACAAATGGGTGACCAAGTCGCTCTTTCTGTAAAAAGCTGCTGGACCTTTGTGACCCGACTTAGTATTATATTAAATTAGGATGAAGGTAAAAAAAAGCATGGTGAATAAAAGAAAACTACTTTGTCTTGTATCTAACATTTTGTATTTAAGAAGGTCTCATCCTAAAAACAACAAAGGTCCACTCTATTTGTTGAAGGGGCCATGTGTGTATTGTTCTTGACATTACTTCAAGGGTCCCAAATGGCCCCTGGCACGTGCTTTGGTCACCCCTTATCAAGAGTCAGCTAGTAAAATGGCAAGCTCAAAGTTTCCATAATAAATCCATGTTATTGCTTATTTGCCTCTGTTCCTTTCTTTACAAAAAACAAACAGCCACTGTATATGCCTGGGGGTTTGGCTGCAAAACTACAAGCTAAAACTGTCGTGCATAACAATAAAACATCTCCAAATTGTTGCTAATTTGAATCAAGGCTAATTTAAATCATGCAAAAAAAAAAACAACAACAACAGTTTTGGCTTTAATTAAATTAAATATTTCATTTAACACTGGTCCATTATTGGAGATAAAGTAAAAGGAAACATAAAGTTTAGATGTACATGTACAATACAGTAGTAAGCTAGCACACAAAACATAAATATAGTGATTAAAAAAGATGATCTACACCCTTGCTTCTTTCACAGGATTTGAGATTGCAGCTAGGTGTTGCAAGAGGCTTTAAATGCTCATCAGGCAGTGTAGGAGTTTGATACTCAGCAGCACACAGGTGTATGCTAACATCAATCTGGGAAGCATTACAAGGCAAGTTTGTTGAGAATGTTTGCCTCCTCTGACATAAAACAATATGGCGATACGTCGCAGGTACGCAGCGTTGCATATAAATGAACAACAGACCTTTGGAATTAAGTAGAGATCATTTGGCAATAATGCCCAGCCCCATGTTTGGAGAAAACCAAACGCTGCTCAGATTCCTCATACCAACTGTCTAGCACAGTGGTGGAGGAGTCATGAGCTTGTTGTACGGCCACAGGACTTCAGCACCTTGTAGTATAATTTTTTTGCCCATGAGCTCCTCGTGACAAAGTACTGGACTTTTCATCCAAAAGTTAAAGCTCGACACAACAACTGCAGAAAGTTACCGAGTGGCTGAATATGAACCCGATCAAGGTGTTGCAATGGTCTAGTCAAAGTCCAGACTTCAACCAGAGTGAAATCCTGTGGTGGGACCTAAAGATAGCTGTGAAGATATTAACATCGGCAACAAACTGATGCAATGTTGTAGCTCCTCCATAATATTGCTAAAAGAGAATCTATTTATTCACGGGTCTGCTTAGTCTTTCCTTGACTTTATAATGAAGAGCAATAGTATTTTGGCAGCAACCTGTGCACACCTCCTTAAACAAAACGATAAAACGGCTCTCATAAAGGGGGAAAAAGAACAAACAATGTTTTTCTCTTTACAAATCAGCAGGTAGTTACTCTCACTACTCAGTGTAGGTCCTGGTGTCCACTGGGAATGCCCGCGTGGAGCAGTGCTTTTCCTTCTCTTATTCATGCGGTTAAAGAGACGTGCCGCTGCTCTTTTCTAACCGCACAGTGAACCCGGCTCAGTTTAACCTTGATTGCAGAGCGCGAGACGTTCAAAACCATGACCAGCGGTCATGAAAAGCGCATCCCTCCAGCACCTGCTTTGCTATGGCGTCTAAAAACGCAGATGCCCGAGTGGACCCAGAAGCTAAAGGGCTGATATTTAGCCTTTAAAGTGATAATTGTAGCCGATCACAGACCCACTCACTGCCTGGGTCTGTGCATGCTGTTTGAAACCCAGCAGCGATGTGCCACAGTTAACTCGCGCTTGTTTTTTTGTTTTTTTCCTTCTTCCCCTTAACACTCTTCCTCTGCATCGCATCGTTTGCTCTCCACCCCCTCTGCCTTTGGGCTTGCTCTCCCCAAGGCATCCCTCCTTCATTTTGCATCCCTTTGTCACCATCTGTCCTTCTGCCTCCTCTCCGCACTGCTCCGCCAGTGCGTTTGCTCGCCGTTGTTTCATCTTCCGTCTCAAATATGTTTTGTCTTCTTTTCTGTTGTAGTGGTCCTACGGATTCTACCTCACTCACAACCAGGGCCAGAACGGCTTTGAGTTTTTCTTCAAAACCAAAGAGCTGAAAAAGAAGTGGCTGGAGCAGTTCGGCATGGCCATGTGAGTGTCTCTTTCTGCAGGTCGGCACCGGGCCGCGCGCGTGCAACAATGCAGCCGTCTCAGCTGCGTCCGTGCACGGCGCTGAAGCACAATGCGTTGCTCGTCCTGTTATTCTAGTCTGCTGTACTTAAAGCGTGACAGAAACGAAAGTGACACGAAGGAGAGTCGACACGATCGCACTAACATTGTGGTCAGGTAGATTCATCTATTTCTGCATCTTGTCAAACTGCACTGGCCAGTCCTTGTCCTGGATTGGATCCAAATACTACAAAAAGGGACTGATAAAAACGGGTATCATAAAAGTAAACCAAGAAAGCCAAGAAAAAGAGCCAAGACAAAAAAAAGTGCATCATTGTTCTATTTTACAAAGAAAAACTTAATTCATAGTTTTGGGAAATGTTGCTTTTTGCTTTTTCTTTTCTAAAACATATTAAATTTAAATGGTAAGATTAGCTTTAAGAGATGAGACAACTGCAACAACATTAGCGACACAAAATAAAGTATTACTTCTAAATTTTCAATAAATGACAGAGGTACGTGTGAATTATGGCAGCTGCTGAGCAGCACGGGGAGGAGATACAGGTGAACTCTGTCTGTAAATACCACTGACAGACATTAGCAGGCAACAACAGTTCATTGTTCTCGGTGCCGTCAAGCTAACAACAGCTAGCATTAGCTTATGTTTTCCAGGAGGCATACTACTAAACTTTCGCAGACACAGGAGATTTGCCGACCTTTTTATGTTGCTAACAAACATGGAGGCATCGATTACTTTGACAGGTTTCACTGTTACTGCTGAATACGTTTTTTTTTA
The DNA here is from genome assembly GCA_037039145.1 of Fundulus diaphanus. Taxonomy (NCBI): domain Eukaryota; kingdom Metazoa; phylum Chordata; class Actinopteri; order Cyprinodontiformes; family Fundulidae; genus Fundulus; species Fundulus diaphanus. The sequence continues at coordinate 32,891,426 of CM073137.1, forward strand.
CAATAAACAATACTTTATTTAAGAGTTAAGAAGGATAAGAGTAAAGCCTGGTTAATGCCAGGCTTATAATACAGTGGGGGAAACCCTGGGTTTACTTCCTTGTATTCCAAATATTCCTTCTGCGCCGGTGAGTTTGTCGTAAAGTGAGGAAATGGTGGAAGGCTAATGTCTGCTGACACTCACAAACAGCGTAATTCCATTAAAACATTAGTCGCTCCCTTCCAATGGCCTTTCTTAGTGTTATCTATGATAATTGGCTGCAGTAGCAGTGCCTTGGTCACACAGCTTTAACTTGAAGAGACTTTTAAGGGATAAACTACGTACATCTTGTGAAAAAAACTAAATGAAGAAGAATTTACAGAGCTCACTGGTCGTGGCTATTGTTGGTGGACAAACAGCATTTGGTAAACTACAGTTACTGTTGTGTAGTGAGGCCATCATGACTAAAACACCGTTCTGAATATGGATAGAAAGGAGAGATTTTTAGCTGCTTCCATTCCCTTCTCCGGTGATTTAATACAATATAAAGTAGGCTAGTCTTGTTACACAGTTGTTGGGAGGAACAGAAGTACCAAGGCCAAATGGGTTTTTCCTCCCGCATCTGATGAGGTTACTGAGTTTTAACCACATAACAACAGCAGAAGGTAAAAAGGAAAAGAGGGAAAAGCAAAACACAAACCCACAGTTATTCTATTCCTCGCTGATAACTGATGTACCTGTTATTCGATTGTTTTGTTGCACCCGCTGCTGTTGTCTGTGGCGCTGCTGTTATCAAGCAGGCCTTTTAAATGGGTATAGCAAAAAGAAACCACTCACATTCGGTTTGTAAGAAATACGAAAAGCAACAAGCCCTTAGAGGAAGTGCAGATGAAGAAGAGAAAGTGTTGATGCAAGACTGAGAAAACAGGATCTATATGATTACCTTGTGAGGCCAAATTAACACGCTGCAAGAACAGAGAGGTGTTACAGAATAAATCACAGGTTCTCTCTCATTCTTGGTTTCCAAACCACTCCCCGTGTGCAGCATTTAGTCACATAAAATATACATTGCAATTTAGTGAAACTGAAATCACACCGGTTGAGCATTTCCTCTTGGGAGAAGAATAATTTAAGGGGTGCGTGGGTGTAACAATACATCGAGCTCCGCCGGCAAGAAGCTGCACAATATCACAAAATGAACCAATAGAGTGAATGGTTCACAAAATAAAAACATCAGCATAAAATATTCCTGTCCAGGTTTGTTTATTCCATGTACTGATTTTTATTCTCGCCTTATTCTCAAAATCAACCATTTCAGATATTTGAGAGTTTGAACAGATGATCAAATGCGGTCCAGACTCAATAAAAAACTAAACAAAAGCCCTTAGCTTAGCACTAACAGAAAGCTTCACACTATAACCTAAACTCAATGTCGTTAGCAGTTAGCCGGTCAGGGTCCTCTCACACCTGCTACAAATAATCTGTCTTGTCGGTCACTCTCTCACCACTTCCTGTTTCCCAGGAAGTGCTGTAATAGGCTTTCATAACTGAATGTCAGCTGGGCAGCTCGCTCCTTCATGCTGCGCTGTGCTTGTGTTGGAAGCCTGTGTCGAGCATCTTCCAGTTGCAAAAAACGGGTAGGATTTGTGGCGCTCCTAAATTAGCATTAGAAGCCCAACAATGTTCAAACATGTTCACATATAGATATTTTACAGCACATGCTGGTTCAGTGAGATACGGGCCATCAGAAGCGCCGATGTATAGATGAAAGCAGCCATAGTTTTAGAAGCACAGCAGCCACATTGAAGACCGAAAACACGGGGCCGCCTGGCGACCTCCAGCTTTCCCATTTGGGATCCAGGCTTCAGGAGGCGCTGCGTTGTGTTTCTAACCGGGAACCTGGAGTATTTCACCTCTGTGTGCAAGTGAAAGACAGTAAAACAGCTTTACAGGGTGCTGGAAAGCGCTTGATGAAAAACATCTTGGTATTAAAAAGATAATCTTAATAAAAGTTGGAGCACTTTTAAGTTCTCTGAAGTTGAGTCTGCAGAAGTAGCGACTGTGTCATCACACAGTGCAATAAAGGCATAGTAGACAGAAAAAAACAGGGAAGCTCAGAGAACTTTATATGGGCTTCAAGTGATAAAAACGGCAACTTTCTGGTTTAAAAGCGTTTTCCATCATGGCCATGTTCGACCTATTTTCCACAGAAAAGGTCAGTTTGACTAATTATTGCAGCTTCCAGGAAAGCAGCTGCACATATGTAAACAGTCAGCTCATGCCTGAACGCTGCAACGCTAAAAACTAAAGCAGAGCTCTTATTGGTGAAAATCTGGGAAACCTTGGTGTTTTTGATTGTTATTCCTCGCCTTTCTTCTGCCTTTGTTTGTCTTTATCCTCTCTACGCACTGCACACACAGACACAGGCTTGCATCCGTGTCCCCTGGGGCGGAGGCAGCCTCTTGTGTTCACTTCGGGAGCAGACCTCGTCTGTCTACTCGCAATCCTCCCCTTTCCCACTTCAAAGAAGCGTATCGGCGGAAAAGGCTGCTGCAGCCGCGGAAGAGTTTGTCTGCCGCAATTAGAAGTAAAAGAAAGAAGTGTTGCTCTTTGCCTTCAAATGTGACATCTTTATCCAGCCGCCTGACAGCTTGAGCGCTGAAACAAACTGGCTTACCGAACACAAAGACATTTTGGCTGATTCTGTTAAAAATCTTCTGGTGTATTTGAGTCTTCCTGCAGAGGACTATAGTTTTATTAGAGGTTTAAAGCTTATGTCTAACTCTTCTCTCTCTCAGATCAAACATCCGTCCTGAGAACGCAACCAACAATTTCCACGAGTTCCGGATGCACACCTTCGAGAGAATCACGTCTTGCAACTCGTGCCACTTGCTGCTGAGGTAGGAGCCCGCGACGCCGCCGGAGCAGCAGAGAACGTTGTCAAACAGAGAGGCGCTTTAAACTGCTGTCACGGCTCCTTTAAAAAGGCCCCGGCTCTCCCCGTTCCTCTCCAGCGTACCCAAACAATCCATTCGCCACCTCGCCTTTCTCTCTCCTTCTCTTCCTCCGCTTCACTCACACAAAAACTCCTTTCGAGTTCGCTGAATGGTGTCGGCCACCCAAAGGACCGCGCCTCGTGGTCGCTCCCGCAGCGGGGACGACTGAGTGGTTTCACCTACAGAAGACGAGAGAGGAAGAAAAATGTCTGTCACACTCCACCACTTCTTCAAGGCGATGGATGGGAAGCGGGGACAAGATTATTGCTCTGTGACACAGAGCCAGGCGAGGAAAGGAGGCTGTTTTCTTTCCTATTCTTTGTACTTGTTGCCTTTCTGTGGGCGTTAACGTTTTTTTGAATACTAGTTGGTAAAAAGTCTGAAACGGCTGCACGGATCTGTCCGAAGAGAGTCGACTTTTCAATGAAAAGGTCAGGTTAGACAACCTCGTTTGTGTGTGGGGGTATTTATAATATTATCCCATAGGCGATGTTCCAGATAAAGTTTCCCACAAGCCATGTAGGGGACACTGCAAAAACCTGAAGCTAACCCTGTTGTCGTACATGCAAAATGCTGTGTGGGCCAGACAACTAACACTGCACATCACTCCTAACATTCACATCCTTAAACATGGCGGTGGCAGCATCATGCTGTGGGGATCATCACACTTTCGTTCTTATATGGCTAAAACGATTAGGACAGCATAAAGACCATTCCCCAATAGAATATGTGTGGTGGCTGTGTGCACCCAAAAAAGGCACACAAACTTTGGTATAGTTACATTCATCTCATTCTATAGGAAAAGTTAATTTTTTTAACCACTCCCATTTGACTACTTCAGATGCCCTGATTTGAATTATTAATAAGCCGAGGCAATCTTTAATTTCTGAGTTACAACTATAAGCTGTTTTATCAGTCTTTACATTTACATTAGGATCAAATACACAGTAAAATCTATTCACATAGTTTCCTGGACAAGAGAAAGTTTTTCTCCCCCTGTGGGTTTAAACGTCTGCTATCAGTGTGAGTAATTATTAAAAACAGAATTTTCTGTCCGCGGTGAGAAATCAGAGTTTACTTTGCACATACAAGGAATGTGCTTTTACAGCGTCTTTTCCCAGAATGCTGTTGGGTTAACATAAATGGTAACACAGACTTTTTTTTTTAGTATGTCAAGGCCCTGTCAGGTTTGCTGTCAGTACTTCTGTTTCTATATGAGATTTATTTTATGTGAAATATAAATATGATTCACAAATGTCACCTTAAGACATATTGCACGTCTATCCAAACTAGTTCATATGGATACAGAAGTCAATTTGGTACAAATTAAATTATAAATACAGTAATTTCAAATAAATTACAAAAGTATAGTCAAAGCCACTCGAACTGTAAGCTTTTTCAAAAAGGATCGTAGAAAGGGACCCACAGAAGGAATGATTTATTGACTTTTGTTTATTTGGTGATGACAGACATTGAGTAGAGCTCTGAATCATTGAGGCGACTGATTCGTGAAAAGCTTGCGAGCTCTTACATGTAGAAATCTTTCAGAAAATATTTATGATCACCAACTTTCAGGCTTCACTGCCTGTGTGCCAACAGTACCTTTTTCCAAGGGAGCCATAAGCGCTGCTTAAGTGTGGTCAGATGGAGCAGAAGATTAAATATAAAAGAATTGTTCTCTCTGTTCCAATGCAGCTTTATGCTAGCTTATTATTAGGGATTAAACAGATAATTAGTTAGAGGAGGAGGATTTACTTTTTTTTTTTTTAGGGGCTTCTGAAGTCGTTACAAAAACAAAAAAACAGTGGATGCTGTGTTTTACTCCCATATAGTTGGGATGCTTTAAGATTGATTTGTGTAATTTGATCCCAGCATAAATATAAATGATCCCTGTCGGCTTCAGAGGTTTGTGAGAGACCATCAGTGAACAAACACCACTCCTCGCTCCAGGGTTTGGGTACGGAGCAATATGTCAAGCTTTGTTCATCTCACTTCATTTGAAAATCAGTGTGACATATTTAAGTCTTATCAAATGCTAAAGAGCAAACTTTTAACTTATCCGGGAGTGTCTGTTTGATATATTCATGAAATTGCACAGTGATGCGCATCGTTCTGTAAAGTGACCACTATCTGTCGTTTTTGACTCGAACATTTAAATCTCATCAGATGCTGAGGACTATTTGCACGTTATGTGTAAATTCGGAGCTGTTTGTCTCCCCAAAATTTCATTATGGTTAAATAAGGACAATAAAGATTTTTTAATTCTTAATAACTGCAAACCTATCAAGACGCAGCCGTCCAACTAAAGGAACTGGGTGGAGGCAATAAGAGCATTAATCAGAGAACTCACTGTGACTCTGGAGGAGCTGATATGATGTGCTGCTCAGGTGGGAGCTTCTGTCAACACAGTTATTATGCATACACCCTGCATACAAAATGATGGCCCCTGTGTGTGGTGGAAAACAAACACTGAACTTTTTTCAGAATGTGAAAACGTTCAAGGGGTCTGACTAATTTTGCAAGGGACTGTAAATCAAAAAAAAAAAAAAAAAGGTGAGAATTCGAGTTTGATCCGTAGAAAATCTGCCTGACAGCTCAATCATAGTCCAAAATGTCAAAGTCATGGCGGCACAAGACGGAGCATTGCTGTGAGCATAAATGTCACATCGTATAGCAGTCCTCCTGGTATGGCAAACTGAGCACAATACTGCATTTCTGAACAAGATAAATTCTGCTTCCAAACCCGTCTGCTTAAACTCGACAGGAAATGCGGCACGGCGCTAAATCCTACATTCACCCTCTTCCCTAAGAGCAGGAGCTGTTTTCTCCCTGCTTTCCGCATGGTCATCTGTTGTCGCTCCTGTCTCTGCAGGGGGATCTTTTACCAGGGCTACCAGTGCTCCAAGTGTGGCGTAGGCGCCCATAAAGAATGCCTCGGACGCTTTGGCTGCTGTGGAAAAACAGGTAGGTGCTCCCACGTCCCCTCTCTCTGAGCAAGACGTTTCTGGAGAGGCCTTAAATTGAGTTTTATAACCTGAAGTGCCGTTTTATTGCAGAACATCATGGCGGTAATACGCGCCGCATAAAACTGTAGTGTAAAACAAAAAAAAAAAGTGGCTGGTTCTAACAAGATGAGAACTTTCAACGTGACCTTCTTTTCTCTACGCTAAGGTCAGCCAAACATTGGATCAGAGTTTGGCATGCGACATACGCATAGTTTTTTTTTCTGCAGCTTCCCTTGGTGTTTTTTTTTTTTCCCTTTTTGCTTTTAAAGGGAATGTCACTGTCTGTCGCCGCATACGTCTCCCAATGCCTAACGGTACTTTTACAGAGGAGTTTCCAAAAAAAAACTTTTCGTTATGTCCCTGCGTGTCTGTCACTCAGCTCCCTGAGCAGGCACAGTGACAGCTCTGAGAGAGGTGGAGGGAAAACTTCAGACAGAAGCGAAAAAGAAAACAGGCCTTCAGAAACCAGCTTAGCATGTCCGTCGAGTGTGTTTATGTGAGGCGGCGTGTCTGTGGCAGAGAGAGCGTGAAGAGCTGAGAAAAATGAAACTTTTGTTTCTTTTTTGTTTTAGCTCCTTAAAGTGCCCGCTTGTGTTCTTGCAACGAAATGTTTTGACACTCGGGCTGAACCCGTAGCGCCTGCACGCAGCGCGCCGGCAACACAGCTCGTCGCGCTTTTACCGTCGCGTGTTTGCATTCCCCGTGGCAAGCTGCCACCTCCTGTTGGACCTGGCATCCGTCACGGCGCTGTCGGGTCGCAGAGGCAATAACGCCGCTGCCAGGCCCACCTGGGCACCGCGTTTGCGAGAGGAGATTGGGCCGACGCCGGCGGTTGGAGAGCGCCGAGCTGTAATGGCTGGGATGCTTGTTTGAATTTGCCCTCTCATTACTCCAGCTTTACTTTTGGGGGTTGCACACAGAAAACCTAATCCTGTGCGAGACTTTTAGTGTGTTTGAAACTTTTCATGCATCTACAGTGCCTCACAAAAGTATTCACACTGTTGATGTTTTTTTTTTTCCCCCATCGCTACCACTCTAATACCCCTGCATAAAATCCAGCAGCCCAGGTGACCTGTTTGGTAGTTAAAGTCCACCTTTGACTAGTTTAATCTCAGTAGAAATCCAGCTGTTCTTTGAAGACTTAAAGGTTAGTTAGGAAATAATATTTCAAGCGTTAAACAGAATATCATTAGATCCCTCATCTGAAAATGTAAAGTGCATGGCAAAAGTGTAAACCGATGGGTTGGCGAGGAGAGCCTTAATAAGAGAAGCAGCCAAGAAGCCCGTAGTTACTCTGGAGGAGCAGCAGGGATTCACAGCTCTGAAGAGTAAAACTATCAGCAGGACAACTATCAGCCTTGCACTCCAAAAATCTTGTCTTTATGTAAGAGTGGCAAGAAAGGCAGCCATATCAAGTCCTATATTTACCGTGCCTTAAAACGTGTACGGTACACATTACACATGGAATGTCAGATGACAGCAAGATGTGACCCGTTAGCCTACGTGCAGAACATTATGTGGGGAGGTAAACACAAAGACCAGAGCATCTCCATGTGTTAGAATGGCCCAGTCAAAGTAAAGTCCCTGTGTAATTTAATTGAGAATCTGTGGCAATAGCTGAAAATTGTTGTTCACAAAGGCTCCTGACCTTATGTTTCCCTTCCACTTCATAATGATGCACTACTGTGTGTTGGTCTGTCACATAAAAAAGCCAATAAGGCCTTAAGTAATGCGGCTGTAACATGAGAAAATGCAAAGCAACAAAAAAAAAATATCCAAAGGGCATGAGTGCATTTGCAAAACATTTTATCTGCTTAGTCGTAAAGTTGCTCCGAAGTTGTTTTATTGGTTGCCTTTTTTTGCTACTTGGCCTCAGGATTATTTCATTATTAACCTCATAAGGAAAGCAAAGCAGATATGCAGACAGGCACGGCCGGCTACATATGAAATGAAAGCGTAATAAAGAACGGACAGCGGGGCATCGCTTCATGCAAATCTCACATGTGTTCGTGTGACTGAAGGATAAGGTTTGTTTACCTGCATTTATCTCTCTTTATCGGCCCCGGTGCTGCTTTTCTGCTGAACAGGTCAGGGTTCAGGCTAGGGAACAATAGGCCCGCTGAGGGAGGCGTGTGGGCATGCTGGCACTAAAAGTAACGCACAGACTGGTGGCAGTCTGCCAACTGCCGTGCGTCTGGCTGCGTAGGAATGTGTGTGCGTGTTTATGTAATTGTTCTCTTTGCTCAGGTGTGGTTCTGCGTGTGCGTGCCTAGCTGAGCGCAGTTGCGTGTGTCTGGGTGGGGGGGGGGGGTGTAATCCGTCCCTAAGGGAGCCAATGAGAGGAAGCGGTGGAGCAAAAACCACAGGTCTGCTCCACACACCTCTCTCCACACCCCCCCCGCCTCGTTACCTCCTCCGTCCCGGCTGTCAGGTAGTGGCAGCGCTGCAAAACAAAGCGAAGCGTGGTCAGACGCGAGCGTCCGCCTTTTCCACTAATGAGGGAGTGTTGCCTTGTTCCGATGAGAGTGTGCGAGTGTTTGCGTGCACCCACTAACCCGTCATTCACTATGCCTGTTCTCAAACTTCTTTCAGATTCCGGCTCCGTCAGAACTCAGGTGAGCTTCGTGTGTGTCCGTGCAGACGTGTGTGTGTGTGTGTGTGTGTTTCTTTCTCTGCAAAGCTTAGCTGCACTTTGAAGGCTGCTCTCCTCTGCAGCTATTTGCCAAGTAGACTCCAATTGACTTCAGTTACTGCAGCAATACCTGATGGCGGAAAGAAAAAAACGGAGTGTTTTCTCTAGATTTAACCCGAGTCGCTGTTTGTAGAACTACTGTATGTTTTTACTTTTATAATGTTTTTGCTCTGTGCTGCAAAGAGCACTCGGCTTCTCTGCTGTCAGACGCTGCACTAATGAGAAGTGCTTGATTCTCGCTTTAACTGCTATGAAACTGGAAAGACTGCACACAAGAAGTATGCAAACGTGTGAGCTTTATTGATCTTGCTGCGATAAGTAAAGATGCCTTGCTCTCTGCAACTCCTTTCTGCACCCGTTCACATTGCAGCATTGCTACTCTGGCCTCTGGGTAAGAATAGGCCAGCTTTAAATAGGAATAACTTCCACATTTAAACCCAGCTAAAAAGTTGATGTCATCCAAATGTTTTGGATGTATAGGAAATTAAGCTGACATTGTGTTTTACGTTAAATGTTTGCTCTCAGAATAAACCGATCGGCCTGCTTTGTTCTCAGTGTATTTGTGTGTTTTTTTCTTCTTCACAGGGCAAACATCGAGATCCAGGTAAGCAAATTAAAATGAGATATATCCTCCCACTCTGCACACATGGTTGCGGTACATTCCCTCTCTTACTTGCATTGTTTACAGGAACAGACTGTTCCCTATAAGACAAATGATCAGATGTCTGCATGCAACTCTGCAATTTAAAAGTGCTCATTAGCACGCAAGGCAATAAAAAGATTCAACCTCATCGCTTTGAAAACATACTAGTAGTCGTGACTCTGACTAGTTCCAATTGTGTTTATTATAATTAAAACCCAATAAAAGACTCACGTGGATTCATGAGTAAAATGTGTGTCAAACACACAGAGTTAGACACCCCGCGGTCCAAAACAAGAAACAGACGGGTGAGCGGTCAGTCAAAATCCAAAAAGTTTCATCGTTTCTCTGATCAGTGATTGCCCCTAGCTAAACCCTGTCAGCTTAAGCTGACAGAAACACCCCTCAGTGTGGAAGCTGTGGCAGAGGAAAGAAGGCTAAAACTCAGCTCTCTTCAGTTTCAGTGCATTATTTAAAATGAAGCAAGAAAACCATATTTTCTAACACATGTCAAGACATTTCTGTAATTCATTCAGGCTGCAAGAGAACAAGAGAGAGCAAGACTTTGAGCAGATAACAAGAAGGAGGAGCAAAGTTCAGCAAATTTGTTCCATTTTATCCTTTTGACCTTTCAAATTCCTTTTAACAGCCTGTTAAGAATCTAGGATTAGAAATGCTGCTGTTTTATTCTACAACTGATAATGGCACCAGTTCTGCTAATCAATATCAGTATATATATATCAATATAAGATGCTGAACAGAGTTTAACATTTCAACTTCATTTGTGTGTGATGTCACCCCTGCTCATAATATGAAATGGTCATATTATATACCTTGGACCATACTTATGCTAGATATTTCCCAGATTTTAGGTGAGACCAAAGCTAAGCCTCTTGTTAACATTTAAACATTTAGTTGTTTCTTTTCTATTTTTATGTCTAGCTCCCATTCTAGTTTTCTATGTTTCTGCCAAAGAATACGACTAACACCAGGCATCACTGCATGTGTACTGTGTGTGTATGGCTGTGTTTCACTCAGAACCTTTAATCGCTTATAAACTGGTCTTTGGCACCCAGTTTTTCCACCCCTCCATCCATTATGCTGCAGAAAATGATTTCTGACTGAAGATGCATTAAAATCAATAGGCATTTGATTGGCCCGGCACCTCTGCCTTTTATGAAATTTCGCCGCTTCTCTCTTTGTCTATTTTCAAAGGTGCACTAACATGTGGCTTGTCCTTGTGAGGATGAGAATGTAATTCATGCCCCCGAGACTCAATTCTCCATGGCCCCGTGTCTTTAGAAGTCCTATTCAGGCAGGACGGCACATGTCAGGCTGCCAGCCACAGAGCCCCGGCTCTGGAACAGATGCTGAAAGAGAAGCAAAGCAGATATAGATGTATTAACTCACAGTACAATACTGCTCACTTCTCCTTTATTTTGCCTTCAGTTTTATGTTTTTCATCATGCTGTCACTCGTTTTGTTTTTCTTTCTCTTTTTTTGCCATATTTTGGCAATGCCAACCTCTGTCTCTCCAGGATGCAAATTTAAGATAAGCAGAAATTCATTGCATTGTGCACATGGTGTATGAGGCTGGGATTTGTGTGTTTGGCCTGAGTGGGAGTTTCATACAGGCAAACTGTAGCTTTTTGGTGGCAGAATTTAAATTCAGTCATTGCTTAACATAAAATAGAGGTCTCTGATGTAATTCCATGTAAAGAAAACCAGCTTTAATTAAGATTTTTAAATGTTGGAAAAGTTTGAACTTCTTTTTTTTTTATCAAGTTAAATCTATGTTGTAAATAGAAAGAACTATATTTTTTTATTAATTTTATTAGACCTTCTTTCAGACAGCACTGCAAGGAGTCAGCAACATGGTGTTTGTCAGAAAGCAGAGCACACTCCTGCTTATCTTTTATCTGAAAGCTGAACAGCCAGTCATGCACCATGGTGCACTGTGTCTTATCTTTAATATGCAGATAAAATCGTGGATCCAGCTGACTTTTAAGGCCAGCAGACTGAAGAGCAAGAGTTTGACTGTGTTTGCAGACAGGTGCACTCTCTCTTACGTTCCATCATTGTCATCAATCCTGGAAACAATCAATATTTTAATTAAGCAAATATATCCTAATACCTCTGCCGCACTATTTCACTTTGGCTTTCTTTATTTATCACAATACAATGGACAAAAAGACAATAAGAAATAGGTTGCAAATTGCAGAGAGAGAGAGCGACAGAAAGCCCAAAGAGCCCATGCAAAAACTCTACCTAAATAGTAATTATATATTGAGATTAGAATAATAAAAAATAATAACAATAATAACAGAATCATTAATAACAAAGGCTAGTTTATGTATTGTTTATTGCTATATTGTATTTTCCTTTCATTTCAGATGGGTAGAGGATACATTTGTTGTGATCCAATATCGCCTTTTTGCTTTTCTTAAACTACTTTCTGATACTAAGAGTTTTAGCTAAACCAGGCTGCCACAGAATATTACGACATGTTGGAAAGTTGCATGGCATCACTTAGTGCCAGGAGGCAGCTGGATTTCTTCTCTTTTTAGATGTTTTACCTCGCCTCCAAAAGGTTTGTGTGTTGAAAATGTGTTGGAAGCGTCAGGTTTATAAGTTGTATTGAGAAGAACCTCATTGGTGGAGTCACTAATGGGACCATTAAGGCGGGTAGCATGAGTCGCCGGCCCTGTCCCCAGTTCACTATTTCGACCATCACCACTTCATGATCTAAATATGTCAATCAAAGATGCCAACATGTAGCTGGTTCTGTATGAGTAGTTTGTGTCAAAGTATGAACGGTTCAGTTGTAACAGCACTGACGGATAATTGTGTTAACCTTATGCTACGGAGACACTCTGCACCGACGGAGAATCAGTCACCTCAGCATGCCAAATGCTTGAAGTGGCTCCAGCAACCGGGGAGATGTAATTAAGCTCATTTAGCTGATCATTTTTTTAAAGCTCGGGGCCACTCATAGACTTTGTGTGGACCATTAAACTGTGCTGATGAGGCGAACTTTCTTATTGAAAAAACAACCGAGAAAACGACAAAAAACCTTGATGGGATGTCGTTTCTTCGGGTTTAAACCCCCATAAAATGTGTTTTAGATATAAGAGAAGTTAAGATAAGTTATCCTTTATGGTCCCACGATGGGGAAATTTAGCCGTGACAGTGGTAACGACAGAGAGAGAGAGAGAGTAACACACGGTTTATAGTAGTCAAAAACAAACTAATCTGATCTAAAGTTCGTTCTAAAGCAGCAGAGGATGAGCTTTATCACAAACATAAAAAATAAAAGTAAAAAAGAAATGCCATAATAAGTATTGCACATTTATTGATAATATAGCATACTCAGGTAAAAAAAGATTAAATATTCAAGTTAAAAGTGTAAAAACAATGGGAAACAAGCACCAGCCTCTTTGCAGAACAATATGAAGCAATATGCAATATGCATGATAGTACAGCAGCATTTCTAAGTAGCATGTATGCTAGCATATGTGGCAAAAAGCTGCAACAGCAGCTTCAGAATGACACTCATGCCCTCTTAGACATGGGTTTGGAGGCACATGCATGTGTAAAGAGATGCTTCACGAAGAAGTCAGGAAAATCTCTTTCGTCATCAGCTCACACTGTGGCTTCAGTACAGGAACAACACTGATGATCTCACTGATTTCAAGGTGCTTAAAGCTACTGATTGAAACAATTTTAAATTGCCCTTTAAGTATCATTTAATTAATATTAGCCAAAGACACAGTTTTCTTCCCAAATCCAGCTTCCATCTACATCGATCAAACTTGACAACAAGGTCCGTCTGTGTCTCTCACTCTCGCTGTCTGGATAAAATAAATGTCCCACAGAGTAGCTAATTCTCTTTATTTTGCAGGTCTGCCCAAGATGCTGGTCATCAGGAACTACTTTGGCGTGCCGAGCCCCGCTTCTGGTCCGCCACTCACCATCCAGACCGGAGACATCATTGAATTATTATGCGCCGACCTGCACAGCCACTGGTGGCAGGTCAGACATCTCTCTCGTCTCTCGATGGCTCATTTTACAAGACTGAACCAAAAAAAAAAAAGCCTAATTTTGGTCTGTACTTGTCTGTAAAGCAGGAATACGTCAGCGTTTTACATGCCGAATCTGTTAAAGGAATATTTGTATGGACTGGAATGAATTCACCGTTTCATAAAAAGCGATGACATCTTCAAATCAATCTCTCTACGTCCTCTCGCTGAAGAGGCTCGGCGCATTTTGACACTTTGTGCTAACAAGCCGCAAATAGAAATGATACTCCAAAGGCACAGTTGTTACCCCAGCAGACAATTGAAACACACAACGCAGCAGTTCTCAACAGGAAGTTAGATTCCCAGACGCTGGATATGTTTGTTATTTTTTGCTCACACGTACTATTACGTGAACACAAATGTCGTTTGAACTTCCCTAGAATTGGCAAGATGAGCTCCTTCCTGGGAATTTTCTTGCGTAGCAGTCACCGACCCATAATAACTAGACGACCCGGTGGCTGGAAATGCAGCTTTTTGGCATGGATTGGGATTGCATCATATTGCGAAATCCAGATAAATTTATATAGCAAATACACAATTTCAGTTAACTGGGTGTAAAAGTTTCAACTATCATATTTTTGACGGGTTCATGTAATTTTATTTCGTTCAGCAGCAACTATCAGTTTTTTATTTGGATAGTCCTGATGATTGAAGTCATTCTCAGGCTTGTAGCGAGCATGCAGAGCTTCACGCAGGCCTGATAAGATGTCCTGAGGTTGCACGGCTAGAAAAGGAGGCCAACCAGATAGGCTTAGTTGCCAGTGTGCCTTTAGGAGCATGCATGCTTCTGGACTGCTCTTAAAAAACATTTGTTCCTGCAGCACATAATATAAGCTCGGGTGCATTGCTTAAGCCTAGACAAATGCAAAATGTCTAAATGTATTTGGGCAATGTGGTTTCCAATCTGCTAATAGTCACCAGGAAGCTGATATGAAGACCTATAGCATTGCTTTGCAGCCTTTAGAGTAAATAAGAAAAGCCCCGAAGCTTTCTTTTACAGTCACAAAAGCCTGAAATGTGCAAAATATATACAAGCAAAGTACAAAGACTCCATATGTTTGTCTCCAAAGGGGGGAAAAAGTCTTTAACATTCCTGAACTCCAGAAATGAATGCACCTCCATGTGGAGGTTTCGTTCATTAGCCTGCATGAATAGCTTCAGGTCACAGGTCCAACGGCCCAGCTTGGGTCGCAGCTGAAATGATTCAGTGTAACAGAAAATTCTCTACCAGTATTTCCCAGGCTCAATCTTTGCAGCTGCATGGGTGGTTTATAAATTAAGGCCCTTGCAAGAAAATCCAATAGCTGCAAACAGAGCAAATGTCCCAAGAGTTTTAGAGTATTCTAGGTTCTCCTGTTTATGAACAAGGCAAGTATAAATATTTGTCCACATTACACCGTACTAATTTATTGGCCGGATATTTGTCTTACATCACAGCATTATTGTTTACTCCAGATTGTCTTAGTGCCCATTGAGGAGAAAACAGTTTAGCTCATTTAGATCTGAAGCTTTAAATTTCCACACACCTAAAGATTTCTTTCTTTACCTAATAGGATAATTAGAAAATTTCATTCAATAAATTATTATTTTACTCTCTGAGTATAAACTGGAAGTACATTTTGCGGTACCGTTTTCTCATTATACAGATTACATCCATTCATCAGCATGAATGCCGTATTGTTTTTTTCCAGGTTGGAAAAATTATACAACAACTTTATTTAAAAATAAGAATTGGTTGTAGAAATTTGTAATAATTGTGAATTTCCTACGATCCAAACAGGGTCGGATCTATGTGTACGCACCCCCTAATCACTGGATCATTGTCCCGTTTGCCAGTTTTAATCTTTGGGATCATTGTTTTGTTGAAACACCCAGTTGTGTCGAGGTATCAACCATCTAGATCAGGGTTCACCAACCTTTGTGAAACGGAGAGCCACTTCAGTGGTACTGTGTCATATGAAGGGCTACAGCGCTGAACTTTGAACTACAACAGTCAGAGTTAACCATAATTTTATGTAAAATAAACATATTCTCAATGCTTTTTTTTTTTTAGATATTGGCATTTTTAAATCTATATAAATGCAAGTATGATTTAAAAGAACGAACAACAGAAAAAAAAGCAAAGCTTTTGCCGCAGCTCACTGGTAGTTGTGCTATTTTCAGGACGGGCTGTTGGGCACAACGTGTGTTCCTCCAGGACTACCTGGTGCCCGTTACCTCTGATCTGGATGCCGATTTGTGATAAAGTTCAGGAATTTGGAGCTGGTTGTCCTTGTTATTCCACCCACTTTTTAAAATGTGCTAAAATGAGTGGCAAAAATACATGTGAGCTGCTTCCTACTTCTGTCTTGGGTGAAGAAGGTGATTTCGGAGGAACTACTCCAACTTCTAAATCTAAGGAGATGTTGAACTGGCTTCTCTGGGGAGACGGACCCTGCTCATTTCCGTTTATCGTGGGTTTTGCCCTTGGAGGTTTCTGGGTTGCTTATGGATTTCCTTTTTTCTGACTCTGACGGCTTTCGAGTCAGATGGTTGAAACTTGGACACAGTTGAGTGTCCCATAAGGACAATGGCCCCAAACACTTAAAAATGTTTTTTATGGGGATCAAGTTTGCTAGCATTAGGCTTCAGGTGCGGCTTAAACTTCAACCCAGTTGAGAATTTGTGGACTTTGTTTAATATAAAGCCCATGACATAAAAACAACATATTTAAATAAACTCCACCATTTCTGCCAAGAAAGCGGCCAAATATCCAGCCTGAACTATGCCAGGATCTTTCTGATGGCTACACTTCCTTATGGGTTGTTGAGGTTTAACTTGCTGAGGATATCGTAACCACATGTATGCGTATATTTGCACCTGTGCGTAATGTTGAGCCTGTTTGGATTAGAGAAAAGCCACAATGAATTCATGCTTTTATCAGATTAATTCAAGTGTTATGTTGTAAATTCCTCATTTACCTGAAACAAGAGCATTTTGACTGCATGTTAACTTTTCACAGGGATGTTAATTTCCTGTATTTCTCAGTCAACAGAAGAAAAAAAAAATCAACCCGAACTTTCTGTGTCTGTCAGAGGAAGCAGATTCCTATATAAATAATACTGTTGTTTTTGTCTCTCTACACGGGGCATAAATCATGGCGCTGAACTTAGAGCGTTTACACCCAGGGAGGAACAAAAAAAAAAAAAAACTCTTCCTCTTCCCTTGTCAGGAGTTATTTCCACAACAGCTAACTGCTGCCATATATTGGCGCTGCCGCCTAATTGTTCCTGAGTTATGGAGACACACTCCAGCCAGATGTATGTAACACAATTATCTCCGTGTGGTTTCAGGGCCGGATCCTGTCGACGAAAGAGGCTGGCTTCTTTCCAAGCGACGCCGTGCGGCCGTGTCCGTGTGTAAGCAGCTTTCACTTCCATTCCTGCCTGTAGCAGCAACTCCCATATTGGCCCACAGTTTGGGGACAGCGGGGGCCTGCTGAGATGATGCCCACTGGGTTTTACTGTTTCCAGGACAATGATAAGCATGTTTTACCGGGATGTGATGACATTCAGTCGTGTGACCAAAAATCACGACAACATATTTGGAGATAGAAATATTTAATACCAGTTTACAAAACAAGTAAAACAGGTAAACAACACTATAAATTCAATACAACTTGCTAGTTCTGATGAGCAATAGGCCACCCCTCACAATTATCCCAGCTTAAAACGGCTAAAATTGCACATTTAAATATTGTTGCTCTGCATTTTAAAGGAGGTTTGCCCGGTTCAAACCTCAGATATTGAGTTTGTTGTGCTCCTGACAGTCAAAGTGTGAATGATGACCACAGGGAGATCCAAAGAGCTGTCTCAGGCCTTCTAGAAGAACATTTTAGCAGCTTATGAGTCAAGTGAAGGATTTTAAGAGCTCTCAAAAGAAAACAGCTACGCTCTGGTGCAGTAAACGGTCTACAAATGGAGGACTTTCAAAACAGCTATCCACATGGCCAGGTCTGGCTGTCCAAGTAAGTTTACCCTGAGGGCAGACGGCAAGATGCTAACAGAGGTCTCCACAAAAGCCCTAAGATGTCATCACGGGACCTACAACTGCCTCTTGCTACTGCTGTGAAAGTTATGGGCAATCAGAAAAAGACGGCACAAGTTTACCTTTTACAGCTAGAAACCTTCTCTCTTTTTAATGAGTAAAACAAGGTCGGTTATCGATGTGTAAATGCGATTAAATCACTTTCTCTCCCAAAGATGAAGACATAAGATTAGACATCAAAATGGGAACATTTCTTAATAAACAAGTGAATATTAAAGGGGGGGGGGGGTCCTAATATTTTCACATGACTGCAAAAGATAAAACCAACTTTTAAGACACAGTTTTTAGTGGAAGTAAAGTTCCCTTATATGAATGTCTTATACTGCACTTGCCTGTTTTGTGTTTGTCACAAATGAACTGCTACCTTCCATTGGCTAAAATTCAGACTTTCAGGTTGCATCAGAAATGATGAGGTCCGCTCCAGATTACAATATCTTATCACCGTATCTGCGTGCTGTAAAGATAAGAGGGTCGTTAAGTTGTCTTACTTGAAGAGCAGCAGAATATCAACCTTAAAATTGTGCTGCAGAACTGGCGCCAACTCTATCATTTTATCGGTGCGAAGGGCTGACTACGTCGGGTAAATAACACGCTCATGTCTCTTCTTTTCCTCCTTGCTACAGGTGCCGAAGCCGGTCGATTACTCCTCACAGCTATGGTGAGTTTACAAGTAGTTGCCAAAGCTTTGGGTTCTGAAACATAAATGCTACTGCAGAACAAAGCATTTTGAAAGCAGATGTGCAAAGGCCTCATTTGGCTGAAAGGATTTGCAATTTTAAATTGAAATTTTACTCTGATCATATTAACTTTGCCATTTTACCTGGAGTGCCAGTGAATTTACCAGCTACGATACACAAAGCCTTGCAAAATTATGACTTTTTCACATTTTGTCAGGTTGCATTGGCAGACTTCAACGTGTCTTAAAATGATTTTACATAACATACCAACATCACGTAGTTTTTTTCCCCCCCTCCCTTGAATAGAAATCTGAAAAGTGTGGCCAGCCAGATTGATAATGTGTAGTACTCTCCAATCTGCACATTATCAATCTGCGACCGCTCCTTTCGAATCAGTTTGGGGAAAGAAGAAACATTCAGCAAAACTCTCCGAGCTGATTGGGCGATGCAACGCGTAGTAGAGGACACAAGAAACGTTTGCTTGAATCGAACTTTGAAGATGTTATGTGTGGCTTAAAACCAACACCCTGATCATACCATCCCCATTGTGAAAAACGGTGGGGGCAACATCTTGATGCGGGAATGCTTTTGTTCAGCAGGGACAGGTAAGTTGCTCAAAGTTGATAAGGACATGACTCCAAAAAAACAGACTAGGGCGGAGATTCACCTTCAAGCAGAGTAACGGCTACAGCCAGAGCTACATTGCAATGGTTTCGATCCAAGCACGTTCATGTCTCAGAATGGATCAACGTCTAAACTTCAGTGTAGTTGAGAATCCGTGGCTAGACTCAAGAACTACTAACACACATAGCAAGGGAGGAAATGCGCAAAACTAGTACAAACCCCAACAGACGCTGAGGTTTGTGGTTGTGACCTAACAAAATGTGAAGAAGTTAAAACAATACGAGGCACTGAATGCACGGTTTTCAACGGCGTTACGAAGATAGGCAGTAGTTGCAGTGCTCTCTGAATGATGGGGTTTTCCTTTCTGTTTCACTGTTATAGGTTTGCAGGGCCAATGGAGAGGTTTCAGGCTGAAGCAGAACTCCTCAACAGGGTCAACAGCACCTATTTGGTCCGCCATCGCAGCAAAGAGTTCACAGAGTACGCCATCAGCATAAAGTAAGTCTGCAACCAGGTCATGCTTCACTGTATCCTGTGCTGACTGCAGGTTTGTTTCAGATGTCATAGATTATCTCAGATCTCTGTGGCTATTCACTGGGCACGCTGCTGACGTTAAGCTTAGTTTAGCCAGAGAACAGCCAACCTGTCTTCATACAGATTATTAGTGTCTCTTTTTTTTCTTTTTTACCCGCGACTACATGACACTTCCCTGCATCTCTGTGGCTGCACTGTTTTTTATCCAGACCACAGTATTGACCAGATGTAGCTTCCACCTACGCTACAGAACCCGACAGACTAATTTGTACCTTTGCTAGAAGGGCGATGTGCCGATCCCGAGGCTGCGGTTAACCACAGAGAAGCATGTGGACAGCAGCCTCACTAAGGTCAAACGTTATCATCACATCAGGCCCACAGAAACAGTCTTCGTGGTTTTTAATTAAAAGCAAACTGACGCTGTAGTCTCAGCGGTGATGAACACAGCAAGCTTTGTTTTTTTGGACCTCAATCTTTAGAGCCTGAAACTGTGCAAAACAACTTTGCTTCATTTTTCATTTTGTTTTTCTCTGAAAGCAAAGTCTCTACCAAAAGAGCAGATATCTGTCTCTTGCCGAGTATTGCTTTAAACTGGATTTTATGATCTTTTTTTTTTTTTTCATTTCATGCGTCTGCTGAAGTTTTAATTGTTAAAAGGACTTATCAAGGTTATTCCAACCAGCAGGTAAAAGTGAAGTTAGAAAATGCAGCTACTCTCTACTGCGCTGCCTGTTCACCTGGCACCCGCTTCTTAATGGTGCTCAAACGGCCGACTGGACTCCGGTTCTGGTTAAACAAGGC
The DNA here is from genome assembly GCA_037039145.1 of Fundulus diaphanus. NCBI lineage: Eukaryota > Metazoa > Chordata > Actinopteri > Cyprinodontiformes > Fundulidae > Fundulus > Fundulus diaphanus. The sequence goes on from CM073137.1 coordinate 32,911,539, forward strand.
GCTTAAAATCAAAAGCAAATACAGACATAGTTAAAGGGCAGAATTATCTTACGTCTTGAGAACTTAAAAAAGCTGTACTCATATGCATTTCATTCTTTAAAGTTACATTTATCCAGTGCCTTGTATTGCTCTATCACACAAAATCCCAATAAACCAAGTTTGTGGTTGTAACATAATAAAATCTAAAATAGTCCAGGGGTTAGTATAAAAATCCAAAGATTTTTATACTGGAATGCAGTTTAATGTTATAAAAATGTTTTTTTTCTTCTCATACGCATATATTAGATCTTCCGGAACTGGATCATTGTTCTGGTGATGCTTCTGCAGCCATCGTGCCCACCAACGTTGTTCAGGCCTTGACTTGCTGAGAATTGAATCTTGTTTCCTTTGAGGCCTCACGAGAGTCGATCCGAGCCCGCAAATTATTGGACTTCAGCCTAATTCATGTATCACCTCGGTATAAAGCCTCTGCATAAAAGACTACAGATTACAGAGGCTCACCTCTAATACAGTCCTCCAACTAAATCACGTGGATTTCTCCACAAAATCGCGCGGTTAAAATCAAACTGCTGTCAACGTCTTCTTACAAAACCACACTGGGGATGACAGATGTCCTATATTTGCACACACCTGGACAAACGTTTCCACTCCCCCATCAGCCAGACTGTTAATGCAAAACGTAGAGACGTGACTCGGGGAAGCATTCACACACTCGCGTGCACTCCGGCTCCTCAGCACCCATCATTCTCCTGGTGGCACAAACCTCCGGGACCTTGCGCATTAGAGGAATGACCCAAGCCCTCCGCAAGGGCCAGAGGCCGGCCACCGATCGATGGGGGTGATCAGAGAGGGAAATTACACTCATAACTTATTCAATGGCCCACAGGTACAACGGCGACGTGAAGCACATAAAGATCCTGACCAAGGAGGGCTGCTACTACATTGCTGAGAACAAGAAGTTCAGGAGCATATTAGTGAGTGTTTTCCATCCCCTTTCCTTTTTTTTTTTTTTTTTTTTTTTTACTAACTTCACCTTATTGTTTGTGTAATGAAGTGTCAACGACTGATTTTATTTCTGCAACGGGCACAAAAGTAGCCCTACTTAGAGACGTGCGTGCTGAGCTTACTCGTACAGCGAAAAAGCAAATGACTGCCCTCCATGTGTATTTAAACGTGACTGTGTGTGTGTGACTTCTGCGTAAAGGAGCTGATCGAGTACTACAAACACCACTCTTTGAGAGAAGGCTTTAAGAGTCTGGACACCACCCTGCAGTTCCCTTACCGGGAACCGGAGAACGCAGCGGTGCACCGCTTCAACCGACCGGGCAGCAACAGTGAGTACGACACACAAGTAGGCCGGTGTGAGAGTCTTGACAGGGTGCTAATGGCTTACGGTATTACGGCATTAAAGCCAAGAGTTATTTAATAAAAGATTACAAGCGTTCTTTACGTAAGAGAAATACAGGACGGCCAAATGTATCTCTTAAGAAGGGGAGGAGTTCAGTCCAGCCACCATACGCTGCTGACCGACAGCTCACAGGTCGGTTAGGGGATGTTGAGTTGTTTTATTTAGCCTTTTTAAGACAGTGGGCTACCTCCACACCAGGAGGCTGTTTAATCATACCAACACACGCTGACTCTCATAACAAACAGAGCGAGGGTTGCTGCCTTTCTTGTTTGATGCCAGAATTATGTCCAAACAGCCAACGTTATCTTTTCTGCAGTTTAGCTCGGCTTTTACACACTTTTACGCAAGAAGCGGCACTGGGGAACGATTTAGTAGATTCATCTTTTTAAAACCATGATATACTGTACCTCAATGGAAAGGACCGGTTCACGTATGCCTTCAAAGGATCTAAATGGTGATTGGAAGCATCATCTTCATGTCAAAAGAATCAAATTACACACATAGACCCTGTTAAGTTCGGGTCCATACATTGTTTTTGAGAAACAATACATACCGTGGATCCCTTTAATCACCTGCCGTCAAAGTCAGGGGATTAAAGGGATCAGCCTCTAGAGGAAGTAAGAACACGTACCCTAGTGATAGGTTATCTCCGGATAGCTCTGACTCTTAAACGCTGCTTTAATTCAGACGGGACCATCTTGGCTGCTTCTAAAGAGCCGCGCAGCGATTCGCTGCTGCCGACAGTTCGGCTTCCTGTGATGTTAATGGGTTTTGACTCGCTGTCAGGCGGCGGTTGGAGAATTCCCTGAGCATGGTATTAGATTTGATAACACTCCCTGGCTGATTAGGGAAGATCAAATCAATTAGAGTTTCACGGGAGCGGGATCATCTCAATAAATTAACATTTATAACCTAACTTGAAGTGTAAATTACGTCATGTGATATATGCAACTATTTAAACCCATGATATTGTTGGATTCTAGTCTGGACATATGTCAAAAGCTTTATGCTGCGTCGCATTTGCAAGTCTTTACAGGCCTTGAACATTTTCACACTTTGTCACATTACGGCCACACACTTCACTGATTTTTATTGCTATTTTATGTGATAGTTCAACACACCCTAGTGCATTGTGAAGAGTGGTGGGTATTGGTATTCAGCTCGTCCGTGTCAGCGCTTTGTAAAGTCGTGCTTTGCTGCTTCTAGTCTGTTGGGGTAAATCTCTACCAGCTTTGCACTTCTGGAAACTATGTAGTTCAGTCAGATTGGATGAAGAATATCTCTACAGAGAAAATTCTGGGTCTTGCCACATATTCTCCATTGCAGGGACCAGCCCATACTAACACACGAATATGCCTTGATATAAACCCTTCGTCTTGTAGCTCTGCTGCATGTTTAGGGTCTAGAACCGCCACCACTGTCTCTTCTTCCTGGCTCGCACCATCTATCGTCCCATCGACTCTGAGCAGTTTCCTTTATTTGCTGAAGGAACACATGCCCGCAGACTGATGCTGCCACCGCCATGTTTCACAGTCAGAATGGTGTGACTTTCCACCACACATGGTCTTTTGCATTTGGGGCGGACATTTCAGTTTTGGACAGCACACGTGTCACGGTGCAGCCTTGTGACAAACTTTAAAGTGAACTTCTTCCGTTTTTGACAGTCACATTCCATGAAGTCAAGGTTTGTGGATTACACAACTAGTAGTCGTCCCACCTGGGCTGTGGATCTCTGCCGCGCTTGTGATTGATATTCTCCTAGTCCAGTCAGTTCAGGTGCACGGCCATATTTTCATAGGCTGTGCGTTACTGTTTTCTTTCTGGATGATAGATTGAACTGTCTTCTGTAAGATGATTCAAAGCTTGAGATTTTTTTCAAACTAACCCTGCTTTAAAGTTCTCTAATGACTTTGTCCAGGACCTGTCTGCGGCGTCCCTTGAGCTGTTCACTAATGTTCTCGAACGCATCACAATTTTCCCATTTTCTTTATAAAAAGTTCACTTTACAGTTAGCATAACTGAGTCATGCACTACGTCGCTCGGTGGCATAAAGTCCCAACAAAACCCTGTGAAGTTTTTGAATGTCGTGATCTAAGACGATGTGAATAAGCTCGGTGGTTCTGGATATTTTTGCGCGACTCTGTGGGAAGCACTGAAGTGGTGTTGGTAAAGTTCACGAACCAGCCGACTGTTCGACAAACACAGTTTTACTCTCAGCATCACTGTCAGCTCCAGCGGAGGTTCTGTCTGTAAGTAGCTGAGCCGATGATTTAAGGAGCTGGGTTTCCTGTCTTTTCCACCTTCGTGAGAAAGAACCGTTTGTTCTTCCGCGCAGGAACCCGCCGGCACCTCCAAACGAAGCGAGCGCTTAAGATGCTTGAAACTGTACCAAAACACAACAAAACACTGTTGCTTATTTATGCATTCAGCTGCCGTAACCCCGCCACTGTGTCATTACTGCCGCTAACCTGATTTCTCTGAGCATCCGGCTTTTATTCATCGAGGCTGAATTAAAGGAGGCACCAGTTCTGATGTGGGAGTTAACAGGTGTAGCTTGTGTGTTAGCTTGATCGCAGCTTTTTAATGAGATCATGTTTGGAAGCGAATACATTCTCAGACTTTCACCTGAGGAGTGATTATAGACAAAATAAAGAGGGACATTTTGCTGCGTAGATTCGCAAGGAGCGATGTCTTAGGGATGTTTTCTGAATCACGTTTGTTCTCTGTCTCATTAGCTGGGATGAAGGTTTCTGGACGGAAAAGGACAGAAATGCCAGCAGTTAGCCAAAGAACAGAGAGCAGCTTGCCTTATCAAAGCATACTGTTTCCATGTTCCCCTCACACAAGCTGGGAAACGCCGTCGGACCCGTTTTGTGGGCTGCCCATCAGTGGGTAATGAAAAATCTGACATCACAATGAGCGGTAAATAAGATTCCATCTAAAGCCCGCGTGCCGCCGCGCGCCCGCGGCCGATGGTGTTTGGGCCATCGGAACTGTGAACAGATTGCTGCTGGGTTTCCTCGCTTCAATCTCGGCTTCAAAGCACCAGTCGAGGCAGCTCCGGTCCAGACTTGTTTTGTTCTGCCGAGGTCCTCTGTCTTACAAGGCAGCCCGCTCCTGGAGTGCAGAATTCATTTCCTCTCTTTCACATTTAAATGACTTCTGTTTCTGATTGCCATCGTTCCCAGCGCGCTGCTGGAGGACTCCTAATTAACGCTCGCGCGTTCTCCGGCGCTCTTTGGACAGCTTTCGGCGAGCGACAACTGATTGATAACGTGATACCACCAGTGTTAACTGAGAACATAAACAAACATGCAGCCATGGAGTGGTTTCAGCTCGCAGTCTGTGTGGGGGACTCTTGGCTCATGATTGGATTCCTGCACTCATCTTCAGTCTCTCACCAAACGATGCGCTGCATATGTGTGTGCGTGTGCGTGTGTGTGTGTGTGTGTGTGTGTGGGGGGGGGGTTAGGGCTCAGCAGTCACACAAATCAGATTGTTCAAAAATAAAGCATGCGAAATTCAGCTGGCGTCTCGGCGGCTGTGCGATCCCTCTTCATATTGCCCGTACCCTGGAACCATTAGGGCTTGCTGAGCTGTCTCTAAGCGTCTTGATTAGAATTCATTTTAAAAACCGCGAGAGCCCTGCTCTCCTTACAGCATATCAATAACTTGGACCAGTTAACTCGCCTATTGGATTGTTCCAAGTGGAACATTTTTCACAAAGTTGGGGCATTTATCTGCCGCAGCGGGAATTAGAGTTTTACACGGCGAAGATAAACCACTTTGGGTGGAGTTTTAGGGACGATAAGCAGACAGACGCCATTAAAATATTATCTCCAATCGGGATCCTCCGCAGGTTAAACATCCCGCGTTATTTATCCAAATGGTTTGATGCAGGACAAGTCGGATCTAAACTGGGACCCAGCCCGGTCCTACATTCAGACTATATGTGCGATTTAGATTATCACACAAGATGTAATATCATAATTTCTCTGCAATGTTGTAAAAGATCATAAAAAGTCATACATGTATTTATCCAGATTTTAGGTCCTAAAATTCCTCAATATGCCCAAATGTCTAGTTTGGTTAATTTTATCATACAATGCCATTGGTTTGCTTTTTTAATGTTCTGGTGGTTTATAATTTGTAGTTCAACCAGAGGAAACTGAGTTTGATTATGCGGTAGAGTGTCATGCTAAAATCACCCATTTAAATTGACAAATTATATGTAATCTGCTTAAGGTATTGAATAAGTTAAGTATGAGTTCTCAGCGAAGTAAGCTTTTATGCTCATGTGTTTTTGAAATCATAAAGACCTTAAAGGTCTTACGTCTAAATGACCACGACTTGCAGAAACCCTGTTGTGAGGATAAAATTACTCAAACTTTGTCAGATTGGAGATTTTTAACTGACCTCCGATTTCCCCAAGTGTAGTCGGCTAAAGGCCACTGGATTTCGATTTGAAATCCGGGTTTATCAAAATGGTTTATGGTGTCGAAACGTTTCCCAGGGGCTTCAGAAGTGAAACTGGCCCGCAGATTGTCAGGCGCTGTACGATAAATCGGGTATAAAAGTGGATGAACTGCAGCAACAGGAGCTCAGCAGGGAACAGCCTTTGAACTTTGTTTCCCCCCGGCAGCCCTCAGTGTTCGGGTTCGGTGTGTTTGGGCGATAAATTTACCGGAACTATTTTCCTAAAGGTTTCCATTTATGACACTGCGAAGGATTCACACTGGTGGACTTCATCAACAGTTTGCCTTTGTTCACTGGATCTGATTATTCAGCGGCTGTCGTGAAAATGCAACATGATCTTCTGTTGGAACAGAAAAAGTTGCTGATGGGGTAAAATCGGCTACAAAAAGCCGTGAAGGTGGGAGAAGCTTAAAGGGGAAAGCATAAACATACTTGCAGAGCAAAACAACGTCCAGCGTTTAGGTGCCACATGTTTGACTGAGGGTTAGATGGCTAATTAGAGCAAAATAAGGGGGCAAACTGTGACGGGCATGGACTGATCAGGACCATGGGTGGAAGAGGCGCTTCCCACGGCTGCGGAGACAGAGCAGCACTCTGCTGTCGCTCCTCGGCCCTTTAATGTTTAGCAAACTGGGATCTGAGATAGAAAACTCCAGGTTTGCAATATGTTGAACACATGTTTCATTTTTCTCCTTTGCTTCTCTTTCCTTCTGCCACCCCTCACCTCCCCTCCCCCACATCTGTGCGCCCGCCCCGCCATAGCTCCATTGCTCTGCGGCCTCTCTCTCGTAACGCCTGCCGGCTACAGCTTTGTGCCTCCTTCCTCTGCTCCCTTCTGGTCAGGTACAGGTACAGCCTCCCTCCATCTCCCGTTCCTCCTAATGCCGACGGCTACTTAGCATGCTGGCCGCGCCTCCACATCATCACACCAGTCTCAGCTTTTACGCCCTTCATCCAGCCTCCCATTGCACCATTTCACCGTCGTGCGTGCACATTTGTCATCCCGCGTGGAGAAAACCTCGTGTTTGACTTCTGCATGTACAGTATGTGTGCTTTGAGGGTCTGTGGGTTTGCTTTTGCACGTTCTGTCGCCGCCGGAAAAAAAGTGGCGTGCGAGGCATTTCTTTGAGCTTTATGCGGCTGTGTCTGATGTGTGCGTGTGCGCCTGTGGGTCTGTCCGTCAAAGAAAGGGTGGAAAGTGTCCAAAAACACAGAGCTCCTCTATATTAGATATTCCCTCCCCACGGCCAGGTTGTAGAGGTCTGACATCCCATTTCAACTTGTCAGCTTAGCCCGGGCCGAGCGGGCCGTCTGGACGGGGGGGCGGGGGGGGGGGAGCCACGGTAACCGGCTCCACCTGCTCCACATCTCGTCTCCTGCACTGTTTTCCCCTCAGCAGGAGACGTTTAATCTCTCGCGCACACGTACAGGTGTCAGAGCGCTGCAGCTGGTCTACTTCTGTAAAAACGAATTAAAAGTCAGAAATACAGTCTTTTCTAAAGAGGTTATTCATGTATTGGTATATAATTAATGTGTAAATCACCATCATTAATATCTACCCCCCCCCAGGGTTTAAGTTATTATGTTTGGATATACTGTAACCTTTTTTTGAATAAGTTTATAAAATTAGAAGTTTATACTTTTCCAACTGGAGTAAAATAAATCTCATGTGGATTTTTTTTTAATCAAAATCACTAAAGCCAACTTTTTGAATACATTATTGTGCTGCAGCAAAATATTAAGTTAAAGGTTTGATTCAAAGCAACTTACCCATCGTTACCAGGGGTGGCAGTAAATATAGAGGGAGCTGGGAGGCGTTTTTCTTAAATCCTTTTATCTCTTCAAATTCATTCGAGGCGTTTTATGTCAAGTTTGTCTCCAGCCCTGCGTCTACATCAGTGAGGCTGTCCGTATGTGTTTGTTCGTAGCCGACCTGTAAGTGTCCAGCCATTTTGAAACGGCGTTTTTTTTATTTCCTCCTCCCCCCCAGTGCTGACGCCCAAAGTGATCGGCGTGGCCATAGCGCGTTACGACTTCAGCTCGCGAGACACCCGCGAGCTGTCGCTGCAGGAGGGAGACGTGGTGAAGATCTACACAAAGTCCGGCGCCAACGGCTGGTGGCGGGGCGAGGTCAACGGGCGGGTGAGTGTGGCACTGCCTGGATTTCCTTTTTAATGTTTTATTTGGTACCTCAGGGGAGAAGTTCATGCCTTTTGTTTTCGTTTATTGGATTCAGCACCCCCCCCCCCCAAAAAAAAACAACAACAACAAATCAACATTTTAACTATGAATATAATTTAAATAATGAACTAAATGTTTGTAAGTTTCACAATAGGGTTTAAGGTTGGCTAACCCTTTATTCTAGCACTGACCTGAGTAAAGATTTGGTGAATATTTTACTCTGTGAGGACCCAGAACCCACTTCCTTGTGGTCTGCATGGCTGCGTTGTTATTCAGGCTTAAATCCATAAATGCCAGTGCCAACAGCGCTCTCCAGCCTAACAGCACAGACGTTACTGAGAGACTTCAGGCTCAGAATACGTAAAAACCCACAATATGTGCTGACTCCCACTGACGTGCTGCATTTCAGCTTGGAGAGCCTCGAAGGGTGCTGTGTTTCTGTTTTTCCCCCCCCCTGCTCAGCCAGATGTAAGCGTTTATGATGCTCCAGTGGAAACCAAACAGTGAAGGGAATCTAAAGAAAGCTGTTTATGCCGATAAAGGTCCTGAAATCAGCTGGTTTAACTTGCTGTCCTTAACAGCTCAATCTCTCAATTAAAGTCAAACAAAAGTATGCAGCCATTGTCATGTAAAACGTGCCGTATTCTTAGTATAACACATTAATGCATCCATAATTGACACACGCTACATAATAATCTCCTGAAGCTCCCCAAAACATTTGCGACAGCAGACTATAAGCAATCCTGGAGCGCGGCCATCATTAACTGAACTGCAAGTGATGTACGAACTGCACCAAGGAGAGTCTAACACACTTTCCCATCATGCTGCGAGTTGTCAGTCAGTCGGCATGGCATGCGTCTTTCCATGGGTCGGGGATTTTGAACAGGGACTTCCCTTTGCTTTCATGTGGCCGTGGTTTATTTTTGCAACCGTATGCTGATTTGAGTGATGGTGCGTTATTTGGATATGAAGATGGCAGCACCCGTGAAAAGCACAGAAAGTATAGAAAATACGTTTTTACTCTATTTAGACGCGCGTAGGTACAAAATTACTAGTGATAATGCTTCGAGTTTGCCATTATATAGTGAATGAAAAAAGAAAATGTCCAGGGTTTTGTTTGACTTTAAAGAGCTTTTCTGTGGGATTAAACTGAATTATCAGATCAATACAATTTTGTGGGACATTCAAAGGTGATCAGGGCTACAGCATATCATTCAATGACACGTCTGCCTTCAATGTTGATAATTAGTTGTGGTTTTTACCCTATTACATTAATCATAGGATATAGAAATATCCATCTTTTAGTTAAGGTGCATCAAATATAGGCTTTTAATTGAAGCGAAAATGTTGTTTAAAGAAAGCTATAAAAGCCCCAGCATACCACAAACCATTTGGGGGACCTGGCAAAAAAGGTGCTCGATTCCTGAACTTTGCCCCAGAAAGCTCCCCGATAGTTGCACAGTAGGAGCCCCCTCCTCCGTAAGGGATGGGTAAAGGCAAAGGTCACATTTCATTGGTTTGTATAAAGTTGCAGCGACAAATAAAGATGAATATCATCCTGAACACACCGTCGCTATGGTGGGACATCGTGGTGTCAGCATTATGCTGTGGGATGATTTTCTGCAGCAGGAACCAGGAAGATGGTCATAGTTTATGTGAAGATGGGTCATGTATCATTTCCATTGTGTTCCTTCATTATTTTCTACATTGACAACCTTTAGCAAGGCCCTGTATGTGCAGTATGTTATAGATTATTGTCAGGGAAGCGGTTTCATGAAATAATATCGACGGTTTGGCCCTTGCACCAGTATTGAAAGCCTGTTGACTTTTAAAGCATTCCCTCAACAGAATAAACGTTAAAAATGCAGCAGAGGATCTTAGAAATAAGTTGTTGCTTCTCATCTCAGAAAAATGACTTTCAGCCCCTATTAAAGCATGATATTCTATATCTTTGACAGTGGCAGGACTGCTAATATCTCCCCGCCAAATGGACTTTTGATCGTTAGATTTTTGCCATTCTCAGATATCTGCATCCCCCGCAGCCTCCGTTCGCCGCTTCTGGGTTTCATTTAAATTAACGTCACAAAACATCAGCACCTGATAGATATCAGCCTGTTGGCATGCTGCTCTGCTTACTGCGGCGATGTTGAAGCTGGGCGAAATGATGAGGATTTTCACTCCAATCATCTTCACTCAGATTCCATCACTTACTCTCATTGCTCTCTCCCTCAGGTCGGCTGGTTTCCGTCTACGTACGTGGAGGAGGGTGAGGAGTGAGCGGCCCGGCGTGGGAAGACGAGTAGGATTAAAGAAGAACGGCGGCGGCGGCGGCGGGCCGAGCGGCGCGGAACCTCGAATCTCCTCCACGACGCCCTGCTGCCAGAAACCGTCCCGGCAGCCCTCGGCTGAGAGAAAGGGCTCCAGTCGGCTGCGGACGCAAACAAGCTCCATCCTTTCCGGTGGCTAAGCAGCTCCACCAACAAGCAGCTTGACTGTCAGCGGGAAACGAGCTCGGCAGACACTCCCTCTCTCCCTCCTTTTTTTACTTCATCCATCCATCCATCCATCCATCTATCCATAATTTATCCCTCACTTACTCTCTGCCCCCAGTCTGCCGCCGTCCTCCGCCCCCTCCTGCTCACCGCCCGCCAAGTCAGGCGGCACCAGAACTGTCACAAGTGAAGACTTGGATGCCACTCACGCACTCATCTATCTATCCTTTCATCATTATTTATCCATCTGTCCAAGCTCTCTGTGAGGAATTAAAGCAGGAGTCCCCCTACGTAAACTTTTTCTTTTTTTTTCTTCCTCCTTTTCATTTCACTCCGGAGGGATTCCAGCCAGTTTTGACCTTGCCTGCTCCACAAATGCAGGTTGTTATTGATGACTCGGTGGCCCAGATTCACTGACACACACACACACACACACACACCCCTCCCTCCTCCTTCAGATCGCGATGGCAGCGTGGTCCCGCTCTTACTGGGGACGAGCAGAGAGCCGCGGCGAGGGGACGGTGTCGGATAGCGTCGCCGCACAGCCGCCGGCGGTTGATCGCCGTCGTTCCCGTTTTCCTCTCGCTTCTTGCCGTGTTTGCTCTCCAACCCGGGCCTCTCGTGTTTTTCAGCTGTCCCGGGCGTGAGCGATCCTCTGCTCTTACCGGTGGCAGCTCTGTCAACACGAGGTTTTATCTTATTACAGGCGATAGCAGCCTGTTGGGGGGGGGGGGGGAGCTGAGCCACCTGGAAGGGCCTCAGTAAGGAGTTGTTGCTCTGGGCTTCAAAAGTTGTCACACCCCTTGAACTTCTCCACATTTTTACATTTGACAATTTTCTACAGTTTCCACAAAAAAAAGTCTGAAAGTCAGAGCTCGATTTACCCCCCTCTACTTAAATATTGCTATCAGCGGCTCCTTAATAGCCGTGCAGTGCTAAGGAGAGCATCTCCACAGCATCATGCTGCCACCACCATGTTTCACCACAGGGATTATGTTCTGAGTGACGAGTAGGTTTGGTTTTCTGCCACACAGTGTTATGCATGTTTGCCTGGAGCTTTTGGTCAGCTTTTGCTTTTATCTGACCAGAGCGCCTCCTTCCAGATTTCTGCTCTGGACTTTTTATGGCTTTATTTGAAAAACTGATTTGTTTTCTCCTCACTCTTCCCAACGGTTGGAGGCTGGACTTGCAGTCGTCCTGTGGACAGAATCTGCCATCTAAGCTCCTCCAGAGCTACCGTGGGCCTCTTTGCAGCCTTTCAGATTATTGCATGTCACACCTTATAGTTTTACTTAGGAGTCTGTGGTTGTTACACATGTAAGAGTTTAATAGGTGTGGATACCACAGCGATGGGAGTTCATCTGCACACATTTGCCCGATACTGTCCTGATTTATCTGTAGTATGAAAACGTATGAAACCAAATTTGTGCTTTTCTCACATTTTTAAGCTTGTTTATGATCATCTTGGAGGCCAAGTGGCAGACAAACAATCATGAGCTGAGACAACCAGAGTCGACGAGAACACTGCCTGGATTTCCTTTTTAATGTTTTATTTGGTACCTTTTCATTGTTTTTACTCCGCTTCACAACTTTTGTGACATGCTTGGATCTTTTCGTTCTGTCTCCTACCAGCTCCACTTGAAGCTGTACATGAAGATGTACGGAGGTGTGTTTGAAGGCGACGCTAAGTTTCAGGGCTCAGACGGAAATTTAACCCAGATCAAGGCAGCTGTCATTTCGGAAAATCAGCCCCGAGGCCATCTTTCAATCCTCAGTTTCCACCCATCCCCCGTCACGTCTTCATTGTGTCGATGCCAGCTCGTATTGTGCCACGGTTTCACTTAATGGTTTCGTGTTCTGGTGTTTTGTGGGCCTAATGGGTCCATTATGTGTGGAAGTCATGAATAACACCCTGCCACATCTGACACGCGCTGCTTTTACCATGTTTTGTTCTCTGTCAAATTATTTAACCGCACGGCGAAGAAATGTGTCAGGAAGGCATCACATTAATGATTTCTTTCTTTTTTTTTTTTTTTTTTTTTTTTACGGGTTTCAAAAAGACAACAGTGTCACTAAGTGACCACTAGATGGAAGCATCCTAAATGCAGCTCTGTCTGGAGATGACATCATGATTAGCAGGTGAAGCCATGAGGCTTAGAGACGGAGGAAGCTTTACACAGTAAAGGGAGAGTTTTAATTGCTCGGTTTCAAGACATTTCAGTAACTTGTCGTACACTTTTTGGCTTCAGGTTTTATTTTGAAATGTCTGCTGTTCCAGAAATGTTATGCAGATTGTAAATCCTGAAAACCTTACTTTCATAGCTTCTCCGGGAAAGCTTTGGAAGACCTTCGCTGGCACCAGTGTGATAGATCATGCCTCCCTCTCCCATCCTTGGGAACAACAGAGCTGGTTCTCTAATCGCAGACTCCAGTAATCCACTGCCGCTCCTCCTCCTCTTCGTTGGCCTAGTTGAACTCTGACAGCAGGGCCGTTTAGAGCTGCGGGCCTTCCTCTCCTTGCCAGCGCGCTTCCAGACTTTCTTCTTCTTTTTTTTTTTTTTTTTTGTTTGAGCGCAGGAGGGATTGGTGGACGGCTCAAGGGTATCTGTGATCTAATCATTACACCATCTCCTCACCTCAGCAACCCGCTGCATTCATCTCTCTGTCGGCTGCCGCCTCTGTCTCACCGTGTCACCTCTCTATCTCTACTTTCCCCCCGCCCTCTTTTCCTGTCTGTCTCCCATCCGATCTTTGTCTTCTCAGCTGTTCAGCCGCTGTACGCGAGGAGGGAAGAGGGGGTGGGAGACATATCCACACACAAAGTGTTAACAAGTTTAACTTCACCTCAGATTATTTTTATGCCAGTCACCCCAACACACAGAGATGATTTCTACACGTGGAGGTGCTGTCATTTCTTTCACCATCCGGCCTCTGTCTCGATGGAAGCTTGCGTTCAACGGTCTGTGTGTCTGTGTTTTGTTATGCCAGTAAAGCCAAAGATGTATGCTGTATCTGCTGTCTCCTAACCACGGTACCCAACCACTGAGGCCTGACTCTAAAACGGTGCAATCCTAACTGTGTAGCGGAACCCTGTGATGTTGCTGTATCATACTGTAAATAATGTACATAGAGCGGAATAAAGATATACGCTGCTTCTTCTAATGGTCTGGATGCATCATTTTCTTCTCAGTAGCAAATGACATGAATTTTTTTCTTTGAATTAGGTCGGAACTGACATTGAGACCTGGCGGTATGTTGGCAACATGTGCAGCAGCAGCCTGAATAGATTTCCACAAGCACCCTCCGAGGGACACATTATTTAAAAAAGAGGCTACAATACCACATTTCAGAACCTTTCCAGCCTGTAATGTGATGTTTACCCCATGGGATCTAACCGAAACTCACATCGTTTATGTGTATATATATATATATATATATATATATATATATATATATATATATATATATATATATATATATATATATATATATAAACATGTGTATATATGTGTATATATATATATATATATATATATATATATATATATATATATATATATATATATATATATATATATATTCTTTAAGCCATTGAGATTAAAACTGTTTTTCTAGAGTGTCCTGACCAAGAGTTCCCCCAAAGTTATGAGGCAGGAGCAGGAAATTTAAAGGCCTTTTCACACAATTTGTTTCTGACTTGTGGGACCTGCATCAAAATGATATCCTGAGACCGCAGGTCATGATGGTTTAAGTTGCTTGAAAGAAATGAGCATAAATATGTAGGAAGAAGCAAAAGTATGCATTTAGAGAGAAAAATCACCCAGTGAGAGAGTTTACAGATTGACAGAGACAATAGGTCATAACACGCAGAGGACAATAATACACAGTATATTTTTTTCAAATACTGGGCTAAAACGTTCATAAATCCATCGGGGGGAGAAAGGTTGAAGTGATCAAGTGTGTCCTGACTTAGAAGTGAGAAACGCCCCCTGTTTCTAAAAAAGAAACGCAATTTCAGTTTCAGCAAGAAACCAGAAACCAAGCTGTGGAGAAGAAGTGGGAGCTGCATGCCAACAGAAAATAGCATAGCTTTCGATTTCTCTGAAGTGATCCAAAGAGTGTGCAATGATGTGTACTGTATATCTTCTGCCATCACACACATACGAACTTCAGTGACAACCCGTTCCTAATCCAAAGGGTTTAATACGGTGTTGATCCACCCCTTGGCACTAAATCAGCTGCAGCTCCTCAGTGGTGATCACTGGTGACTATCTCCAGGCGGGGACACAGGGTCCAACCTGGACAGGTCTCCAGTCACATGGCTAAAATATTACCGTTTTACTGAACTTCAAAAAAGTTAAATAATGCCTTTTTATAAACTCGTGAGTTGTGATAATTAATTGCTGTGCAATAATGGGCAAAGCAGAGACTGATTATTGTAATGTGCGATCTGTGTTCAATTAAAATGTATCACCTCGTCATAGTGTTGGTTATGTGTCCCGCATTGTCCAAGGCTGTGGTTGGTCTTGTATGATCATAGGATTTATTTATATTGAATGTGACAGGCAGCCAGTGATGTTAATGTTGAACGTTCCCGAATGAAATCTGTCCGTGTGTGGTGGGTGCTGCTCGCCGGACCGGACACCCCACACTCCACGGGCAAACCTGCTGTATCTACAATTTCTTATTGTTATGTTTGGGGTCTATCAGATTTTGAAAATCAGCCGACAGTTTTCAAATCTTATGAACCAGGGACAAGGTAAACAGCGCGTCAGGTTTTTTCTTCAATAATATGTACATTTTAACAGGGATTTGTAGACATTTTACATCCTCTTACAATTTCACTATGGCATACCGGCACGCCTTTTAGTGTTTTTGAACGTAACAATGATAAAGGTACACAAGTTTTGTTTAGACTTACCTTAGAACAAACACGTGAGAATAAAATCGCTTCAAATCTCTTAAAAACACCTCTACTAACGATAACAATAATGGAATTGATTTAAAATATTTCTTCTCCGCACAACAAACGGCCATGGATTAAAAATGCAATAAGAAATGTTTTGTTGCTTTTTTTATGCCCGTTTTTGTCTTAAAGATTTATGGATAAACTTTAATTAACGACCATTTTTAAATAAACCTTCAAGACAACTGTTAGCGAGACCCTGAAAATGCTTATCCCCCCTTCGATTCTAATTGTGAACATTCATTAACGGAAAGCAGCTTAAGTAAGTGCTGGGGTTACACACAAAAACATGCAGGTCAGTCATAGGCTAAAGAATTAACAAAATAAAAAAGGCTCTGCACTTCTTTGTGGTCAGACCCATCTCCACTGGGGTCCCGCCGCCATTGGGACTGAAATTAGGACTGATGCGACAGCGTCATGTGACTGTTCTCTCCACAGGACTTAAATAACCCACTGCTTCTCACCAGCTTATTGGCTAAAAGGTGTGAATGAATGTGGGGAGAGCGTGCACCTCGCTGCTGTCCTCTTGTCTTTCATGAACTTAGTAAAACCTGGTTCCTAAAAATAGCCCATCAATTAAAGGTGCGTGTAAATGTTGGAGAACAAGCCGGAACATGTGTTGAAGACGCGGCCGGTGATACAAGGTAGTGAACATATGCTGATTGTTGCTGCATTTTCTCTGTAAAACTGATCCGAATCAAGTCCAACCTGTTTGTGCGTGTGCCCATGTGTGGGTTGTGGTGTCCCCTGCCATCTGCTTCCCCGTTACCTGCTGCCGGAGCCTCGGAAACCCACTGGAGCCGTGCGAGGGCGAGGAGGGACGCCGTTCTGTGTGCCCACCAGGCGTGCTTCGCCTCGGCCCGGTCAGCGTGAATCCCACCAGCCCGCTTGCAGTTGAGGCTGGACCAGCGGGCCTGACAGATGGCTGGATGACATCAGCCTTCTGAACTTTTTGGCTCAACTTTCTGGGCCTCCGCCGTCGCTTCTGATATGAGATTCTGCGGATGAGCTGAGACTTTCCGCGGAGGTGCCACCGACAGAAGGAGATGCTCTGATGATATGAAAGCAGGTGTTGAAGGTGCTGTGGCTCTGATCTCAGGGTTCCGACAATCAAAGCTCATGCTTCGGATTCCTCGCCGTGTGTGCTTCCACGGAGAGAAAAGTGTCCGTGTGGACTTGGTGATTCATGAACGCCACTGGTAGCCAAGACAGTTTGCCAGCTCACGAGATACGCTCTATCTCAGCTCCTCGGCCTGGTTTCAGTGTTTGTGATAAAATGTCACACAAAAAAAATTAAATAAACAAATCACAACATAGATATAAATCATTACATTCTTGTGGTGGTTATTATAGTGTTTAGTCAATTCCAGGACCATGTTATAACGACTGATATGGACTCACTTCTTTTATCATTTTTTTCTTGGTTTTGTTTTGTCACGGGGTTGTTATTTTTTATGTTTTTTCACCGCTGTCTGAACAACAAATTGCCCTATGTGGACAAAAAGTTTTACTTCACTTGAATTGTCTCCAGTTCCATGCAGATGTTTTCATGCCTGCTGAGCACTTCCAGCTTTTTTTAATGTTGCAATCACACACTGCAGGGTATTTTATTCAGATTTTGTGTGATAGACCAACACAAAGTAGCTCATAATTGTGAAGTGAATGGTTTTCAGTTTCTTAGACGCTCCCTTTTCCTGAAGAGAAATACAACACTTGAATAAGACCATGCAGTCTAATCAGGCACCTGGTCCAAATCTGCTTCCAGTTACATTTGTTAAAGCATTTGCGGTACTTCACTTCAGTCAATGTTCAGTGAATCTTTGTAGGGCGTACCTTATCTTTACAAGTTTTGGGCAAAACGATTGCTTTTTGGCTGGAGGAGATTTTGTCTCGCATTATTTCTGAGGAACAAAATGGTCTTATCAAAGGATGTCATATATTTTCTAATATTGACAGTCTTGTCGATATTATTTATAATCCACAACATAATGGTTTATCTGAAACAGAAATTTCATTATATGCCAAGAAGGTGTTTGAATTCAGGGACCTTAGTTATTTGCTGCATTGCACAAAATGTGGACTTGCTAACAGATCATGCAACCCATTTACTTGGATTTCTGCCCTTGTTTTTTTTTCTTTTTCTTCAAATCAACATCTCTTTAAATGTTACTAATCCGGTTCAGCTAAATTCCTTGAAGATTTGGAATCAGCTGACAAAACTCTTTAAATTTGTTTCAGCGTCTCCTCTAGGCCCGTTGTGAAACAATCGTTTGTTCTTTCCTTCACGCCTAGAGTTCAGTTTTTGGTCTTTTTAACACCTACAGTAATTTCCTGTTGTCATACAGTCTACCTGCTAACAATCTGTACAGGTATTTTCAAGTTAGACAATTTCCTGATTTATTGTAGCCACATCCTTGACTTTGATTATAACTCAACTTCCAAAATCAAAGCTGCGTGGGAGCGTGAGCTCCACCTTGACCTTCATGATGAATGTTGGGACGATGAGTAAAGTCCACTCCTGTGCTCTCCTCTGACATATTCTGTGTAAGGTACAGTACAACACAAGGTTCATTATTCCAAGCTACATGGTCTTATTTACCCAGAAATAGAAGACAAAGGTGAATGTTGTTTAAGCTTAGGGTGTCATTTAAGTCTCGTGTGTTCTTTATGTCCTGAGCCTCATCATCTTTGGACTTCTTGTTGTTGCCTTTCCATCTCTGCTGGCCAAACCCAAACTGTCCAGGAGAGGAAGTCCTGAAATCCTCCTTCTGTTTCAAACTAGTTAAAAGACACTATAACTTTTCTATTTGTTCTGAAGTTGTAAAAAAAAAATTAAGGACATGCTGAGGGGATGGACTGATAATAAGGAAGGGATTATATGTTTTTTGTTCTCTTATATTGTCAGTGTTTAAAATTCAATAATGATTTCTGATTAAAAAAGCCACAAAAATGCATCTGAATCATGGGCTAATTTACTCAACATTTTCAGATTCATGTCCTTGTCAGTTGCTTTTCTTTGGTCAAAACTGAGTTCTGGTTTGATAAAAACGGGACTCAGTTGTGCTGTAGCAATTTAACAGTCCATCATCTTTAAAAGCAATATTTTTATTCCGCCGATAAACATGTGGTGGTAAGAATAAATGACTAAGAATAGGTTTTACTCATCAGATGTTTGTCAAGTAAATCGACTGATTTGTGCTTTATCAGAGACAGAAACTCAAAATACAATTGCAGTTGCCTATTAACCTGTGAAACTCACACTTGGAACTGGAAATGAAATAAAACAACATACGTCTATGCTATCACAGTTGTTTATGTACAACTGGTGCAACATGTTCACTCTTGTGTGTGTGTGTGTGTGTGTGTGTGTGTGTGTAAAGCTTAACAAAAAAGTATATATATAAATATAAATATATATATTTTTTTTCAGAAAGAAAATCATTGTTTATTTAGTCAATGCTTTTAGAACTGATTTAGTATCACCTAACTGGGAAAGATTATAGGGAGAATAGAGTATGAATGAAAGGTCCAAAGAATTTCTTAGTATACTGTATTTATGTTATTATATGACAAACATTATATGATTGTTAAGTCTACTATAAAAACCAGAGTGTACGGACACAGTTCAGTTTATAAAAGTTTTGAAGAATAGGAACACTCAATACGGACCGTAAAAAAAAAAGAACCTTAAAAGCAAAAACAAATTAAAGCAGAGTCTGCAAGTTTCCCCAAGTCCCGGTCGTACCAAGTTCATATCATGTTCAGGTCATACCAAGACAGCTTGGTATGAGCAATAAGTCATTTTAAAATATTATGTTTTCTAATTGCTGAAAGTAGTTATGGTTTGCACCACATGAGATATTGTTGTGTTGCAGGCTGACAATACGGTCAGGGATGGAGAGACTGTCATGCAAAAATAAATAATGTAGATAAATAATAAATAATACATCTTCCACTGTGGTATGTTACAGCCAAAGCACTGGGGTAAGGATGTTGTGTAGGTGTGTGATCATCTTAACGGACAAACAAGAAAAACAGTTTGATACCAGTTAGGTACCGAAACAATCCGCTTCTGTACAGCAGCCACTGTCCTACAGGAAATAGCTAACATAATCAGGCCTACAACCACACCTCCAGGAATAAGGCAGATAGGAAATAAAATTACCATGACATTCAGGGTAGGGGCAGGGGATGCTGGAAAGTGTCTCCCTCACTAAAGTAAATCACACACGCGTTCTGGTCGACATGGAGACTATTTTAGTTATATGCTTTTATTTTGAAGAACATCGGCCCCTCTCTCTCCCTCTCTGTCTTTAAGGTCAACTTCCCGTGGACAGAATTCATGGAGTTCACACATGAGGACAATGCGTGTGCCTGGAGGGAAAACCTAGCCAGAAACCTTACTGGGTCAGACTATTGGGCTGAATATGATGGTAGAAGTAGACCAAAGCTTTAATCAGTTTGATTTTGACTCACTTTGTTTAGTGCATTATTGTTGCAATAGTTGTAACAGCTGTAATAGTTGTACATTTTATGTATTTGTTTATTTGTTAACACATTTAGGTGAAACCCTCTACCTTTTATTAGTGCTATTGTCTTCATCCATTTATTTTAGTTTATTTTTAAGAGTGGATGGGGTCGGGTTTAAGCTGTATTTATGCCCAAAGTGCTGTGACCTTTGTACCAGAACCTGCAACGGGTGGAACCTGTTAAAAACCTTCAAAATAAAACCAAGTTAATGCAGCCCAGAAAACTGCTGCTGCCTGTTGCTGCCTTTTTCCATCATATGGTCCTCTTCATGAAGGCCGGTTTGTCATCCTGTTTGAGGTTCAACAGCAACAAACTACAGGGTTTTAAATATTAAGGTTCATTATGGCGGGAAAAACACTGCATCGTGAAGACAAATTGGCTAAAATCACTATTGGAAAGTCAAAGTTTTGCAAAAGCTGATCCTTGAATCTCTATTGCTGATGTAAGTTGCATTAGACAACATGCTCGCTTAACTAAACATTTCATTGGGAGAGGTGGGTAGTAACTAGTTACACTCAGTTATATTTACTTGAGTACTTTCTTTAAATGTACTGCAGGGAACAGTTTTGCTGCGGCATGCTTTTTATTTCTACTTGAGCAATACTATTTAAGGTAACCCTACTCTTACTTAGATAGACTTTCTGGCTACTCTACCCGCCTTGTGTTACCTCACTGAAGGACGAACAGACACGTTTAAACCAAAGCAGCTCCAGGCAGATGTGTTTGTCTGTGAGGCTCGTACACAAGTACTGATTTGCACACCAGCTTCACTTCTCTAAGGTTCTTTCCTATCTGCTGAACCTGTTGAGCCATTTGGAGGTGAAGTGAACGTGCAGTAGACAGTATCATCAATGGGAGTACTTTGTACAATTCTAAGATGTGCACATTGTCTACTATACTGTACTGGTTTCATGGTTTACTCTTGTGGAAAACTGAAATTTGGAAATGTGTATTTCTTCAGCTTGGATTTATTATTTTTGTACAAATTTTTTAATGTATAAGAAGCATAACCTGTACTTAATTTAATGTTGTGTCTATATTATGTCATTTTCACAAATTAAATCAGATTAAACAAAACTACTCATGTACTCCTTACTTAAGACGCCCTTTCACTGAATACTTTTTGTTCTTACCTGGGTAATTTTCTTGGATGGCTGTTTGCTGTGTTTTTTTTTTTACTTTTACTTGAGTAAAACAAAATATATTGAGCCAGTACTACTGTAACTTACTACTTACTACTGTCACTTGATTACAATTTACCCACCTCTGCTCTATATCCAGATATTGCAAATGGAACAAACCTGGATATCCCCATAACCTTAAGCTTAATACGTTTCACCTGTTAATAATTAAAATGTCAAAATCAACATATCTAACATGAATGCATTGCAGTTTGTAATTAATATCAGTTAACACGGTTTGTTTTACCGAATAGATTTTATACACCTACTAATGATTTGAACACTTGAATATTTTAGTTTATACTGTTGAGGGAAAGAATTAATAGCTTCAATATTACAAAACGTTGATAGATTATTACCTTATTCCATGTATTACAGCTTCCAGACAAATGTAAGCTTACTAATAAGAAAATAGCAAGACTAGGTCACATGTGTAATATACGCACACTCTTCTACTTTTCCTCCTGCTTCTTCTTATTATCTCTATTCTTGCACTGAACTATACAAGGTGAGATCACACCTTAGGATTTATGTGCAGCAGAGGCTGAATGTAAGTCCTGTAAGCATTAGCTTTACATAAGGTATAAAGAGGCCTCTGTTCAGCCTGTGTGATTCAGTGAATTTGGATTCACACGCTTCCAGGACTTCTCACAACAACGCCTTAAAGTATTTGTTCGGCTGAACTCAAAGTGTTAAGTATGGCAAATGTACCGTGGGATGTAAATGCCAGAGTGAACCAATTTAAATCCTGCATTATAATTGTTGCATGATGCTAGTTGTTACTGAAAGTGATGGTGTTACCATCTGCTGCCTGTGTGTGTGTGTTTTTGCATGGATGTGCATGTGTGTGTGTGTGTGTGTGTGTGTGCCTGTGTGCGTGTGTGAAATAGGACAAGGGGTATGGAGGGGTGGGGGGTAGGACATGTAATGCCCTCCAGTTTTATGTCTGTATGTGTGAATGAAAAAAAAGGGGGTTTGTCAGAAAATTGGAGTATTACATACAGGCATAGAGATTTCTATGTCTTTTGTCATCTACTTTCGCCTGCTGGCTTTGCAGTGACACGTCTGCATTCAAAACGTGAAATAACAGATGCGTGTTCACTTGAATTGATGCAGCGCGGATACATAACCACTATTAGAGAACAGTTTGGAACAGCGCAGCAGAGTGAGTCTGTGGATGGACCAGCGTAGTGTCTGATGATACTTTTGGTCCCCAGGCTTCAGGTTGGGCTCGGAGTCCATTTCTAAGGCACGGCCTTCTGCTTCCGGCAAGGTATGGCTAGCAAAATATGCTTAAAGACAGTGAAAGCCGCCAAGCAAAGGGATGCCAAATCTGCAAAGTGTGTACCCGTAGAACAGACTGCTTAAAATTAGACCCATATGTTGGGGAATACAAATACGGTAGCGTATATATGCTGCCTGGAAGTCTAGAAAGGATGCTGTGTTTAAAGATCCACTGGGCTTCTACTGTCGGCTTAAGATTCCTCCAGATCGGTGCGCAGATCTGCGATTTCTGAAATAAAATCCTGAAATAAAATCCTCCTTTCTTCAACTTCCTGGACGGTGCTCACATCGGCAGTTTCAAGGTGACCAAACCCCAATACACAACAGCAGCTTGCCGTGTGTGGGCTTTCTCCTCCTTTCTGTTGTCTTTACAATGACAATCATGAGCTGTGTGCGAGCGCTCCACAGACAGCACCTCTCTGTTTATGCAGTGCTGATTGTCTCCATGAAAACAGGGAGGAAAGAGCGCTGCTTGATATTTACACACAGCAGCCATACCGTCTGGCGATGATGATGGCTCCCTCATGGCCCGAGAAGGCAGGAATAAACCCGGCAAAAACACAAGCGACTGGGGGTGAGTAATATACTAGGATGTACTGAGGGAAGCTGAAGGAGTCCATACCTGATGAACTTTATGATAGGTTCACAAAATAAAAGGTGAAGGGAAATGAGTGAAGCGGAGGCAGGGCTGAACTGAAGGACGTTCAGACAAAGCTAGAGAGTGTTGTACGTTTAGCGGGACGCCAGGTTAAAATGAATTTGAAGGAATTAGCATAATTTCACACCAAGAATCTAGAGAAATCTAAGCTTTAAATTGAGTAAATGTTTCTCTGCAGAACTATGAAAGGGGCTTAAGAACAAACACTCCTCATGAGTCAGACAGAAAACACAGAATGAATCCATTGTAAGGCATCGCCTGCATGCTGTTGACTCTGGTGGAGGATATCTGATGCTGTGGGGCCCTGGAATCGTCAGACAGCATGGCATCCTGGGTCCTTTAAACATCAGTGTGTTTTCAACTGTACATTTTCAGTTTTGATGAACAACAAATTATTACTGAAAGGTTCTCACCGACCCCAACCTCCAAATCCAAAATGGCTGCCTTGAATATAAAACTTAGCAGCTGCAATAAAAACTATAACACACACACACACACACACACACACACACACACACACACACACACACACACACACACACACACACACACACGCACACCCACACACACACACACGCACACCCACACACACACACATCCTTGTTTAATGTACATGGTGAGGACAGTGCCTTGACTTCCATAAACTTCCATTTTTCAGACCTCACTTTACATGAAAAGTCCTCATTTTAATAGTAAGATGAGCAAAAAATGGTCTCGCTCAGCTGCAAGCACAATAAAAATAAAGAGTTTTAAACCCACCAAAATGATGTTGTTCTAACATCTTATAGTCCCTTCATTTGGACAATCGAGAAAGTTCTAGAGTGACAGGAGTTTCTTTCAAAGAAACCTGTCTCGGCAGTCGGCACACTACCTGTCTCTCCAACACATTTCATGATTACAAAGTCAGTTCTTTGGAAAATCATGGCGAGGAAACTAAAAGAACGCACGCATTACAATTTTATTAGGCTAGCTAATTTATCAGCCAACATTAACTTATTAGACCAGCGATATTACTCAAATGGCAGAACATTAAGACGCAACAATATGCTTACCTAAACACTTTTATGAAAGGCATTAGATTTTATTACAAACTTTGTTTCAGTCTTCCATCACTGCACACAACTGTTAAAAGAGCGAAACAATGTGTTTATCATTTATTCGTTGCCATGTGTACAACATATAGGGAGTTTAAACAATTCATTCACATCGGTCAGGTACCCCCTAATCATGTTCAGCATTTAAAGTGGAAGTCACATTTGACAAGAAATAGAATAGAATAGAAACTCTGGAACTTTTATATTTGTTTGCATTTTAAAGTTTCCAAATGTATCTCAGCAGTTCTCACATTCCCATGGTGGCAGAGAAATATAAAACAGTGTGCTAGAAAACATGATTTTCCTCACTATAAATTTGATATGGCCTCAGGGAACCCTGAGGCCATATCAAACTATACGTGTAACGTATTGTCTAACACCGGCACAAGCTGGGTGTCATTTTCAAACAAAGAGGTTTAGAGTAAATTAAGACTTTTTTTTTTTTACCTTCAGCAGATTTACATATTAAATAACCATGGTAAGTAATGTTTTAGTGATACTTCATCACAGCAGAGGTAATTCTACATGAGGGAAGTTTTAAAGCAGAGCGCTGAACCACTGCACATTTTAGCTGTTCTTATTCCCTGCTTCATGAGCATATCTTGTTATATTGCAGGTGGACTGAAAGGATTTTACAGTAATAATAATTATAAAAAAAACATGTTACAGGATCCCTGCTGCTGCGCTGATTACATCAGGTTGCCGCTATGGCAACACCAAAGCTCATTTGAAAAGGTGACCACTTGAATAATGCTGTTGTATTCGCTCGATTGTAAGGTCAACAGCACAGTCAGAAACACGGCCCCTCAGGGTAACTTTGTAGCCTTCGAGTAACCTCTAGTTTTGGGACATTTAAATCAATTTGAACTTCTGGATGCACCATAAAATGTTTCAGTGACTCAGCCTGTTTAGAGAAAGAAATCAAAACTAGAGAAACAATGATATCAGGAATTATGAAGAGATATGAACTGTGTTCTCCAATATGCCATTTCCCGGCTCATCTATAATGGGAAAATTCAACTAATGAGGCAAACACCATCGTTGTTACTCTGTTTTCTTCCCCTTTGTGAAAGGATGACACCAGAATCGGTGTATTGTTGGGCTTTCTCAGATCTCAATTCTGGTAACATAGGAAATAACATGAAATTATATTTTAACATATCTGTGGCGTACATTTGCTACCGCCACAAACAACTTCACAGAAAATATTAACATCTCATTTTGTAATTTTTGATAAGAAAAATGATTTTTTTCAGTCTATGCTGTAAGTCTTCCTTCCCAGTGTTCCCACATAAATGGGCCAGCCAGTCTCAGGAAGGTGGGACGGTTTAACTTTAGGTCATCAGCTTAATCACACACGCAGTGGCAAAGAGTATTCATGGTAACCCCCTAATGTTATTTTTTTTTTACTTTGTTTGGAAGATTGACAGAGTTTTTTTAAAAAAGATAAGGTTGATAATAACAGCAAATTAACAGCTTCAAGCTTGACTTGAAACTGTGTCTCTAAATGAAATTCCCATGACTTACTCCACCT
This sequence comes from Fundulus diaphanus, assembly GCA_037039145.1. NCBI lineage: Eukaryota > Metazoa > Chordata > Actinopteri > Cyprinodontiformes > Fundulidae > Fundulus > Fundulus diaphanus. The sequence continues at coordinate 32,937,343 of CM073137.1, forward strand.
CCATCACACCCAGTCATTGGCTGTTAATTGAGGCAGGATTTGCTGCCAGCATGTGTTCTGCGCACATTACTCTGGGAGCAGCCGGATGTGTACAAAAAGTCAAGTTTGTCACGCCCTACAGATCTGTCTCTTTTTGCCCCAATTGATCCCTTGGTGTACATTTGCTAAACTTATAGGTCAGACTGCAGGTCACATTTTAGGTTTATGTACAGTATTTATTTATTCCGTGTCTAAATGTGGATCAGAACCATAACCCATTGTGCTTAATACTGTAGATCAATTTGACTCAAGGTAGTATGTATGAAACAGTTCCCAGGTCCTGCAGGATACTTTGTATGCAGACCCCGACTCCCCCTCATGTGGGGGAGGGATGATGGAGATGTGGGAAGCAGAGCTTCTATTTTAGGCTATTTGAGTCTAACTCACTCTTTGCTTTGCCTCTCTCTTTCCCTCCTAACCTCAACTGGCAATCGTGCCATTCGCAATGTGCCCATTCCCCAGTGTCCCCTGAAGCACCTCCAGATGTATTCCGCTCCCATTTGTCATTCTTGGGAATGTTGTGGCGTCAGCAGTTATGTTCAAACCTCCACCAATGGGCACCACATCGCCACTGCGAGAAATTTTTGCTCTGCCTGAGGTCACCCCACTCCCTTATTACAGTTTTATATCTCCAGTGTGATGGATAATGATTATGTTGTTGCCCTATTTACTCTGCAGCGGCAACTAGGCCCGTTGATTTTACTCATTCGCGGCAGCACTGTTCCCCGATGTTTGTGCTAAAGAGCTGGATTTAGCGCCGGAGATTCTGTCTTATAAGCAATTTCACATTTCTAATCAGTGCATCCAAAAACATTTAGAGCAGTGTTCGGAAATCAACAGCGGTGCAGTTTTCATATATATTCAAAGTTCACACATACATTTGTTGATAACACTAGCAGATGTCTGAAGGACGTATGCTAACACACTAAAGCAAATAAGCTTCAACCTGAAGGCTCTTTTCCATTTTTCTTTCAATATTGAACCTTTTAACTGAAACTAACAGGAGCACAAAGCAAAAACAATGAAAAGAGTCATAAGGAAATTGGAAATAGCTGCAGTTAAAACAAGGGATGGTACCAAAACCTTTCTAATCCCTTTTCTCCTGTCTCTAAATACCTTTATAAAGTAGTTAACTAACACCTCAAGATCAATTTACTTTTACATTTTGTAACTAATTGCAATGGCGCTAGCATGATTTTTAACACAGGGTTCTAAACATATGGTCACTCAGGATGATAGAGAGCAAAAAGGCCACCGAAATAACTCTAGCCCCTTTTTTATGTAAAGCAATGTGGACAAATTAGGACACCCCATTAAATATTCAGTTCTCTATCAAGAGATGTTCTCATATCAATGTCTAATCTAGTTTCTTTGTGTTTGGAAAATAAAGATATTTAATTGCACTCAACATATTTAACCTTGTTTTATCCAATAAGCAAAAAACAAACAGGAAAAAGAGGGGGAATCCTACCCCTTAGCAGCTAGCGACACCCCCTTTGGCTGACACCATTTCAGCTAGACACGTCTTGTAGCCATCTACGAGTCTTTGATATCAGTCTGAGGAAGGCTTACTCCACTCTTCACTTTCCGCTCTGAGATGTTTTAGGGTTTTCTTGCATGTTCAGCTCATTTCTACAGCATCTCAGTGACATCAAGATGAAGCTTCAACTTGGTCCAGGACTTTCTATTTCTTAATTCTCAGCCAGTCCTTGGTGAATTTACTGGTTTGTTTTGGGTCATTGCAGGGTCCAGTTCTGCCTCAGTCGCAGTCTGTCTTGTCTTTTATAGACAGCCTCACATTTTCCTCAGGCACCAGAGCACATGGTGCAATTCATTGTGGATTCTATGACCGTGAGTTGACAAAGTCTTGCTTGCAGCAAAGCTTCTGCAAACCACGCCACGGTCACCTCTAGCATTCACAGCAGGTTGTCTACCTGGACTGCTGTATGTAGTTTATACCAAACGTGTTCCTTGTTCTGTTGTCCAGCCAATTGGGTTTTAGGCTTCAAAGAACATGATTCTTTGTCTATGTTCTGTATGGCAAACATTAGTCTGGACATCATGTTTTTCTTAGCAAGCAAAGGTTTGGTCTTTGCACATCTCCCACGAAAGTTCAACTTGTGCAGTCTCTTTCTGGTCGTACAGGCATCTGTAGGAAGAGCTTGCAGTTTGGCTGACTTCAAATTCTTTTGAGACCTCTATAAATCCCTTAAGATGATAAAACTGTGTTTCTGCAGGCCTCGGACAGCCCTTTACATCTCACCATGGTGAACACATTCACTTCAACCGTCAGGAGCGTACCTGAGTGGGTGGTGTCTTAATTTGTTCCTCAGCAGGCATTGCTTCTTTTTGTGTTAGGCTTTACCATAACGTTTCAAAGGTCATTTCTTTGGTTACAAACGTTTGGTTGTATCACTTACATTTTTCAGAATGTTGAAAACGGAAAATAAATATGTGTTTGTCCAAATATTACGCACAGGCTCTCGTAGGGTGTCAACATGAGCCCGGATTCCCCTCTCAACGCCATGAGGTAGGTAGATGACCTCTTGATGTCACTGAAAGCCCAGAGGAACACAGCTGGGAGGTGAGGTAACTTTGACCTACATTTGACACACATACTGTACCTGACCCACTGGAGGAGAAAATTACTGAGTGCTTTGCAGGTTCAACTTTCATCACTTTGGATTCCACTCAATTACAACACAGCCTTTTAATCTCTCATATTATCACGGCGTTGTGGCTGTTAATCTAATTTAGCCAGTTGTATTCAAATGGAATCAGAATCACTCTGTTAAAGTTTATTATAAATCTTATTTAAGAGGATCACTAATTAGGTCAGAATTAGGCAAATATGATAAATTTTTATGTTGTTGCTACATATCCCTATTGGAACACGGTCCTGCTCAGATCATGTTGAAATGATCAGTGTCCATGGCCAAACTCAGCTATACAGTTAGCTTGATTACTCAATAACGTCTCAGCATCATTTTTGTTTCTTCTTCAACCTATTTTTGCAGCAGATAGTATTTTGACTTGTTGCAGCATGACAAGCAAAGGTGTAATGAATCCTATTAACAAAAGCTGATTTCCCTTCAGTGCTCTGATGAACCATAAAAAATGAACCAGCGTGAACAACAGCAGGACCTTCCTCGCATCTTAAATGAAATGATCACACCTGCTCATGACCTCTGCTCAGGCATTTCTACAGGAGTTTGGAGACGCAACAGCTATTATCTCAATAATCCTGACAAGGAGTGAAGTCCCAAACATTAGCAGAACAGAAAGCATAGAGTCCGTTAAGTACTTTAATTAGTTTACAATGCCATGAATAACCCCTCAACTCTTCACATTTTGTCACATTAGTTTCATAATTTTGTTCAGTTTCATAATTTAGCGCATTTTATCAGAATTCAATCTCACTGACCAACACAAAGGAAAGTATTTATTTTTGCAGTTAAAGAAAAAAAAAAAAAACATAAGCTTTTACAAATAGGTTTTACAAATACAAAATCTTAAAGAAAAATCCATGTGGTTGTAATGGACAACTTTTGCAAGGCATTGCGAGTAAACGTAAACAGAACCTATTTTATTTCATCTCTGTTTAATTCAGCCTGTTTTGACCCTTTGCCAAAGCATTTAGCTCAGCTAGACTCTACCATTCTATTAAAGGCTTCAAGCTGTTAGATGTCCAGAGTTTTTCATGCCTGTTACCAAGTTTATGACCACGACCATGTTTCCTGGATTTTCCTATTTTGCTAAGCCCTTATAGATAACATTGTAATATATGTATACTTTAGATAAATTATTGTGGCTGATATAATGCGGTCATATACGTATTTAAACAACACGATGAGATTCTTTGTAAAATATGTCTCAAAAACAAACTTTTGCACAGTTTGACGAAAAGAAAACATAAAAAAATAGTAAATAAAATAATTTCAAATAAACAAACAAACAACTACAGATAAACCAGTCGATTGACCAGTGATTGTAACAGAACAAATTTGATTGGTAAAATTAAAGTTCCAGTTCTCCCCTTTTGTTCATTGAGTACATTATTAGTACAAATTAATAGTATTAGTACTATTTTAGTCTATAAACACACCAATAGTGTGTACTCTGATACAGTTTTCTGTGTTCCTGTAATGAATGGGGATAACTGAACCCGATATTCAACCAGACACAGGGGAGTGCGTTTAAGAGGTTTTATAAGGAACAAATGAGGGTCAGGTAGAAACAAAACAGAGACATTCTTCAGGTGAGTCCAAAGGGGAGACCGGCAGAATAAACTGCAAAGCTTGGGAGAGACCAAGCTTAGGAGACCGTCCAGACTGGGGACTCCAAGACACAGGTCCACACCAGGTCCGAGATACTAGCAACTCAAAAAAAGCAAAAAGGGATTAAACAGGCTCGGTAACTCACAGATAGGAAAAGGCCGGGTTAACAGGCAAACAGAATCCAAGGTCCAGCAGGCAGCTAAGGTCCAGAATCCAGTTGGGCAAAAAACAGAAGCAGACAAGGGTCAAGCATGTGGATTGAGACATTCTGGCAAAGAAATGACAGGGGAAGCAAGCTTAAATAGACAGGTGAAACCAAGTGACTAATTAACTAGGACAGGTGGAGGTAATCATGGGAAGTGAAATGACTGACAGAGAGAACTGGCTGACAGGATAAGTGGAGGAGAAACCAAAACTAAGTCAATCCAGAACCTAATACCACAAAGACCAAACCTAAGATAGAAAACCAAGCTAAGACAGATCTAAAACTATTACAGTTCCATGAAGTTTAGATAAACGGTTGGGACATATATATATATATATATATATATATATATATATATATATATATATATATATATATATATATATATATATATATTGTTGTGCCATGTCAGGACGTGACAGACTGCATTTCCCATGATGCATGGTGGTCAAAATTTCCACCAACTCCCATCATGCAACGCGGCCCAAAATGGCCGGCGCCCTAGCAACCGATAACGTTGCTAGGGTAAAGTTGATAAAACTCGGTTGCACCTCACAATCGACCTTCTTCCCTGGCGCCCTGCCAACCCGAGAAGACACACACACAGCTGTTTCCGTTGGGAAAATCGCACGCCACGTGCTCGAGTTTCTCGCTGGACCGAGATTTTTTCGAAGCAAAACCATTCCCTGTGCAGACAGGAGGTCGACTCAAAAAGGTACCTTTAATTCCCTCTGATCAAATACTGGAAGCCGCCTTATCTCCCAGTGATCGAGAGAGGACGACGCGTTGTTTGGCCCAACAAGCGTCTAGGAGCCCAGAGAGAGAGAGAAAGACGAAGGAACTCTCTCAGTCTGGTCCCCGCTGCAGCCTGCGGACCCTGCGGTCGTCAAGACGCGTTCAGGACGTCGCGTGATCCAGAGCGCTCCGGACCGAAGCCGGGACTTTCACTCCGGACCAGCCCCGAGGCACCTCAAAGTAACGGGTTCTCCCCTTTTATTTCTGTCTCACCAACAGGGTGTTTAGAAGTGCCTGGGCAGACGTAGAAATTTGTAGGCTGAGGTTAATGCTTTTATTCCACGACGAAGTTGAAATTATTTTGCTGAATATTTTCTTTGTATGTGCATGCATTTTACATTTGATCCTGCTGTGTTGATTGTGGTTTATCTATAACCCCGCCGTGGGTCACTGTTTCAGTTCTTTTCCATCTTCCTCCATGCTTTTCCCCCTTTTCTTTCGCTTCTCCTTATCAGAGAATTTGATCGCTTTGTTTGAATCTTAGTTCGCGGTTTCTCTTTGAACCAGAGCGTAAACCACTCCCTCTCGGAGCGAGGTACCACCTCACCTTAGCGTAAGCGCGGTGACATCATTAAGACCTCCCCTCACGCTTCACGCAAATTTGCAGAGCATACGTCATCATAGTCGCCATCTTGGGAGGGTGTCGGATGACTGGGCTGTAGCTTAGCTGATAGCTTTGTAAGGCATCAAAGCGTCCGGTAGGACTCCCACAGCTGCTCTGTCTGTCAATGCTATGTCAAATGCCGATGTTCTGAATGTGGTTTAAACAACCGTGAGCTGAACTAAGAGTTGCAACCGCTCATTTTAATCCATTTGTTTTTCTTTCCTTTCGTTTTGTTTGTTTTGTTTATTCTTTTATCTCCATATATATTTTGCGTGTTAGTTAGTAGTGAGTAAGATTTCCAAAGTCGTTGAATCAGAGAATTACTGTAACAGGGAATTGCTTTTGGTTCAATAAAACACCACTGCGGAATAGAGTTGGTTTTGTGTCCAGTCTAATTCATAGTTGTATGGTTATTCAGAAATCAGAGCTAACCTCCTTTGGAGTTAACATCTGACATTAATACAGAGACAATATCATTGGATGGTGATAGACGAATAAGGATTTAAACTCTAATTGCAGTTACATTGGGGTTCTCACAGCCTGCCGGATAAACCTCGTCGGTCACAAGTCCGACCAGATCATTTATCCCAGCATAAATGAGTTCATAACAGCAAATTAACTAATGCATTAGTGGTATAAGTACTTACAAGCTTATAGCTAACATCACCACCATTTGAACTATATTTTGTTGTAGCGGAATTTTGAGTTGAATGATTTATTATTTAAATTATAATACCAAATTATAATTAATAATAATAATAAGCATATTCAACCATCTTCTGGCATAACAATATGATCATTTGGGGACGTGTATATCTCAAGTTTATGTTGAATTTAAACCTATTTTGTGTAAACAACTGAAATTAATCACATTTCTTACTCTCTTTTATGAGTTATAGTACAAAAAAGTTGAAAATTGGTTTAAATTGGAATAGGCAGATCGGTCCTCAAATTGGACATCAGTATTGGCCACAAAAACCCTGATTTCATCTCTGCCAAGAATTACTATCACTTTCCTGCTGAAGACATTTGCTTTATTTAGCACATTATATTCTGCTCACAGAACAAGAGAAGTGATTAGTAGAGAAAGCTTTTTCTTGATGAATTACAGCTACGACCGAGACAAGATGTTTAAGGTTCCGGTAACTTGTGGAGCAGCTACCGGCGGCCTCTCATTTAAAACAGACTTGACAGCTCTGCTCTCCATCCCCTCGTGGCTTCGCCATTCACCTTCCGGAAATATAATAGTCCAGTGGCAGGATACACTGATGCTGATCTAATAAATTAAACTCAATTAATTACCATGTTTAACATCATTCTGCAGTTTAGCGGGGCCTTTTGTGGTGGATGTGTGCCTTGCAACAATAATTCATTTTGATGAGCAGGGATTATAAATTAGGCAATTAACACACTGTCAAGCTGGAGGGGAAAGAGCTTCACTGTTCATTCTCAGAATCCAGGGTTGTTGTTTTTTTTTCATCGAAACCGGAATTGCTACAGCTGGTGTTGGGCTGTTAAACAGGGAAGGCTGAAGGTCAGCCGTTTGCTGGAGTGACCAGGATGGCAGTGGATGTTGGAGCCATTTAAAACAAACCTATTGAGTTAACACCAGAAGCTGCATCCTTCCATCTTCTCAGGTTAACCTGATTTAGCACAATGACACACATGTGAAAACACAAAGTGCTCACACACACACACACACGCACACACATGCATGCACGCACGCACGCACACACACACACACACACACACACACACACACACACACACACACACACACACACACACACACACACACACACACACACACACACACACACACACACACACATGCTGCCAGCAAGTTAAGTCCCCAGGCGAGAACTGGGGCTGTAGAGAGGGGGAACACATTAGCCTAATAAGGGCCATCTGGTGGCCATTCATTAACTTGCCCATCCTTGAAGTCCCCGACCCAAAATGTCATTTTTCACTTTGGAGACGAATCCGTTAGGTGTCGAGACGAACTCGGGCCAAATTACCCAAAGATGGAAAACGAGAGGGAGGAGAGCAGACGAAGAAGAGAGGTGGAACTGTGAGAAAGGAGACTGGGTAGGAGTGAGGCACAGAAAAGAAGGTAATAGTGTGTTCACTGAGGGCCTGTTCAAACCCCAACGCTGTTTGGAATACAGTGAACGCTATAAGATCGTTCACTAATTGTTTATGTTTATAGACCCACCTTTTCATTTATAAAGCAGATGATGGTGGTTGAAGAGACCGGCAGACAGGGATGGGCAGAGAACCAGACTTGATCCACCTTGAACTCCTCTGTCACACCTGCAGCACACCTCACCACTGTCTTACAATTCTCATACACGTCCTGCATTAATCTAGCACACTTCGCTGCTACTCTGCACCTCATGCAATAAGAGTAGGAATGTGTTTATGAGACTTTTTGACCATTCTTCTATGACGTTTGTGAGACTTGGCTGCCAGTCTTCAATACTTCACTCTAAAGGTGTTCTGTCAACTTGAGGTCAGACCAGTGGAGTGCTACTACATCAAATTATTTCATCTATGTTTTCTATGGATTATGCAAGTAGGTTGGAATAGCACAGTGTGCTAAAGCTTTAGGATCTCATTTCCCTGGAGCTAACAAGAAAAAAGGCTGTTTTTTTCACATAATATAACATCTTCATTGCTGTATATTTGAGTAATGGCATGCTTTACACTATTGCAACCAACACTTTGGTGATGTAGAGCTTGGAGTTTAGCTGCTTGGTCAATTCCATCAATTTTTCCTGAGCTCTGTTCTTTAGACATAGACATAGGTCATTTTTCCACACCTGATAGTCTGGTAGACTCGGCCCAATTGGGGACCAAATAGCAAATTTCCAGCTGGTGGTGGTTTGCCTTCACACTGCACTTTGTGAAATGGACCAAACTTTTTGACCAACATGTTCAACCCCACGTCCGTGGTGGTGCTGTACTGGCGCTGCAGCAAGAAACACAGAAGGAAAGAGGTTGGTCAACAACACAGTATCATTTCCTTTTCCGAGAAAATGTAAACAAAATGAAATGGCAACAGATTTTAGCCGTGTTATAGCCATGCTGTCTTTGGCAAGTGAGTTCACCTCAACAGAGCTGAGACCTAGGTTTTGAGTTTGCTTTTTTTGGTCCAAATCAGGGTTCAATTGCACATTCACACCTCCCCAAACGAACCAAAGTTTCTGAGCAAACAAACCGGAGTCCGATTAAAGCAGACTAAACGGGGCTGGTGTGAATGCACCCATAGACCTAGACAGCCTTTATTGTCATTCAGCTGTATACTTGAGCAAAATTTCATTGCAAGGCTGCAGGTAAAAATAGAAGACAAAAGAGAAACATTATAAATATAAATATTTGTAATTTTCCAGGAATGTAAGCGACAAACCGAAAAAATTAATTTGATATGTACAGAAAAGTTTTGTGTAAGAAAAGTGCAAGTATGTAGTAAAAGGATATACTCCAACAATCCTCTCCATTCCTCCTCTGAATGTCAATCAGAATGCACAGCATCAGAGGAGTTTCAGCAAGGAGTAGGCTCCGGCTTTCATCCAATGTTTAAAACAGCAATCAAGTTTAATTTTTAACAAGTTCTTTTAATTTTGGCAACAGCTGTGCTGTTACCTCTGATTTGCAAGTTTAATAAACGCCTCTCTGTGAAATTTTCCCAAAGTTGCTTCTTCTCCACGGTTGCCACATCACCGTGATGAACAAAAAGATCAGCTGACTCATTTAAATCTACATTAACGATCATTGACCATTTGTGGCTGAATGTGGGCGTGTAGAGGGCAGAACATGAGGCAGAACCAGATACGCACACATTCAGGTACAGCTGTGATCTATAAAGGAAAATTGCGTGCATGGTTTTATAAAACTGAGCCTTTTTTTTTGGACATACACATTTTTCTTTTTTCGGCCATACGTACACTTTTAGTATGGATTCTACGCAATGTAAGGTCATGTAGCGTCTGCGAGCAGTGTCGTGGATGGAGGGCAGTGCTGTCCTGATGATTCTCTCCGCCATCCTCACCACCCTCACATTTTCAGTCTGAGACATCGCAAGCCTCCTAGCAGACAGCTTTGCAGCTGGTCCGTAGGCTCTCTACCTTCAAAGTCCGCTATAATCTGGCCCCGTCCAGCCTCTCTGATCTGCTCCACCGCCACACCCACCCCGTTGCCGCAGCTCCTCTGGCGCAAACCTCCTGTCCAGCCCCTGCAGGACAAAGCGCCAAATCTGTGGTGACGGAGCAGAAGAAACTGTTTGATTAATAACCTTAATCAGTACAGTAAAAACGGTCAATGTGAATTCCCCAGAGTACCACATACTGTTTTCAAAGGAATTTTTTTTTTTTTTACTTTTGGAGATCCAAATCCTGAGTTCAGCCTGCTCTAGAGATAAAAAAAAATCCTGTCATGCTTCACCTGAACTGCATGGCAAATTTAAAAATAAAGCAAATACTCTGAATATAGGATTGCAGAGATTTGGAGTTACATATTTGTTATCTGTGTCACGCTTCTCTCCGCCGTGTGTATTGTATCAACCTGAGCACACACTGGCTATTTTCCACAGATGTAGTGTGTGCTATGGACAAACAGCATGTGCAATCTCAGTGTGAACACTCTCTGCTGACAAACTGAACAAATGAAGGGTCAAATACAAAAAAAAGTCACACACCCCCTTTGCTACGAAACACTTCCCTACCTGGATTGTATCTTATGTCACTTTTTTTCTTACACTTACAATCTTCTGGATGTTTTATTGTTATTTCATGTTCTTGACCAACATCAAGTAGCACATGATTGTGAAGTTGAAGCAATATGAATCGTTTTTTATGGATTCAAATCTGCAAATGTTTGCAGATAGAATTTGTATTTAACCTTCCCACATTACGATTTTGTAGAGTTAAGCCTCTTGGCATACACATCTACAGGTCTTTTGCGTCTATCTACTAGTAATTTAGCAAATTATCCCCTATAAAATAACTCCTGTTCAGTTAGATTGGATGGAGAGCATCTATGAACATCTCTGAAGTCTTACCACTGATTCCCAAATGGACTTTAAGTGGCCCATTCTAGAATGTGCTTTTAAACTAGGGATGTCCAACGGATGCACATCTGTGGGGGTGTGGCTTGCATCTGTAGCTGCACAATAATGTCATTTAGGCCGGCTGCTGACGAAATATCCTAAATTCCTATTTTAGAAGTTGAATAGGTTTAAACAATATATATAGTCCGTTAACTTCGAAGTAAAAAGAAAAAGAATTTAACCAAATAGACTCACAATAAACAACTGTCCTGCAACCTTGCACTATTAGCATATTTTTTACTATGGACTGATAATAATAATAATAATAATAATAATAATAATAATAATAATAATAATAACCTTCATGTCCTAATTATAACTCCCACAATATGCATAAAATACCCATTTTCTTCTGCAGGGAAGAGCCCTAGTGATTGGCAGGAAGGGAAAAAAGCATCTTCATCCACGTTTGCCGTGTCACTACTTTGTTCGTTGCTAGTTTCAAGCAGGACTTGACAAGGATTTCTTTCAACAATAGTTTTATTCTCACTACATTGACATGAAGGCAACACTTTTTGGAGTGCATGACTAATAGTTGCCCTGATAACAGTTTCTATCACCTGAGCAGTGGATCTCTGCAGCTCCTCCGGGGTTACCACAGGGCTTTTGCCTGCTTCTCTGATTAACACTCTCCTTGCCTGTAGTTTAAATAGATTGGCATGTCTTGGTAATTTTGCAGTTTTGCCATTCTCATGTAATATTTGAATGATGCATTCATTCACATATATATTTGAATATATCACAGAGCATTGCTCTGTGATATATTCAAAGCTTGAAATATTGTTTTGTAACATAAACCTACTTCAAACTGAAATTGTTGCTTTGGCTAAATAGTTGTTCTCTAATATTCTCCAGAAACTGGTGTATTTATGCCGAGAAAAGGTTTCAGACATTGGACTTTATTTATTAATTAAGTGACTTCTAACGACAAATGGTTGGGCTGGATTTTATATGGAGGTATCGAAGTAAAATGGGCAAAAATACACATCAGTTAATATTTGAAAACCAAATCTCCACTTCAGTTATGCACTACTGTGTGTTGGTCTCTCCCATTAATAGCCATTTGAATATATTGATGTTTGTGATTTTAATGTGACAAAATGCAATGTACTGATTGCTTTGCCACTCAGTCTTTTCATGTAATTTGCAAGTGCGAGAGACCTTCGCACATTCTCCCCAAAAGCCGTTTATAATGATGTTCGGTATTGTTTCTGTCGCACTAATAAGGCCAGAAGCGTCCCAGGGGTCAGAAATAGATCTGACTCTGCAGCATGCCTGTAGCAAGACACCTGATGTGCAAAATCATGTTCTGACATGTGACAATGCAGCTTTAGTTTGGTTAGCCTCTATCTGGTGGAACGATGGCAACATCCGGACTTCCTTTCTTGTTTACTTTAAATGGGGAATCAGTCAGAGAACCCACCACTCCTGTTTTGACATTTTCTTGCTGCAGAGCTACACAAGCTACACACTTCCCTCCCTTACTGTTTGTTTTTCTGGCTTCTGAGAGAAATGAGGTCATGCTTGACAGATTCTAAAATGTTCATCTGAAGTTTTTGTCACTTTAAAGGCGTCGAGTTGCAGGTTAAGGAATTAGAATCACTCTTGCATTGTTCATCTCTAGAAGGCCTGCTAATTCCTCCATGTCTTTGATGTTGCCTGCAGAATCAGCATGTGAAGAAAGGTGGGTTTAAGAGGTTGATATTTTCAAAGAGACAATGATGCCTTTGTTGCATTCAGTGATAGACAAAAGTATTCACACCCAATTACATTTTTCACATTTTGTCACATTACAGCCACACACTTCAATGTGTTTTATTGACAGACCTACACAAGGTAGAAGAGGCAGGAAAATGATAAAAATCCTTTGTACAAATAAAAATATAAAAACAGCCAGGTCAAGGATACATTTAAAGCAGGATTAGGAAATTAAACAATCCCTTAAGTTTTGAACATGTCACTGAACAATGTCCACCATCTGAAAATAAAAACAAAATAGCGAAAGTGCAAACCTACCAAGAAACAAACCATCCACCTAGACTGACAGGTCATGCAAGGAGAGCATTTACTACAGAAATAGCCAAGAGGTGCATGGTATGCAGCAGTTCACGCCTCATATTGGTGAAACTATCAACAGGACAAATATTATTCATGCACACTGCCAATCTGAGCTTCGCCCTGAACACTTCATCCCTAAAGTTTAACGTAGCAGTGGCAGTATCATGCTGCTGTGGGCATACTTTTTTATTTTAGCAAGAAAAGAGAATCTGGTCAGAGTTGATGGAAAAATGTGTGGTGCTACATGGTGAACTGAAAAAGAAAAAACGGTCAGAGGCTGCACAAGTGTTACTGTCATGAAGCTTATGCAATACAAGAGCCTTAGGAATACTGCTGACTTTACTTGTTTTAATATAGCAAATTTTTGCCTTTGATCATGGGAAACAATTTTTTCTTGCAAGTATATAAAATTATTCTCAAAATCAGTTTTTTTGCATGCAAAATCTGATATTTAATAAAGTAGTTTTAGATGTACAACAACAAAGAACATTACGAGAATTAAGTCTTAATCACCAGAACAAAGTCATAATATTATGAGGATAAAGTTGAAATATTACTAAAATAAGGTCACACAGTTGTTTGCACAAGCGTTTAAAAGTGCTGAAACTCATAAGTTGAGTTGATACAGATGTGCTAAAAAAATTGTTCTCATTTAAACATGGTGGGGAAGACTGCACTTTTTTGAAGGAATTATCATAAAATGATTACCTTATTTTTTACTTTATTCTCATAATTTCCAAAAAGAAACAAACAAACAAAAAAAAACTGTTCCAAGGGGCGGTCACCAGTCTCTGGCACAGTTATTTTGAGGGTAGCGGGTTGAAAAGTTTAGGAACTCCTGGTTTCTAATTTATGTGGTAAAATAACAATTCAACATTGAGACCTAAATTAAATTTAGATTCTGTTGCAATACTTGAAAATTCGTTCTCTTCCCCGCCGGCTCGTCTTCAGTCTCTACCAACACCATGCCTGTCTAGTCCTGTTCTCATTAGTTTCCACTCACTCCACGTCTGTCAGCCTAGTTTGCTCCCTGTTTAGTTGCTGGATCTCTTGCTACCACTGAGCTTCAAGTAAGGCTTCTGCCAGCTGCTGGATTTCCTGCTACCTCTGTGCTTCAAGTAAGGCCTCTGCTAGCTGCTGGATTTCCTGCTACCTCTGTGCTCCAAGTTTGCTCTCTGCTCTGTTGTTGGACTGCCTGCTACCCTGTGCTCCAGCAGTCCTGCATCCCAAGAACTGTCTCGCTCTGCACCTCTGGTCTGACAGCAGCCCAGCATCTCCAAGAACTCTCTCCAGTTTCTTCCAGTCAGCCTGCTTCTGCACCCATCATCTCCAGTCCGGTTAATAACTCTGGTCATCATCATCCAACTCATTACTTTCAATAAACAGCAAAAGAACAAGCTCTGTGTGTGCGTGCTCTGTCCGGGTTCACGAAGACAAATCATGACAGACACCTCTCTTATGTTTTTGATTTCATAATTATGCATTACGTTATCTCCCTCCATTATAGAAGATTCTAGTAGAATACATTATAGTTTGTGGCTGTAGTGTGGCAAAAGTTCAGAGGTGTGAATACTTATCCAAGGCACTTTGCTTTCTGCAAATTAGGCTGAAATATTTTTATGTGTTTTTACCAACATGTTAGATGGCTTGTTCCTTTTAATGGGGAAAACAAAAAAACCCTCTCTGGTACTTCAGTTTTTTCTATTTCCAGTGCTGGCACGTCTGCAGCTTTGATAGGGACAAGATTAGCAGCTGCACAGTGCTCCAGCTTGACTAAAGGATGTGACTCTGGCTCAAGCAAAAATAAGCCCCATTTACACAACCCCTGTTAAACCGATCCGTGCCGAGCTTGGATCAGTTAACCAAGCCGAGCTTGGTTCTGACGACCGTTTACACATCACGCTATCTCGGTTCCTTGGTTTCCTCGCCTCCTAGTGACGATCTGTGGTACTACTGCTCTCTGGGATTGAAGGAGGAAATCAAGCAAATAAAAATGGCGGCGCCCGTAACATTCAGGCAGCTAAGCTTGGTGATACGTCGTTGTTTGCGGAGAGTCAGGCGAAGACGGCAACTTTTGGTGAATTTACTTGACAGAGTCGGCTTTTGGGAAGTGGATAAGACAAACGAACATCTAATAAGGATTTACAGACGCAGGAAACAACAACAGACGCTGAGTTTCATCACACTGCTAAGCAGAATCATCACTGGAAATCGTGTGTCACGGTAGGGAAGCTAGTATTTTTATGAATGTCTGAAATGTCAGCTGGCTGTAAGGAGATGACGCGGTCTGCTCATGTGCTCTTTGTTATTAGAGAACCGGTCTACTGAAAAACCGGGCTGAGCCCACACATGGAACTGGTCTGCATTTAGCGCGGTCCGGTTGTGTCTGGCTCGGTTCAGTTCAGTTTGTGCTCCATTTACACTCGATAGTTATCTTGGTTACCGAGCTCGGACTGGTATCAGGACGGTTAAAAAGGGGTAGTGTAAACGGGGTAATACTTTACTAATGAAGGTAAAAACATGGTTACAAGTCCCTGAACTTGGCATCTGGACCACTGGACCATAGCCTTGAGAATTTGGATAGTGTGTTTTTTTGGCTGCTGAGTTCGACATCTAGGAAAAGTATATAGAAACCTTCATTTCACCCTCATGTTGGCTTTGTTTGAGACCCCTGTGCAGGCCTCAATACCGACACCAAAGAGATGTTTGGATAGTTTATTGATACAGCTGAATAAATGTTTTTTCAGGTTTCACTGGGGAAATCCATGGCACTGAGAAGGAATGGGGAATTATTATTATTATAAGGACTGTAATATTTTTTAAATATGATGGAAATAATGGGTGAGGCAGTTAGCTTACTGCTGGAGAGACGGTAGACTTCCAACAGAAGAAGTTAGGTATACACACAGAGGCTTAGCAGGTGGTGGTGCTTGATGTTAATGGTTTCCTTGTTCTTTCTTCCAAAGGGCGATGGAGCATCGGAGGGTGTAAAAGCAGGTAAGTAATGGTGGATTGTTGTTGAGGGGTTCTGACAGCATGAACCAGGGGAGCAGCCAGGGGAGGTGTGAGGAAATAAATGGAGGGTGTCTTAAGATGAGTTCTCCAACAAACTCTGTGAGGGAGAAAGCAGAGCACTGGAGTCCAGAGAAAGAGTGCCAACTAGAAGCTGCTTTCCAGAAAGGAGGACACCAACGTGGTAAGCACGGTAACACCAAGGAGGAGTGGTATAACTGATTACTAAGCATGGAGCAAAACAGTCTGGCATCTGCTTGACGAGCTCCAGCTGTGAGGACACACCTACCGGTCAAACCCTGCGATCAGAGGGTTTCATTTGTATGAACATTAAATATTTAATTTTATTTTATTGCTGTCTAGTTGAATGTAGGAACTCCAAAAACACTCATTAATAAATAACAAAGGCGACACCAGACACAAAACAAAAGAGAAACGATAAACAATAAAACATCCAATATGAGTGACCAGTGGGTCACAGTGCGTCATGGGAGGAGGCCAACGCAACCATAACTGGGATGGCGGCTTCCACCGGGAAATGGACCATGCACCGCCTGTCCTCTAAACCTCTAAACCAAACCACTCACCCTAACCTGAACTTAATTGATACCTTAGTGCTAACCCTGACCCCTAGACCAGCAAAAAAGTGAGGTCCTCACTGTACTAGTAAGATGAGCAAAGAAATTTTTTTACTCAGCTGTAAATACAAGAACACACACACACACACACACACACACATGCGCGCACGCGCACACACACACACACACATACACACCAACCTGCTCAGAGCCCTGTGGATTTCTTTATAATTGGAATTTAAAAATGTCACATCTATTTAAATGAAATTTAGTAGTCCTAGACCCAGCTGCTATGCCTTAGTAAATATATGCCTTATTTGCAAGAACTTAGATTAGACACAAGAAATGAAAGGAGTGAGACTGTTAATTTTGAAGTTGTCTTTGAGGATAGAGGAACATTCCCTGTGTATTCGCTCATTATTGTTCATTACTGTTTCCTCAACCTTGAGTCCAACCAACCAAGAATTTCCCCTTCTCCTGGTTTCCACTGATGAGCAAATGCGTTCAGCAACCCAGGTTGTTGCCTAGGAGGAAATTCATTTGGCGGTTCTGTGTGAATCCCCAAGGACATAATACAGGTGTGGAAAATACCTGCTTGGTTTTTTGGTTTCAACCATTGTCTGATACTTGACCAAGTTTGTATGCTTAAAACACATCTTCTCCCTTCTTCATGACCCTTTACCTACAGAAAGATTACTTCTTGCACCCATGTTTACATTCAACATGTGAAATTTCGATTTATGTTTAAAATAACCAAGCACTAAGCCTTCCATTAACTGGAAACTGCTGAATCACCAGCGCCATCGAGTGAAACAAGTTCACCAAATGATAGATTAAGGGGTTGCAGATCCAGTAAGAAGCTCCTGTTGCAAATTTCCACATTCATGAAATGTTCAGCTTTCCAGGAGGACACGCAAAGTGCATTCTAAAAAATATATTCTATAGACCTCTGTTACTGTCAGATAAGACAACAATGGATTTCATATGGCCACCAGGCCAAGAGGTGAATTTGGAGGCATCAAGGTAAAGTTTTCAAACCTAAGGATACTGTACCAATTGTTAAGCATGGTGGTCTGGTGCCAATGGCACTGTTGCATTGTGGGTTAGTATTCGCCAGAACATTGAATGACCCGTTCTTAGTACAAAACTATGCCTGCTTAGGTTTTTGTCTGTATGTTCTACAAATCAAATAAAAACAGAGTGTTTCAAAATGTTTATTAAAAAAATCACTGGTGAGAAACAGGAAACTGCCAGGAACACTGACAAGAACCACTTTTCGGGATCCAGGAGGAGGAAGTGGATCTGATCCGTGGTTCCTGGGGCTCCGTTTGAATCCACGGCGTGACAGTCAAAAGGACAACGTTGCGGGGGAGGGGAGGAGGGGGATGGCTTAGACTTGAGAGGGATCCGTAATGCAGTCGAATGTCGTACACAAATCAGGCCGACAAATCCAAGGACCAGGCAAGAGTCATAAGTTGAGGGGCATGTACTTGCTCTTGGTCCAGAAATCAGAAACTGATGAGGTGCCACACGAGGACAAGGCAAGGCAAAGAAATCCAAAAAACGTGAACAAGGTCAAAACAAGCACGGAAGGCAGGGGGGATGGGCTGTCTGGATGCATAAATGAATTCTACACATATCCAGTGTGCTTGCCGCATGACACATTTTACAATGGATACATTGAACGTGGTCAGTGTGAAGCTAAAGGACCAATGAGCTGCACAAAAGTTTTTATATAGCAGCAACAAATATAAAGGATGTCAATATCAATGTTAAAATTCTTTTTGTTTCAGAAATGAACTTATTTTTTCAATAAATTGAAATTGGGAACAAACCCTGGAAAGTCTAACTTTTTTCGTTTCTTTTTCAGATTTATTCCAGATTAGAAAAACAATAAAACTACAAAGTTTAGACTTTTTAAGACAGTAGGAATCCTGCTAGCTTCAACGCTGCATTACCAGGACTGTTTTGTGCTAATTAGCATCTGAAATTCCACAAGAAAATATTAAGTTAAAACAATGTCAGACTCAGTCTCGGTGGATCATTTATATGCACAATAACAACATTATCAAACGCAGAGCTGAGAAAGGATTTCCAACACCATTCCTTTTCTCAACGTTTTAAGGGGCACATCTGTTAGGCTTTGAATTAATTATCTTAGGACAGATTGAAGGACAGTGTGTCCCCACAATCCAGAGTGCGCTCAGAAAAAAAAAAAACGATCAACATTTTACCTTGGTAAGACTTTTTCTAGTTTACTTTTATGATGTAACCCTGCCCCACACTGAATTACCAGCTGTACAAAAAAGCAACCTTGAACACTGAGCATTTGCAATAAAAATAGTTAGTTTGCAGAGGAAAAAAAAATCACTGGGAATAAATATTCAGATCTCTCACGTTACTTCTTGAAGAAAGCTTCATTTGCATATGACCTTGCGGAGTGTATTTGTGTGTGAAAGAAAGGTGATTTTCAGTGCAGGCATCTAATGTGACATTATGATTAAGCTCTTGAAGACCCCCTGTTGTATGAAGGCGTAGCTGTTCACATTTGTGATGATACACTCATTTAGAAAGTACATGTCAGAGTGAATGATTGTCAGTTCAGGTCTTGGGTGCACTAAAAGGGTATTTATAGAAACATCATTTTGTTAATCTTTCCATAAAGGCATATTCCCCCCACCACGTCTGGTGGGAAAATACAAGAATTGAGATGGAGAGTGTAAAGTTAACTATTCTTCTATGTCAGGACTGGGTATGATACTTTAGACATCATGTCATTATCAGTTGTTTTTATACTTAATGGCACATGGTTTTGGCTTAATGTTTCTGACCTCAAAATCAGCCTTTAGTGATAGAAACACAGGCCCTGATGCAGGCAGCATGTTGATGATTCTTCTTTTGGTCATCCTGTAAAGCAAGGGTCACCAACATGATGCCTGCAGGCACCAAGTAGCCCCCGAGGACCACATGTGGCACCTGTTCTAAAAAGAAGCACAATCCACCAGTGAGCTGCATCTAAAAGTTTATTCTATTCTGTTACTCTTCTTGTTTAATCACACTTGCATTTATATAGATTTAAAAATGACAACATCTATAACAAAGCATGAACATGTATTTATTTTACATAAAGTTAAGGTAACTCTGACTCCTCTAGTTCAAAGGTCAGTACTGGTAGCCCTTCGAATGACACACCTATGAAGCAGCTCTCAGTTTCAAAAAGGTTGGTCACCCCTGCTGTAAATGCTCATTTGTGCAATGTTCCTCGCAGCTCAACATCAGGCTGAAGCAGAGGAGTGTACCACAGCAGTAGAAAACTTCCTGTGTGGTACCAGTGCCTAAGACCACACACCCAACAAACCTCAAAAGCTACAGACTGATAGCACTAACATTGGATCTGATGAAGGCCCTTGACAGGTTGGTCCTCGACCATCTTCGCCCCCCTGATGATGTCTTCACTGGATCCACTGCAGTTTTCCTACCAGCCTGACATAAGGGTGGATGATGCCATCATCTACTTGCTACACTGAGTTCTGGACCACCTGGAGAATCCTGGGAGAACCGTGAGGATGGCGTTCTTTGATTTCTCCAGTTCTTTCAACACCATCCACCCTTGACTCCCGTAGGACAAGCTGGAGTGGTCAGGAGTGAACCACCACCCGTTTCAGTGGATACTGGATTACCTCACTGATCGACCGCAGTATGTCTCTGATAGATTGATCTGCAGCACGGAAGCACCGCAGAGAACTGTGCTGGGGCTTTTTCTGTTCACCCTCTACACTGCAGACTTCTCCATCAGCTCACTGGGTTTCCACCTTTCAGAAGTTCTCTCATGACTCGGCCATAGTCGGCATCATCACAGATGAGGACCACTCAGAGTACAGACAGTGGATCCAGAGCTTTGTAAATTCTGGTGTCAACAGAACCACCTCATGTTAAATGTAGGGAAAACAAAGGAGCCAGTTGTGGACTTTTGCTGGTGCCCACCCACCTCACTGACACAGGTGAACATCCAGGGAACTGATGATGAGATAGTGGTCTCTTATAAGTACCTGGGTGTTTATCTGAACATGAAACTGGACTGGAGTCAGAGCAGACTCTACCTGCTGAGGAGACTGAGACTAAAGACCTTCTTTGACTCTGTGGTGGCATCAGCCATCTTCTATGGTGTGGTCAGTTGTTAACTCCACAGCAAGAATCTATTTTGTAGCTATTTACAAGTCATTTTAGAGAACCTAGCAAAGATGTGAAAGGGCTGCAGTTAGATGAGTGGCAGAAAAGTACCATTGGGCTGGATAGTCCGGATGGTGTGTTCAGGACCATCCTGAACACACCATGGTGGTGGTGGCAGCTGCATAATGTGGCGATGCTTTTCTTTAGCAAGGACAAGGAAGAATGACAGTTTTATTTCTTGGAATGGCCGAGTAAATATCTAGGCCTAAATCCATTTTTTTAAATCCCAGTACCGGAAGTAAAAGTTGCTGTTTTAGAAATAAGTAGTGAGTGATTCCAGGTGGAAGCCATATTTGTGTGAAACCATACCACTGGCAGCCTGATCCTTCAAAGATCTGTTTGTTTAAGAAATGAATCCATGGAACCATTTGGTACTTGGCAAAAGCAAAAGGTAAACTTTTTACAAAACAAACAAACAAACAAAAAAAAACCCTACAGAAAGTCAATCAACTGCAGTGGAGAATTCTCGCTGACTCTAGCAGCTGAGGATCCGGTAATAGACACCGTGTACTGCATTTCTCGTTCCAATGTGGATAAAACTGATCAGGGGAAGAAAAAGCGGCTACCACTTAGTGCCCTCACTGTAAGGAAAAGGGAACACTGATCGATAAGTGCTCTGTGTGGTTCAATAAGTGCATTGATCATCGCACAAACAGCCACAGCAGGAATAATGGTGCTGCTGCATGGTCAATACTTCTCAAGCAGAACTAATGTAAGTCTGCTTACAGATTTGTTTTCACTTGGCCTTTTACACAGCGTTAGTCAATTAACATCTGAAATATATGGACACACAACGAGTGCCTATGAAGACACACAACATGAGCATTTAGTTCAAATTAAAACATGGGAGGCCTGAACATACTTGGCGTTGGCCAGAATTTCTACAAAACAATTTACCATCAAGAACTCATGCTGTGATGATGAACTGGAAAACTTC
This sequence comes from Fundulus diaphanus, assembly GCA_037039145.1. Lineage (NCBI taxonomy): Eukaryota > Metazoa > Chordata > Actinopteri > Cyprinodontiformes > Fundulidae > Fundulus > Fundulus diaphanus. The sequence continues at coordinate 32,959,185 of CM073137.1, forward strand.
AGGTACTGTTACACTGTTATTCTGGTCAGTAAATTTGATTCCATCAACCTAGATTGCATTGCGTCTAGTATGATTAAGTATTCACACCTCTTAGACAGTTTTACATTTTATCATATAAAAACTACAAGCTTGAAACTGGTATTGGGATTTAAGGGGTAGACCAAGACACATGACTGTTAAGCTCACTCATGGTTTCAATGGTTAACCCAGGCACAAATCTAAAAATTGTGACATGCACTAGTATTCACCCTCCTAAGTCAATACTTTATCAAACCACCTTTCATAGCAGGTCTTTTGTGGGTTTGTCTTTACCAGCTTTGTACAACTAGGGACTAAAAGGGTTTACCATTCTGCTTTGGAAATTAGCTCAAGCTCAGTCAGAATAAGTCTAGTCCCTATCTAATGAGCATGCTGTGATCTAAACGATTCCACTGGAGCCCCGGCTTTTGTTAAACGTTGTTATTCTGCTAAAAGGGTAACTTCCGACCCAGTCTTGAGCCTTTTGAATTCTCCATGATGGCCCTGTGTGTGTCAGATTTCCACCACACGTGGCATTTTGGTTTCATTTGATGAAAGTACCTTTTTCCACATGTTTACAGTGTCCCCTACATGGCTTGTGGTTGTGTCAAAATGGATTTCTTTGTATCCTTTTGCTATGTGCACCACAAAATACACAATAATTGTGATTTAACTCAACCAATAATCACAGGTTTTATCACAATGATTTTGGAGTAAAGGGCGCTGAACATAACTGCACGCCACAGTTTTCTGATTTTTAAGATAAGATAAGATAGTCTTTATTGATCTCACAATGGAGAAATTCACTCGTCACATCGGCTCATACAAGAAGGTGCAGAGTAGGGAAGGTGCATTCAGTTATATACAGTGAATCTTCATATCTACAATGGATCAAAAGAATACCAAAAACAAAAAATACAAAAAAGGAAATAGGAATGTAAATGTCTCATTTACATTCTTAGTGGTCTATATATATATATATATATATATATATATATATACATATCTATATACTTAAATATATACATATATCTATGCGCCTACTTACATACGCACCTACGCGTATGTAAGTGCATATACATTGTATACATTTGTACATACATACATACATGTGTACTGACTTATGTTCAAGTGTTGATAGCAGCAGAAGTCACTACATCAGGATTATTGCACGGGTTGTAGGACAGTGTATTAAATAGATTATTGCACCTTAGTTATTGCACATTAAATATTACAGTTATGATCACAGTTGCAGTTACAGTGCAGCATTGTAAAATCTGATGGCAGCAGGAATAAATGACCTGCGGTAGCGCTCCTTTTTACAGACAGGATGTCTAAGTCTGTCACTAAAGGAGCTGCTCAGCTCCTCTACAGTCTGGTGCAGGGGGTGGAAGGTGTTGTCCATGATGGATGTGAACTTGGACAACACCCTCCTCTCAGCTACTTCCTCCACAGAGTCCAGAGTGCAGCCCAGGACAGAAGTGGCCTTCCTCACCAGCTTATTCAGCCTCTTTTATGTGTAAAAGACTTGTTTAAACCAGTAATCACCCGGTTCTTCACCCGTTTTGACTCCCCCCACACTGGCCCCCTCCCTGCCGTCAACCCTCCACACGTTGGCATATAAGCACCTGGCATATAGCATAATATTAGCAAAAAATCCACATGGTAACTGTGCTTAAAACAGAGTTTGAATTGCAAGGCATTGTACAATTCGGTACAAGTTCTGATTTGTATTGATGAGTTTGATACCTTTCGACTTACACAGATAAGGCACAAAGGCTTGCTCCCTGCTGAATCACAGTTTACAGGGTGATGGGTTTCTTTTTAATCAAAGCACATTTCCAAAGACAATGCCTGCCTTGCTAAACTGGCTTTGATGAGTCATTCATTCCTTACAGAAAGATTCCAGATGGTTTTACGCTGAAAAAAACATAGTCACCCATTGTGCCTTTTACCAATCTGGACCAGTCATTTCTGCTAATATGGGAGAAAATCCAAAGGCGAGGAATTGGTTTGTTCCAATGAATTCTGGTGATACTTAACGGCTGGGTCATCCAACAGCTGTTCGAGGTGAAATATCTTGGATGCAGTCCACTCCCCAAATGACAAAACTCTATTTTAATTCTCCACGCAGTATGGTGCATTGACACCTGGACTGAGCACATGGTTAAAATTGGGGCCACTGTAGGGGACCTTGACAAACTACTAGCTTTGACTGACTTTATCAGGCTGCCCAGGGAGTACACACACACACACACACACACACACACACACACACACACACACACACACACACACACACACACACACACACACACACACACACACACAAGCATTTGAGGGAACGTTGGTTTGCATGTTTTTGGGTCATTTCAGATTTTATATTGTTCAATATTTGCTTAATTCCATATTGGCCTTATATGTCTCCATGTGGATATGATTACCACAATACATTTAAAAAATCCCAGCCTGAAATGTAGCCATTTAAATGTGGTTAAATTCAGGCACTTCAGACAATGACGTCACAATCCATTAGTTTTGTTTTGATTTTCCTCTGTGTCTTCACTTTGATCATTTTCTTACGTACTGGCTTATTTTAGTTCTCTTCTGTTTTTATTTTTAGTAGTGCCTTGCCATGAAGTTCCTTTTCTTAGGCTCTTGGTTGTTTAGTGTATTACTTTAGTTTATTGTTTTGTGTTTTACTAGTGATCCTTTTACATTTAGATTATTTCCCATCATCCCTCTCTTTGACATTTTCCATAGGGCTTTGTGTTCAGCTCCAATTCACTCTTGTCTTTTCTCTCTTTCTTTGCTTTGCTCTCAGCTGCTCTACATCTCCCCCTGATTGCTTTGCCTTCTCTAACCCTTCAGCTGAAAGTCATTTCCTCTGATTAGTTCTTCTGTTTGACTGGCACTTTCTCCACCCCTGCCTCAGTATATATTCTTAGCGGTCTCTGTTCCTCTCCACTGGAGCCTTCTGTAATCATGCCCCTTGTCTTCTTATGTTGCAGTTTGTTGTATTCTTGTTGTGCCAGTCAGTTCTGTATTTTACTTTTCTTCGTTAAATCATTTCTAATCATCCTGCTGCTCCTGAGTGCCTGTCTGCATTTTGGTCCAACCCAAACCTTATAATTCATGACACAGTAGGTCTGTAGAGGATTTCTAATAATCACATTTAATGCTTTTACATTAAATGTGATTATGGGCTGATTTGATTTGGCATGTGCGAGTCAATATGGGGGCTGCACATTGGGGCAGTGGGTAGGGCTGTTGCCATGCAGCAAGGTCCTGGGTTCAAGTCCTACCCTTGCCTGGGTCATGGTTTTTTCCATGTTCTCCCTGTGCATGCGTGGGTTCTCTCCGGGTACTCCGGCTTCCTCCCACAACCTTATTACGCTGACCCTGTTAGTCCCGCCTTTGAAATTGATACACAATGACTTATACACAATGTATATGGCACAAGTCAGTCTGGCTGGCCAGGCTTCTGTTATCTACTCCACAAGCATGGTGGTGAAGTTTGAGGACAACACCTCAGTGGTGTGTCTCATATACAACAACGATGAGACCCAGTATAGAGAGGAGGGCCACAATCTGATGCAGTGATGCTCCAGGAACAACCTCATCCAGCAAGACTAAGGAGGTCATATAGGACTACTGTAATGATCACAGCTTTGGCTATGATTATTTTCCCTGTTGGCTGTCTCAGCCTTCCGTATGGTAGCTGCTCTGTCCCCTGATTGCTGGCACCTGTGGTTGGCACTGTTTAAGCCTGCCTTCCTCAGAATGCTGGGGCCAGATTCTCGAAAACCTTGTGTGAGTAGACTTTCCAGCATTTCCTAGCCTGCCTGCCAGTGTTAGACTTATGAGTGTTTTTCTGGATTCCTGCCTATCGCCTTGCCGGTTTCTCCATTGGTTCTCAGTTTCTGGACAACGACCCGTGCCTGCCTTTCCACTCTGCCTCTCTGTTCAGCCCTCTCTGTACCTCTGCCTGTTCGAACTTGGATTTTAGATCTTGGAAACGGACTCGGACCGGACCTGTTGGATTTCTCCTGTTGTGCCTCCGCCTTCCCTCGATCCTCCGTGCATGACTCTGGACTGCCTCTGTGTTTCCTCACATTGCCTGCCCCCTTCAGGAGAAAGGCCTCTGCTTTGGATTCAACGCCCTTTTACAGATTCAGTTAAGGTTAGTGGCATTTAATTGTAATTTCCCCTTGCAAGCTCACAGGCACTAACTTGCCTCTCTCCCTTGCAGTGCGACCAGTCCCGTTCCCTGAGACTTTTCTTTTCGGCTACACCGTTACTTTTAATAAAGTATTTAAAACTAACTCTTGGTGTTGTGTGAATTACCAGGTCCGGCTCCTAAGGTTCATTACAACTATAGAAGGATCCAGGAAGGCTGAACACGCTCCTCTTTGCTTAGAGGGGGACGTGGTGAAGCGAGTGGACAGCATAAAATTCCTGGGCATTCACATTTCCTCTGAACTCTCCTGGACTGTGAACACCTCCCATCTGGTGAAGCAAGCTGAACAACAGCTGTTCTTTCTAATAAAACTGAATTCAGAAAACTGAATTTCTACTCAGCTGCTCAAAAAACGTTTATAGAACCACAATTGAAAGGATCTTGTGTCTCAGCGTGACAATGTGGTATGGGAGCTTCACGGCACAGGAGAGGAAGGATTTAGCATGGGTGGTGAAGACAGCACAGAGAATTGTGGGAGGCCATCTACAAGATCTGGACACAGTTTGTGCTCCATGAGTCCAGAAAAGGGCCAGAAATTTTGCTACAGACCACACCCACCCGGGCAAAGCACTGTTTGTCCCACTTGCATCAGGAAAGTGATTCAGGAACATCAAATCAAAAACAAATGTACTTAAAAACTGTTTAATTCCCAAGGCTTTGAAGGCAGCCGTCCCTCGCTGAAAATCAAACAAAGTTAAATTGAGCTCTGACTCTTCTAGTTCATAAGTCAGTACAGGTGGTCCTTCATAGGACACAGTACCAATCAAGTAGCTCTGAACTTCTAAAAAATTGGTGATCGCCGGTCTAGCACATGCTAATGTATATTTGCACACATTTAGCACCTTCATGAGGGTTTATTAGCACATCCATTCATTCATGCAAATTGCAGAGTTTTTACAATGTTCTGTAAATCGACTACTGTTTTACTTCTTTTACTCAAACATTTCACTTTTATCCAATGCTAAGGACTGTTTGCACAGTTTTTAGCTTCACAGGGAGTGTTTGTCTGGTGTATTTATGCAAATTGCAATTTTGTACATCGCCAGCTATGTTTACGTACACAAAATTTCATGATCGGATTGAAATGTATTCAGATCAAAAAAACTAAAAATAATTGGAATGTTTGTATGGGCACACAATCAATTAATCTGATCATAATGTGCGCGTATAAGCACCTGGCTTTATTCAGAATAGAACCACTGCGCAGTTATCAAATTTTCCTAAAAAAAACAAACACAGAGGAAGAACTTTCATCTTTGCTGAACAACAAAAAATAGCAAAGAAAGCAGTATTGTACGCATTTGTTTGTCTTCCGAGCGCCCAGTCTGGATTTGCACGAGGTTCTAACTGTTGAAGCGTTTGTGAATAAATAACAATGTTGAGCTCTCATAACAGCAAGGATGTATCGGGAATTATTTATACTATTAATTAATTAATACTATTTGCACACTTTTTAGCTTCTCAGAGACTGTTGTTGGTACATTCATGCAAATTGTACTGTGAATCGACTGTTTTTTTTATTCTTTTTCTAACTTGAAGATTTCATTTTTATCTGAGTATGCCCTATTACCTATTAATAATTGCACAGTATGTTTCCCCTTCTGATAAGTCTCTCTTTCTTCTGCTGTATTGCTGAACTTTAAATTTAGCTTTTTTCCGTATTATATTTTGCATTTTTGAGGGTCTACTCTAGAAATGCTCAGGCTTCGTTTTCCCATAGGTGATTTTGATTTGCGTCTGTGTATTATGTGTGCATTCTGAGCCGGTGTCTGATCAAAATTTTGTTACGATTACATAATGGCAATAAAGACTCTTGATTTATGATCCCGGGGAAGACAGTTGTCCAGTAGACAGTCACTGGCAATCTCCACACGGCAGGTGAACCAGTGCCACAAAAGAAATTTGCTGATGAAACTGGCTGTTCACAGAGGCTGTATTTAAGTACATTAATGGGAAGTTGAGAGGAAGAAAAAGTGGGAAAGAAGTAGAAACTCCGGCAACAGGGATTTTATATACTGTATATATGTATATAAACTCCTCTATTGTCCCACAATGGGGAAATTCGGGCATGACAGAGGCAAAAAACAGTTACACATTAAATCAGTAATGAAAAAACAGCTAATTTAATCTAAAATTAGTTCTAAAGCAGCAGAGAATGAAGATTAATGAAGAGGATGACTGCAACCATGAAATGATTGTGCAACAACAAATAGGGGAAATTTACATGACGTAGACGGTGGATGAACTCAGTGTGTCAAGTCTCCTCGTGCTGTCCTCTGCTGACGAGCTTTATGGAGATAATGATTTAATTTTCCATTAGGACTTAGAACTGCCCCACAATTTCAGAAGTACCAATACCAGGTTTAATTACCACAATATCAAGGTGCTTCATTAGCTGACAGACTCAACTGACTTTCCTCTTGTGAAGAGGAAGATGAGAGATGACAGAACCAACAATGCAGCTGTACTGAAAGCGACTATAAAAGCAACTTGGGCTGCTCCGACACCTTAGTAAACTTCTGGAAAATCAGGTCAGTTTAGTAGTAGAGGGGATTGTTAATCAGTGTCGGCTGTGCTGGTGTTAATGAAATTAACAACAGGGGCACTCAAGGGACAACAATGAGACGACCCCGTAGACATTTTTTCCCTCCTCCTTTTCTTGACTGCTTTTCAGTAGTTTTGCATTTGACCAGGGTCAGTGTCACTCAGTGGCAGACAGATACCCCGTTTACGCTACCCTTTTTTTAACCGTGCCGAGACCAGTCCGAGCTCAGTAACTGAGATAACTTTCGAGTGTAAATGGATCACAAACTGAACTGCACCGTGCCAGACACAACCGGACCGCGCTAAATCTAGACCAGTTCGATGGGTGGGCTCGGCCCGGTTTTTTCCCTGGCTCGGTTCTCAGATAACAAAGAGCGCATGAGCAGACCGCGTCATCTCCTTACAGTCAGCTGACTAATTTTGCGGTTTCAGACATTCATAAAAATACTAGCTTCCCTACCGTGCCACATGGTTTCCAGTGATGATTCTGCTTAGCAGTGTGATAAACCTCAGCGTCTGTCGTTGTTTCCTGCGTCTGTAAATCCTTATTAGACGTTCGTTTGTCTTATCCACTTCCCAAAAGCTGACTCCGTCAAGTAAATTCACCAAAGGTTGCCTTCTTTGCCTGACTCTCTGCAAACAACAAAATATAACCAAGCATAACTGCCTGAATGTTACGGGCGCCGCCGTTTTGATTTGCTTGGTCCCGCCTTCAATCCCAGAGAGCGGTAGTACCGCAAATCGTCACTAGGAGGCGAGGAACCAAGGAACCGAGATAGCGTGATGTGTAAACGGTCACCAGAACCAAGGTCGGCTTGGTTAACTGATCCAAGCTCGGACCGAGCTCGGCATGGATCGGTTTAACAAGAGTACTGTAAATGGGGCTTTAGCCATTAGGGGGCCCCAGGCAAACTTTGTGAAGCGGCCCTCCTTCATGACTGCCCTGCATATGAAAGGTTCTGTAGGGCTTCATGCGGCAATACTGAGAACAGAGACAGTAGTAGTAAAGTAAAGTAAAGTGCCTTGAGATGACATGTTTCATGATTTGGCGCTATATAAATAAAATTGAATTGAATTGAATTGAATAGTAACATTTCCAACTTTCCCATCATGCCTGCCTTAAAACATGTTGCTCCATCCTGATAATTATCAAAATTTCCTTGGATGTTATGACTCCACTTTTCATTCATGGCAGAGCTTTCAGCAGATTTGTATTGAAGCGTAGGAAGCTGCTCCAGATACTGATTTATATTAGGATCAGTGGCGTCTTTGTCATGATAAGTTAAGTGAGGCACAAAAACTTAACTTTTGTGATGCATACAACCTGACTTTGATCAATGGTAAATTAAACTGATAAATTAGCATAAACCAACACACTAGAAAATCCATTTTATATAAGCTAAATGTAATTTCATTTTTATACATAAAATTATAAACAAAGGCTCAATCATATTGTTCGTTTATTGAACAGAAAAGATTCACATCAATCCTTCAATGAGCTAGGAAGGACAACCAACACTAGATTAATATTTGCTTTTAGTTTCCATTTTCCTATCTTTTATTTTGTTTAAATTCTCCTACATTTTATTCCCACTGTTTTTTACTTGCTTTTAGTCTGTTTTTATTTTCCAATGTTTTAATCATATAAAGCACTTTGCACTGTCCTTGTATTGAAATGTGCTATATACATAAATTTGCCTTGCCCAGATTCTCGCACACAATCCAGCAGAACATAAATGTAATGTGTGCAATTCAAGTATTTTGATTGGACAAGTCGAGCTTGGAGCCACATCATTTGTGCCCCACAGACACAAACGAGTTGGCCATTATTTAAACAAACGTTGGTGGGCCGGCCCCAAAATCAAAACCCCTCAGAAGGATTTAGCCTACTAAGCTTGTCAGCATTCTGGCAGACTTAGATATATAGACAAAAATGTTTCTAACAGAATTTTATTGGTAAGGGAATCAGTCTATTTTTACAATATTGCTCTATAATGAACGATCATGTTCCGCTGATTATTGCAAACATAGAGCTCCACGGAGACATCTGGTGGGGCCTGGCCCCAAATTCAGGGACGCCACAGATTAGGATGCTTCACTATTGGCACCACAAAGGACAAAGGATTTTCCAGAAGCTGACATACTTGCAAACACAGCTCTGCCAACACATTTTATATAGAATTGAAATCCATGCTTGACAAAATAGTTGACTTGGTTGGCCTAAACATACTTTTTAACATATTTAGGGGTATGCTTAGGTTCAGTCTTCCATTGCTTGTGCCCAAGCTTCAAAGGTGCATAGCCACATTGTTTGACTTTTTTTATATACGTCAGCAGCTCACTATGGTTGCATACAAATGTTTTTATGGAAGATTATCACGTCCTTTTGGCGTATTAGTTATTATTTTGGCGTTTTACTATTTCTGCATGGAGTTTGCATGTTCTCCCAAGCATGCGTGGGTTCTCTCCGGGTACTCCGGCTTCCTCCCACAGTCCAAAAACATGACTGTTAGGTTAATTGGCTTCTCTAAATTGTCCTTAGGTGTGCGTGAATGGTTGTTTGTCCTGTCTGTCTCTGTGTTGCCCTGCGACAGACCGGCGACCTGTCCACGGTGTACCCCGCCTCTCACCCAGTGAACGCTGGAAATAGGCACCAGCAGACCCCATGAGGGATTAAGAGGGTCAGAAAATGGATGGATAGAATCAGAATCAGACATTCTGATTCTATCCAACCATTTTCTGATATATAATAATATATAATATAGTTTATATTATTTAAATCTGTGTCAAACATTTAAAAATCTGCCTGAAGGAGTACTGTATATTGATTCTACCCTCTAAAATAACCAATAATTAACCAGTAATCACACTAATACAGTTTAAAGATTATTTGAGTAAAGAAACAAGAAACACAAACAAATCTTCAGAGGAACGCTGGAATGACCACTCTCATTTTCAGCTGATTAAATATTTCACATTTTCAAGGTTTTCATGGATAGTTTGGATCCTCTAAACACTAGTCTCAACTCTATGGAAAATTTTGGATAGCAGCAGGATGAGGAATTCAACAAACCTTTGAAGTCTGGAAGGTCTTTATGCCAGAAAACAGCTTAATCACCAGACTGGAAGAGGAGTACCTCCAGCTGGCCAGGATGCTGTTCACTTTCTTGGAACAAACTTAGATTTTTGCTCCAGCTTCTGTCGGCTCTCCCTCTCTCTCAGCTGGAAAGGTTGTTAGCTTGGGCTCATGTGGCTGCCCAGAGAGGTCAATCTGAGAATGGCATGCCTTTGTTATTTATTTGCAGTTTCTTTGTTTGAAATCTGAAAACGGAATCATGAGCAATTTATCTAGCTGGAAAGTTAAAGAATATCACAATGAGTAAAAAAAATGCAAATCGAACCAGGCTCGGCTTTTCGTATTGGCACGACTTCTTGGTTATGTGCATAGGCTGGTCAATCTATTGTCTATGCTCTGACTCAGCACTAAGAGCACACAGGAGTCAGATGAATAATTTGCCACATGTTTTCGGGACAAGTTATCGTATCAAGGACAGAAGAAAGCTGTTCCTTTAAACGCTTGCGCTTTGCATTTGGAAAAAAAAACTTAAAAGCACATTCTGGAAGAGAAGCTCATTAGTTCAATGTAATATGATATAATAAAGGCCTTTTCATTTTTCTTGGACAGAGTTTATGTGCATGTATTGTGTGCAACTGTCTGTCATGATTCTGGCGTGTGAAGCTCTTGCCATATAGAGGATCTTCGCTGATGGTGTGGCGGCTAACTACAGCCTCACACACCTGGTCTGAAATTTCTTCATCAGATTTATGTTGCTGCTTGAAGACCCGTCTTTGTCTGGTGTGCAGCCTTCGTGGTAGAGTCAAGCCAGCTCGTATCTCTCCGAGAGCTTTCCTGAAATAAACTTTTTTGGTTATCAACTTGCCCTGCCCGACCTCATGTCCTGTGCCTTCTGTGCCCCCTAGGTTGAATCTCTCCAGGTGGTTTCTATAACACGCCAAGCCACATCTACAAACCCTTCCTTGACAAGATCTCTCCATCATTTCCTGCAGCTCCAGCGTCCTCAACCGTCTCATGCCTGCCTGTTCTTCACCCCTCCTTGTTCATGTCACAAACCTCCATCTGCCTCTCTCACACTGGAATCTGCTGAAGCGCTTCACAGAAATCCCCCTGTTTCATCCATTTCCTTTTTCCCTGGTTGTAATAAATTCTTGTTTTAAGTTAGGTCTGAGTCTGATTCATCATGTGGGCCAGGACATTACCATGAACCACGACAATCTATGTATGTGTTTAAGTATATGCAAGGTCAGTCAGCATTTCTTTACGCTGCACTAGACTGATGCTACCCCCACGTTGTCAAGCTTTCCAAAATACTTGAGTGGGATTTGCCTCACAATACTATGAAGGCTGTGATTATCCCTGTTGCTTGTGTACTTTTTCTACAGCACTGTTTCCTTCCACTCAACTTTCCATTAAGGGGCTTGGATACAGGATTGTAATGACTGTCTCAAGTCAACACAAATCAATATTTATGGTCGTTATGCAGCCATAGTGAAATTGTGGTGAGATGTGAACTCTGAATGCACACATAATTAACCAACATAACAAATCAAAAACACCATAAGAAACAAAGAATGAGTGTTCCAAGAGAAGACCCTGAGAAATGCAAAAACACAATAGGAAGAAAAAGCTAAATTTAAGGTTAATACAACAATATCTCTGTGTTAAAATTACTTTTCTCTAATTACCCACATGCATTATTCAAATTTTCTTAGAGCTTGAATTTTGGGTTTTTGTTAGCTGTAAGCCCTAAATAATGAAAGTTAATAAAATAACTGCCCAAAATGTATATATTGCTCCACCTATTGTAAATCTGCAGGATAGCTGAGTTACTGAAATATTACTGAATTTTTTTTTTTATTACATTCAAATTTATTGTGTATAACCTTCAGCCCTTAGGCATTGTCCCTTTGTGGTGTCGCTGGGCAAGCCTGTGTCCTTGATATGGTGCAACAAGGTTCAAATCCCACTTGTGTCGGGAAGGGCATGAAGCATAAAAACTTTGCCCAGTCTGCGTGCAAGATGTAATGACATGCTGTGAAGGTCCCTGAGCGAGGAAGCCGCTGAGAAGACTCTCACATACAACCTTCAGGCCTTTAAATGGCACGAACAGTTTTAAATATTTGATTTCGTTTCACAGGCAATGCTTCTCACTGAAAACAGTCGCTACCATGTTGAGAAGGGAGAAAGCTGAATTAGTCTGGGTGGCCTTGCTGGGGCTTGTGTCCATCGCACTGCATATCATTTTATCTACTTTGCCAGGGTTTATTTTCTAATAACACCTGGAGGTACCTACATTTTTAACACACTATTAATGGGTTTAAACAAACTAGTACCTCTGCAGGCTATTATATATTCAAGGAGACAATTTTCTTTTAACTTGAAACCTTGTAAAGTGGGTTTAAACATGGTATTAATTAAAGGCAACAAAAGAGCTTGACTGGTTTTTCTAAAACACATTTTAGAAATTACAGGTAATTACTGGGATTTATCAAAAACATTTTCTAAATGTTCCCCCTTTTATTACAGTAAAGATAATTAAGAAAATACTATAACAAACAAGGTAAATATAATAGAGACCATCGAAGAAAGACTCATTTCTGTTGTGTTTCTGCTTTTGTGCTCTAATTTTCTTTACTTACTTTATCTAATTCGTAGACAATTTACATTGGGTAGATATTCTGATATTAAAAAAATTGAATAAAAGAAAACAACCTTTGTTTTTACAGATAAAATAGTATTACCTAAAACATATTTGCTCTTATTTTGATTTTCCCACATGGACCTGAGCAAACATATTTCAAAAAGGATGTTCAAGGACTCAAATGATAATTCCTTTTGCCGTTCTGCTCTTTATAGAGTAACGCAAGTCTCACAATCGCATATTAGCTGGTTAATGGTCGACAACTGCTGGTCTTCAGATTGAGGTTTTGATTTGATGACCCCAAATCAAAATCTGCACAACATGAACTGGCCTATTCAGATTGACCCCCACGTAGCAGGTCTGCGTGACACTCGGGAAGGGAGTGTCCTAAAATGATGTGACCAGTTTAGTGTGGTGAGCTAAAGTGAGCGAGCTAACCTCCCTACGATATACGATATACTGGCGAAGCTCAGCCGAGGTGGTTGGCAAGGCATGTTTCTGTATCTGTGGTTGCCAGAGGAGCTGCCAGACTTTTTCCTGGTAGCCTGGAGCACTACGTGGTTTCTGCGGCGGAGTATCTTCCAGGGCAGTCAACAAAAGTAGCAAGATCTACTACAGACCATATTTGATGATTTGCAAAAATGAGGACACTTGACCCAGTCGTGAAAAACTCTGATGATACTCTTTATACTTAAAGAAGACTAATCATTTCATCATATTTAAAGTACGCATTGTCTGTGTGGTTAGAAAAGTAGTTAAATAGCAAACTTCAAATAAGTCAGCAATGACTTCAAAATGACTTTAGGATAGAAACAATGACTCTTCTGTATTCGATAATTACCAGTAACAATAATAGCTCAATTTTTAAGTCATATTGGACAAATGAATGAACAAAAAAACTTAAAACACAATAAAAAAAAATTTGTTTTCTGAGAGAAGAAATATTTTATTTTCTTTGTAATAATAAAAATAAATAGAAAGCAGTCTCACAAAGACACTTATTTAACAAAGAGTTAGTTTTCTTTTTCATCCTAATTTTTTTCTTCATGATCCTTGTCTTCTCATCCATATTTTGCTGTAGAGCTGATCTTCCTTTGCACACTTGTTTTCAGCATTATGAATACTTTGTTGTTGTTTTTATGCCTAAATATACACACATGTTTTGCACATTTTTAAGATCACCCTGCTCAGTTGCATACTTCTATAGTTTCTTGACCATGCTATGTTGAGCAGCTATAACTGTACAGTATGTTTTTTTTCTTATGTTGCAAATCCTTATTTTTTGTTTATATGTTTCTTGTCCTTGCTTTCATTGATGTTTCACTTTGCTGCTTTGACACATGAATTTTTTCACTGAGGGACAATAAGCAATATTTTTATACTTATCAGTTATTGGTTGCTTAAAAATAGGCAAGAACATCTCAGAAACAAGCGCCTTTGAAATTACATATTACAAACAGAATCCCCCTCAGTGACCCAACAGACATCTGGTTCCTCCCTTTGGACCATTGGTTGCGTTGTGTGCAGAAAGTGCAAAGACAAACTGTGCAATCTTCTTTGGTTTTGACTAACATGGCATGCGGTGACCACCTTCCCCTCATCTGTGGCAGAAATAACCTTATTTGTGGTGGGTCATTTTCCAGCTCCACTTTGTTGGCCTGTTTCTCCTCTTTTTGTAGTGTGTAAAGCCGGCTTCACTCAGGCCTTTTGTTTCTGCTCCATCACCATCGCAAAATATGCCATGCAGTAATGCACAGTGGATGCATGTAGGATCTGTTCATGTATCCATTCAGCCTCCCCTCATATTTTGGAATGTTCTGGATCTGCTTTTTTTTTGTTGTTGTTTTTTTGCTCAAAATGTATGCCTTTTGCTCCGAAATCCATCTAAAACAAACTTGATCTGACAGTAGACGGAGGAGGGCTGTCCGGTGTGCAGCAGTACCACAGAGCCGGTGGGAATTATCCCATTGACTAGAGAGGCTTCTATTTGCGATGGAGAGTAAAAAACACACGGATGATGGAGTCGGTGTGGTTGGGGGGTAAGGGGACTGTGTGAAAGTGACATAACAGTTGATTAGCCCTTGGCCTGATGATGTAAACCTCTGAATGTAAAATACAAATCTTCTCCATATTTGAGTTTTCCAAAACCACACTCAATCACGTACACATACTCATCAGCACTTACTTCTGCTCCATTTTAACATATAGCCCGACTCCTCGAGACGCTCCACTATTCTTTTATCTTTTTCTTTGTCAGAACAGTCATATTCTATAACCATCAGATGAGCTTGCTCAAACCAGTATTAAAGATTGTCTTCTGCACATGTGACGAAAGGCAGTGTTCTGAGAAGGGCTCATTGTTTTTCTCAACAGGTCTCCAACAGCTCGAATGATTGATTCAGGTGGATTCACCTGCAACTGACCCCCAGACTGTAACGCAGACATTCTCGTCTGATTTGCCCGGTTCTTTCATTAGTTTGTGAAGCTTGAAAAATAAGTCTTCTACTTACAGACTTATTTATGAGAAGAGCCTTCCACTGTGACTCTTCATTCACTGGTTTCAGGTAGGTTGGAATGTGGGCTCCATCTATGTCCCAGTGGCACTCACAAAGGACTAAATGAAGGTCTGCTTCTGGGTCAAGCTGAGTGTCTCTCAGTCTTACTCTCCAAATGGCTTCTGTTTCTCTGCAGTCTCTTCACTGGCCCCTACTTCAACTCTAGTAGGAACGTCACACAGCATAAGAAAAATCCTGCGTCATACCCTGAATGTCTGCATAAGTTCAGTAAACACTTCTTTTACAAGCATAATAAATTTAATTGGGACTCCTATTAAATGAATAAAAAAATTAAATTTCGGAAAGAAATGTTAGGCTTTCGAAAACTATGCTATGAAATGTCGTTTAATGCACTCAATACTTAGTTGGGGCTCCTTTTTTGCATGAATTATTGCATCAATGCAGTGTGGCATGGATGTTATCACCCTGTTCTTCTGCTGAGATGTAATAATCTGCATTATTAGGTCTTGTGTCTCTCATTTTCCTCTTGACAATACTCCACATTCTCTTTGAAGTTTGGGTCAGGCCAGTTTGAAGGCTATCAAGCACAGTAATGCTATGGTCACAGAACCCGTTTTTGGTACCTTTTGGTAGTGTGGGCAAAGTTCTGCTGGAAAATCAAATCAGTTGTGGGTGACTGTGGCTCAGCAGATAGAGTAGCTGTCTTGCATTGACATTGTCAAATGTCGATGTGTTCTTGGTTAAGGCACTTAATTCCAAGTTGCCTACTAATCTGTACATTGACGCATGAATGTGTGTGGGTCAGTGACTGTAGTGTAAAGTGGCATTAAGTCACATCAGTTTGCTTACAGGTCCAACAGGTTCACTGATAATGCTATTGCTATAGCTCCCCATGTCACTCTCAACCAACTGGATAAACCAAACATGTATGGCAGGATATTGTTTGTAGACTTCATCTTGGCATTTAATTCCAACAACCTGAGCTGTGGATTAAAAACATTTCTCACAGACCACGTAAAGTCAGGATGGACACCTCTACATCATTCACCATTGTTCTCAACCCTGGTGTGCCTCGGGTTGTTTCCTTACTCCAATTCTGTTCACACTATAAACTCACAGCTCTGAGACTATATATATAAATTTAATGATGACACAACTATTGTGGGACCAATTAGCAATCATAACGAGACCACATAGAGGGAGGAGGTCCAGGCACTGGTTCCTTGGTGCAATGACAACCACCTCAATCTCAACAAGAAGAAGAGCAAAGAAATCTAATTTGTGGAAATTAAGGTCCACACTGCACACACAGAACTGGAGATAAACAGAGCGGAGGAGAAGCATGTCAAAGGCTTCAAATTCCTTGGACTCAATATTTTGGAAGACTTGAGCTGGACAACAAACACCATCTCAGCAGCACGTCTTCTTCCTAAAAATGTTGAGGAGGAGCAAGCTTCCTCTATTGCTAAATGTGAGTGTCGTAACCTACGAATGGACAGTGTGGTATACCAGCTGCCCCACAGCAGAAAATAAACAGCTGCAGGAGGTCATAAGACTGCTCAGCGGATCGTTGTCAGCCCACTTCAATGAAATCTACCCAAATGCCAAAAAAAGATCAAAAAAGGATGCTAGTCATCCAGGACACCCTCAATTTACAACCCTCCCCTCTGGTGCACAGAGAGTAATACGAGCCCGCACCAACAGACTTAAAAACATCTTCTTCACCAGATGTGTCAAGACATTGATGCAGGAACCGCAAGCGAGTCTTCCCAGTTCCTTCCTAATCTTCTCCACCCATACCTATCCACATTAATTACACACTAAAGCAAAAAACAAACAAACAAGAAACAATCAAAAACACCGAACAACACACGCTGACATTTTTTGTTTGTTTTTATCTTCGGTTCATTCTTTGCAGCAATCTGGTTTGCTGGAATAGTAGCACTTTTGCATATAAACACCCTTTAATCTGAATTATGTTTATTTGGCTATTTATCTGTCTTAAAATATGTTTGTTCTTAATTTAGGCATTGCAGCTTCTGCTGGAAGTGACGATAAAATTTCTTCTTGTTTCCAGAATTTCTTTTTGTTAATCACAGGTATTTCTGCCTTTTTTCACTCCTCAACCCCACAGCCAGCAATACAGGCTATGGGGGTATGCAATCATATTTTCACAATTAAAGGTGACAACCAACCCAATAAAAAAAACAACAACAAACAAATCTTCATTGGTATTTATATACAGTGGTTGATAATAGATTTTCACAGGCTGGGTGCTTTGATGTGAATTATTTCACCAAAAACCTAAACTACGTTAAAAGGTCAGTAGTTAGCGAGAACCTCCAGTATGTCTGTGATACTTTTGAAGTCTTAAATGATTTATAAAAAACACTCTATATGTAAGTCATATAGACATTTGTTATATTGAGACTCAGGATAACACTTGTATGAGAATGTCAATGTAAACATAGCCATTCTTATTTGAAAGGATTTCAAAAGTCTGCTTATGTGAGACAGGAAACGATCTAAAATAGGGGAAATGGCAACACTAACAATAACACGTGGACAAAATATAGCAAGTAAAAAACATTCAAGACAATAAAGCATTGTAAATCAAAACTGATTGTCAACACAGTTTAGTTTCAGACTTTTATTCACTTAAATTTTCAAGTGTTAAAGCAAGAACAAAACATTGATAATGTCCTTTGGTGGGATTTTAATACATTTTATTAATACTGTATATGTAAACTAATATTTTTTGATGCCAGCACGTTGCCAATACAAAGGGAAATCAACTGCACAACTAAAACAAAATCAAATAATGATTAATAAAAAAAGGAAATGAAAAGAGAAGAATAACATTGCTTCTGCATTTGGATGTCTTAAATAGATACATTAAAGGTTGCCTTTATTCAATCACAGTTTGGCAGAGATACAAAAAAGGACTACATGACTCTTTTTTTGTTCTGTCAAGAAAAAGAACTTGCAAATACACTGATGGTTCTCTATGCACTTCTTGTCTGCTTGGGGTAAAAACCACCCCCTGTCCACCATTCCAGGGAGCGAGGTTGCTCTAAGACAGAAAAGGAGTCGGACAGCTTCACTGGATCATCTTTTTGGAAGTAGAGGAAGGGATGAGAGGGGTCGGGGGAGCGTCTTACACATGTGCATCACTAACATTGGACAAAAGAATCTTTCAGCCAACGAGGGTTTACAGATTTACGTTCACGAATGCACGGGTCAGTGGCAGCGTGGCATGGGAGTAGGAGTGGATAGTGGATAGAGGTGAGAGGGCTGAACAGGGGGTAGATGAGACAGAAAGACTGAGGGGGTGTGGGATGTTTGGGGTAACAGGGGCAAAGTTTTTTTTGCGTCACAAAGAGGCAATCTGGGCAGATTTCTTTCTATCCACAATGCACTGACAGAATGTCCCCCCCCCCCACCTCTTCCTGTTTGTCGTCGTCTTGAAGTGTAACAGTTCCTTCTCTGAGGACGATCTTCTATGCTGCTCTGCAAGGACGGGTTTTTTTATGTTATTTTTTTTTTTTGTCATCATCAGTCCAGCAAACATTAACTCCCGAGGCGGGGGGTGGTGGTGGTGAGGGGCTTGTCAGGCCACCTCAGGCTTGTGCGAGAGCTGATTGGCTGCAGCTGTTGTTGCCGTGGCAATAAGAAAGGAAGTGAACAAGTTTGTCATCTTGAGTTATTCCTCCTCAAAGTGGAAGGATCTCATGTATGGTATGGCTTAGAATGAGGAAGGAGAGGGTGTGAAATGGGGTTGGGGGCAGTGGGTGTGGGGGAGGGGGGGGGGCAGGATTCACCATTTTTTGTTTATCAGGCAAATGCTCAGTTACTCATACTTTTAATAATATTTTTTTATTTTAGATGTATACTCTTTACTTTTATATATTCTTTGAAATTAAATGAAAAGTTTTTGCTTTAGTCTGGAACATTCTCTTCATTGTCAGCACCACGTCTGGCAGCAGAGAAGCTCTGTGCGTCACAGTCCGGAAAGCTAATGGTGTTTTTTTTTTTTTTTAACTGTTGTTGGTTATCTGTAAGGGAAAAGGGCTGAGATGGCTAAGGTGGAGGTGGCGGGACTGAGTGTTGCTCCCACTCACGAACAGGTCCCTTCAGAGAATGGCGGACCAGCAGGGGGTTTCTCTGGGTAGTGCCGCACCCAGCAGCAGCAGTGTCAGCAAACTGTAGAGCGAAGGAGGCTTCAGGGGCGCCTGGCCTGAGTCGGGCCCCTTGCAACCCCCCAGCTCGGACTCGCAGCGGGGCTTCTCGCACAGCAGGCCCGTGTAGGAGGGGGGGCAGCTACATCGGTTGTTCACACACTCCCCGCCATTTTGGCAGCGCAGGAGTTCGTTGTCGCATACCCGAGCTGTGGTGAGAGGAATGTTAACAGAGGAAGGAAAGGTTAGAATCCGGTACACACAAGCACGGGATGACACTTTACTTGAAGGCACAAGGTGATCATGCAACTGCAACATCTGAAATTATTGCATCCTACCATAGGAGTGTTTAAATTCCATTTGAAATCTTTTAAAAATTAATAGGTTGTCTTCAAGTAAATTGTCACCACAGTTGTCCTTTTCAAAGGAATGTGTTTCATTAAAAATTTGTATAGATTATTCAGCATGCACTGTAGATTTCTTGTGAATCTGTATACCAGACTAAATACTAACCCACAGTGTTACCAAAAAGGCTTGCACTAGGAATCAGTATCACAGAGCCTGCAAAAGCATTCATCTTTTTCAACATTTGTCATGTCAAAGCCACAAACCTTAATATATTTTATTGGAATTTCATGTGACAGACCAACACAACTTTATGTGATGTGAAGTGTTAGTTTCATTTCACACAGAGTGTTTGGTATGTAGACCACAGTGGTAATTGTTTCATCTCATATGATCTTAGCACCTACTTCTGCATGTTTGCTGTATTCACCACATGGGCTGTATTAAGTAAACTACATACGGGTCTTCTTATGGCTTTCTTTCTCGCTACTCTTTCCTAAAGGCCAGATTTGTAGAGTGGCCTTTGAATGACTGAGGATTTTCCTGTCAACAGATTCCCACACCCAAGCTATGGATCTCTGCTGCTCCTCCAGGTTCAACACGGGCCTCTGGGCTAATTCCCAGGTTGAAGCTCTCCTACTGTGTAGTGCAATATACTATATACTGTATTTTTGGACTATAAGGCACACTTAAAATCCTTAAATTGCTCAAAAATTGAATGTGCGCCTTATAATCCGGTGCACTTTATATATGATTACCGTTATTCTTACTGACTGATTTTATGTGGTACAATTGGAGCATTACGGTACACTGTGACACCTGATCAGCCCCCTGAGCTGTCTATAAGACTTCCTGACTGTAATGTTGAAATTAGAAGTGCATTCATGTAAAGACCCCCACATTCTCGGGCGTAGTTCACTCCACGGAGGTCCGCGCGTACATGTATGTGCACAACTCAATTTTTACAACTTCTCTGTGGCAAGAAGTCTTTATCGAACTGTTTTATATGTGACACCAAGCCTGAAACAATGAGCTGCTGCAAGCAGGCGGTCGCAAGAGGCGCTGCATCACAGTCCCTCTCTGGTCTCTCTAACAGGTGCGCGGTGTGAACCTGCTGGAAAAGAAATGGCTCTAGGTGCTCAGCTAGCTAATCACACATGTTACCATCCGTTCCGCCGCTTCGTCCCACAGGGCAGAAAGTGTGGGAATTGTAGGAATTTGCCGCAACAAATGTAGGCAGCAGTACCCTCGACTATGAAGGGTAAAATGATTGCGGCAAGTCAGTGCAGAGTCCAGCAAGCTCACAGCATGGGAACAGTAAGCCCAAGTATGTGGGAGCCTTTAAGCAGCCCGTGCCTGCAGTACGCGCTACCATCAATAACCCAAGTAAGTTAATTCAATATAAAAGTTACGTTAATTTTAGCCATACGTTGTAAAAAGGGCAGTGTAGTCCAACTACTCTGTCCTCCCGACAGAGATGGATAGAGAGCAGTGTACGTGAAGGGGTGGAGTGATATTACACACCTGGTAAGAATATTTAGTGTGCCTTATAATCCGGTGCACCTTATATGTGGACAAAGACACACATAGACACGCTACTTCCCTGTGCGCCTTATAATGCGGTGCGCCTTATCGTCCGAAAAATACGGTACCCCTTTTCAAAACTTAACCAAAACCTTATCCCTGACCTATCTGCTGTGTTCCTTGGTCTACATGATGCTGTTTGTTCACTAACAAAACTCTGATGGCCTACAGACCAGCTTAGATTTACCAGTCAAGTGACTCCTAAAGGCAACTTGTAATAGATTTTATTTAGAGGAGGCATGCCAAGCTCCAGTCCTGCAATGAATTTGTCCCTGGTCCAACACATCTGTGCATGCCGTTGCTTCTACAGAATCTTGCCAAAAGCTAATTCTTGGCAATTCAGGTATGCTGAAGAGGAAACACATTTAAAAGTTGCAGGACTTCAAACCTTCCAGGACTGGAGTTTGACACCTATGAGTCAAAGATATTAGAGTAAAGGGGCCTTAATATGTGAGCACACCCCACTTTTCATATTTGTATCTACACAAAGTTAAAATTCACAACTCAATTTTCCTCCACTTGGAGCAATGAATAAAATCCCAACAAAAAGTACTGAAGTATGGGTTTGTAATGTGACGAAATGTGGAGAAGTTCAAGGAGTGTAAATACTTTTTGCGAGGCACTGAATCTGAGCTTCAGTGTTACCATAAGTTACGATGTTAAGGCACAATACAAACTTCAGTTCACCAATCTATTGTAAAGCGATTTAACCAGTTTAGTTGGCTGGTGCAGGCGGATACATTTTAGATGACCAGCTTAGATTCACCAGCAAACAGGCTTAAATCGGAGGCACTCAGTTCGCTCAGTTTCTTCTGAAAATGTTTTGACACCTATCCAGGAGTCGTCGTCAATTCTAGTGGCTGACACTAGCGATCAAGTGGATGGTCCACCTGATAGACTGCTGGATAGGTGTCAAAATGTTGAGTGAAAATATGGTTGCCTCCAATTTAAGCCTGTTCCCTGTTGCCATGACCCAGAAACCTCAGAATTTGCACAGGTAAGCTGAGATTTCCCTTAACAGTAAAAAAGACACACGCAACTTGCTAAACAATTATCAAAGCTAACAAAACTTAAAAAAAATATTTACTTCCTAAAAGGTGGAAACCTCTCTCTCCAATCCCATCATCTAGCTTTTCCAGTAAACTACTGAGCCAGTCACAAAACTGCAGCAAATTCTGGGGGAACCCTGAAGCCTCCTTCCGCTGGGACGTTTGTGAAAACATTTTCTTAGGAAATGTCCAGAAGGCATTTTCCCCAGATGCTCACACCGCTTAAAGGTGGCATTTTTTTACAGGCTGGAGGAGCAGCAAATGAGCATCTGCTGGTGATCTCTTTACCATAACCCTAAGATGTCAACATTTGGGGGGAACTCATGCTGGCTACTTGTATTTTTTCATTTGGTAACTAACCAATAGCTAAGGACTGAAACGTAGATTAAATGTTAATTTCATACCAGCAGACCACTTCGAGCACTACAGACTGTGTTTCACATTCACTCATGAACAACACACCTAAATACTTGAATTGCTCTTCTCCTGTGCAGCAGCTCAGTCTTAAATAGAATTGGCACTACATGTTTTTGCGACTGAGGAAACTGACTCCAAACTTAGAGGTGTAAACTGCACTGTGGTTAATTAATACTCAGCTGCTCCTTTGCCTGGTGGAGGTCTGCTCAAATATAGACAACACCATTGCATCATCTACCTCTCAGAGGCAATACAAACCCAGCTGAAATGAGAACCCTCTGCTCTTTCGTTGCATGTTAAACTCGGTTAATAATGGCCTTGAAAAGAGTTCTTTCCATAGTGATCATGCCACTTTTTAAACCCACTGGAAATAAGGTGGACTACTGATAGTCTACATCAAGCTCAGATTTAGATTCTATGGGGACCTTGTAGCAAAGAGTACAGGGCCTTACACCTGAATGACCACTAACTAAACTCTTCAAAGGCCGTGGTTGTAAGTCTTGTTCACGTCCACAACAATGCTGCCCTTCACCAAACAGAAAAAATCTGGAGAATACTTAGAATAACATAACTTTGGCTATGAAATACTTGGCTAATAAAGACACTGCAAGTACATGTTCACCTATATGCTCAAGGTAAAAAAACAGCTGATTTTAAAGAATTTATTGAACTGTAAGGCACTTGTATGGATAACTTTTGTCACTTTTAAAAAGACCCAAGTCAACTGCTAGCTCCATCTGTATTGTCTTTATTAATCACCACATTTAGTTGACATATGAGGTAGAATTGTGTAACGTTCCTGGTACTGGAGCTGATGTAATTACTACTCAGTACACCTGTTCAGTCTCCACCCTACCTGCAATTAACTCTCAATGGTTTCACCTGTTCTCACCTCCATTTAAACTCTGTTCGGATCAGCCTCCAGTGCCAGAACGTCTCTACTCATCTCTTCACATGCTATTGGTAAGCGCTTTCCAGCCTCTGCTTATTTTTTGAGTCCCTGCCTGTCTGCCTGTTTTGTGCCCGACCTGTTCCATGCCTTTCTGTTTTTTTAGTCTGCCGGGAGCTCCCTGTTACTCTAGACTGCTTCTGGGGAACTTTCTTGTTGTTGGACTGCATGCTCCCAGTTCTGGACTGGTCAGCTGCTGGAGCTCTGTCTGCCTATTTTTTCAGTCATTTAAACCACAGGTTTTTCTGTTCTTCTGGATCTCCTGTAAATAAACCCTTTAAGCACATGCTCCGTGTCTGGTTGAATATCGGGTTCTGTTAAACCATTCATTACAGAATTGTAAAAATTACATTCATCAACCTCGATATATCGATTAAATAATTCATGCAAAAAAGAAAATAACCAATCCATATCATTATTTTTAAGATGCACCTTTATTTTGAAATTCACAAGGCATGAGACTAAAGTCATCAAGTGATTTATTATTAATAATAATATCATTATTGTTAGTATTATTACTATTATTGTTGTTTTAAAATTAGAATAATGTTTTTATTATTGTTTAAATGCCTGCTTAGAAATAAAATGGTTAAAACATATGTTGTTTTTTTTTGAGTTAATATCAGTGTAAATAATAGCGTTACATGGGCAGATCATATCGCTTGGAAATCGTAACAGGCGCCAAATATCGTATTGTCATCCAAACAAATTGTTATAATATCATATTGTGATAAAACTGGTGATTTACACGACTAATATGCAACATTACTGCTGTTTTGAAAGCATTAAGCTCAAAATTAGCCTTCACATCTTTATCCTTTTGGAACCAGCTGTAGTGTAAATGCCATAACTATAAGTCAAAACATACATTGTTCATGGGCCAGTCTCAGGCTCTACTCTAGGTACCCTTTGGAGAACAACTATTTATTTTGAATTGTTAGACATCGTAGTTTTGTTACGTTATGTTCTATAGCTGTACCAATCAGACTGTTACAAGCTAATACTGATTACAAGCTTCCTTTACAGTCTGACAGGACGACTTTGTCAGATTGAGAATTTCCTTTTAAAGATTTTCATGCATCAATGAACATGTTTGTTGATGCTTTTATAGACAGAACAAGGTAACAATCACACTGTTCTGAGTTTTGGGGACACTCGTCCAACACATTCATTTTTAAAGTTGTTACTGAGTAAAAAAGAAAATATCTTATCTTTTGAGTTAGCTATTTTCAGTATCAGTGAGATGTTTAAAAATAGAGAAGGCACACAAGTTGAAGGAAGTTCCTAGAAAAGGAACTGGAACTTTTACAGCGACTTATTGACTGTTTATTACATTACAATTGAGTTTAGGTGCTTCAGTAATAAACCGGAACGGTAAACATATTGTAGCAAAGTTACTCTTTATTCTTGCAAGGAAGCAAATATGTAATGGAACATGCTAAGGTTTTGAAATGTTGGTAGCCTTTTGGAAAGTTTACAGTTTAAGTAAAGATCTACTTTGTTTACAGGGCGTATACCCAGATATCGCTGTTATTAGTAACGCTAACTGCTTCTGATAATCACTAATATATGATGCTAAACAGTTTAAAATTACATGAAATAGTAGTAAAATGCTGAATGCAGAGCTGTGTAATATTGACAGCTCATACACACAGTGTGACATGGTGTCCTGGCATAATAACGAGCAATCATGGCAGAAAGGGTGTTTAATCCTTTCTATTTGGGTTTTATTTGCACATATACCTCTTTCAATTAGGATGAGATTTGAATGTGTTTATAGCTTTTTTGTGATACAGTAAAGAACAGCTACTATAGAGTATAGAGTTATGCATAATAGGTGTTTAGAAATAGGCCATTCGTTTTTTGCCTCTTACAAATGAGCAATTTTATGGTAAAAACAAATGGCAAGGTGTTGTGAGATGAAAATTATTTTAAATCAGTGAAAAAAACAATACAAGCATTTTCCCTGAATCTAGTAAATAATAAATATAATTTCAGAATTGCTAGTAAATTGAAATCAAATATGCACAAGGTTGTTTCTGAACTAAAATATTATTATACTCTGGCATTTCAAGAGGCTTACCTCAAATAAAAATGGTTTTTGAGTTATGATAAGGTTTTGCCACTCTTGATTTTTAAATCTACTGCATCTGTATTTAAACATGCTTCAGAAAATTAAGGCAAATATTCAATTTTAGCTTTTTCTCCCAATAAAATTGTAACCTTGGCAATATCTTTTCACATCTTACCATAGTGACATGGCATTTAGAATGAAAGGCAAGCGTCTAAGGTTTACACAAAATAAATCCAAACATAATAAAGTTTAAATGTCAGTGTCCAACAAAACCTCGTCCACTTAACTATAGGCCTCTAACTAAACTTTCCCTGAATCGGCTCCATTACAGCATAGAAACACCCACAATCACCCCAGTTCCTGCAAGGGTTCTCCCGGACAGCGCTGACTTTAAACAAACTGAACATTAGGTGAAAATTGGTGTATATTTAGAGCTGGGACACCGAGGCCACTCTATTCCCAGTGGAGGCAAGCTGTCAAGCAAGCTGGAGGCAAACAAAGCTGCACAGCACAAACTAATAAACCAACAGAGACAAATAAACAGTGATAAACAAAGGGGCCACTTCTGCCCATTTCAGTTGGTTTATGGGAGTGGAAAACAATGCGGTGAGTAATATATGAAGTCTGCGGACTAGAAATATCACAATAACAAATATAAGATCTCTCTCCTAATACCCAGCACTGGGTGCATGCCATCTCCCAGGAATAGCCAAATAGAGCTTTGATGAAAACCTTTCTTTAGAGTCTCTATATAATGTGTCTCATATTTGGGTTTCTTGAATACGGGGGAGAAAAAAAGGTGCTGCGTGGATCAGAGTGCGTTTTACTGTTGATTCAGAGACGATGTCTGAAGACAAGTCTGATTAATAAAGCCTCTCTGATGGAAGGACAGTAAATGGCCAATAATTAAATGATCAATACTTAATGCACAACTTTCGATGTAAAACTTGTCTTTAGCTGGTTTTAATTGGTATGACGATAACAGCTCAATATCGTAAATATGCCGCCTTCTTTATAACGACTACAAAGACCCTACTCATTATAGAATGATGAGAAGAAGTAGTAGTAGTGCTCATTTATTTAGAAAGAAACCTATCATTTCAATGTTCTTTCCTGTTTTAATACAACCAAGAGGCTTCTAATAACGGTACAAATACTTATACTGGTACATCAAAAAGGTTTCAGACATTCAAACTAAGAATACAAGAAGCCTGACAAGGGATCCTTCCATGAAATGAAGGATGTAAAGCATCTTAACATGTAGAAGATTAAAGATCATAGAAATTAAGAAGATTTTGCTACTGTGGCACTTTAATTACATTTATATTAATGTGCCTTTTAAAACACTCCTTTGACATCTTGTCAAATAGCAACCACAGGTTTCACTGCAAACACAGCTGACAGTTTTTTTTTAGGGTATGTCTCTTTCAGCTTTCTCTCCTACCATAGGTCCTTACCTGGATTTAGGACTGGACTTTGACTGGGCCATTTTAACTAACCCTTTGAATTGAACCTTTCCTTTGTAGCTCTGGCTGTAATGTTTAGGGCTGTTGTTTTGATGGAAGGACAAGCTCCATCTCAATTTGCTGCCACGAGTTGTAAATACATCTTCCCACCAACTCCGAGGAGATTCCCTGTTCTTCCTGAAACAGGCCTGTCCACACCATGATGCTCCCACCACCATGTTTCACAGTTGGGAGTGATATGTTCAGGCGGTGTCCTGTGTTTGTTTTCTGCCACGAATATAGCCATGTAGACAAAAGACTTTAACTCTCGTCCCATCTGACCAGAGCACCTTCTTCCACGTGTTTGCTGTGGTTCCTATATAACTTCTGGCCGAATATAAAGACCTGTTTAAGGTGCTGTATCAGCAGGCACCATCAGCCGCTGTCTGTAGACTCAACAGCTGATGTACACAATAAATGCTGACATTGAAATGCACACAGATTACATCTATCTGGGTGAATTCTGAGGGCAGTTGGTTGCATTGAATTTCATTTCTAGTAAAGGAGGCTGAATATAACGCTGCAGATTTCTGGTTTTTATTTGAAGACATAAATAAAAGCAATACTTTTCCTTCCTTTTCACAACATCGCTCCTTGGTGTCGGTCTGTCACCTCAAATCTTAATGAAATAAATTGGAGTTTGTGGTTGAAATCTGACAAAATGTGTTATGCATTTTTTGCACATCCCTGTGTTAGCTTTAGAATAGTGCTGCCAATACCATCCTCATACGGTCTTCAGGATTCGTTCTGGCATCAGTTGCACAGTTTGGACCCAGGAACATTATTCTCTAAGTAACAGAACCCTTTAATTTTTCGATTTACATTCTAGGAGTTTGTTTAATGTGTGCCTCCATATTACAAAAAATTTGTGAATCAAGACAAATCATAACCATCTGGGGTTTTCCAAGTTGTTTAAAGGCATAGTCATCTTAGTTTATATAAATCTCTACATTTAAAGGAAGTAATAAAAAAATTGTTATTCTGGCATCTTGCAAATATAAATATTTTTGGTAAGCCTTAGTCTGGTTTGATGTTAAAGGCACATATTGAAATTCTACTATTTGCTTTACATGACATATTAAATTATAATTGCATTTTCTCTTTGGACCCTGTTAAAAAATAATTCAGCATGAAGCTTAAAGCTGAAAGGAAAGTTCAGCAGAATTCAAAGGTAGGTCCAGATAATGGCCATCCCCTGCAGGCAGAGTGCTCCATCGCCAGCCAATTAAGCAGAGCCAAAATCTAACATGAAACACAGGTATTGATTGTTTGAAAATAAGCGTCAATAACTAGATGTGTCAGACATGCAAGTTCAGTAAGATTAAAGGTGCTCCAATGTAGCCTCAGAACTCAGCTCCTTTTAGAGCTCTGCGACTTTATCCGCTTTCAATCTCCCCACATCGACTATTTCGCATTACTGCCGGTAAACAAAGGAGGCACAGACAGTAAATGACAAGATTTGTTGTGTTTGCCTTTGATATGAGTGATAATATTTAGAGAGGGAACCAGTGAACTAGGTGTACGTGTCTGGGAAAATGATGTGTTTGAAGAGAGATTTAAGTTTTAATTGCATTTTTCACTCTGACTGCATGAACAGAAGTATTGCATCAGCAAAGACAAAAAAAAAAATTGACCAAGACTAAAACATACTAACTACTACTACTAAATACTATTTAAACTATCATTTGGAGGTCGCTAGTAACTAAAAGAACCACTGATTTATTTTAAAACAACTATAGTTGGTTACAAAAGTGTGCTCACTTTAAAGTTTGGATTTAATTATGCGACAGCAATAACAATGGAATTTAATCCAACACTAGTCACATCGTCGCCAGGATGGCCATTAACTGTGAGGGTGCTGTAAATGTTAGCGCAGCTGTTCCCAAAGAAGGCTTCTGGGTTGCACTGTTGGTCATACATGACCAAAGGTGACTTTGATCTCCTGTCATCAAACAAATTGTCCAAATTATTTCTAATAGTACAGGAAAAAATATCATTTTTACTCATCTCTTGTCCCTCCTTGAGCTTTTACATATTTAAAATTGCAATATTTAGATGACTAGGTAAACATATATCAACCCGTTAAATGAAAAAAATACACATTTATGGCATATTGTGGTGTTATGATGCTCATGTTTTGTCGTTATTGCCTTCTTTAATTAGCTGCAAGGCCAAGAACAACAAGTCTCTATCAATATTCATGTGGGTTGGAAGCCATGTGGGAAACTGTGGCGTATTGGTGCGGTCTAACTGTTCTGTTATTCATTCTCTTTGGAGGGTAAAACTTCATAATTGTAGCTGAACATCAGGTGATTATGTGTGAACAGTTGTTATGACTTTAGTTGCCCAGTTCTATCTCTCTTTGGGTGTTCGATTCTTAGATAAAAACAGTTTTTGGTGTATACAGTTTTACAGAAATCTCAGGGAACCTACTGAAAGAGGAGATTGCTACTAATATCACACATCAGGTATTGATATGTGATTATTGCTTGGATGCTAATCTATCTAGAATAACTTTAACTTTAAAATTTCTAGTAGATGGATTTGGACAGGACTTCACCCTGGGAGGGCATGGGATGTGAGCCATGCTCGCGTCTCCTTTTCAAACGTCCCTTTGTGTGGAAACAGATGTGCACGTTGACAGTGTGTGTTTACTCTGTACACACTGAATATATTAGTAGCCACCAACAAGTTGCAGTGGAAAAGCAGTGCATTTTAATGAAGATCCATCTGTGCCAAAATGACTAAAATAACCCGGTGTATTTTGCACTGAATGTAAATCATAATGTAGCAGGTTTTGCTTTATTTGAATGTTGCAGATAGACAATTACTGAATACAGTTTTTAAGTAAAAAATAAAATAAAAAAATTATCATTAGGTTGCCGTAATTTAAATTTACATTTTTTTTATCGTGAGGTAAACACGACGAACAAGAACGGTAAGACAAAACGGTAAGCAAAATATTATGTCCAAATATTATTAAGAGTCCAGTGTAGTCCATTAACTGTGCACAGTGCACTTTGGCAGTTGATTGATATGATACAGTAAGTGAAATAATTTCATAGTCAGGAATAAACTCTAACAACTACAGAAAAAAATCTTCCTCCGTTTAAGTAATACCGATAAGGATAAAAAAAACAACCAGAATAATATGAATAATCATAACAGTAAATATGAAATAACAAAATAACCATTATAATTACAAAGTATCAGGAGCAAAAAAATGAATGAAAAAGTAAAATAACAGGTAAATAAACAAATAAATGAGTAATTTAGTAAATGGAGATGGAGAATTATATTAAATTATTGTTTTCATTTTGGCCTCCTGAGACGGTCGGCTCTGTGCAGAGGGTGCAGAGTACATGAAAGCATCCCCCCAATCCAGAGGCACTTTTTCAAACCCATATCAGCCAATGCTGACATGTATGCCCTGTTCTTCTGCTATTATACTAAAAGGTTGTTAAACTTGTGGCACCCCTAATCTTGTGTGATTTATTAAAAAGACACTGCAGAGTGGGTTGTAAATCCCTCTTAAACCATGCTTATTCTATCCTCTTTGTGTATTACAGGTTTTTTTTTTAAATAATATTATTTACTTCCTTATTCCTTTGTTTCATGTTTTGTTTCCTAATGTGGTCCACTAAAAAGATGTCGTCATTAGCTGGTCGACAATGGGAACGATTGGGCACAGCGGGGAGATGTCCAAGACCGCTTGGGGGTATCGCCACACCCCCTACTCCCACAGCAAGCAAGTCTGGTAACCACTAGCCCCAATGGCAGTTATGTTGCTCTGGGGAAAGTAAACGATATGTATAAGTATAATAACAATAATGAAATATTGATGATAAATGCAATTTAAGTGTAACTGTTAAGATAAAATACTGGAAGTGTGTGTGGGATTAAGAAAAAATCTATTATATGTCCAGCAACTGATTTCGAAGGACATATAAGTAAATGAATTGACAGATAAATAACAATAACAGTAAAAGTACATGAGTATGCCGATATTTTATCAGTTTATTTTGTCAGCCTTATTAATTTGTGTTATATGCAATGTGCATGGCATCGCCCCCAGGTGTTCCGTTTAGTTTAGGTGACTCTATAAATGGGTTTCAATTATTGTTAAATATATTATATTTTTTGTATGAATGCAATATTTTCCAGGTGTATATATTCAGTGAGAAGGCTTGTCCAGATGTTAATATGGGACAATTTCTTTGATTTCCAGTCAAAAAGAATTGTTTTCTTGGTGGTAGAGAAACAATGAGTGAACATATGTATTTGTTTGGGAGACTTTCAGCTTCTGTATAGTGGACAGGTGAACAGGTGTGCAAGTCCAGGTGGCATTAAAGAAGTCATCAGTGCTACTCAAGGTGCATTGTATGCAAGTGTGTCTATTTGGACAAGCCATTTTAAACATTTTTCAGTAATGTGTGATCTGTGAATTACTTTATACTTATTTTTGGTTTGAGTTACTGGTAGACGTAAATATATTGTTACGAATGTATTTATGTGATCTTGATGAGTTTTCCCTTGTATTACATATTTTTTAAATTAATTCATCCAATACTTTAGATGGTTTCAATGAGCTGTTTTAGGAAATAAATAAATGATTGATGGTGTCTGGAAAATGAGCCGTTTCAAAAACCTTGTGATCATTTAGTCACAATCGGGAGGCACTGCCCCTCGCCTAACAACCCCAGCCGAGCCTAGCAACCAAAGCAAAGTAAAACTCTGACATGCAAAGTTTTAACTCGTCTTTCATATCACATCTGCTTTTGAAGTTATAAAATCCTACATTGAAAATCCCACAGTAACGCTAGCGCTCTTAGCTTCTTATATTTTATAAATAAATATAAAAGGTAAAAAATATAACAGGATAGTCCAACACTGCAAAAACGTGGTTTTCAACATAACTCTGGAACTATTTCTAAGGTTTCCCTGTAGGAATATGTTACTTATTTACCATCCAGAAACTGTTGCTGCGTTTTTCCTGGTTCTGAAAGGAGCTCAATGTAGGTGAAAATGGGAATGTGAAATCTCATTATCTGACAATGTCTTTAGGCAGAAAATGCAATGAAAATGTTTAGTATAGTCCTTAGACCTAGCCTAAATAATAAAAGGGAACATAATAGATCCCCTTTAAAGGTGGATCTAAGTTGTTGATAGCGGAGGAACTCTTCTTTCTCTACTCCACACATCTGAATCAATGCACTAAAAGAAATAAATTTAATATTTTGAAACAGATGTTGAAGATGAGATATTTCATTTTCTTTGCCTTATAAATAGTGTATTGGGTTGTTATGGAGTTCAAAACCAGGCTTGAGCCAGATTGGATTCTGCTTACAAGGTGCTAAAACTTTCCACCAGGCTATCAGGGCTGAATGTTTTGTCGCTGCCTTGAAGTACTGAGTTTTTTGAAGTTGACGGTGTTAGATATGGGCAATTCTGATGTGCAAGTGTTTTTACATTGATTTCACTCATGACTTGCTATGACTGTCAAACTGAATCCATTTTACTAAATATTGTAATTGATTGGCGAGGTAGTACTGCCAAAAGTTGGGTACCTCTAACTCACAAAGAGATTTATTTCTTCTGCAGCGTTGATAGGGATATTTTTTTCCAAACAGAAGTAGGAGCCACACATGTCGATAGAGATAGTTGTGGAAGTATCTTCATTTTAACTGTGAATATGTGGCCAATACGTTTGCTTTGGCCAACAACCAAACCAAAATAAACATGGCAGCGCAAGAGGGCACATGCGCAGCTGCTCCTATCACATCTTTTTTGTACAGGAAAAAGTGCCTTGACTAGCATGCCTTGTGTTTTCTCATGATGCGTGCTGTTTACGTTTTAATTTGATACCATGATTGGCTAAAACCAACCTTTGATAGGCAGTCACTAGGTGCCGCTTCGCCCAATCAGCTTGGAAAGTTCTGCTGAATGTCCCGCCTTTACCCAAACGGATTCAACATGAGCACTCCCAGATTGATAATGTGCAGAACGTAGTGCTACACATTATCAATCTGGTAGATGTGGTGATAATATCCAGAATTGTTTATATAACTTCAGGAAATCCATTTTGTCTGGGTGATTTGTTGTTGAGCATTATAAATAGGGCTCTGTGAAGTTCATCTTGTTTAAGAGGAAGGTCTAACATAATTGCCCTGTCAGTGGATAAATGAGGCAGATCGTTTTCTTTTCAAGAAGGCTTCTATTTCCATTTGGTTTGGATTATGATCTGGTTTACATAACTGAAAAAATATAAAAACATTGATGATGTCTTGGGATTTTTAAACTGTTTCTCCTGTTAAATTTAGAATAGCTGGAATGTTAGATCTTTTTATGTATTTATTTTTTTGCATTTGATTGGCCTGGTATTGACCTACTCTATTACTATGTTGAACGTTGTCATATTTAAGGTATTGAATTTTTTTTTTTTTTGTGCATACTTGTTACCAGTTCATATTTTAAATAATTTAATTCCTCCTTAGTTGTCAATCTGGATGTCCAATTTAAGAATTAATTAAGTAACTTATTTTCTTTTCTAAATCTGTATCTGTAGTTGTTTTTTTTTCTCGTGTAATGAATATGCTATTATCTATTGTTTTATCTTAAGGCTATAGTCGGTAATCCTGTTCAGAAACACTTTGTTATACTGTGTATAACCGTCCTTCCATCCTCAGCTTAAGACTAATTCTGCCATTTTACTGGGATTGCCTGCTTGTAAAAAGTGGTTGTATTTGGCAAAATGACCGACATAAAATGTAGAAAAAAAATTAGAAAAAAAACCTGAGAGGAGCAGCGCCTCTGCCCACACAGCTCTGGGAGGAGAACAGAGGAGTGTTGCTGATCACGGCGCAAATAGGCAGACTGTGAAGCATAGATCAATGCGCCTTTTTCTCTGTGTATCTTGGTGCTTTTATGCACCAACCTGGAAATTCA
Organism: Fundulus diaphanus; assembly: GCA_037039145.1. Classification (NCBI taxonomy): domain Eukaryota; kingdom Metazoa; phylum Chordata; class Actinopteri; order Cyprinodontiformes; family Fundulidae; genus Fundulus; species Fundulus diaphanus. Next base: position 32,993,269 of record CM073137.1, read on the forward strand.
GAATCACTCCTTGCAGCAATAAAAGCCGGGGAGAAGATGGCATCACACAAGCAAACTTCTAGATGACCATTTAGGATACTGACATCATCATGTACAATACAGAAAATACTTCCTCACCTCTTTTATCTTGTCTAGAGTATTTATGTATATATTTGTCTGTGGCTATTCCCATTTCTGTAAATATTATAAAATAGTCCTCTGTACTACATTCTTTGTAGATTTATCTAATTTATATTCATTACCATTCAATATTTTTCTATTATTTATTTATCCTCGATAAAATTATGTTACTGGAGCTGCCCGTTGTAGCGCTGAAACTATAATCCCCATAGGGAGAAATTAATTAAAGTTTATCTTATCTACATATTAATAATTGTCTGATTGTTAAATATGTTTTTGTGCTAATTTCCTCCTCTATTTAGGTGGTCGATCAGCCAATCAGCTCTCTCTGTTTCTACCATTTTCCCTGCTTAAGACACTCTTAGGCTAAAAGTCCTCCTCACTACTCCTAACATTTTGTCACTTTAGGAGCCCTCCTACGGCCTAAGGAGCTTTGTAAATAAATGTATCTTACCGAGGTAAAAATCTAAGAGAAATCTTAGAATTCGGGACAGTCTAAGTTTTTTCCTAAAATGACGTCACTAAGAGCTACTTTTAGTTTTAGGATTCTTTGTGAATACGAGCACAGATCTTTACAGGAATATGTCAATAGTGACCCAAGTAATTTCAATATTTGCCAATATAGAGTCACAATACCATACCTGCAGTCTTACAGCACTGACTTCCTCACAATATACCAAAATTACTATAAATTTATACTAATAAACCAGCATTGGGGATACATTTGACAACTTGGTGTCTACATAGATTTAAAATGCTAAAGATGACGGCTCCATCTGCTACTGTTGCTCTGATCCTGCTCTAGGAAGGGGAACATACATCAGCTGTCTAAGATGTGAAAAAGTAATAATTTAATGTGAAATTATTTTAAATATGAAAGCCCGGCCATGGTAGTATATTCTGGAGGCACACGTGGTGCCCAACAACCCTTTTAGAAACAGCTTTGTTGTTAATGCTACTGATAAATGATGTCCACGCCTAAAGGGGTCAAAAGTGAAGCAGCCAAGTGATGCGGATCTGCTGGTGTGATTGACCATGATGCTCCTGATGTATGTTCCCCATCGTGCACAACCAAATAAAGCAGTCAATTTCTCTCATCCATCACTTTAGTGTATTTTTTTATAATTTATTTTTGCAATATGATGTAAAATAGTTTTCTGATCTGTTTAGAATCTCAATGATGCTTGCTTGGAGGCTCTGCCGAAGTAACACCCCACATGTGATGCCCAGGCTGCGATTTGTCGGCTATGTCGTCAAGAAGGAACTACATACTGTGGCTCTAGCAGCTCACTTTGGTGTAGGACAGACATCGTTGTTATTTTTAACAAAGCAATTCGCCCAAATCGGTGACGTTTGGTCAACACCGTCCTTTTTGATCTTGTTTCTTTCCTTGGTGCAAACGCTTCTGATAAAACTTTCCATGGCTGGAGACCAATGATCTGTTCCGTCTTAGTCCATTTTAGCATGAGACATTGGTTATGTTGCTAACGGCGTCAACAGATCCTGTCTATAAAATAATTGTGCATCATGGTGGTTCTGATGTGCATCCCCCTCCTTCCTTTTGGCTTAGAAACACATTCTCTCTCTTTAGAGTTTAGTATAAGTGTTATGCCTTGTTTTACTTTTCATCAGAGTTTGCTTAATCACTGTATTGGGCCGTGTTGCTCTTTTTTAACTGCAGTCAGCTTGATACAGATTGCTCAAATATGCTGCAATCAGGACTTGGAGTTGAATCAAGACATCCATTTATCTTTTTCTTTCATTTGTTGTGGCAGTTGCAGAGAAATGTTCTTTCCCCAGTCAGCTCTTTTAGGACAAAGGTTAATGAATGTTACAGTCATCTGTTGCTTTTTGAATTGATATTTCAAGTTCTGTGAACAACATTTAAAACAGGGTGTGTAATTATTTTTAAATCTAAAACCCAAAAAGAAAATAAACATAAGAATCCTCTAAACGTCTACATAAAAATCCCCCTGCATGTCAGACCTGAATTAGCTTTGTATTTTCCGCCTGGAGAATAATCAGAGTGGGCATGAATGTTTTCTATCTCGAGATTTATTCGTTAAAAGTTTAAAATCCCCTTCCCACTTGAGGTTCATGCCTCTCTCCCTGCCTGTAGGTTTGTCACTGATAGTGTGACTTGATGAAAACAATGAAAAATTGGTGACATTTGGAGGAAAACAAAGACTTCGTGGGGCATGCTTTGTAAAATGACTGGAGGAAATACAAACGGCAGACTATAATGGATGTGTTGGACCTGAAAACGACCTGTTTCTCCTTTCAAAAAAAAAAATGTTAGTAATGTACGTCATTGTCCTGTTGTGTGTTGGCACGGAGGATCACAGGCAGCCTGTCAAGCAGTCAATATTGACTCAGCTGTTGTGCTGATTGTGTGCGGGACGCCTCTGCGGCTGAGTTACAGAGCAGCATGCATCCTGCCATGCCATTGCTTCTTTTTCTTCTGGAGGCCATAACAGGCACCTGCTGATCCTACATTAGTAATGCAGCCATAGGACGGGTGAAATGGAGGTTCCGGTAATGGCGTAGAAAAGGATGCGGGGGTATCTGTCGCAACAGTGAGGTCTTGCATGTGCAGCACATTCCTCCACCCAAAGCTTGGGGATTACACAGAGAGGGCAAACATCTTAGAGAGACAGCAGGAGGAGACAGAGCTGAGGGGAGGGGAGAAGTCGGGCAGTTTGCAGATAGGGAGAGTGGTGGTGGTGGTTCTACTTACATTTGCAGCCATTTTCCCACAAATAGCCGGGCAGACACTCCTGACACTTGGGGCCCGTAGTGCCCTCCTTACATATACAATATCCTGTGCCATTACAGCGATCACTGACTGAGCCAGAAGGATTACAATTACACTCTGAAAAAACAAGACACACACACACACAGGCTGGAGAATAGTTGTGGTGCTTTGAGTTCCCGACACATGTCTAGGAATCTCACAGCTTCTCGGGTTGTGTTAGAAGCTTCCTTTAGTAAAATAGGATAACATAGAAAAGTGAGTTTATTTCATTAAATCAACTGAAACCGTCATGACCCAAAGATAGAGCCATTATGCACAGAGGGATTTAGTTCTGTCAATTCTGATCATTCCGGCTCACAGCTAAGGAAAACTGAAATGCTTTCTCTGAAAAGTGGGATGTTGGACAAGGCCAATAAAAAAGGATTTTAATATTATTTTATGGTCATGTTATAGCATACACAATCATGGGCAAAACTGCTGACTTGATAATTGTCCAGAAGACATTCATTGACACCATCCACTAGGAGAGAGTAAGTCAACAGTTTGTTACTAAACAAAAAAAAAAAAAAAAAAGATGGCAGTGGCAGGAAGTTTATGGAAAATTAAGTAAAAGAAAAAAAACGGTGCCACAACGATGTGCACAAAGAATAGGGATAACCGCAGCCCTTCAAGAGATTTGGGGAGATTTACAAGGTTTGAACTGCAGCTGGAGTCAAAGTTTGATGAGAAACCACATACTTTCACATCCAGGATGAGGACTAAGACAGTCTCTTTCCCAGTGTATAGCTGAAGCGGAGACATCAGAAGCATCTTACCTGGGCTGAGGACTAAAGGTGCTCTTTTCATAAATAAATTAAGTTCACCATTTCAATTTCCTAGCATGGTCCTGGAGTCCGGAGGAAGAGTGGAGAAAAGTAGAATTCGAGCTTCTTGAGGTTATTGTGTTTTCTCAACTCCAAAGTTAGCACAATTGTTTCCTTTCCAAAAGGAATTAACAACCTGACCACACTGCCAGAAAATGGTCATGGTACCACTGTGCTAGATTGACCATTAAACTAGCCTGCATCTATTAAAGCAACCTGGGCTTCCTTAACACCTCAGCAGAGCCACAGGCAGATATGCTCCATGGCATGCTGCACAGCTGCAGTAATTCACTCAAAAGAATAGCTATGGACTAGATGTACTGTACAGTACATAGATATATAAAATATATAACAAGTGGACTTCTGTTCTGAAATTTCAGAACAGAGGTCCACTTGTTATATTTTTATTACCTTTTTTTGGATTGATCATGACCTGGATGACTGAGAATCTTCACCAACAACATATTGATATAAAATTCAGTGGGTCAACTTTTGTGTATTAAACATCTTTTTTTTTCTTAAGGTCTTTTTAATGTTTCTATTTTAGGAAAAGCTAGGTTTTGGGCTCTCGTTATCTGCAAGCCAAAATCATCAAAATGAACAGAGATAAAAAATTATCGCTCTGTGAGTAAGCAATCGCCACGATATATAAATTTCACTGTGTAAATTTAACTACCAAAATAAACAACCTTTCCATTATATTCAAATTCATTGAAATAAACCTATATTTCTAATAGATAAAAAAGTCTAACTGGATTTTAAGAATTTACACAGAGAAAAATGCTACCATTTCAACGGAAATGAGGATAGACAAAATGAGCAGAGAATGAAGTTGATTTTAAATGCATGAACACTTTATACACAACATATTTGTAATTAATATTAAAATGGTTTGCCCTTTATATGAGTACCTAGGATGCAATGAGCTTTTAAGCAAAGCAATATCAGTAGATCTGATTTTAGATGGACGTTGGAACCATTCACACAGAGATAAAGATGGACAGATAGAAGATGGATGATGGCGTGAAACAAAATACAGGATTAAAAATGAGAGAACTGTACATTGAAATGGGCATTGTAGTAATAGATTCTTCAGTTCGTATTAATTTAAAACTGCTTCTCAATACGTACATATATCCTTTCTGACATTAACAGAGAAGGACAGTCTTAAACACCGCTTTGAAATTAAAAGAAAACAAATAACCTGCTCTGTCTCTGGTGACCTGCGCTTAATTGACCTTTCCAGAAACTAGAACGCTTTGCAGTCAAAGTGACACCTATTTTGACAGTCCCTGACTACAACATTGCACCTTATGTGACTGTGTTGCACGTGGCTCCCCCTGACTGACATCCAGGGGTCAAGCAAGAGGAGAGAGGTGACGGCATGTGACAAACTGGGGGGTCAGAGAAAGAGAGTCAGGGTGACGGCGAGCTCGGCACTCGGTAACGCCTCTGTGACTCTTAATGCCAAGTGACGGGTTTCAGCTGCTCCTCCTGAGGCCATTTCATGTATATGACATATGCACTTGCCTGGCATCTTTGACTGCCTGTGTGACTTCTCTGGAAAAATTTCTCTCAGAACTCATGTTACCTGTCAGACTTCCCCCTCAGGACGTACAAATGCACCTGACACTCAGAGCTGTGAATTTACACTATAAATACGAGGAAAAGATTTCAGAAGAGTACCAAACTATTACCTTGGGAGTTACATGAATTGTAGAACACAAAGCAAAAAAATATATGTTGTTTAAAACTGTTTGCACATGAGTCATAACTTAAATAAAAAATCTAGGTGATGATGGCCTTATACATATACCAGGCACAGTTTTATCAGTTTGTGTATCTGTTACTTTGGTGAAGCTCAGACCTCGGTTAAATGTGGTACTCCTGTTAACAAATGCAACCTGTTTGACATTTTAGGAGATGCCAGATAGTTAGCAATAGTTCAATTGTCAATTGAAAAACCCTTTACTAACCATGTCTCTAACTTCATATGTGCTGAGCTAGCTTAGCTGTTTACCCTCCTCAGCTGTTAAACCACATCAATCAAAAAATTAATAAAGGAATCGATACAATGTAAAATTCAAAGTGTTCAAAACAAACAATTGGCAAATATTCATTAACATGAGATTTTAAATCTTGCGGTTTTATCTAAGAAGCTACGGTTATCATACTTGTTTAGAAAGATGTTTATTTTTTTTAAACACTGTGCTTGATATACTCTGTGTATATAAAGTGTATTACATACATTTTGATTGCTAGCTTTAATCTAGCTAGGAATCAAGTGTAATATGCAACGTAAAAAATGTAAATGTTAACTACCAACTTTACAACATCAATCTTTAAACTGTCTTCATATTTTTCTGCATGGAAGGAATTAAAATTACTGTGACCTAACTGCTGTATTTGTGTTTCTGATTCGTGTAATGACACTAGTGCCAAAAGAGAGGTGAGAAACAGGGGGACAACTCTGGGATATGAGGACAGGACAATGTTATTTGAATGACGCACTGATGCAGTATGAACTGACACTATCTCTTCTGAGGAGTCAAAGACAGGAAATGAGGTGGAAAAAGGTGTGAAAGCATGGCTGCAGTGAAGAGGGCCAGGTGGGGGACTAACCTATGCACACATTTTCATCGTCCAGTTCTGCTGAGGCATTGCGGTAGTAGCCCAGCTTGCACAGCTGGCAGTGCTGGCCCCTAGTGTTGTGCTTGCAGCTCACGCAAATGACGGTGTTTAGCACCTCGATGTAGCTACATCGGTTGGAGTGGCCGAAGCATTCGCAGTCTTGCAAGAAGATAGGAAGTATGAAGGGAAGAGACGGGTAAAAGAGGGTTGAGATGTTCGTGCTGCGAGCGCTACAGCAGGAGGGTTAGCAAAAGTCTGAGCGAGGTGCCATGGCATGCGAGGTGAAAAATGCTGATGCTGTATGTTTGCGGAGATGTTTGTAGACCATAGTCACTCTGGCAAAAGGTACGGCCAGTTAGAAACACACAATCACAAAGAAATAGCAATGTTAGTAGGATTTCAGAGGTCACATTACTTCAAGCACATCACAGCACAAGGCGACAAAGATGGAACAGAGACATGATTACAACTGAACACCATAAAGCATAAGGCAGGTCAAACCATGAATGAAATGGATCTTCACCTACTTGATGGTAGTAAAGGAACTGTAGTTTTCCTTGATTTGACCTTAATAATTTTCTTTCCAGGCCCAAGTCAAGTTTCAGATCTTTTAGGGGCAGGTTCACGTCAAAGCTAAAGTCTTTCACCTCAAATTAAAGTCTCTAGTCCCTAATAACAGAAATTTACTTTCGCATATTAGATGCCTAGTCAACCCACTCCACCAAAATTCAGCAGGTTATGGCGATTATTAACTGAAAGCCTATTTCTACACTCCTTTTTTTCCCTACATTGAATTGGATATTTTGCCAGTTTCTTTTTGGAAAACCATGTTCTCATTCTGAATTTGAATTTTAAGTTTGCACACAAGTATTTGATTAATGACAGAATGACAAACTAGTCACAAGGTAGTGAGATAATGAGAGAGTTTTGAATTTTCAGAATAAACGTTTGAAGTATCTGTAATTATATTAACTTATACATAATTATATAATTGTATTTTTTGGTTTGCTGCTACATTCCTGACAAATGATAAATACAGTACTTATATTTTTAATGTTTTTGTTTGTCTTCTGTTTTCACTCACAGCGTAAAGAGAGAATAAAATGCCAGAGGTAAGTTTATTTTATACGAAAAAGAAAGAAACTTCAATGTAGAGGTCAATTAAAATACCATTATCTTGATGCTACAACACACATGAACATATTGGTGAATCTTTCATAGCCCGTGATCCACAAATGTTCCTGGTTGAATAGGAATGCACCCTTTAACATGATAATATGCATGTTTCTGTCAGAGTTGTGGTTTGTGGCATTCTGCTGCTTGATGGTAGCCTTAAGTGAAAGCTGACCAACTGGGAAGCTGCGGTAAACTCCTTTTTCTACCATGTACTGTTACAAAGATTGACATGCATGCTATCCATAAGTAGGTAGGGGTAGGTAACTTCACATCAGAGGCAATACAAATCACATATGGGGTTCTCCAAGGGTCCATCCTGGGTCCCTTCCTATTCAATACCTGCATGCTCCCTCTAGCTCAGATCATAGAAAAAACATCTGTTACCATAGCTATGCAGACGACACACAGCTCTACATCACCATGTCACCAGGTGACTATAAACCCACTCAAGTGCTGAGTAAATGATTTGTTTTATTTTATTTTGTTTTGTTTTTATTCTTCAACTAAAGTTATTATTGTTTTTGGACAAATAGATGAGCGATCCAGAGTTAGTGCACAGCTTTAGCTGTTTTGGCTAGTAACAGCTGATCAGACCCAAAATCTGGGTGTAGTGATGGACTCAGACCTGAACCTCCAAAAACATCTAAACCCAGTTACAAAGTTGGTCTTCTATAATCTGAAGAACATTTCCAGGATTAAAGGACTGATGTCTTAGCAGGATCTTGAAAAACTAATCCATGCATTTATTTTTAGTCGAATTGATTACTGTAACAGTGTTTTCACAGGTCTCCCAAAAAAGTGGATCAGACAACTGCAGCTGATCCAGAACGCTGCTGCCCGCGTCCTCACTATGATTAAAAGGTAGAGCACATCACCCCAGTTCTAAAGTTCTTACACTGGCTCCCTGTATCTTAGAGAATAGACTTTAAAATACTCTTGTTAGTCTATAAATCACTGAATGGCTTAGCGCCTAAATACATCACAGACTTGTTATCAGTGTATCAACCTATTTGTTTAGAGTTGCCTTTAAATGTTAATGTTGAAGTTTGTAGTACAAGTTGTTTTATACTGTATCTGACCTGCTGCAACTATTCCAATGCAATGTGCTTTCATCTGTAATGTTTTCCTTTACTAGGTTTCCTTCTTTTGTTCATGTACAACACTTTGAATCGTCTTGTTACTGAAAAGTGCTTGCCTTGCCATAAATGAAGGGCACTTATTTGTATACACAACGGAATATCAGAAGGGGTAAGTTCAATCAACAATATGAGGTAATGAATCCAATGAAGTTTCGAGTCTTTAAAGCATGAGTCTAAGTCAAGTCTAACGTGTTTGTTTTTGCAACTTAAGTGTGACTCAAGTCGAACTCACAGACCCAATTATCTACTTCAGAAGAAGTAAAAAGGAAAGAAAGCAGACAATTTATAGCCACCTAATCCTTCCGTCTTTATTAGTGCTGCTGATATGTGGTTTTAACCAAGAAAGTCCAATTTCACAGGGTAAGGTGAGGATGATCAAACCCTAAAAGAATGTCTTCTAAGCACAATAATCTATGTTAAAAAGCAGGTTTTATACTATACAAAGTTGTGTTCCACAGGAAGTATGATGTTGAACACAACAAATGTTGAAGCTGGTTGTCAGACCTGGAGCAGTCTATGCAACTTTGTGGCAGCGCTGTCTAAGGATAGCTGTTGGTAAAAGAGCAGCCCCAGCTGAACACTCTCCAAGTGAGGTTCACTCTGTCACACTGAGTGACCACTGACACCATGTGGCACAGCTCAGACAGATGTGACCCTTAAGCGTTGTTGGCAATCGAGTAGACTGACAGCCTACTCGAGGTTCCAGACTAGTTAGGTTAGCAGATGGAGCTCTCTTCCAAGGGATTGCTGTTATTAAGAATCTGTATTGAGGTCAGTTCTCTCAGTTCAACCAATACCAACCTGACAAGGCTTGAAAAACAAAAGGCGCAGAAAGTCAAGTCCATTCTCCCTCTTGTCTAAAGCAGCCAGTCCTGTCTGAGGGTGAGCTAAAGCGTTCCACGTTACACGATTCCCTCATTCGGACATAGTCTCAGAAGACAAATATTCTGTCTTCGCTTTAAATAGGCTAAGGTCATGAATCATGCACGCGTGGTTCATGACCAAAAATAGTTGAAGCAGGAACAGCCATTTTACCCCGTTCATGGTGTTTAGAGTCCATTCCCTACTAGAACGAGCCCTTCATGTGCTGTTTACACTGAAAGCCGTCAGTCCAGCCCTGAGCTGGAGATATAACCACTAGCTTTGGAGCTCTCCACCACTGTGATGCAAGGATCAGGGGGGGTTACAAGTCAACATAAACATGAGTGCACACAGGGGAAAGGCTTGGGTATCATCTGAGGATGACGTATGAATTCCAGAGCTCCTACCTCGCTTGCTGTTTGCAGCGTGGACAGAAGGGGCAGTGGACAATGCAACTTGAGGAGCTACTAGACAAATTAAAGGAAGAAACAAACAAATAAAATAAAACATATTGCAATCATATATAACAGATGTAATGTCTGAGAAATTAAAATAACAGGTTTTGTGTCCAATGAAATTGTAAAACAATGATAATTTAAAAAATCAACATATTCAATGATGAAAGATGATGGTAATGAAAAAATAAGGAGACATGTGCCAGGTAGACCTGGTTGAATGTAGCAGCATCAGTTACAAATGCTGCAGTTCAAGAACAATGGAAATCTCATTGCTCCTTTTCTGTACTTTGCTTAATTTCTATTACCTTTATATTATTCACAACCCTGTGTATGGGTCTCTAGACAGAAAGTATATTCCTCACAAAACTATGCTATGGGGTAAACAAACCAAGAACGCTCAGTTTTTTCTTCAGGTGAGGACTATAACCAGGGGTAAAAAAAATGCCAGGTCTAACTTCTGCTTTTGTAGTTGGTGGCATTACGACTCAATGTATATGCTTCATGTGTTTATTCATAACCACAGAAACAGACAGCAGGGAGTGCTTGCTGTTTGCAAGGTTGCTACAGTGCTGTGAAAAAGGGCTTCCCCCATTACAGATTTCATCTGTTTTTGCTTTTTGTCAGAGACAAATGTTTCAGATCATTTTGACATCAGACTAACATCACCTGGGTAAAGACAGAATTCTGTTTTTACGAAGTTATATCGTAAAAAATATCTTAACCCACCTGGCCTTATGTAGAAAGCATAAGCATGAAAAATCTGATTTACCAGGATTAAAGGCACACTATGCAACATTTTTCAGTTAATTAATGTGTTCCATACCGTTTTGGATGATTAAATGAGTCATTTCAGGTCGAACAAAGGTTTTCTCGGCCGCCCTGGGGAGCCCTCGGCCCGCACCCACAGGCTCAGAAGTCTGGTGCATCGCGAGAGTCGGTCTTGCTTTACGGCGAGAACTGCTACACGCCCCCAGTGAAAGGCATGCTCGGTGCTAGCGCAGTGGCGATAGTTGTGCAGTTATCATGGCGGAACCAGCGAGAAAACAGCGAAAGCCCATGTCGGAGCAGGCAAGAAAGAGGAAAATGTCTCTGGACAGAGAGAGGAGTCGTACACGGGTGAACATCGGGCAAGCTTTTTCCGAATGGCGAGAGCTAAAAGAAAAAGAAGGCTGCAAGGCTGACGCGGACCTCGCGTTTCTGCTGATGCAATTGTAAGTAACATTGGAATGGTTTCTCTCTCTCTGTGTGCATGTTCATACTTTCACTGTGTTAGTCATTGTTGGTACTGCCGTTTTATCGACTTTTCGTTGCGTTCGCCTGTCTGCTGTAAGCTGGGCTTACACTGTTTGAAATTCAGTCGGCCGTCGTGAGGTTTTCGTGAGCGCATCCTGCTGTTCAAGCAGAGCTACGAGGGAGCGCCCTCCCCTCATCTCCGTCCCCGCCAGGGGAGGGAGGGGAGCGGGCGTCCCCGAAGCGACCTCCACCTGGCCCGGGACCATTGGGGCCCGGCGTCGGCTCGCGGGTGGGTTGGGGAGGGCGAGCGTTCCGGTCCGCGCGACGCGCTGGCGGTCTGTTTCCATACGCCTCCGCTCGCGGGGGGGGGGGGGGGCGGGCGGTCTGCCTTGCCGTCTCGTCTTTCCTCTCTCCCCTCCGTTCTCCCCGACGTCCGGTGCCTCCCGTGGGCCTCACCCGAGCCGGGCTCGACCCCCTGGTCTGGGTCCCTGTCACCCACCGGGGCACGACGTACAGTGTGAGAACACAGATTGTGAGCGGTGAACTTTTAAACCCCACGGTTCCGTCGCACAGTTTGAGATGTATATAAGTACCACGACTGAAAAACTCGTACAGTGTATGCCCGGCTTAAGCTCAAAACAACCGCGCCTGGCTTGACGGAGAAACCAGGAGAACAGCTGAGCATCTTTACGACAGTGCACTTTTACTTTCGCCCTCTGGGGGGAGCCTCGCTGGAAAATCAACCCCGGTTGCATAGTATACCTTTAAGTACAATTTTTTGGAAAGTTCACTTCACTTGTCACATGCAGGCCTGATTACTGCCAGACCTGGAGACTAAGTTAAGCCAAAAATCATTTATTCATAAATATTGCATAAATATAAATACCTTTTAACAAAACAAGATGATCTATACTGATTTAACATTGATTAATTATCTTTTAAAAGATGCCTGGCACAATTCCTAACAGCAAGAAACTCTTTCTGAAGGGTTGTGAACAATTTTGAACTAAACAGGGAAACTCCTCTGACCACATGAAGTAGACTGAAAGATTTCAAAATGCAAACAAAAAAACAAAACAAAAAGAAACAAGTTCTGAAATGAAGAAATTTTAAAACAGGAGGGAAACAAAGTCACTAACATCTATCAATCTAAAAAGGGTTACAAAGCCATTTTTGGAGCTTTTGGACCAACCACACAAAGAGCCAAAGTAACGGAACCCTTGTGAACCTTCCCAGGAGTTGTTGGCCAACCAAAAACATGTTCAAAAAAGAACCCAAAAAACTCTGCAGTCTTCACTTGCCTCAGTTTAGGTCAGTGCAAAAACAAAGATCCATGTAAATTTAAAAATCAATAAATAACCCCCCCCCCCCAAAAAAAAAAAAAAAACATCCTGATGATTCGCAAAATGTTTGGAAAAATATTCTACTGATTAGTGACATATGCGTGTCTCTTGACCACGAGGGTGTGTCCTATTATAACTGGTGTACATCTAACAGCATTTCAAAAATTTAAAAAGATCATCACAGAAAATGTCTGGTCATCAGTTAGTGACCTTATGCTCAAGCGGACTGAGGCTATGCAAGAGGACAATGATCCAAATCACATCAGGAAGTCCACCTCAGAACTGCTAAAAGATAAAAAATAAATAGAGAAATCAGGGTTTTTTGAGTTATGTAGTTGCAATCTGGAATTAATTTCAATTGAGATACTGTGGCTGGTTGGGCAAAGGAAAGCTCCAATGTGGCTGAATTACAAGCATTTGAAAAGAATAGTTGGCCAGAATTGTTCCAGAGGAATGTGAAAGACTCATTACAAACAACTGATGGCACTTGTTGCAGAGGGTGGCAAATAGTTAGGTTTCAAGGGCAACACATTTTCACACAGGGCCAGGTTTTTTTGGACCGCTTTCCTCCATTAATAAATGAAAAAAAATTGTAAACTGCTTATTGAATTAACTTGGATTATCTTTGGTGATAAATATTGTTTACAGAAAAATCCTACAACTAAAAACGAAGAAAGCTACATGACGGATTAACTAAAGATGAGCCTGTCATCTGCATAGAAAATCAGTGAAACCCCTTTGGTTTTTCCAACTCATTAGATGGTACTTTCTTGGAATTTCTAACCCTAACATATAGATGTGCAGGTGCTGAATGCTCCAGAATAAAGCGTCGTAGTGTACCGGGCTGAATCCACAACTCTCTTTGAACCTTTCATCTGGCTATGCAGCCAGAGCAGCAGATAAACATCTTTTTTTTTCATTTATCACGAAGACCATGAAGGTGGAACACAGTACTTGAGCAAGAAAGTTTTGGCTACTAAGAGCCAGTTTTTGATTATCATTCAAAGATCTAACATAAATCAATCTGTGGAAAATGGTACTGTGTCATAATCTTAGATGCCTACCTTCTTTTCGGTTAGCAACACCTAGAGATGAGACATTCGGCCGTACTGCGTGCAATTAGAAGAAATCAGGAGTTATTCAGGTGTCTCTGTGATGCACTTAACAGATTGTCTACGGGAGAAGGGGGACTACGTGGTTGTTGACACAGACAACTGAAGACATGAAGATGTCTGGTATGACTCAAATCAGTAGGTCAGGAATCTGCAGATACGATGGGGCAGGGCTGACAAGGACAAGCAAGGAGGATGTATCCAAAGACCCTTTAAAAGGACATTGGAAAAACGTTGTATGTAATCGGTGACTTCCATGGGCTTGTTGTGTTTGTGTATGCTTGTGGACACGGCAATAACGAGAACAGAACCCAAGAAACAACGATAAAACCCTTTTTAACGTAGCATTTCATCCATGATTTATGCAGGGGATTTGATACTGCATATGGCAAATGAAGACGTTAGGGGGCATTTTGTTTAATTCATCACATTGACTTTGTAATCAATATCTAATTATGGCGTATTTCTGGTGGAGGAATAACAATGAATAAATAATGGCAGGTGCTGGTACTTGGAATGATGGACTGCTGTGGGTAGCATAACCTCATAATTACATACAAGTCAGTATTTCCGTGTCAGGGAAATACTCTGCGGTTGGAAATGGAGAGGACTCAGCCAAATGGGAGGAATCCGGATAACTTTCCTCATTCTGCCCCTTTATCTCTTCACTTGATCTTTCTGTCCTTCTGCTATCGACTCCATGAATCATGCAATCTTTGCCAATTAACATCCAGCAGTGTCTTGGCAAGCAGCCCAATTCCCTAACTCTGCTTGCAAAAAGAATGTGAGAGCTGTTCACAAAGTGGAATTTCAATAAATTATTTTTTTACAAGGAATACAGGGCATCTCCAAAGTATTTTTACCCCTTGAACTTTTTCACATTTTGTCATGTTTTAATCTTAAACTTTCATTAAGACTTTATTTGATAGACAAACACAACGTAACAGATAACTGTGAAGTTAAATGAGAACGATAATATTCAACATTTTTGCATTTTCAAGTAGTGACATAGATTCCTAATTAAGATTTGTGCTCTTTTTATGAATGAACATTCTTTGCTCTGACCCGTTCCATTGTAGGTCTGGCTGTATGTTTCAGGACAGTGTTGCACTGGAAGGTAAACCTGCGCCTCATGCTGTGGCCCAGGGGTTTGCAACCTTACAATCCAAAAAGCCATATTTTCCCTCAATCCAGCTAATTACATGACTTTTGAAAAACGACAAGCTATAATTGAGTAATTGGTAATATAGAAAATGTTTTTTTCATTAAAAATTTTTAATTTTATCTCTATTTTTAGATTAAGAAAAAAGGAAAACAAAGTTTTTGCAAAAAGGGGATGGATACATGTTCTTTCCTTTTCTATGGGATGTTGATATTTTTGGACAATAATGTAAAATGAAACACATAGTTTCCAAAATAATGAAAGATAGATTAAAAAAATATTACCGGTGTCATTCTGTTCTGGAAATTATTATTCTTATTCTTCTTCTTATTATTATTATTATTATTACATGAAAAAAGTAAAAAATTGCTAAAACCTACATTTCTTACTCTATCTATCTATCTATCTATCTATCTATCTATCTATCTATCTATCTATCTATCTATCTATCTATCTATCTACATATATATATATATATATATATATATATATATATATATATATATTATTATTATTATTAGTTTTTTTAAATGGTTTGTTCTTCATTAATTTTAAAGTTATTAAGAGTGATTGTGGAATGTCCAAAGAGCCACTTGCAGTGTCAGAGCCTTAGGTAGCAGACTGCTGCTTTAGTGTTTTGCTGCCTCTAACAGGCTTTTTCTCCCGCTCTCACCCTGCATCTATCACCATCCATCTTTCCATCAACTCTGACAAGCTTGCAAGTCCCCGCCGGAGAAAATCCCCACAGCTTGATGCTGCCACCACCATGTTTCACTGTGGGGATTGTGTGTTCAGCGTTATGTGATGTGTTAGTTTTGCATTTAGACCAGGACATTTATAACCTTTATAACCTTCATAAGGTGCACTCAAAATGCAGCAGAACCAGTTGCCTTTGAAAGTCAATAAATTACCTAGTGGTATCATATTAAATATGACTGAATAAAAAAATGTGCAGCACATCATTTTTTATAATGCAATACTATGTTTTGGTCGACCACAAGAAGTGCCAATAATATATTTGTGAGAACATGACAAAATCTTAAAAAAAAGTTCAAGGGCTATGAATATTTTGGCAAGGCACGTTTGCTGTTTCCAGCCCCTTTCATTACACCGCAATTAAATAGCTTTTTTTTTTTAGAGTTTAGCTTTTAGCTCGGTTTATCTACACACTGACAGTCACGTTTGAAGTACTTCAGAATTATTAGTTATTGATTCTGAATCTGCTTCAGCAAAAGCCCATCGAGTACAATATTATAATCCCTTTATATGAATTTTTTTTTTTAAACCCGTGCCTACACGGAGAGCCCGGTATCACTGCTGACTGCGACATCTCCAGGGGTTTAAAGTCATGTAAGTTGCCGGATGAGAAGCTCTTTGAAATGACAGATTAACAAATAAAGAGCTTAGGAAGCCGGGCACGGCTCATCACCACTCAAACACAGGTCTCATATCATACAAAATGTGAAGTGCCCTGTTATTTTTTTTAAATTATGATCTGTATTTGTTTCCTTTGTCGCTGTGATCAGCACTTGTCGGTGAAGCTGCTTCCTCAGACTTGCAAGGACACGGAGGGACAAAAATACTCAGGAGAAAGCTGCACCCACTGACCGGATAGGCGAGATATACTTGATAAAGCCAGCTAATTTCATGTTTGCAATTGACTGATTGTAATACACATCTGGGTCCCATTAATTATTTGGCTACGGAGAATATGCAGGTAAGGCGAGTTAAATGAGTGGTGACGGATTTTAATCAATGCCATACTCGTAATGAAATGCAATCTAGCAGGGCCAGGATTGTTTTTAAAATATTAATTTCACTTTAATGGTCCGCATTAGGCAATTCTGCCCGGCTTAATAAACTTGAAATAGAATTGAGAAAAGTCAATAAGGAATTCAATTACCTTCAACCAACAACATGAAAAGCGCTTTGCTCCCTTTTTCCCCCCGACGCGTGCTCCGCCTTGAGTCCTTTCAACAACCTCAAGGACGCCCCCCCCCACCCACCCGCTGCTTTGCTAATAATGCCGACCTAAACTTGATATTTGTTTGTGCTGAAAACAGTTTCATCCTCTACAGCGTGTTTTCGAAAAGAAAGGCAGTCAGCATGTTTAGATTTCACTGTTAGCAACATTCTGTGGGGGGGCTGGTGCGACGAGACAGCTAGTCGTGCGAAACCCTAATCCCACCCCCCCGGGGGGCCAATCTTCTGGATGAGAAGTGAAGACTTTGGGTTTGTGTCCAATCTACATCACCCCACCCTCTAAACACACGCACACGCACGCGTGCGCACACACACACACACACACACACACACACACACACGCTTATCAGGTTGGACAGTCTCCATGTGGGGGATTTGAGGACAACCGTTGGACATGGTGTGGCCTGGCATTTTGGATGAGACGGAGAAGCCGGATGTGCATTTGCAAGCATATATGAAGCCCATGCACACACAGACACACACACACACACATCAAGCTCTATTCCTGCCGTGCACGGAGAAGAGGCATGACTTCCACAGATGTGATGAAGGAGGCAAGCAGTGGAAGATTGTCAGAGGGGGGGGGGGGGCTTGATGGTGGTGGAGGGGGTTGGCCACGTGTCCATTTCTGACTCATAGCTTTACACCTTAAAGCAGTGTTGTCGTCCCGCATAAGCCTGATTAAAAAAACGCCACCTGGGAACAATCTGTTTCTATTTAAGTCAGAGACGAACGTGTTTTGAGAAACTGTCCAACTGCTCATCTTAGCGTGGGAATAATGACACATACACACCGTAGGAAACGGCAGCATGTTTTTAACTCTGCCATCACTGAAGAACGCGCTGCATTTATCCGCAACCCTGGTAAAGATGTGTAAAAAGTCTTCAACTAAATTCATCTTTCATTGCAGTCACATAATCTGATCAGAT